>OY288254.1:12166293-12766293 GCA_958450325.1 Agrostemma githago | reverse complement strand
CATGACAACCGACATAAAATACCTAAATCCAGGTCTCTCTACAAATCGATATGGCAACTCATCCAATATGATCATGTAAACCAATGCTTTTCTAACATCCTCTACAGTAACTTCTTTATGCTTAAATCTAACCTCTTGTTCTTCTTTACTAAGTGGATCAAAGACCAAGTGAGATTGTTTACCTTTGTCCTTTTTGGATGCCGGATTCTTTTCGCAAGTTTCCCAATGCCGACCAATATTTTTCGTCCCACAAGTGTTTGAATCAGCCGCAAAAGTTGCTGTCTTGCAGAAGTTACACTCGGCCCTTAAAATACCGGCATCATCCAGATACTCGGTGAAGTCGTCCCAAAAAGGTGCCCGCCTCTTACTTTTGCGTATGATATAACGACGGCCTTTTATTGGGATTTTTGTTGGGTGTGGTTTGTAAGGACCAGTGAAAGGACGTTGTCGAGTATTGGTTATTGTTTGTTGCTCCTCCATGTCTTCATCTAGGTTTACAATTTGATCGCCCGTTGCTTCATACGATGACAAGTTGGGAATGTGAACTTTGGATTGAGAGCTCGACATCTAAAAATGAAATAAAAGGACTCAAAAACAAATATACAATAGTTGTAATTAAAAATACAAAATACTTATGTAAATGAATAAAACAACGGATTTGTAACAACAAATAAGAAAGCTTACATTGCAAGAATTTCTTGTCGACGCCGTGACTCCTTCCTACATTAAACAATTAACATTACTATATTAGAAACAATAAATATAAACAAATATAAACCTAATATAAACTACCTGCTGCCTTTACACTACTAATATAAATAAATAAGACTTGCCTGCCTAGTTTATAAACAAATATAAACTAGTAATATAAACAAATATAAAAGAGGCCAGGCCGGGATGGATGGATATTCAAGTCAACCAAATAAGACTTGCCTGCCTGCCTGTACTATATACTATTGTATGTATGTATATATCTACTGCACTGTCTAGCCAGAGTGCGAGGGAACATTTTAATTTGATTCTGTACTACTCAGCAGTTCAAATAATCATAAATCAAAAATTGAAATAAGAAAATCATAAATCCCTAAATCACGAAAACCCTAAACACTCGTCGATTTGTAAAACCCTATACTATTCTTAAGATTAAAGCGGCCGGTGATCTCGGATGAAAACTGATAAATCCCAGCAAACCCGATTTACATGTACAACGAGAAATAAACGATGATTATATCACCAGTCTATCTCAACTAATGATATTCAATCAGCGAAAATTAGGGCTTTTACCTCATAAAATTCATGCAATTGATAAATGCCCTTGATTTCACCCCCAATTCGATTTCACAAATCAATCACATATGATCAACAAAAATTAGGACTTTTACCAAATAAAATTCTAAATTCACGAAATACCCTTAATTTCACCCCCAATTATACAAATATTGATTGAATCAACCATTGATTGATATTCAATCAACAAAAATTAGGGTTTCTAATTTCTACGCATAACCCAACAAAAAAAAACAAATTCAACAAAAAAAACCCTAAATCATGAACTGAAAATAAGAATCACAAAAATGACTGAAAATACAAAGCTCAACGTTGCCATAAGAATCACAAAAATGATGAACTGAAAATGAGACCACGAAAACGAAATCGTACCTGTGAATTTCGTCGGAGGGAAGTTCGTCGGAGGGAAAGAAGATTCTGACGCGGCGGCGGCCGTAGGAAGGGTTGCAGCGACGGCCGGAGGAAGGGTTGCAGCGGCGGGCCGGCGGCGGTAGTTCAGTGATTGGGTATTAGGGTTACTGGGTGAGTGAAGGAATTGAGGGAAAGAAAGTAAGAAACAAAAGGGTGTGTGCATATGGGCCGTAAACTGTAAACATAGGGTGTGTGCTACTGTGCTGAACCCAATTGGCCAATTCCCTGATTCAGGGTTTCCGGGTCTGGACCGGGGAAATCCGGGTCTGACCCCGTCCGGACCGGAACCCGGAATCAATAAATTTTATGACCCGTGGACCGGCCCGGTTTAGAACATTCCGGGTCCGGGTCGTTTTATTCCGGTCCGGTCCGGGTCATTTTTCCGGGTCGACCCGGTTTTTGCACAGTCCTACCCGACAAAACACCCGATGATCGGACGCAAACGTGACTTAATACACTCGAATACGGACTCAGAATCAATAATATCCGACGTGGGCATTTAGCGGAGTACAAATCTCTCAAAACCGACCTCAAATCCAGGCCCAGTGAATCGTTTCCAATAAAATGTCTTTTAGCGATAATCGCATAATATACGATTGTAGGCACCGTAAACCGAGTTGAGTTCAAATTATGTAATATTTTTACGTAATTCGGTCGATCATCGATTTTGCATAAATAAAAAACAAAACTATCACCTTTTTCGAAGCGAGCCATGACTCGTACAGGGGGCACTCGATCGAGTAGCACCCCAAAAACCGGGCAGTAGATCCTTCAAAGGCTCACTCGATCGAGTCTCTGCCATGACTCGGTCGAGTGGACTCCTTTGTCCAAACAAATCGAGTGCTACTTATATCATCCGAGCCTCGTTCTTTTTTTCCGACTTTTAGTCGTCACGTGTCAAGTCAATCACGTGCTTACATTTTCAAAACTCATCCATTTTATCCTATTTTATTACTTTCACGACTTTGATTAACAACTTACACGATTAGTTTTGTGTCGACGACTCCTTAGTCGTATCCGATGCATGACTAGTCTAGATGTCAATCTTTCAATGTGATAAGTCGGGACAAGGCATCGAGATTTGGGATCAAGCTAGCACCACGCTTGGTCCCATATGCGAACGCGTATTAAAATCTCCGTCCTCCATTTAATACACAATATAATGTGTATTTAATCGAAGTTCGTCCATTTATTCAAATTACGGTTTAGCTTACATTTTCTATTTACGGGTCCTTTTATAGTTAATGTTTATCGTTTTCCATTCCGATTATTATTCTATCGCTCGTTCTATTGTGAATTCCGGGTTGTATTTCGCCCGTGTAATTTGTAATTTATTTACGAGTTTTGTATTTTTGATGTTTGCCATTTATTTATTTAAATGAACATCACATGCTAAATCACTTTGACGTGAATCAAGATGCATTAAAATGACGTAGTTCACATATAATTCGCATGCTTAGCCGAAAACAATGTTTGCATAACATTTAATCAATTTACTAGCGCGCGTACACGAACACGAACACGAACGGTATCTTAGTAGAGGCCGCTAAAGAGCAGGCGTGTTGGGTGTCCTTTGTGGGCTTCCCAACACGTACCCTCACCCCTTACTCAGAACCATGGTTTCCGGATGCCCGAAATCATTGGCGCACGAGAGTCATTCGATGCACGATATCCGATAACTCGGCGTCGGTATCGTAATGCAAAGGGACGAACTCATAAGCTCTAGCACTAAAAGCGGGCCGTGCTTTGTGCACGAAACGCCCAGGTGTAGAGTGAGTTCGAACGGGTCCAAATTTCCATAAAATTCGGTGGCGACTCCAACTATGATTTAAATTTCGATCCGAGATCAATCTTACCACGAGATTCATTCGCCTCCCCAAACTCGCGCGTGGCCGCGTCGGTGTGGACATACGTCATGTCCACACTAAGTCGTATCTCTATTCAAAAAAAGGACTTCAACTTATGTAAATAGTGAAGTCAAAGATCGAACCACATGGAGAAAGGATTTAGTTATATACTTCTAAGAGCTAGATTCTAGATTACGGGTCACAGTTTTGTTTGGTTTGGTAAATGCTAAATAACTAAGATGCAAGGGATAAGTTGGAATCTATTTTTTCACATGACTGGTGCATTAAAATTAAAGCTATTCCGCTAACAAATTCTCTTCAGAAAAGTCGATGTTACTGGAATAGAACTCACTACTGGAAAATACAGAACAACCGACCAACCTCAGCGATCGTCTTCTGTCGCTAAAAAAGACGGGCGACAGATATCAGTCGCTAAGAGGCAGTTGCCCTTGGTGGTCGCTTAAAAAGGAGGCGGGCGACCGATATCGATCACTAAGAAACACGGGCGACCGATATCGGTCACTAAGTTTAGCGACTGATCGCCCGATATCGGTCGCTAAGTTTAGCGACTGATATCAGTCGCTATATGCTCAGGTCAGTGACCGATAACGGTCGCTAAATATCGGTCACTTATGGGGGAAGTTTAGCGACCGTTATCAGTCGCCCTATGAGTTTCTTGACGACCTGGGGGGACCTTGGGCGTCTTATTTAGCGACCGTTATCAGTCACCAATATTTTCATTTAGCGACCGTTATCGGTCGCTACTAGGCCTGTAATTTGCCGATTCGATTTAATTCTTTTCTAGCAAAAATCTGCACACACAAAAACAACACAACAATGACAATACGTTTCAAACACATTCCAAACACCATGCCAAATCGTCCACATAACGCCAGCCTCACACTTCCTCAATTGCCAACAAGGTAACTAAATGTCGTGAATAAACTAAATTTAGAATCATGTTACAAATTGTTTTGAATCAACATTCAGAAACTACAAGGTTTTTTAAACTACAACTACCAACAATATCTACTCAACTAACAGGAAAACTAGCGGAAGCACCACTACCACCCTCATTGAAGGGGTCTCTAGGGTCTGGGGGTCGGGGAATGGGTCCAGAGTTGCAGTTATGTTGCTGAAGGATCCTCGTGCAGGCGAGTTCTTGAAGTATCTTTCGGTTTGTCTCAGCTTGTTGCCTCATTTGTACAGCAAGCGCCGCATGTTCCACCTTTCTTTTATCAATCTATGTCCTCATTTGAGCCATGGCGGAGGGTACGTACTCGCTTGGGGTCGAATGTCCTCCTCGAGCATTGGTGGGGTGAAGTACAGTGGGTGAGCGTTCCTTGTACCATACACCCCTCCCTTGTGGTACCCATCCACAACCTCGAACCATATCTGGTTCAGATCTTTACCTTCAGCTTCATCGGTAGATGTGGCTTCCTTATATGTTCCCTAAAAAAATGATTAGGTGATCTTTCGTCCACAAAGTTACGATATAAAGAACAATGTAAAGAAGCCTTATGTTAGAAACTCACCCAAATTTCTCTGTCCCCTCACCGTAATGAAGCCCCTTCGACCACTGCAATCTACTTTGCTCTTCGTTTGTACAAACAACTCCGCAGCATCGGGCATTTTTTTCCGTTTTTGTTTTGAATCTGCTAAGAGTAAATATAGATTTCTTGTTAATAATTTTAATGAAAACATAAAATAAGAATCCAAAAAATTGAAAGGTTTGAAATACTTACGTTCAAAGCTCGCTGGTAGTTGGATTGTGACCCACCGTAATGCTTAGGCTCCACTTCGTTCTCAAGGTTTCCCCGCCTCTTGTTTTTTTTTTGCTTGGGTGGATCTCTTGAGGAAACGTGGTTCGGACCAGGCTTTATTAAACTGCTCAAGTGCGGCGCCTGCAATTCATATAAAGAGATGTATTAAGCGAAAATCCAACTTTCTATTCAAGTACGGACACTAATTGAGAAATCAAACTTTGAAGCACTTTCTTCGCCTTGTTCTCTTTCGCAATCTTAAACATGTTGTCTTTGAAATGCGTTGTAGCGATTGATGCGCGTCGAATTGTCGTCTATCCAACGTGGTCAAACAATATTTATAAACTCCGAAATACTACTACGTAGTAGCGGCAAGTCAGGATCGATCCACAATGACGGTCGAGGGGTAGTCGGTCAAGTCAAAGTCTAGAGTCAAATCGTGGTTGGGATTGAGATGGAGGTTTTGGGTCGAGAGAGGTCGAGAGATCGTAGGCTAGGGTCAATAAATAGGAAAGGTGTTGGGGAGAATCGGGATTCGGAAATGGGGTCTTAGAGTTTCGGGATCGAGTTTTTGTCACAACGATAAAAAGGGAAATTTCCACCTTTCGGTTTCTTCACCCAACCTACCTAAACCCGATTTCGCGATGAAAGGGTAAGTCTCAAATTAAGGCAATTTCTACCCCGAGTTTCCCCATATTGGTAGAAATGAGTCAAGGTCGGCCTAGTCGCGATTCTAAGTCAACAAAGACACCAAAACCTTAAAATTGATAATTATCAAGTAAACAACCCACCAACATCCCTTCCATCAAATAATCCAAATCCTCCTCCCTAATTCCCCAACAAAGAAATCTACTCACTAGTCATGATGATTAACAATAAAACACTAATAAGAGAGAAGTTGTCTAAAGCATGCATAAAAACTACACTAATAAATTATACTAATGGAGAAAAGGGAGAGGAAAGAATTTTACCAACTATAGAGGAAACTAAGATAGAAGATGGAGATTAATAATAAAGATTGAATCTTGGAGAAATACATAAGAATTTGTCACCAATCCATGCATAAATCTTCAATCTTCAGTACAAGAAATAAGAATCTTCAAGAAATAAAACAAGGATCTTTGTCACATAAACCCTTGTAAAACCCTTGAATCTTCAAATTAAACCACAATCTTCAATAAAGATGGATGCTTTACTACTAATTATAGGAGAATTATACTAATACTAAGTAGATCTACTAATTGTTTGTAGAGATTTTTACTAAGAGAGCTTACTACAAACTACTACTAGAGAGTTTTCTATCCTACTCCTACTCCTAAAAGGCACACTTAAGGCTCAAATTGAAATGTAACCCTAGGTTATCTATATATACTAATCCCTTAATGAGTCACACAATCTTAAAGCCCATAATCTAATCCTTGCCCATTAGTGAGACTTTGTCCTATGAGATGAAACTTTGCCCAATGAGTCTTCATTGGGTGAAGTTTTGCCCTGCGGTTGACGACATTAGCACCACCAGGTGAAATTTCACCCGATGAGATTTTCTTCTTGAATCGCCATTTTTTGCGCTTTTCTCCATCGGGCGAAATTTCACCCGGTGGGCGAAATTTCGCCCGATCGTTTCGCCCGGTCATCTCATAGGGTGAAATTTCACCCTATGAAATTTTTGTCCAAAATGGCAATCTGGGGAAGAACACCGTCGGGCGAAATTTCGCCCGGTCAAATTCTTATCGGGTGAAATTTTGCTCTGTGACTTCAGAGGGCCATAACTCCCTCGTTTGATCTCCGATTAGGGCGTGTGATATGTCGTTGGAAAACTAAGAAGATAAGCTTTCACCTCCAATAAAATTGTCTCAATCTGAGGTCTAGAACTCTAGATATATCCATTTTAAGTTCGACCTCTCCGGTGAAGATGCACAATGGACTATACTTTTTCCTTTTTGCTCAGGGTTTCACCTCTTGGGTTTGGACTTTGGATTTTAAGTTGTGTGCTTTGCTTTTTGGACGATTCCCCTCTCTCTCATGCTCATAGGAGCTCAGACACGTTTTTGGTCGAAAATCCTATCAAAATAGACAGAAAACTACCAAAAACACGTAAAATGCATAACAGAGACGCTAATGCGAGAATTACTCAAAATACGGTGATAATCGCACTTTATTCTCGCAAAACGAAGGAAAAACGGGTCTAAATGGGAGGAAAAACGGTCCAAATTTGGCACACAACAATTCCCCCACACTAAACCGTTGCTCGTCCTCGAGCAAAGACCCAAAAAGAAACTAAGTACTACTACTACTAAGCTAGACTATGCTAAGCCGATACGAGGCAATTAACGGGCCCGCTCCGTCCCTTCAACTCACATTGAGATACCCATGAGGTAGAGTACTCCCATGCAAGGCAAGTTGGATCTTGCTCAAAATGATGGATGCGACTAAACACAAAAAAAAAAACACATAACACGAAAGAATAGACGCATCCAAAACAAAAATAAAATACCTAATCCCTCATCGAGACGGCGGGGAAAGACACCGAAGACTTAAAACAATCATAAACATTCCAAGATAAATCACCCATGTAAACAAGGACCAAAGCCTAATACTATGACAATTAAGCAATATAAATGTTGATAACTTAGCTAGGTCCTCCTAATCTTCTAAAGGGGTAATACGGGGCGTATAACGGAGTGGAAAAAGTGAACCATGGATTCGTTCGACACTATAGGTAGGTGCAGTCCCGCTCTCTTTGGCTAAGGCCAAGAGGGTCGTTCCAAACTCGAATTTCCTAAATTAACCCAAACAAAAAGGTGGAGTGTTTACAATTATTGGGTGGATCGACTCATCACCGCTATCTTCCTACCTCGGGACTCGGTCCTATAGTTGGCACTTCACGGCGATGAATCGATCAAAGGGGGGTTTTTTTTTCAAGGAGACGTTTTTGACGATACGATTTTTTCATTTGAAGCTTCTTTTCTTTCTCCTTTGTTTTTCTTTTTCATGTTTTTGCCATGTTTTTGTGCCCTTTTTCTCTTGCTTTGGTTTGCCCTTTTTGGCTTTTTGATGTGGTTCGAAACCAAGTTTTGAGGTTATTTTTGTGTAAACTTATTGTGGTGATGTATGGGTGAAAGGATAAATAGGTACCCGGAAAAGTGTCCATCCCCGGATAACCTACAAAAAATGGAGAATTTGGACTAAAGGTGCAATGGTCATTCGAGCAAGGTCACCTAGAAAACGGGATGCGGGAACCAAGGCCTAACTCCTCCATGGGTGGTCAAGGTGGTCAAATGCAAACCTCGAAGTAAACCTCTAGTAGAAAAGGTGGACTCAAAGCTAAAGGATCAACAAATTCATTGCCTAAGAGTCATTCTACTAGACTAAGGTCCAAAATCTACAATGGGTTATCTACAATGGAATGTAAACTCTTGCAATAAGTTCGTTATCGGGTTTTCGAAAACATTTAGTCCTAGACACGCTATACAAAAGCAAAAGGAACACACGAAAAAGAAAAAGCAAATAAAAGAAAACACGAGTAAAGTCATGTACTTCGTACTCCATCGACATTCAAGCACAAAAATCAACCATAACACCCAAAATGCTCATCTCTTCGAGAGCCTCCCAATAGCAACAACCTAACTCCTCTACGAAAGTAAAGAAGAAAGCGAAAAGGAAGGAAGTTACCTAGCGGGTTGCTTCCATAACTCTTCAAATTGTGCTATCAAGGTGGTGGTTACCTGTAAGAGTAGAGAATAGGACTATACAAGGGACACGAAAACATAACGAAAAAGAGAAAAGAAAAAGGGAAAAAGAAAAGGAAAATAAAAAGAAAATATTTTTGGTTTTTCGAAATTTTTCAATTTTTATGGTTTTTTGAAAGATTTTTGAAAAACAAAAGGGTAGTGGATCCCTCCCCCACACTAAAACTGTGCATTGTCCTCAATGCACGAGTAGGGGAAAAGATCGAAAAGGATGGAAAAAGAAAAATAAGAAAAAAATCTTTTTGGATTTTTATACTTTTCAAATGTTTTTGAATTTTTTTTTTAAAAAATTTTTAAAGAAAGAAAACAAAAGAAAAGAAAATGATAAAAGGGTGGCGGGCCTAGGTGCAATTACATCACCTAGACCCTAGCCAAGTGACTAAGAAAATGAGAATAAAATAAAAGAAAAGAAATTAAAAGAAAGGATGGAAAATGGGCGTAGGTGTAGTCACATCACCTAACCCGGATTAAGAAAAATTTGAGAAAATGAGAAGAATTTGGATTTTCAAAAGGTCAATGACATAATCACATCGCCTAATGACCGGGAGCAATACCAAGGCCGCTTTGGCCGCAATAGTCGAACAATGGGACAGCTTGCAAAGTTATGTTAGAGATAAATCAATCACAATGACAATAGGATAAAAGGAATAAGAACGGAATCAACCAAAGGACATGCAATTATAGATGATTAAGGACTCACTGACCCAACCCACACACAAATACACGACACACACACACACCACCGACTCCAGGAGAGGATCTAGTCTGAGCGATCGTCCGACGCAAATGAAGCGCTAGGAGACCCATAGAAAAAGGGTATACCCTCAGAGGATGGCTCGGGAGAAAACTCTTCCGGACCGTCGCTAAGCGAGAGGGCAAAGTGGGATTCAATCTCACAAAGGTCGTAGATCGTACGACTTTTGGGCAACTTATAGTGTGCATACTCCCAAACTCCCCTTCCTCCCGACTCACTCTTGGTGAGTTGGAATTCACCGGGACCCAAGGGTAGGTCCCAATTTTGGTGAATATGGATAGTGGTTCGGTGTGTGTTCGGAACTATTAAAGCTCTTCCACGGCTAATGTAGACGAGGCGCTGATGAGGTATATGAAAAATCCAAGTCGGAAAATAGGCCTCGTCAAGCCATATGGAATCGTCTAGTGGGGTGAGGTGGTCGGTCGAATAACCCAATTTGTTTGCAATTACGGTCACGAGACCTCCACAATCTAAGGAGGGGCGTTGGGTAACAATGATACGGTGGAAATGTAACGCCACGACAAGTGGTAGGTCTAAGGGGTTAGGGTTACCCAACAAAGAGTCATATATCAATTGCAAGACACACACATTAAGAGTATAGATATTATCGGCCGAGGGTAACAAGCAGTGGGAGAGCATCTTGCAAAAATAGCGAATTGCGGGGTTACGGATTTTGGAGGCAAGGGATAAATTAGCCTCGTAACCCCCTTTACAGCGTGATATGCGCTTCCAAAGATCTCTCCTAGATACACAGGCTTATACGTTGCTCGAGGGTTCACTAAATCCGGTACCCGATGAGGGTAGGCCTAGCACTAGGCCGAACTCGGAAATAGTCAAACGATGGGGTTTGCGGAATAGTCTAAATTTGACCGCTCTTGGTGTGGTCGGATTGTCAATGGCGAAAGTTCCTAGGAACTCGCAAGTAAGGTCTTTATAGGTGAAGGCCGCGAGGCTAAGGAGCTCGCTAGTTCCGGTCCTTGACGATAACTCTTTAATATCGTCTACTATTCCTAGATTGGTCATTGTGTGGGGACAAGGCCACCTAGTGCTCTGAAAGATCTTTTCAGAGAAGTCCGAGACAAAGAAGTATTAAGACAAGGTAAATTTATAGGCTTAGAAGACTTAGAAGATTTAGAAGGTTTAGAAGGTGTAGAAGTCAAAGCCATACCTTGCTTACGCGCGGCTCACCTTGCTCTTGTCTCCATAGTGATAACCTTGCAAGAATAATCCCCAAAAAACTTGAACTTCACCTCTTCAAAGAACCCAAATATAAACACCTAAGATGTGGATGAAATTCTAAATGGAGGCTTAAATGTGGTTGGGGTGTATGGAAGGTGGTTTGATGTGTTTATGATGGGTGAAAATGTGGAGTGAATTGTAGGATAAAAAGGGTGATATAAATAAGGGTGGTTGAGGAGGAAAAGTGAAAGTTTTAAAGTGGGTGGTAAAATTTGGTGTAAAATTTTTTTGGAGGGAAAGTTATGTGTGGTAAATGTGAAGGAGGGAATTGAAATTGTAGTGAGGAAATATGTTATAGGTGATTGACGTTCAAGCTCATGCCGCCGGGTGAAATTTCACCCGGTCAAGCACCACCGGTGAAATTTCACCCGGCGGTATTCCGTCATGAAAATCGATTTTGCCAATTTTTTTTCCACCCGGTGAAAATCTCACCGGGCGAAATTTCGCCCGGTGGTATCTTCATTAGTTCTGGCAGATCTGGCAGCTTTTCGTAGGGCGAAACTTCGCCCGGTCAAATCTGCCCGACGGTCTTGATTGCTTCCTTTTTCTGCCTTGTCATTCCATGGCTCTTCAATAATCACCTAAAATTTCAAATAATGACATGACTCGCATTACACAATCAATATCTCCCACAAACATGCTTGTGGTCTTCAAATAAAGCTCCATAACTTCTCCAAAAGCTTGATCTTCATCCAAATAATTGCTCCATGATGAAATCCAAGTTCATTCATTGTTCTCAAGCTAACAAAGCTAACAAACACAAAGAAATATGATACATATATACAAGGTGGTTGTTGAGGATACCACCAAACCTACATCAAATTGAGAGGGTTAAACAACGCTCCTCAACGGGAGCTCATCAACTTCCACGGTAGCAAAGGTCTCACGAACGTGACCGGCATGATAAATCTGTAAGCGTTGTCCATTAACCATAATCTTCCTGGTTTTCGGGCTTGAGATTTCAATTGATCCAAATGGTTGTGTCTTGGTCACCTCGAATGGACTCGGCCATTTCAATTTCAACCTACCGGGGAAAAACTCATTCGAGTTTTCAAGTAAAAAACAGTTCAATGCTCTTAGAAGTAAATCAAACAATCTTGCATGGAACTCAAAGAAATGACAATATGAAGCATTGATGCACAAAGATAGCACATAAACATAAGAGGTCAAAGCAAATAATAGAGTATCCATCATGTCTCTATGTTCAAAAGACGCTTTCATGTCATTATTAAACTCCTTATATATGTGAGTGAGGAAGGAATATCAAAGAGGATGGAGGATACATGGGGTAGGAACCATTCAAGTCTAGCTCAAACAAGGCTTGCAAAGAGGTAAGGAAAGACATTTTATCAATAAAGTGAGGGTAAAACAAATCATCCTTAGACAATACCTCAATAATGATCACATTAGAGCTCTCCTCATTCTTTCCATTATCACTCAAAGTCTCATGCTTCTCAATAAAGTGGGTCTTAGGAGCTTCTCCACAATTCGCTCCATTATCAAACATCTCACCCTCTTTACTTCTAACTCCCTCTATCATGCGCTCAAATAGAGGATTATGCATCGCAACCTCACATAAGCTCTCAATTGTCAGATTTTCAAAGGTGTTGGTCATGGAAAGCTCAATAGGCATATCACAAATAGTTGTAGGTACATCCTCACGTTTACTCTCATCATCAACAAAGTGGGGGATGCAATCATTCTCAAGGGAAAGAACGGGGTTCTCAACCTCTATTAACACACAATCATCATCCCTCTTCATGTCAAGAACATCACAAGACATACCCACAATTTCCTCATTATAAGGTCCATCAACATCCTCAAAATTCTCAACAAGAGTCTCCTCAATAACCTCATCACCAACACATCTCCTACTCCCAAGATTATCATCAAGTGTCATATTTAAAGGCTTGGAGCTTATATCATATTGCATAGAAGAGGAGTTAATTAGCTCAAGCACATCATCATTACAAGACACATTGACATCAGCACAATTCTTACATGACTCCATAAAATCCTTATCAAGAGCATCATTATCAATCAAATGCAATGGAGAATCATGCATAACACATGTATTCAAAGGGAGTGGGGGAGCATGTTGGGATTGAACAATATGCACATCGTCTTCTTCATCCTCTTCTTCTTCTTCATATATTATATCCAAATTAGAAAAGGGTGGAGGTGAAGAGGAAGCATTAAATTCATGTTTCACATCATCACAAATGGCATAAGGTGAAGAATCATGCAAATTATTCACAAAAATTGGAGAAGAGTTAACAAGAGAGGATTGAACATTGCAAACAAGAGAGGAAGATTCAACTCTCGGTTCTCTCAAAGGTGTCACTCTCCCATATCCTTCACGGGCATCGGTTCTAGCCACTTTCTCAAGCAATAATCTCGCCTCATTATCTCCTAATTCATAAAAGTTACCACCGGCCGAAGTATGAATCAATTCTCTAACGTGTTCAAGCAAGTTGTCAAAGAATATTGTAGTGGTTAGCCAAACCGGAATCCCATGGTGTGGGCAATATGTCAATAAATCTCGAAATCTATCCCAAGCATCACTTAAACACTCAAACTCACCTTGTTCAAAGGTAAGAATCTCTCGTCTAAGTTTATTGGTCTTGTGATATGGAAGAAGTGGTTTAAAAAGGCTTGAACAAGTTCATCCAAAGTACAAAATGTGTTAGGAGGATAAGAACGTAGCCATTTCTTGGCTTTACCTCCAAGGGTGAAAGTAAAAGCTAAGAGTTTAAAGGTGTTGATTGGCAAACCATTCTTCCTCGCAACAAAACAATTTGTATGAAATTCCGCAAGGTGTTGAAGCACATTTTCATTAGGCAATCCCCAAAACATATCTCTTTGAAGCACCATGATAAACACTTGATCCACCTCAAATTTCGCTCTATCCTCATCTCTAATGGTAATAGGTGAGGTAATCACGTGGTCATAGAGTCCACTATGGTCGGCAAAGGTCGTCATGAGAGACATAAAAGGGATTGATCAACGAATGAGATGAATGCAAGAGACAAGCAACACGAACACCAAGAAGCACACAAAAAGACTAGCCTTATTTATTTTATTCGTTTTTTTTTGTTGTTTTTGTTTGTTTTTTTTTCAAACACAATAAACTAAAACTCGACTAACTGATCACCGTCCCCGGCAACGGTGCCATTTTGATGCGCGTCGAATTGTCGCCTATACAACGCGGTCAAACAATATTTATAAACTCCGAAATACTACTACGTAGTAGCGGCAAGTCGGGATCGATCCACAGGGACGGTCGAGGGGTAGTCGGTCAAGTCAAAGTCTAGAGTCAAATCGTGGTTGGGATTGAGATGGGGGTTTTGGGTCGAGAGAGGTCGAGAGAGGTCGAGAGATCGTAGGCTAGGGTCAATAAATAGGAAAGGTGTTGGGGAGAGTCGGGATTCGGAAATGGGGTCTTAGAGTCTCGGGATCGAGTTTTTGTCACAACGATAAAAAGGGAAATTTCCACCTTTCGGTTTCTTCACCCAACCTACCTAAACCTGCTTTCGCGACGAAAGGGTAAGTCTCAAATTAAGGCAATTTCTACCCCGAGTTTCCCCATATTGGTAGAAATGAGTCAAGGTCGGCCTAGTCGCGATTCTAAGTCAACAAAGACACCAAAACCTTAAAATTGATAATTATCAAGTAAACAACCCACCAACATCCATTCCATCAAATAATCCAAATCCTCCTCCCTAATTCCCCAACAAAGAAATTTACTCATTAGTCATGATGATTAACAATAAAACACTAATAAGAGAGAAGTTGTCTAAAGCATGCATAAAAACTACACTAATAAATTATACTAATGGAGAAAAGGGAGAGGAAAGAATTTTACCAACTATAGAGGAAACTAAGATAGAAGATGGAGATTAATAATAAAGATTGAATCTTGGAGAAATACACAAGAATTTGTCACCAATCCATGCATAAATCTTCAATCTTCAATACAAGAAATAAGAATCATCAAGAAATAAAATAAGGATCTTTGTCACATAAACCCTTGTAAAACCCTTGAATCTTCAAATTAAACCACAATCTTCAATAAAGATGGATGCTTTACTAGTAATTATAGGAGAATTATACTAATACTAAGTTGATCTACTAATTGTTTGTAGAGATTTTTACTAAGAGAGCTTACTACAAACTACTACTAGAGAGTTTTCTACCCTACTCCTACTCCTAAGAGGCACACTTAAGGTTCAAATTGAAATGTAACCCTAGGTTATCTATATATACTAATCTCTTAATGGGTCACACAATCTTAAAGCCCATAATCTTATCCTTGCCCATTAGTGAGACTTTGTACTTTGAGATGAAACTTTGCCCAATGAGTCTTCATAGGGTGAAGTTTTGCCCTGCGGTTGACGACATTAGCACCACCGGGTGAAATTTCACCCGGTGAGATTTTCTTCTCGAATCGCCATTTTTTGCGCTTTTCTCCATCGGGCGAAATTTCACCCGGTGGGCGAAATTTCGTCCGGTCGTTTCGCCCGATCATCTCATAGGGTGAAATTTCACCCTATGAACTTTTTGTCCAAAATGGCAATCTGAGGAGGAACACCGTCGGGCGAAATTTCGCCCGGTCAAATTCTCATCGGGTGAAATTTCGCTCTGTGACTTCAGAAGGCCATAACTCTCTCGTTTGATCTCTGGTTGAGGCGTGTGATATGTCTTTGAAAAGCTAAGAAGATACGCTTTCACCTCCAACTGGAATCGCCTCAATCCGAGGTCTAGAACTCTAGATATATCCATTTGAAGTTCAACCTCTCCGGTGAAGATGCACAATGGACTATACTTTTTCCCTTTTGCTCAGGGTTTCACCTCTTGGGTTTGGACTTTGGATTTTAAGTTGTGTGCTTTGCTTTTCGGACGATTCCCCTTTCTCTAATGCTCATAGGAGCTCAGACACGTTTTTGGTCGAAAATCCTATCAAAATAGGCAGAAAACTACCAAAAACACGTAAAATGCAAAACAGAGACGCTAATGTGAAAATTACTCAAAATACGGCGATAATCGCACTTTATTCTCACAAAACAAGGAAAAACGGGTCTAAATGGGAGGAAAAACGGTCCAAATTTGGCACACAATAGCGATCGCCATGTAGCGCTCCCGTGAAACCACCTCGAGGCTCGGATTCCACCAGAATTTAAGCTACAAGAACGTTTGTTGTAAGTAGATTATTAATCCATAAAAAATAAATACAAGCAGTAAGGTAACTAATAAACAAAAAAAAACAACACTTTTCCTGCTGTCACGCAGGCACCCGAGTCCAACTGGTCTAAAATGAAGTCATGTTACTCTTGTAACTTTGCGTTACACCATTGGCGACTGGTCGATGCCAAAACCTACATCATTTACGAAAATGAATGTAACATTCGAAACAAAATATTATTTAAAAACCTTAACCAATAATAAAGTTGCTAATATGATGTCTCAGAATGTGTTATCGAGACTCAAAATTATGCGTTCGTCCTCCGGCCTACGCCTGATCCGGTGAGGTGGTGGTGGACCTTATTGTTGTTGTTCTTCAGCAACCTCCTCGTTCTCGTCCTACTGATGCTCCTGTTGCTACTCTTCTTGCTGCTGCTGCCTCCTCGTGCTCGTGCTCCCAGCCCTTAATCGACGACCTAATGTCATATCTGCTGTCGAACACACATTATTTCCACTAAATTAATTACTAATATACACTACTCACATATTTAGTAAAAATTCACAATTCACCTAAACATAGTACTATTTATACCTAATCGGCCTAATTATATCACTAATTGGCCTAATTATATTTCACTTTCAATTTCCTAACACATTAAAAAACCCAATTCATTCAACTTTTCAACCATAAACCCTAACTTTATACTAAAAATCTACCTATTCTAAATTGGGAAACCTATGGACAATTAACCTGCTAACTATATTAAATATTCCAACAACAACGAAACTATACTAAAAAACAAACACTACAAACATCTAACTCAATAACTAACTTATTAAAATCAATAAATACAAGAATTAAGAAACTATTTAAACTAATTATAGACAAAAAAACATACCTTAATCAACAAAAACGGAAGAAAGAATCAAGGAAATGAAGGAAGGGAGGGCGCCGGTAGTAGAGAGAAGGAAGAGAGTTTTATAGAGATAAAGAGAAAATGGGAAATGATGAGGGGAAGGGTGCTTGGTTTAATTTTAAAAAAAGCGCCATCTTAGCAACCGACAACGGTCGCACGTGCGTGTTTTTCTGTCAATCGCTAAGCGTGTTTTAAATTTTTTTTTATTCGTTACCTAGCAACCGATATCGGTCGCCCGATTTTTCAATTAGCGACCAATATCGGTCGCTGTATGTATTATAATAATAATAAACTTAGTGATTGATATCGGTCGCCCGCTTTTTCTTTAGCGACCGATGTCAGTCGCTAAGTTATGTTTATTTTTTACACACTAATTCCCACTCGGCCTCTTCGCTTAGCGACTGATATCGGTCGCTCGTGTTTTGGTTCAGTCGCTACAGAAGCGACTGACAATTTTGGTCGCGCGTGTGAGGTCGCCCTTGGATTGTTTTCTTGTAGTGATCTGGAACAGGTGTTTACAGTGTCAGAAGGGGATACTACGAGCTGCTCCAAAAGGAACCAAAATTTAATGACTGTCTTGAAAAGGCAAGGAAATTTATAGAGAGTCTGCCCATGTTCTATTAAAAAGTCTTGTGAAAGATTCCAGGTCCAGCTTCGTGGAAGATTTTGACACATTCACTTCCTGTTGGTCCTGAAAGAGAGAAAAGGACATTACTAGGACCGTATCACTGTGTGTTATGCTGCAATGACAGGGACGACAATTCAACCAATGTAACTGAAACTCTAAGTCATTTGTTTAGAGACTGTCCAACCCAGTGCTTGTCTTTGGAATATCCCCCCATTTAGTAGGAGTGTTCAAGAAGGTGGACAATTGGATTTTTCGAAATGGCTCTTAATGTAGACTGATTCCCTGTTTGACTGTAATGATCTATGGGAAGGATTGTTCCAATGCATAAACGCTCTTCACATTATTTGGATATTCAGAATCAGAGTTGTTTTAATCGGTGATTCGAACCACCCTTCCGGACTTATTGCCAAATACCAAGCATCACTTAATTCCTTGAAGGATATTTGGGATAATGTGAAGAAGGTTAAAGGATGTTTTAATCGGTGATTCGAACCACCCTTCCGGACTTATTGCCAAATACCAAGCATCGCTTAATTCCTTGAAGGATATTTGGGATAATGTGAAGAAGGCTAAAGGGAAGCAACATTGTCATCATGATGAATCATCCGACATAGCTGAACAGAGATTGAGTATTAGGAATTCTAAAGAAGTCTGATTGATTGGCCCGCCGATCGATGGAAATCATTGTTATACCACGGTGATTAATGTTGATGCAGGAGGGCTCCCTTCAAGTTATGCCGCGGGTGGGTGGATTAGCAAAGCAGTAAACTCTAGGATGAGAAGATTTGGTAATGCTACTTTCATGGCAGAATTGACTTTACAGGCGGAAACTGTTGCAGTTATTAACAGCCATTAATGGGATAGGGAGATTGGGTACCTTCACGTCACAATCCATATTGACTTCTTACAGCTGGCCTATCAACTGGCTGGAGCTGAAGAATATCTTCACTGTGTTCAAGATCTTATTCCCTTATTCTTCGAGGAATCGTCTTTTTTTCATTGCTTAGCTATTAAATTTGTTCTACGAAATCTTAATATTGAGGCTCATAACTTACCGACAAAGTTATTGAGAAGGTATTAAGGTGGGTTTTCTACTCTGATGGCAAAAAAGAAGAAGAAGAAGAAAGTCCACGGTCTCAGGTTCACCGTAAATATTAATCGGGTCAAGGAATTAAGTAACTAATCATTAATCGAACTATCTAAGATGCATGTCTGGTCGGTATACTACAACCTTTAGATCTAAACTTAACCTGCGATCACTAGAACTAAGCTAGTCTACCCGAATTATCGTGACCTAATTAGTTCTTAACCCGGTCGGTGAAAAGTTCTAAATGTGATACTAATCAATTAATCAAAGTCAAAATGATAACCAAGCGGCAATCCATGCGATTGACAATTAGTCAATTAATTATGACCCTCGTAACATTCATAGATCCTCCTAAATCCCAGGTAGAAAATTAGTTACTTATATTAAAGATGACTAAAGCTATAACAATTGAATCGAAACTAAACATAATGAAACGATGAGAATTAGCTACGAATGACAATAATAAATCTACGCTAATAAGCAATAAATTTAATAAACTACGAAACCAATAATCACCGGAAATAACAAAGCATAAAATTAAACGAATAACAAAAGAGAAAAGTAGATATAAATCTAAAATTGAGAGATTGAATACCGAAGAATTAGGGCAAAAGCATGTGTGAAAATCCACAGGCAAACATATACGTAAAACTTCTACTAGGTTTTCCTAATAACTAGTATTTGTACCCGTGTATCACACTGGTGGTTTAATAATTGTATCAAAAGTAAAATAAATATAATTAAGTATATAATTTGTTTGTATATACTTTCTTCGTTTCAATTATTTATTTAATAATTTTTTTTCAGTCTGTGTGATGATTAGATTAACTAAAGGGAAATATATATTAAGATTAAAAAATATATACTCTATATGTATACACGGTTTTGCTAATGTGTGTCTACTGGACACACGTTAATATGCTCATTAAGGAATCAATCACAATAATATATATGACGATTACACATTCTTTTGTGATTACAAGCGCATACACATTTATCATATTCGAATTGACTATATAACGGAAAATGTTTGACAAATTATATACCATTATGAAAGATAAAGAAAATACAGAGTATTAAATATGTAATGCGTCGGCTTTAATCGTCGACATGTATTTGAATATGTGAGATTAACCTCTAGCCTACAAAATAATGGGTTATTTGGAATAATTTTAAATATGTGAGGATTAACCACTAGTCTAACCCCACTCGGCTAAACATTTGAGAATCTGATCTAAAAACTAGGGCCGGCCCTGAGATTTTGGAGGTCCAGTGCGAGATTTCAGTAGTGGGCCTTAAAGTTGATAATAATTATACTTAGACTATGAGCAATTTTATTCTACGTTTTTTCGCTTCTTTGTGTCAAATAAACACTTTCATCATCTTAAATTCTATGAAATTTTTTATATAATGACAATATATATAAATGTAACACAAAAACTTTTATGAAATATTTATGAAATTTA
Source organism: Agrostemma githago (assembly GCA_958450325.1). Taxonomy (NCBI): domain Eukaryota; kingdom Viridiplantae; phylum Streptophyta; class Magnoliopsida; order Caryophyllales; family Caryophyllaceae; genus Agrostemma; species Agrostemma githago. Next base: position 12,745,964 of record OY288254.1, on the reverse strand, counting down.
GTAACCACCCCATATGTGAGAGGTCTCACGATAAAATTACCGTGAGACGGTCTCACAGGGAGTTACTATAAATGTAATACTCCCTCCGAGTTCCTATTATTGTCCCACTTTCCTTTTTGGGGTGAGTTTGATTTTTGTCCCAATTTCCTTTTTAGGCCATCAATGTGTGGTTCATAATTATTCTCCCATTTCTCTCTCTTCCTCCTTTTTTCAACCACTCATTTCTTCTTCCTTATTTTTCACCCCAACATCTTTTGGGACAATAATAGGAACTCGGAGGGAGTATAGTCAATCATTCACAAATGAAATAAATGAAGTTGTAGTCTACGAAATAAATAAGAAAATATGAAATTAAAAAAAATTGTATTCTATGAAGTTGTCATTCATGTTTCTCTCCTCAATATTTATCAAAACATATGACGTACTAATTTTTGTTAAACTTGTAATTATATGAATCCCCCTTTCCACTAACCAAATAACTCAACTCAATATTTTCCCGCCTAAAGCTATCCACAATAAAAATTTAAAAAATAGACCAAATGATCTAGGTGTGAATCGAACCCTTAACCTCATGTGTGCCACTCTTCTCCTCTCCAACTACACTCTAACATCTTACTGATTTAAATATCAGTACATCACACATAAAGTTATACACCACATAAAGTACTCGTATGTAATTAAGGAAATTTGATTGATTACATTGATTACGAAAATCACATGTTTTACATGGAAGATATCACATACAATATTTAATATGGAATGTATGATCAATTTTTTTAAAAAAAGTATAAACATATTGTATTTCGTTTTAACCAAATAGTTGCATTATTTTTGTTAATAGGAGATTGTACTATTCCGTACAATATTTTACATAGAATATAAAATAGTTATGATTATTATTGTATATCTTTCTGATCATATTCGAAAATCATATTCTTAACATCAATATAAAATTTAGTAACTATATAAAAATGGAATATATATATTCCGATTGTTCTCACAAAGCTTGATACATAGTAAAAATTCACCGAAAATTCTCTATATACTACTCTAAGACAATAACAGTTACTAATATTTTCCTCAAAAATACACTAATTTAAATTGAGAAGTAAAAGAACATTTCACTAATAAATTCGCAAACTATTCATTTTCATTAATGTTAAAGAAATTGACAAAAAAAAACTTCTTTTTATGAAAATAAATAGATAAATTTTAAGATATGATGTCATTAACCTTGAGAAAAAAATCAGTTATCTAAAAAATTTATTCTTGAAACGAGCTATTTACTTTAACTTTTACAAAGATATACTCTTCCCGTCCCAATGCTTTGTCTATTCTATATTGGGGCGTCTCAATGAATTCCTTGCCTTTCTATTTTAGGAATATTTTTTTTATGTATATATATATATGTGTGTGTGTGTGTGTGTGTGTGTGTGTGTGTGTGTGTGTGTGTGTGTGTGTGTTGACCTCCTCATGAATTTGGCTTCACATGTCACTTCATCATTAGACCTCTTCCCCTTTGTGTCAAAAGCAAAGCCAAACAATTCATCGGGACGGAAGGAGTATATACTCACTCGATACCACTAAGATCTTCTCATTTATTCAAATGTGAGGATTGTAATTATCATATAGAATGATTATTTTGGTAGGAGAGACTACAAAATACGGAATATACTATTAAAATCCATATAATTTTTTTTTCACAAATTACATAATATAAGTCTTACACCTGAGACAGTCCATTTTTAATTTATTTTTTAATTTTCTAATGTAAAACTGAATAGCTTTTTTTACACAAAGAGAACGTATCACAGTGTGCTAACCATTAAAAAAAGTTCATTATTATACAACTTTTGATAAATATTTATGTATTTTATGGTATGTTAAAGAGAGAAGTGAGTATCTCGAGGTGTGAGATGATATAAACCGAGTATATAAAAAATATAAACAATATTTTCATTAATTACACGTTATTTAATACTCCGTACATTTCAATACATTACTCAAATATTTCGATTAGTTTTGCGATTTAAAAAATATTTTTCTATTTCTAAATTATACAGTCGATAAATAGTAAAAATAAAATAATAAATTTTTTATTTTAAATTTTAAATGAAATATTCTATAAGATAAATATATTATAAATACCGTGCATTGCACGGGGTCTATACTAGTGTTATTTTTAAAAGAATTTTAATGATTAATTTTATAATTTTTTAATGTGATATAGCTTTTTTTGATTATAGATGTGCATGGAATAATTGTTTTTTTGTCACTGTGAAAATAATGGGTTACCCATAAATTCATTCGATTAACATTAGTTTAATTTTCTTATTTATGCATGAGTTGTAAGTATAAGAAATATGTATTGACCCAGTGTTATTTTAGCCCACTGCTAGTTAGAAAAAATATATATTGGTCCACTCTGAGTTAGGTGTATAGATTAAGCGGGAAAGTGGGGGAAGGAGGTGTTGACACCTCATCCATTTTCTAGACATCACTATCCTATTAGTATATAGAGGATTTTAATGAAAATATTTTGTCACAAAGTTAATGACATTATACTGTAAAATTTCTCAAATTATTTTGATAAAATGAATTTCGTCTTTTTTGCATTGATGACCATGAATAGATAAAATGAATTTATGTAATTCATTTTTTTTTCTTTATTTAGTTAGAAAATAGGGTAGTTTAGAAGAAATTTTTTAGCAATGTCATTCTCTTATTATATAAGCGGTTCTCTTATTATATAAGCGCGATTGAGTATTTTTCTAATGAAATAAAATCATAAAATATTTAAAGAAATACTTGCACTATTTTTATTTTTAAAATATTTTTTCACCTTTAATGATTTATCATAAGAATTAATTCGTATGATTGGAGTTTTAAACATATGAACTTTCTTTTTTTACTTTTTGAGGAAATTTGAAAAATATGAACTAATTGATTTATTAGTTTCCATAATGATATGATTTGTTACCATAATTAAAGAATTAGATTCTTGGAGGGAAAACTTTTAACATGGTGATGACATGTGTGAAAACACTATTGTTTTAGTAGTAAACGGATTATATACACGGTATATTTATCGAATTGAGTATTACCATATATTTTTAATGATACACGGTATATATGATATTATGATATGATATATTTAGCATATATATATACTGTTAAGTATATGATATTATATATAGAATAAGATTATACTGTCAATTAATCAATCAATTAATCAATCAACTAATTAATGTGATATATAAAAAAAAGATTGTATATGATATATGGAATAAGATTGTACATATCGTAATAGTAAGACATATCATAACAATATATAGAAATAATTATAATAATATCTTCTAGTATAGACTCAAATAACAAAAATATTTCTACTCTGTTAATTATACTATTTTATGGTAGCATCTTTTAAACATATAACATATGATCACAACTAATATGCACAGTAATTTAGATATAAGCTCAACCAATGTATATTAAATAACCCAAAAGTAGGCCCATTTGGTAGGCCTGTATGACATTAGGCGGGAAAATATTGGAGAATTGTTATTTGGTTAGTTTCGCCGTTTAGATCGTCGTTTGGTTATTTGGAAAATATTGGAGAATTTAGATCGCCGTTTCGCCGTTTCAAACCTCATTATTATTATTATCATATTCAAGACGGAATATTTTTAGAAAATATAATGTTGATTGATTAGAATATAATTGATTGGTTGATTGATTAGAATATGCAAATTTTTATACAATTATATATATTCTAATCAATCAACATTATATTTTCTACAATTCCGTCTCGAATATGATCAGAAAGATATATAATAATAATCATAACTATTTGGAGATCTACTAATCAACGGTATAATTGTATAAAAGTTTGCATATTCTAATCAATCAATCAATTATATTTTCTACAAATATTCCGTCTCGAATATGATCAGAAAGATATACAATAATAATCATAACTATTTTATATTCTATGTAAAATATTATACGGGATAGTATTGTAAAATATTCTATGTAAAACGGAATACAATATGTTTATACTTTTTAAAAAAAAAATGATCATACATTCCATATTAAATATTGTATGTCTTGTGAAAGCAAGAAAGTAGAGAGATAAGAGAATGAGAGAAATCAGAGAGGTGTTTTTTCATCCCATCAAGGGGCATATATATATATATATATATATATATATATAGTACATGGTACATCTAGGGTTACATCCTAATGGGCTACAAAGCCCAATGGACATCCACATATTATGTTTCATAACACTCTCCCTTGGATGTACATCACTAAAGAAAATGTCTCGTTAAAACCTCGACTAGAAAAACCCAGTGGGAAAAACACTAGTGAAGGAAAAAGAGTACATAAATCTTCATACACGCGTAACAGACTGCCTCATTAAAAACCTTTCCATGGAAAACCCAGTGGGACAAAACCATGGCTTAGGAAAAAGAGTACAACGCGTGGCTACTCCCCCTGATAATTACACAACTTGATATTTAATGAAAATAATTCATGTCTTCATGGAACTTCACGACGACGTTGAAATGGATTGTAGTAATTGACAAACTTGGTATCTTCAATCAATAGGAATTTTTGATAAGTTCAGTATCATATTTCTTCGGAGCTTTCAATATGGATATAATCATTTATGACTCCTTGATTATAACCAAATATGGAAACTATAGCGTATTAACACGTCTATAGCGCAGCGCTACCTCGTTAAAAACCTTGCTAGGAAAAACCCATTGGGAAAAAAAACCTAGTCGAAGGGAAAAAGAGTGTAGCTAACATTATTTCTCAACTGATTATCGATCTTCAGGAGAATCAATCAATCCGATTTTATCTTAAATAATAATTAATCTTTCTTGCCATTGTACGGATTGACATATTTATTGTAGCATTCTACTACATTATTTTTCAACTATTATGGCACTTCTGGACCATAAAGTATCTTCACAGGACAAAATTTTTAATCATGTATGATTTCTCATACGCTCAAACTTCAAGCTGAAACAATGAAACCGTGCATTCACACCATATCACAAGCATGTTGAATGCTCTCATAGATACACTTACGTGTAGAGGTTCATATATACTTAATTGCGAGTCCTTAAGGAACTCATTCGATCAACCACTGTCATGTGCTGATAATTTACAATATAAGCACCTTCCCGGAGTACTTATCAATTTAGGAGTATGATCTCCTGGGTATATCCTGCAATATATAACAATAATAATCTCGTGCATGCATGTAATACGAACAATGCCCTATAGTTTATATATTCTAAATTAATGCAATGATGTAATCTTAACTAATATGCAATGATAAAATAACTATATTACATGCACATGAGACTCAAATGCAAACTGTACAGTATATCCACCAATATTGGATTAACTTTATGTCAATACGTGGACTTAAGTCCATGAGCTCAATCTTAACCATAGATTGTACGTCAACAATCAAAATGGATTTTTATATAAGATCCCTATTAGGGTCGAATGCGCGCAACTATTATTCAGTTCCACGAATTAATATATCGATATAATCTCTTATCATCAGTACTGATTATTGATATCTGAATCTGAATATATGTGGTACCAATCTTTTTATGTAAGCCATCTATTATCATCAGATATCTATGCCACTTCGGGACATTCAATTTCATTACTCTTTACGAGTACCAACTGCACATGCTTGCCATTTTCTTATAACAAATGAACTGATTATGACCCTCACACTATATCCATCGTGTGTGATTATTGAAAATTTGGCAAGAATCTCAATGTTCAGTACATCTACTATCCATGACTGATCTATAGCTCGCTACACCACAAGGAGGGTGAATCTGTCTATATTGAAATCATAAATTTCAATGTATAACATATTTAACAAGGTAATCAAGCTGATATATCATCGTATACATCATCATAACACAATGATCAAATCACTATTCATATTTCATGAACCTCTAATTGATGTATTTCATATTCATCAAAACAAGTCTCTGAACTTCACTATTCATATTTCATGAACCTCTAATTGATGTATTTCATATTCATCAAAACAAGTCTCTGAACTTCAGGTTCATTTGGGATCAACATTACTTGTTTGTTTTTACCAGCTTATCCTGAACTTCAGGTTCATTTGGGATCAACATTACTTGTTTGTTTTTACCAGCTTATCCTTATCAATCTCCCCCTAAGGTGGTAAAAACTATCATTACTTGATAGATTTAAAGGGCAATATCCACCTTAAAAATTATCTAATATTTCATAGACTTTATCAAAATGATTCTCTTCAACAAAATAATATATTTGGGAGCTGAACTTAATGCAGTTGGTTTTCCACGTGCTGAATTAAAATTGGCCATTCAGGAGATCATCATCATGTTCACACAATGATCAAATTGTGAACTCTGATTACATGGACTACTCGTAAAATTTCGTGTGGCTACAGGTCACGTAATTAATTAAAGCCTTAAAGGTCAACCGGATATGGACGTTCATCTCCATTATCCAACTACGAGTAGTATTTAGATCTCCAATATTTCACATACTCAATCTCAGTGTATTGTCTTGCCTTAAATATAATTTTAATGGTACACTAGAGAGTTTGATCAACACGCCATTAAATTCTTTCAAGATAAACGTTGGGTTTATCGAAACGGGTGTAAGAAGAACCCGGATGGCCTCAATTTGTCACATTTTTAATATTTTCGTGTCAATTTTACTAGTTGACCGATTCTCATCCTACTAAACTTCTGTTTAGCTACATTCAATCATATGTGCACACTAATTTTATTTAGTCATATGACCATAACAAATGATAGTGACATTACACAAATGATGTCTAATACAATAGGCAAGACCCATCAATATTCCTTTCCGGAATATGACTATATATATTACTCTTAAAGTAATTCAATTCCATGTGATAATAATAACTGTAAATTGATCATTAATCAACTGATCATATAAATGCATTATCACATTACCTTAACAAGATATTGTGATCTTTATTATACCGTTTCCGATAAAATAATTGAGTTTTTAAATAAACACATAATTAAAATATTCACCTCCTTGTACTTATTCAGTATCGGTGTCATAATTTTGATCACTTAATCAATATTTTATTCGATGTCATATTCATGTCACGAAATTATGATCGTTAATCGAATCTTTTATTCATGTCATATCTGTTACCAGGAAAAATGACTATTAATCAACTATACGAGACTCACGATTTTAATATTGCATTAATTTGCTCAACTATAACATGCGGATACGAGATATCATGCATATTAAGGCATTTTCAAAATAATGTGTCTTTACGACTACATAATTTGTATGAAAATAAAATATACGAGTATTACATCATGAAAATATGATAATACCATTCGCTTCAGGAAATGGTTTATATTATTTTGATACGAATATCAACTTTTAAGAGTATCTCATACTTTGCAAACATCCATGAATAAACATCAAGCTTATTCTTGATTTTGATACTCCAAATAATATTCACTGCACGCAAAATGAAAATTTATAAAACACCGTGAACTACATGTCACGATTTCAATATTGGTCAACACTATGAATTTCTCGTCATAGGTTCATTATATGTAAACAATATGAATTTCATGTCATAGTGTGCGTGTCAAAATTTCAACTCATATATAATTTTTCTTCCTCTCATATCGAAACTTCGTGTATATGAGGGTCACATGAATTTTAATGCGATATTTACTTTCATCAATTAACAAATTTGACTCAATTAAGTCACATCATAAGGCTCAATTAAGGCCGCAATATCAGGCTTAACACTATGTCATGATCTCGACCTGCTCTTCGGGCACGGTCTTATCAGATGTCACATTCATTTCATGGAATGGACTCAACCAATTTAAATAAATTCTTCATCTTTCAATATTAATTATATTATTCTGTTCAACTTCGGATGAACATGGAATTAATACAGAGGATTTATAATGACCTCTCTTCACGATATCTTGACAATAATAAGTGATATTAAACACAGTACAATTTCATGTACTTTCTTTCCCAAATAATTTTAATTTCAATTTGAAATTGATATGAAAATGGTACAATTTCATCTACTTTACTCACAAATTTTATCAATTTCAACTTGAAAGTGATACTTATCTCGATACAATTTCATGTACGTACTCACACGGAGTATATTTTCACGATACGATATCACCCAAAATAATCGTGTATACTTCAGGTATACAATTTCTTTTATGGAACTTCTGTCCAAAATATTTGTCACCACACAGGCTACCATTATTTTCACTGCTCATAATTAAAAATTAAATAGTTTTGGAACTTCAGGTCCAAAATTAAAATTATGTGAGCATTCATCGTATGGATATTAACATTGAAATTGATCCATAGATATATATATACAGTCTACGAGACTGAATTAAATAATTAAACACCTTTTATAAAAAGGTCGAACGATAGAAAACAGGGCATCCTCATATGAATTCCTTGTATATTGGATTATGACCTCCAAAATAGATACATACGTATACACAGTCCATAAGGTCGATTTATCAGTCTTCTTCTATTAAAAGAAGAAAAATTATAACTTTGGCCAATAGATACATACGTACACACAGTCTATAAGACCGATTTATCAGTCATCTTCTATTAAAAGAAGAAAAATTATAACTTTGGCCTCTTGTCATATTTTCCTCTTGATAAAATTATCAAGATCAATAATTCTCCCCATATTCTAGAACAAGTAATCCAAAATTTCACAAGTTTAGACACAAATTTATACTCCGTACGAAAAATAAAGATGTACTTAGAAAACTTAACGAGTCAATTAGTAAAATTAAACCTAAAATTACAGAGATTAGTGAAATAAAATACGCGGAGCATATACATATACATATTATTATAATAAAAAATAACGACGTACTCATACGATTATCAATATAGTATGACACGGACACCTAAGAACTTGCTTTGGGCCATAACTTTGTATTGATTGCCATTTGGTCATAGAGACCACAGTACTCCTATTAAAATTCTAAAAAAATAGTCATTGTGCATATTGACTATTGTTAGGGCTTGCCCGTATGTCATAAAGACGATTTTACTTTAAAACAATAAAATTGAAAATTGAAAATAAAACGATGAATCACCGCACCAAATAAGTCGGCTATCATATAACTGACGAACAGATCGAAACTAAGTACAAAGTCAGTTATCATATGAAATTATGATACCTTAATCGTAAAGTAAATAAGTAAAAAAAAAAATAGGGCTAGAGACTCGTGCTGATAACGTGTTGTGAAAGCAAGAAAGTAGAGAGATAAGAGAATGAGAGAAATCAGAGAGGTGTTTTTTCATCCCATCAAGGGGCATATATATATATATATATATATAGGGGTTAACATAAGGACACCCCTCCCTATAAGGACATAAGTCTTATTTTGGGCCATAGGATGAGGTGAGGATGTATGGTTGAGATTTGATCTAAATACACAAATTTCCACCTAATTGACACTCCCTATATAGCAATTACTACCCTCTAAATTCTCTCTACCTAATCATTTCTCTCTCCTCTCACCACATTAACCAACTTCCATACAAATTTAATTTTAAAAAAAAAAATCAGTTTTAATTACTCTAGATTCTCTCTTCTTGTTTTATTCTCGTTTTATCTTCACCACCGTCCATATTGTTGATTAGTAGAAGTTTTTTTTGCATGATATACGAACATGATTGGAGTTACAATATATATGATCTGAAGTTATAAAATATATAAACTGAAGTTACGTGATATATAAACTGAAGTTACAAAAATATATGAAATGATTAGAATTGAAGTTACAAAAATGTTGAGTTACGACATATGATCTGAAGCTGCAAAATATGTGAACTGAAGTTACAAAATATGTGAACTGAAGTTACAAAATATATGAACTAAAATTACAAAAATATATGAACTGATTAGAATTGAAGTTACAATATACGATCTGAAGTTACAAGATATGTGAACTAAAGTTACAAAATATGTGAATTGAAGTTACAAATATATGTGAACTGAAGTTACAAATATATGGAATGAAGTTACAATATACGATCTGAAGTTATAAAATATGTGAACTGAAGTTACAAAATATGTGAACTGAAGTTACAAATATCTATAAAAAGCAACTAATTTACAAAACTCGTCCGACCTTCATCTCCATTTTTAATTCTTCATCTTCGTCTTCATCTCCATTTTTAATTCTTCATCTTCATCAAAAATCTACAATTATTAATTGAAAAACATATACTATATTAAGTGAAATTCAAAAACATAATGAAAAAATATCAATTAGCATGAAAAAGGTGGAAATAAAGATGAAATGAAACAAAAACCCAGAAAAAATTGGTAAACATAAACCCAATGAAAAAAAACCCAGAAAAAAATCAGTAAACACCATAAAAATTGATTTGGAACACCAGAAATTGATAAGCATGGTGAGGAAACTGATAAGCTATCAAAAAAATTATAAACTATGAACAAACATGCATACAAATTGATAAAATCCGGAAACAGTAAACATCAGAAATCCCAGAAATTACCCTAGAAAACCCTAATTTCGTAAACCCAGGAAATTGATAAGCTAAAAAATTACCACCAGAAATCCCATGAAATTGATAAGCTAAAAAATTAGTAATCCCCAGGAAATCGACAAATTCATCTTTTGATGTCATATAACCCCAGAAAACACCAGTAAACCCTAGAAAACCCCAAATAAAAAACCCCCAATTTAACAAGAAACTCGAAACTAACGAAAAACCCATCAAATTAACCATCAAAAACCATCGAAATTAACGCAGAAACTCGAAAAGAGGAAACGATACCTTGGTACTTGAACAGAGTATATGATGAATAAGGAATATCGAACGTACGCTGCTTGATAAGGAAGAGAAAAAATTGCCCGAGAATGGAGTCGGTATTGACGATGGTCGGTGGGTATGTTGATGTTTGTTTGAATAATGGGGTGAGAATAGAGTGAAGTAATGAAGGTGAGAGTAATGAATTATTGGGAACTAACAGATTAAATGTTGGGAATATTGAGGGTGGGGAAAAAGAGAAGTACATTAAATTTTTTTTTTTGAAAAATTAATAAACATCTTTTAATCTCAACCATCCATTACTTTTTGATCCAAGGATTAGAAATGAGACTTATGGACTTATATGGACATAGGATCCTTATATGATCCTCTCTCTCTCTCTCTCTCTCTCTCTCTATATATATATATATATATATATATATATATATATAGTACATCTAGAGTTACATCCTAATGGGCTATAAGGCCCGATGGACATCCACATATTATGTTTCATAACAGTATGTGATATATTCCATTTAAAACATGTGATTTTCGTAATCAATGTAATCAATCAGATTTCCTTAATTACATACTTTCTGTGGTGTATAGCTTTATGTGTGATGTAGTGATATTTAAATCAGTAAGATGTTAGAGTGGAGTTGGAAAGGAGAAGGGTCACCCACATGAGGTTAAGGGTTCGGTACGCACCTAGCTCATTTGGCCTATTTTTTTTATTTTTGTTGTGGATAACTTTAGGCGGGAAAATATATGAGTTTTGTTATTTGGTTAGTGGAAAGGGGGATATTAATCATCAACCATAAATAGTCAATAATAACAATTACAAAGTATTTATTTTAGCCAATTGTTTGACATATTAAATTAGGATAAAATATTTGTTTAAGTTATAATTAAAGGGTCGTGTTTTTTCCTAACGAGCTTTTACTTAATCCTAACGACATTTTACCGACTCACCCTCGTCATTTCATCACACCAAAATTTATTGTCTTGTTTTCCTCTCTAAAAACTTTCAAAATCTAACCAACTATAGACACCCATGAACCACCGCAATCATCGGAACAGTCCGGATCGGTGGAGGAGGGATGACTGTTGGGTCGGTAAGGGCTGGGCGGTTAGGGTGGGTGGGTGAGGTTTGGGTCGGGGTCAGGGTTGGGGTCGGTCTGGGTCAAGGTGGTCAGATGACTGGGTGGCTAGGTTTGAGCGGTGGGTGGGGATCAAGTCGGGTCTGGGTGGTGGGTGGGTGGTGGCTGGGGTGGGTGAGGGTCGTGGCCTTGTGGGGGGAGGGATGTTGTTCCTGTATGTTTGATTTTTTTTTTAAATTTTATTTTTTTTATTATTATTTTCTGTTTATCATTTTTCTTTTTTTTAGATTTATTTATTTTTCTGTAAATTTGTTTGTATATATTAAACCCTAATATTAAAACCTAAATAATTATTTAAAAATAATAATACAAGAAACAAAATAATCAAGTAAATACATTATTGATCGATATTATGTCATTTGTAATTGAATTAAAAATCATTATCGAATCGAATTCGGAAGCGTTGATTGATGATGTAAATTGTTAAAACGAAGAGAAACATGATTGAATCTTATTGTAAAAGGCAAAGATTTATAAAGGGTATAACAGGGAAATTTTAGGAAAATTCGTTAGGATTGAATAAACGCTCGTTAGTAAAAAGTAATTTCGTATTAAATTGTTATTAATATGGTTATGATGAATAATAATAAAGATTAATTATATATGGTAAGGTTGGTATGAGGATGAATATGATATTAAAATATGGTAAATATGGTAATGGTGAATTAACATATGAGGATGAATATGATATTAAAATATGGTAAAGATTAATTACATATTGTAAGTTTGGTATGAGGATGAATATGATATTAAAATATGATAATGTTTTTTGTTTTAATATAATACGAAGTATATATGATATGATGGTATGATATGAATAGTCAAATTAGTAAATATTTCATACAAAATGTATGTTTTACGTCATAAAACCGCCTTATATAATAACCACTGAAAACCTTAATATGGAATGATAGACATAATTTGCAATGAAAATCACGTAGCTTAAACTATCATTTACTTGAGTGATTGAGTGAAATCGTTTGACTTCTTTGTGTTGTATAAAATGAACAGTTTCGAACATGTAAAATGATATATACAACCCTAAGAGTTGTATATAAGAGGTTATAAAAGAAAATAATTCTTTAATATAAGTATTAATTATATTGATATATGTGTAATTAAGGTTTCAATCCTAGGTTTTTACTAAGTATGGAAAATTTTAATTGATTAAATACAACCCTATGCGTTGTATTTAACATTACCGTTATGGCAATTTATTTTGGAGATGACACGTGACACTTGAAGGAGTTATTGGTTTCTGCTTTAATATAATATATGATTCTCTAAACTAAGATAATCTAAGGTAATGACAAGGTGTCTCCTTCTAAAAAACACCTACCTTCCTCTTTTCTTTCAGGGTCTCCATCGATAATTAATCGATGGTAAACCCAAAAAATTGTTTAATTTTCGATTCCTATTGTGAAAACCAATCTCTTATTCAATAAATTTCTCTCTTTTTATGAGAGTTTCGTTCTTTATTTCAAGGTTTCTCTCTTTATTTTCAAGGTTTCGGTCATTTACATTAGTATAGGAATTAATTTCATGCTTATTGACAAGATTAGTTTGCTGATGGTTTGTCGTTTGTCTCTTCAATGGGTACAAGCAATTTGTCAATGATCTTTGAAACCAATTAAAAAGTAAGTTTTCTCTCCTTCTGAGTCAAACGAAGGATCCCCTCATCAAAACCTGCAAGAAGATAGCGATATGAGGTCATGCCGAATCGTCAAATCATGTCTTGAGATCCCTAGTTTATAAGAGAAATTGTACCCTTTGGCTTTTAGTAGATTTGCTTGTGATTATAGTTATTCACTGTAAGTGCCATTTGACGTTCTATTAATGATTTATTCTTTTCGTTCAAAGAAAAGGTAATGACAAGGTGAGTCTTCATTAGACTAAAAAGTGATTAAAAGATGCTAGCTACGTCCAAACAATGGGTTCAAATCATAAAGAAAGTGACCCAAGTTATTCTGACTTGAAAACAGCAGACGCGACCCAGGAAAAAGCTGACTCGATCGGGCCAGTCATCAAATCGATCGAGTTGCCCATTAAAAGTTGGCCCAAGACCATATTTGTCCATAGAATGAGCCCAGATGAGTGGAATCGACTTTGGGGGTTGAATCGATCGAGTCATTGCTCGACTCGATCGAGTTGGGCTGTAGAAGTCATCAATCTCGCTTCTCTTCTCGACTTTCATTCTCGTCTTAGCATTCTCAGATCGTAATCTCGTAAATGCACATATAAAAACGTACCTAACCTGCAAAATAGGCCAAGATATGACTGTATCAACTTTCTAGCAAATATCGACACTTAAGACATAATTAGGAGAAGAAAACGCGATAAAGTGATCGTCGGGGGACAATAAAAATAGATATAAAATGTATTGATTAGTACCTTCGTCACAAACGTGTCAAAGTTCAATGAATATTCCACGAAAATCCGATGATATCATACTCTTTATAAAGGATATCAATGTCACAATGATCCTCTTTGATTTAGGGCGCCACACCCTGATTAGTTTGAAAGTATGGTAGAGGAGCTATGGATTTCAACCCTTGAAATATTGAGGACTGATGTGTATTTATAGTGTTTGAGTGGTGTTCGAGCTTTCAAGCGCCGAAACCTTGAAGCGACCTTGGTTCTAGGGTGCCACAAGTGTACCCTGACTCTTTGTGAGGGCAAATGAGGCGCCACAAGTTTGGTGCACCTTAAATAAAACTGTAACTCAACTTACGATACCTATTTCGAGTACTTAGACCGATAATGTCGCAAGGCTAGCCACTTCCAATCTGCCACACTCTTCTTCATGTCATTCATATTGTAGTTCACCCTAAATAACGAACTCGTTGTGAAACGAGTGGAGGTTGTGCGATCGGTAGCGATATCGTAGTACCCAATTGTTCCAGTGTCTCCACGCGTGCGAGAACATCGAGGCCTAAAAAAAGAGAGGCCTCCTGAGGACCAACTGGCCGGCCTTTTCCAAAAGAGGCCTAAAAAAAGTGAGTTGCAGTATTATAACTGCAAAATCCTTGGTGCGTGCAAGAACATTGAGGTGAACTTAATTCGTAAAAATTAGATGTGCACTTGGGTTAATGAACCTCCGCTGTAAACCAAGAGCCATAGAAAAAATTATGACGTTCGTTATTGCACTATACTCATGTGCGTACTCTTATTAAGTAGTACAAACGACGAGGGTGACTCTAGGAGTAGGCTTGGGGAGTGTCGACAATATAATTAACGGATTTTTTTATTCACTATCGCCACATTCTTATCATTGGTTTCCCAATCTGTAAAATTGCTTCCCTCATCTTTTAGGAAAGACATGGAGTTTTCCCTCCAAATATTGTCTTCTTTGGTGGGAAAATGATTTGGCTTTGAGGAGGAAAATGGAGCAATCCATTTTACCTTTTCCTCTATAACAACAAATTTGTGTTTAATCTGCAAAATAGAGAGAAAACACAAATAAAATGCAACAAAATAAATTTTATTGAAATTGAAAGTTTCGGGTACAATCTCTATTTGATCTACTGATTCAATTTGCACAAAAATGGAACAAGGTGTCGGCGGAGGGTCATGATTTGAAGACTTGGTTCTCCTACGACGGGTGTGGATGCTTCTCTTCGAACGTGACTGCAATCGGACTGCTTGACGTCGGCGGAGGAAGAGTAGTTTCGAATGTCTTTCTTTCTCTTATTTCCCTTAGAAGAAAGTTTGTAAAGAGAAATGAGGCTTTTGTAATTTTTGAGTGAGTGTTTCTGATTTTTGTTGTGTATGTTAGGATTAGTCTCCAAATGAGACTAGAAACTTGTATTTATGGAGGAAGAAATAGGTTAGTGTAACCTAATTGGACTTTATTAGTCTATTGTGAGGAAGACTTAAAAGTCATTGGGCTGTGTAAACTTCACTTTGATTTTTGCCCATCTCAATAAAAGTTGACCCAATTTAAATGAGAGTTGACCCGAATAGAAAATTGTCACATTTTTGACTTTGACTTTTTGACTTAAATCTTGTGAGACGGTATTTGACTTTGACTAAATTAATAGACATATTTGTATGTCTACATCCTCCTAATCTCATCACCCCATTTTTCTAACCAAACAAAAGAACTTGCTTCCTACTTTTCCCTCCCCTCCGCTCCCCTCTATTTTCTTCTATCCAAATGGACCCTTAGGGAGAGCTTTCCACAAACGAACGAATCCATGAATCTTTTGAAAGTGGAGCGATGGTGTTGGTGTTGGTGTTGGCGTATAACGATAATAATTACTACAAAACGGAAATAAGAAAATATAAACATTCATCATAAAAAGATCATTGTAAAACAATTTTAAGAAGTTTAGTTTGCATTTATATAATGGGTGTAACACCCTCATTTACCCAGGAGCCTTATCAAGACATTCCCGAGTAAATAAAGATGTTACCATCTCGGGTTTCCGAGGTAGTATCTCATTACAATACAACATGGAATGCCAAACGACCATTTGATTTAAACATTACAACTCATTAAATATAAACTATGGTTACAAAACGAAAACTATACAATATATATAAACAGGAATGCCTTTGCATTCACCCGTGCTACGTCCAGCCTAGTAATTGCGTTCACCCCAACCCCGTACATAAATCCCAGCATCCAAACACGCATATCACGACATACATAACCTGCATTATAGACTGCTCTTCGATTGACCAAAATTTTCAATTGGATCATCATAGGCCCCCCTGAAAATTGGGTGACAAGGTGACAGAAAGAAAAAAGTCGGCCACGTTGAGTAAGGAATAATCATACGGTTCAATAAAGTAATAGCTGAGCATGCGATAGACAATTCTGATACCAATACACAATCACGATAATATAACCATACCATAACTAAGATCTCAATGATCTCACTCTTAATCTCAATCTCCATCTTGGTTTCCACACTAGAAACCACAATAGTACCAGGGGTCCCATATTCATTAATGTGAACATCCCTCCTAAGGCCGACCCAAAGGAGGCGAATAACAAGGCAGATTCGAGATCAACCGAACCTAGGTTACTTTTCTAGGTAACCTTCACATTCCATGTGTGGGCCCGCATGAACCAACACGACCTTAGCCTCTCATATCATATTCTGTATCGGAATCTCATCCCAATAAATACTTAGTATCGCAACCTCAATAATTCCAATAGTTTTCATTCATCACAATGTCTCTCATCATAATGCATACATGTTATCACAATGTCATTTATATTAATCATGCTCAACATAATAAAATAACTGTAAGGTTAAACCTTACATAATCACCAATTCACCACGGCGCTAGTAGCACAGCTCACCACGTGGAACTCTACAAAGTCTGATCCTATTAATTTTTTTTATATATACTTAAATTAAATTAACATCGATCCTACCTTAATTAAATTTATAATACGAAATTAATGTCGCGCCTTGACCTTCTCGCCCAATCAGTATCGGTCGTTAACGATAGACAGAGGATTAAACAATATTTATCAGACTCGCAATTAACACAAAAACAATGAATGTAGTCGTGGTAAGTCGAGGTCGGTCCACAGGGAAGGTGATGATGATCGAGTGATAACGATGTGTTTGGGGTCTAATGGGAGGTTTTAAGGTCGAGTCTAACTAGAATGCAAATAATGACAAGTATTAATCAATAAGGAAAAAGAGTTAAGGGGAGTTAAGGAATCAAGAATGGGATACATAAACAAGGAAACAAAGAACAGAACAATGCACGATTGAATAAGGAGTGAGTCCCCTATCGGTTCCTCCACTCAACCTAACTAGAACCCATTTTCATGACGAAATAGTTAAGTCTCTAATCGGAACTACCTAAATCCCGAGTTTCCCATATTGATTCGAGTGAGTATAAGCCAACTGAAGTGATCAAGTAAGGCCGACAAATACACAGCAGTTCCAAATTAAACAAATCAACCCAAGTGCAATAATCCCAAGGGTCCATAATCCATGATACCCGATTTCATCCTCCCCTAGCCCCTTAACAAAAGTCTACTCACTAACCATAATTAAGCTAACAAAAGGAAAAGACAAGAGAGCTAAGGAAAGACAATTCATGCTAATCAAGAGGAAGAAAATTAATCTAATCGCAAATGAGAGGAAAACATAACCAAGAACAACAACTAAAGAGGAGATAAATAAAAAGGCAAAATAAAATAAAAGAAAACAGTATACTGAGGAGGAAAATAAAGAAGGAACTAAATAGAGGAGAGAGAAAACAAGATGATACCAACAATGAAGGAATGAATAAAGGAAGAAGATGAAAATAAAGATGATTTTATATTTAAGTTAAATGTAATTATATAAAATGACTTAGAACTTAATAATTAGTCATCTTTAATTTTTAATAATTAATTAAATTTATTTATTTAATTAATCTCCTTTAATTGTAACATTTACGAATTAAATTCAAAACAAATCATTAAAATTATTAAAAAATCAAATTGATATTTTCTACATCCTGTAAAGTTTTCTAGAACATGAAAATCACAAAAAATCAACCAATTTTTTTGAATAGTTTTGCATGTTAATTGTTAGTTAACTGATTGTCGTTATCGTAACATTTTACGAACTAAATTCTAAAATAATCATAAAAATTATGTAGAAACTAAATTTTTTTTTTCTATATTATGAAACAGTTTATAGAATAATAAAATGATAAAACATTAACAAAATAATCTCAACATGCATGCAAGTAAATTATAACAACCATTTATCCATTTTTATCTCATAAAAATGAATACAGATCCAAAAAACACAAAATAAATTTATAAATTTTACTTTTAATAATTGGACATTTTTGTGAAATTTTATAAATTTAAAATGTACATAGCTCAACATGCATTGAGGACTTAAATACGTGGTACCCCCGTCTTAACTATTAGGTTAAAACATCTACGATTATACCATTGAGGTCTCAAATATTACAAATTCAAACTTTGTAGAAATATATACACAACCGTCGTTTCTCTCTAGGGCTGCACTATGAGAGTTTCATGCTAGATTTATTCTTGTTTTTGCTTCATTATTCTCGAAGTTCCAATTCTGCTTGTTTGGTAGGTATTATAGAAAGGCAATTAACCCAATTACTGAAGAACATGATGATCACAAGAGAAGGATCAAAAAAGGGGAAGGAAAAGGTTGGAGAACCGGCAGTTTTCGTTTGGGAAGGAGATGAACAGGAGGCTGCAACCACGGGTGATATTGTGCTTGTCGGTAAGATCTGGACGACTAAATCCATTAATGCTCGCGCCGCCATTGAGACAATGACGAAAATTTGGAATGTGAAGGGCAAGATAGTGGGTAACGTTTTGGACAACAAAGACAGTGTATTTGTTTTTCGGTTCGAAAACGAGAAGGACAAGGCAAAGGTCGTCGATGGTCAGCCATGGCACTTTGAGAAATACGTATGGTGCTTTAACGATCCTCTTGGTGAAGGCAAAATTTCGGAAACTCCATTGTATCACGTTCCGTTCTGGGTCAGGGTCTACGATCTCCCCATTAGTGGTTGGACAAACGAAGCCAATCTGCGCAATATCGGGAATCAACTTGGCTCATGTTTACAGATGGACCACGCACCTATTCCTGCTGCCGAGCAAGCGGTCAGAATCCGAGTACTACACGACGTCCGTACTCCGCTTCGGAATACAGTACGAATTGAGATGCGAAGCGGGAAACTAGTCGACTTTCAGGTAAGATACGAAAAACTTCCTATTTTTTGTTACGGTTGTGGACTTCTTGGCCATGGGGAGAAAGATTGTGACGAGGGTCCTTATGAGGAAGGAGAATTACATTTCGGGGAGTCATTACGAGCATCGCCGGGGAGGTTGAATAGAACTATTGTGGAATCTAGAGGGACCAAGAGTCGGGACCGAGCGGAGTTGTTTGATCAGGGGGTTAAGGAGAGGGAGGAGGCTGCTATTTTGAATTTAATTGATAAATTGACTAGAGTTGTTGTTAGGCAGAGGGATATGAACTTGGGGGAGACTATAGGCAGGAAGGAGGGGAAGGGGGGGTTGGTTGTGCCTCGGGGTGCGGCGGGGATCAAAGGTACGGTGGGGAGTGTGTTGGGTTTGCCGAATGCAGAGGAAAATAGTGAGGCTACTGATCTTGATAACATGTGTTGGGAAGGGGGGTCTTTTAATGGGAGAAGTGATGGGATTTCGGGCTGTGGGACGAGGGAGTTGACGGGAGAGGTCGGGGACAATGTTATGAAGGGGGGAGCTGAGATTTCAGCTCAAATTATGAGGAAGATGGAGGGTAAGGCTGGGGGAGGTACAGGGAAATGGATTCGACGGGAGAGGGAGAATCGTGGTGATGAGGGCAAGGGGAGTGAACACGTTACGACTGAAGAAGATGAAGCTTGGGCGGGTGTGAGAGAGGGGAAACGAAATAGAGACGAGGTGGGAGAAGTGATCCATGAGAGGGAGAAGAAGTTTAAATCGATCATGGGTGTCAGTTCACCTGAGGCGGAGGTTGAGTTGGCTCAACCCCGCCGGGCATTATGAGTCTTTTGAGCCTGAACTGCAGGGGGCTGGGCAACCCCGCTGCAGTAGGCGGTTTGAAATACCTTCTTCGGAAGGAGGCCTCTGCTATAGCCTTTTTATGCGAGACGAAGCTTAGCAGTATGGAATTTGAGGGAGTTAGGCAGCAACTTAATGACTACGAGAGTGTAGGAGTGGATAGTGTGGGTCGTTCGGGGGGTCTTGCATTTCTGTGGAAGAGTGGAGTTCATTGTAAATTTAGGTCGTCTTCGATTCATCATATGGATTTTGAGGTTCATCTAAGGGACGGGAATGGAGGGTGACGGGTTTCTATGGGTGGCCTAGTGTGAGTGATCGACATCTCTCTTGGCAGTTGTTGAAGCTGTTAAGTGAGGAGTTTGATGGGCC
Source organism: Agrostemma githago (assembly GCA_958450325.1). NCBI lineage: Eukaryota > Viridiplantae > Streptophyta > Magnoliopsida > Caryophyllales > Caryophyllaceae > Agrostemma > Agrostemma githago. The sequence goes on along the minus strand of OY288254.1, from coordinate 12,725,006 downwards.
GTGGTTATGTATAGGTGATTTTAATGAAATTCTCTATGCGACGGAAATGAAGGGGGGGACGAGAGCGCAATGACAGATGAATAATTTTCGGGATGCGGTGGATGAGTGTGGGCTTAGAGATGTCCCTTTTGACGGGTATGAGTTTACTTATGATAATGGCCAAGCTGGTGAGATGAATAGGCAATGTAGGTTGGATCGGGCGCTTGGTAACGAGATATGGTTTGACTTATTCCCGGGAACGAAACTTACACATTTAACTCGGGAATGGTCGGATCATGCCCCGATTAAACTTTATCTGGAGGATATGAGAGGGGTAGGGGGTGGGAAGAGGATGTTTCGATTTGAGCAGATATGGGTTGGGGAAGAGGGTTGTGAGGAGGCTGTTAAGCGAGCTTGGGGGCAAGGAGAGGATGATCTGTTGGCTAAGCTACGATGGTGTGGGGAGTTGTTAGCGTGGAAGGGAGTGAGCATTGGGAAGGTGTTACGGGATATTGAGAAAAAAAGGAGATGCTTGGAGAGGCTGGAGAGAGAGGAGCGGTCGGCGCGGAAAGTGGAGGAGCGGAAACGAGTGGTGAGGGAGTTGGCTAATCTGTTGAAGAGTGAGGAATTGTTCTGGAGACAACGATCGAGGGAGAATTGGCTGAGGGAGGGAGATCGCAATACGAAGTTTTTCCACAAGAAAGCTTCGATTAGAAGACAGAACAACCAGATTAGGAGGCCTGTTGACCGGGACGGGAGGGTGTGGGAGGAGCGAGGACAAATTGAGAGGGTGGCCCGGGAATACTTTCTTAACCTTTTTGAATCGTGCAATCCGCACGACTTTGACAGGTTATTAGGGGGGGTGGAGGGTAGAGTGACGGAAGAGATGAATGCAATGCTTAGGAGGCCATATGTGGAGAGTGAGGTGTGGGCTGCTTTGGAACAGATGCATCCAACAAAGGCCCCGGGTTCTGAGGGTATGAATGCGCTTTTCTATCAAACATATTGGCATGTAGTCGGTCCAGCTGTGTCTAAGACGACTCTTGATGTTTTGAGGGGTGGGCCATTACCGAATGGGAGCAATAAAACCTTTATTGTTCTTATCCCGAAAGTTAAGAATCCGAGCATGATAGGGGAGTTTAGGCCTATAAGTTTGTGTAATGTGGTTTATAAGCTGGTTTCGAAGGTTCTTGCGAACCGGTTGAAATCGTTCCTTGGAGATATAGTCTCTGAGAACCAGAGTGCGTTCACCCCTGGGAGGCAGATTTCGGATAATATACTAGTGGCCTTTGAGGCGTTCCACCACATGAAGAATATGAGAGCGGGAGAGGGTTACATGGCAGTGAAGTTGGACATGGCTAAGTCCTACGATCGGGTGGAATGGGGGTTTCTGGCCCTTACGTTGCAGCGGATTGGGTTCGACGAGCGGTGGGTGGATCGGGTTATGCATTGCGTGACCTCTGTTACATTTGAGATTCTGCTTAATGGTCAACCTGGGTGTGAGTTCCGGCCCAGGCGGGGACAACGGCAAGGTGACCCTCTTTCTCCTTATCTCTTTATTCTTTGTGTTGAGGTTTTTTCGAGTCAGATTAGGAAGGCTGACGAGGCAAAGTCACTTCATGGAATCAGGATAGCGCATGAGGCACCGGTAATTTCTCATTTATTTTTCGCGGATGATAGCCTTTTGTTTTGTCGGGCGTGGGAGTCAGAAGCGAGGGTTTTAAAGGCGATTATGAGGGATTATGAGTCTGCATCGGGTCAACTTATTAATTTTGATAAAACAACGGCTTCCTTTAGTCGTTGTACTCTTGGTGCGAGACGGGAGGCGGTGGCCGGGATTTTGGGAGTGAGGGTGGCGACGAATCTAGGGAAGTATCTTGGGTTACCTACTGTTGTAGGCCAATCCAAATTAGAATTGACGAGAGTGCCCCGTGAGAAGCTCGCTAAGAAGCTTAATAGGTAGAAAAGAATGGTTCTGTCGAAAGTAGGTCGGGAAATAATGATAAAGGTTGTGACCCAATCTATCTCTACCTATATCATGAGTGTTTTTAAGCTACCTTTGAGTTTCTGTGAGGAGCTTCGGTCTATGATATCGAAGTTTGGTGGGGGTCGGAGGACGGGAAGAGGAAGATGTCATGGATTGCGTGGGAGAAGCTCTGCGCTCCTAAGGCTCTTGGGGGACTCGGTTTTCGAGACTTCAGGAAGTTTAATATGGCTCTTCTAGGTAAGCAGGCTTGGCGACTTACCACTGATACGAGAACCCTACTTGCTCGGCTTTTGCGAGCTAAGTATTATAAGAATGAATCTTTTCTTTAATCGGAGCTAGGGCATAACCCGAGTTATACTTGGAAGGGGATCTGGGAAGCAAGGGGAGTGATTCTGCAGGGTGTGAGGAGAAGGATTGGGAATGGGCAAGGGACGAGGGTGTGGCATGATCCATGGTTACGGGGAGACTATTCGAGGCGAGTTATTTCGCCTTGTCCTGCGGGGCGGGCTGATTGGATGGTGGCTGATCTGCGGCGGGGTGATGGGTCGTGGAATGCTAGTAAGATTCAGGCTAATTTTTTGGCTTTTGAGTAAGAAATTATTTTGAATATGCGTGTGTGTTCTCGACAGGTTGAGGATGTGTGATGTTGGGATATGGAGAAGAACAATGATTACTCGGTGAAGTCCGCTTACGGACTTATTTCCACTGGCTTGGGGAACGACGATGGTCCCTCTGATTTTACTTGTGAGCGCTGGCTATGGACTCGGATTTGGCAAGCACGTGTGCTCCCCAGAATTAAGATGTTTTTCTGGCAATTATGCTCTGATGCCCTTCCTACAAAAGGTAATATTGCTCATCGTATCTCTAATTTCGATGGTACTTGCCCGATTTGCTGCTGCGAGGTGGAGTCTTGTCTCCATCTTGTTAAGGGGTGTGGGTGGGGGTTTGGGATGTGGGATGGGTTGGGGGTGGATGTGAAGAAGGAAAATGGGCATGAGCGGGTGAGGGAGTGGGTGAGGATGTGTGGAGGGAGTTGGAGGATGAGGAGCGAGGGAAGATAATGGTGGGGTGTTGGGCTATGTGGGAGGCTTGTAATAAGTGGGTGTTCGAGGGGAAGAGGGTAAGTTGCGAGGATGTACTGACTAGGATTCATGACCTTATGGCTGAGATGGTTGGTGTGGAGGAGGGGAAGGGCATGGGGGGAGGGCAATGTGGAGTAGAGAGTGACGGTGGTGGAGGAAGGGAGCAGAGGTGGCAGGCCCCGGGAGCGGGATTTATCAAGATTAACTGTGATGCGGGCCTTCGGGGTAGTGGGGTGAGTATGGGATGTGTGGGGCGAGGGGACGATGGGAGTATGTTATGGGGAGTGAGTTTTAGAAGACTCGGGTCCACGGATGTCAGTTTTGCGGAGGCGGAGGCCATTCTCGAGGGCATGAAGGAAGCGTGGCGTCGAAGATACAGGAATGTGATCATTGAAAGTGATTGCAAAATCGTCACCGACCATCTACGGAATGCAAATACAGGAAGAAGCGACCTTTTTCTTATTTTGGATGAAATTTTGGAATTTGGTTGTAATTTTGATCGTATTCGTTGGTCTTTTGTTCCGCGTCAGTGCAATCGTGCTGCTCATGAGCTCGCGTGTGTAATGCCTTTTTCTGTTGGAAGGCGCGTTTGGGAGAATTATGGCCCGACAAACGTGCAAACTGTTATTTCTGATGATATGAATGCAATGATCTGATCCCGACTATGGGGTTTTCAAAAAAAAATAAAATATATACACCCATATTTGTTACTACGTAAACAAATAAATGTAAGATTTAAAACTTGAGAACATCATTATTCTTCTTAAACTCAACATTTAAAGATTTCTCGTCCTCCATAATTTTACTTGAAATGTATCCTCCTTGATACTTCTTTTCGAACAAAAATATCAATCAAACTTTCATAACAAATTATATTAAAATAAAACATTCAAAATTTCACTTTACAATTTAAGAGACTAATCAATACGAGTAAGAACTAAAAATCCACCTAAATACATAAAATTACTAATGAACCAAAATCCAAACCGGATTTGCCAGGGAAAAGAACAACCAAACAAAATCAATTGAGAACTCAAACCCAGAAAACATAGACTACCAAAATCAGAAACCAAATAAGTACTGCATATCCACTTAGGCACTTACCCAGATAAAATAAATAATCAAGAAGGAAGTGAGAGTTGTAGAAAAATAAAAATTTTATGGTGAAGAAGAATACAGAGTATTTGAGAAGAAGCTAAGGTAAACGCCGCTGGTGAATCTGGCAACGTAGTTCTTGGAAAAATGGCGAGAAGTAATGATGGGAGAGATTTGAGAAACATAGGGTAATCAATTTAGATGAATATTAAATATTTTACTTACAGATTTTGCAGTATATGGGGGGTTAGGGAATTGCAAATGCTTTGGAAAGGAAAAACGCTTACCTCGGCAATTGTAGCAATTTATTTTACTTTATTTTATATTTTTGTGGGGAAGAATTATGAATATGAGCCCATAATTTGGAGGCCCTGTTCAAGTGAATAGGCTGAACTAGGTCTCAGCCGCCCTTGATGCATGGTTAGTAATCTCTTAATACACCCTTTTATCACATATTAATAATTTTAGTTATCTAAGGGCAACCACAATGGTTGTCCATAATGGTGTGCATAGTAAGTAGTAATGGACGAATTTGGTAACATTGTTGAGTTTGGTTGGCACTCCGTTCGTTCATAAAGGTTTGCGTAGAAGAACTTGTTCATAGCTGGAGAGAGAAAGCAAAGGTATGAAATGAAAGCAAAATGAGTGTGGAAGGTGTGAGGAACTCATAAAAAATTACTTGAAAATTGGCGTGTGGTTTTCATCCGAGCGTGGGTTTGAATAATAATGGAGTAGTGGTGGGCTCCACTCCATTTAATTGGGGATGTGATAATTCCACACTGTTATTACTTTTATCACTCGATTTCAAAAGTGTATGATTAATTAATAAATAAATACACCCTCACAAAAATGTGTGACACAAGTAAGTTTGTTGTGACATTAACAATTATATTTAATTGTCTATTTGTGAAAGTGTTTATTAACTCCCTTAACTTTGTGCATTTGTGAGATTAAACCCCATAGATTTCAAATGTTGTAATTAGGCTCCATAACTTTGAGTAGAAGTGAAATTGAATTCAATTCGTATTCTCAACATAAATTATATCATTAAATCAATCCTACTTAATTCCAATAAGAATAAGTTCACGGTTGGGTAATTACTTCCACTTATCAAATTTGTAACATCAAGAAATATTTCAAGGAACTCACAAACTTCATGAACCTTTGTCCAATCTTCATCACTAGGAAAAAATCTTTCGAAAGACTTATCATCCTCTCCAAATTTAGTGAAACAATCTTTATAAGTGTAGGCAGCAGATAACATAAATAAGTAGAATTTCATCTAGTGTTGTTATCTAATACGGAGTACTAACTTATTTGGAGGCAACTTATGATTCATTCTATGTTCATTGAAAGCCAAAAGCCTGTTTTCTGAGCTAAAGATAAATTTGATACCATCTTTAACAACCTCAATAATCTGCTCAATCTCTTTCAAACTATCCTTCACTAACAAGTTTATAATATGAGCACAACATCTAACATGGAACAACTTCCCATCCAGATCTAAATTTGAATGATTATTGTGATCTTTTTTGAGAATTGAAATACAAACATCATTAGCAGAAGCATTGTCAACAGTTATAGAATGGATTTTATCACCAGTCCCATATACATTGCACACCCTATGAACTTCTTTGGCTAATGAAGGACCATTGTGTGGTGGAGGGACATTTACAAAGGAGAGCACTCTCTTTTGTAAAGTCTAATTCATTACTTTCAGTTGGGCCGTAAGTTTAAGAAAAAGTATAATGTACCGTGAATATCAACTTTTAGGTAAAATTTTAGGATAAATTTTCTGAATGAACCATGAATTTAAATGGACCGAAAAAATGGATCAAGTAGTGGATTGAAACGAATCGAGCCAAATATTTGGCTTGATTTGGTCCGAATATCAAATTATGATTTGGCCCTATATTTAATCGACCGAATCGAATACGAATCGAACTTTTTTCGAGCCAAGCTTTACGAATCAGATCAAATACTTCAGCTCATTCACAGCCCTGGCTCCATCTCACTTTACGAAAAGGGAAATCGCACTAACATCTTCTCATTTACTTTATTTTCTTATTTTGTTAGTTTATTTTACAATTCTACCCTTATCAACACTACCTATTTACAAAATATGTCACCCATTTTAGTTGAAATGAGCCCACTTGCATTTGTTTATCATATTTACTCTAAACATTGGACCCACTTTTAATATTTTATATTAATTCTTAAGAGATGTGCCCATATCAAATAGGAACATCTCTTTGGGATGGAGGGAGTACTCCGTAGTAGTCTATTTCAATTTATTTATTTTTCTTTAATCATAATAACCTAATTAAAACGTTGGAAATAATAGGAAATTAAGTTTCGAATGAGCAAAACAACATTTTATAGATTTTTTTCTAAAACATTTGAAATTGATATTACAAACATTTTACCTATTCAATGTTACAATAAATCAAATTGCAGATTTATAAAGTAAACAGACAAGCATCTAGCACATTGGTAATATACTTGTATTTCATATAAATGACTAGGTATTCAATACTGTTATAGTCACTTTGACAAAAAAATTCCAAAGTGAGACAATTTGTACAAGAAGGAAAAGAATAATTAACCAAATTCTACCTCCAATGGGAACTGATCCCAAGATGTCATGTAACACCACCCCCAAATCCGCCATCCGTTTACATTATGAGTGGATGGAGATTAACAGGTTAAGGTGAAATTGTCATCCCTACTTACAAGTGCCATCAGAGGCAGATTGATTCGTACATGCTTAACAAAAGTTTTTAAGATATGCTACTTAAAGAAACCACAATGGTTGAGGTACCATCTAGGCTTATTTGTTGCCAAATCACTGCCACGTCACTTAACTACAAACTCAACATTCATGAACCAATGTCAACAAGGGTACAAATTCATCCAAAATTTATAAATGGATCTCACCCACAATCCACTCACTACCAAAATTTAATTTCTATCCATAAAATCTCATAGGTATTATTTGATTAATAATCATTTTATATTACTCCATCTGTATCTATCTATATGTTCGTCCACTTTATTTGATATATGAGTGGAGTATTATATTGAAAGTGGACGAACATATAGATACAAATGAAGTATTTTAATAAATAACTAATAAAAATAATTATTCGATACACTTTTAAATAACTAAATCGTACGGATAATTACGGGTTACGACTTACGGGTAAAAAACGGCTTACGGATAAATGGAGTTCTTAAACATTTTTATTTTTTTTCCCAACTACTTGATCCATCAGACATTTATTACGAGTATTCCCATCACAAACCAGAATATGCCTAATTTAGGTGTTGTTTGGCCTAGTTTTTTGAGGTGTTTTTTAAAAGCTAAAATCTCCCATTTGGCAAAGATTCATAAGTCGTTGTTAATGGTGTAGAAGTTACCAAATTCTGAGGAGTCGATATTAATTTATGCCGAATTGCTCAACATATAGAACCACATTTTCTAAACGAGCCAGAGCCAATCCGAATTAATCTTGTAAGAGATCTGCTACGGAGCGAATACGTTTATTTTTCAAATGATTCATATCATCAAGTGTACATACCCATTCCAAATTTCGTTCCAATCAAATTTCATTGCAAAGTAAAAAACTTTTTTTTTAAAAGCTCAAAATCAACTTTTACCACCCAAGAAACATCAATTTGATGCTCCTGACTTATTCTTTTATCTTTACGATATTTACACTCAAATGACAACTTTGTAATTCGTAAACATTTAAATAAAATTGAAAAAATATTTATTCGTCCATATTTTTTAATTCTCTTCAAATAGAGGCACATCTTGCTTTTATCTTTCATTTGCTCAAGTGAAATGCTATTTTTAATAAATAGTCACTACAAGGTGAAGTCTCCTTAGAGACTGAAATTTCAGTAGCAACTCTTCAATTTTCCGTAGCTAATTAGCTTAGAGATATCCAAACAAGTAGAATTTTTCCGAGAAATAGCTTGTGAGTAAATTATTTTAAAAAGCAAAAACTCTTGTAATTAAGCATGGTCAAACACCACCTTAATTATGGTAAAATTTATGAGAAATCGATATAGAAGATAGTGGGCAAATAGCGTTAACTTTGATCAATTGTGGAATTAACTCCCTCAAGTTTAAATTGTAATATACTAACATTTTTTTATTTATTAACATTTTTTTAAAGTTTTTTTTAAAATAATTTTAATATACTACGTAATTTTTATCATCTATGAGAATAATGTTACAAACTTCCGATTTTATGTAATTCTTTCATTTTTTTTCAAAATATGTAAAAATTGCATACATTTTATAAATATATAATTATTTTTATGGTATGTTGAGAAAATATATAAATAAATAGAGTTTTTGTTTTTAAGGTGCAATTTTAATTGAAAAAAAAACTTGGATTGAATTTCACTTTTATCCAAAGTTATGGGGCGTAATTACTACTCCCCCCGTCCCGGTCATTTCTTTACGTTTTCCTTAAATGAGTGTCTCAGTCAATTCTTTACGTTTCCATTTATGGTACATAGTTTATTTACAAAGTTACCAATCTACCCTTCACTTTTATCAATATTTACCCATTGACCAGTGAACCCAAACTCATTTAATACTAATCTACAACCAATTATACATTTAATTTTCTACCTACTCCAATCTAATTAACTCTACCACAAATCAACTGCTCTGCACACTTCATCTTTCTCGATAATTCTTTTCATGTTTCCAAAAAAATTAAAACCCCATTCAATATTCCAAATCATCCCCTCATCTTCAATGCGTTACTTTTCTGTCTCCCATCTCAATCATCTAAACCATAAAAAATCATGATAGTGATGCGTTGTCCCTGGTCAATTTGCGATTAGATTTTCATCTTTATCTGAGGTTGTATGCTCAATTAAAAATTTATCGATGCAAGATACAGAGTATTGGCGTGTTTCGAAGATGATGTTGGTAAGAAAACTTTGATTAAAATCCCAATCAAGATTATATCATAATCCATAATTGTTGGTATTTAAAAGAAGATAATGACTGCAGCTTTACAAAATAGGTAGGCAGTTATCAACATACAAAAAATGCTGCTACATTTAAGTTTGTTGTTTCTAACACAAAAACTCCTGCTACATTGAGTTTGAGATATGTTCAAGTTGTGTTAAATTGAACATTGCTTAAGCTGTCTGGTTTGCATATTGGTCTTCTAGTTGCTCCATGTTGTAGTTGGCTGCTAATATTAGTGCCTCGACCACATAATCAGCCACTGGTTCCACTGATGTGGGTAGCAAGTTCAGCCTTTCTAATCTATTTTCCCCATATGTGGTAGTTTATAATTGTTGTTTCCATTCACTCTTAATATTTCATTCATGCAACTTTGAAGTGATAACCATGTGTAGTTTAATGTCTGAGGTATTACTTCTTTATAAGATTTGACTACTGCATCAACAAGTTGTACCACAGATTTGGGTGCCTTTTCATGTTGAATTGTTTGAATGGTTCTAAAATAACCCTAGTCAAGGATGTTCAAATCTGGACTGTTAGGTGGCTGACAAATAAGCTCTATATCCCAACCATCTGATGTAGCTGTTGCCCTAAAATTTGGGTCTTCATTTGTGATGTGAGGTCTAGCATTATCTTGTTGATTGTAAATTTTCTTCCCACGTCTATCTGGCCACTTCTCTTTGATGGCTGGTACTCTGGTAGAATTTTTGTAAGCATACATTGTTTGATTACTTCCTTTGTGATACGCTCAATTGGCTTAACTTCAAGTGTTCCCCTCTCTCTGTTCCTACTACTTCTCTGTGCTGGAACAATGCAACTAAATGGGAAAATCTCGATTTTTCCATCAAAGTTCACTGTTCCATCACTAGAAAACCTTGGTCTTGCCACAACACCCATAAACATGATCTTAGTGATAAATTGCTTAGATTTACATGTCCTATGTGGTTGTTGTTCATCGGGAAGAAGATAGTATTTTTCAGATACTCTACTCATGAAAAACAATTTCTCATCAACATGTACCAAATCATACATATCATTAAAAATCATATTTTCATGCGTACTACGCATACAAATTTTATTTGAAACCCATTGCATTCTTTCATGAATATTTTTTTGAGTCAAATGAGGTTTTAATGCATTTGAATGAGATCTTATCTTCCCTTTCTGTACTAGTCTATGAGTTGTGGATGGATGAAGATTTAAAGAAAATGTAAGGGACCTAATACTCTTTCTTTTATGTATGGGAATTTGTCTTTACCTTTTCCAAATCAATAATCACCCTTTTTTTACTCCCCTTGTATGATCTTTCAACTTTGACAAGCTTCCCTTGGATAATTTGAGTTCTCACCAACCTCCAATATGTGCTCATAGTCATTCTCGAAACATTAAAGTTTTCACACAACTTTTTAAGCAAACCACAAGTTAGTTTACCTTTCTTTTGGTTTAGTAACATGGTTTGTGCAATAGTTCTTCGTTGTTCATTTGTTAATCTGACTTTATTGTTTGATGTTGTTGCTTCTGGTACATATACTGTTGTTTCTTCTGCTGCCTCTATTGCTGCTTGTTATGCGGCTGCCTCCGATGCCGGCGCCGCTTGAGCTGCTACATTGGAGGATTCTGATGGTCTAAGTGGTGCAATAATCCTATTTTGTGGTGTACTTCCAGGAATAATTATATAGGGAATCATTTATTCCATTTTGTGTAATTTATTGTGGGATGTATTAAATGTGATCTTGTTGATTTTTTTTTATTTGTTTATAAAGAAGCTAAAACTGAGTTTCATGTATGGAAGGAAAATGTAGCGCCAAAATTTAACTTTTCATTTGGTGTACTTTTAGTATTTAGAAAGACTTGTACGCCAAAAATTAGGAACGATGAAAGAGGTTTGCAAAAGATGTTAGAATTTTAATGATAGTGATGGATGTTTAGCAAAAGTAATTAAGTTAGATCACCCATGTGCACAAGTTGGTTTATGTATTTTTATATTATTAACTTTGTGCTTTCTGCCATCTCTTTGGTTTTTGATTCAAAACCAAACGTAAAGAATTGATCGGGACGGAGGGAGTATTTAATTGCTTTTATTATAATAATAATTATTCATTGTACATTGAGTTTATATATAACATCCAAAGATTTGATCAATGATCAAATGGATGAATCATCAAGAAAACATATGCAAGATATGGCTTTCAAAATGTCTCTTAAGTTTGACAAATATTGGGATGAGTGTGATCTGCTGTTATGTTTTGGTTCCATATTAGAACCTAGGTATAAAAAGGGAATGATAAGTTTTGTCTTTCAATCCATGTACCCTAGTTCGTACCGGGAGAAGATATTGAGAAGGTGGAGGAAAGATTTAGTGAGTTGTATGAGCAATATGCCCAAGTCTATGGTGACCCTAAAGGAAAAGGACAAGAAACATGCACTTCACATATGAAACGACCTCCTTCCTCTACCGTTGGAAAAAGAAAATTTCATGATTTCATGATGAAAATGCACTCCAAGGGGAAGAAGAAAAGTGACTTGGAAACATATTTTGAAGAAATTTATTTTCTGAATGTTGGAGATTTTGATGCTTTAACTTGGTGGAAGGAAATGAGGGAAAGTATTGCATTCTTTCTAAGATGACTATGGACATATTGTCCATTTCTATCACTACAGTAGCCTCTGAGAGTACTTTCAGTGCTGGTGGGAGAGTTACTGATAAGAGGAGAGCCTCTATGACAAGAGACACTATAGAGGTGTTACTTTGTGGTGGTGACTGGATTAAAGAGGCATATGGAATCAGAAGTTTTAAAGAGGTATTATTTTTTATTTACTTGTTATGATTTTTGCTTACTTATAATACTCTTATCTTGCTATAATGTTTTTATTAATGTTTAAGGAGGTGTTATATTTATTAATGTTTTTGTTGTAATGTTTGCTAGCTAATACTCCTATCTTTTAATCATTTGGTAGGGCAATGATGACTAGTGGAGTTAGAATATGATATGAAAGATCCAAACTCAGGTGATTCCCTTGTACTTTCAATTCTCTTCGTTGGCTTGTTTTACTTTGTTATAGAAAAACGATGAAATATTTTTGAACTATGAATTCCCATTTCTTATGATTTGATGTCTTTCTATAATTTCATTAGATGTGTCCAAAGATCTCAATAAAGAGCTGAATGTTGATTTATCGTTAGAAGTTTCACAATCATCGCTTGCAAATACACCAAGAAATTTGCAAAAGCAACCGTCTTCGAGCACTAAGAAGCAAAGAAGAACTTGAAACTAGATTTTATTGGGAAACTTATTATTTTTGGATGATGAATTTATATAGATACTAAAGTAGGGACTTTATTGATGGTTAGCTTGCCTGAGGAGTTAGGCCATAACTCTAAAGTAAGCTTCTGTAAGGTTTAGATGTAGATTTATTTTGTTTTCCAAAATGTTTTGTGCTTTTGAGATTGCTTGTTGAATTAGTTAGCTGCTGCTACCATAGTAAGAATAATACTTATACTTAAGGCCGAATCATTTCGTGCCTCTATTTAATTTTTTATTTTGTTGGATCAAATCACATATTATTCGATTATTCGATATGAAAAATCAAATATCAAATCAAATAATGATTTTCATTATTCGACGGTATCAAACCAAATCAAACGTCGGCTCGAAAAATTTTCAAATCAAACCAAATAATGATATTATTCAGTATAGTTCGACTCGATCACAGCCCTAGATGGAGGGCGTACAAAACTATAATACCCTATAGTATAAACTATTTGTTCCCTCCGGATCGTATATTTCTGCGTCCGCCACTGTGATGGGATATGGATGAATATTTTTTTTAAATTTAGAGTGATATATGGATATGTATGAATTTAGGGTGAGATATGCATCATCCGATGGATATCCTTAATTAATATTAAGTGTAATTTTTTAAAGTTGGTAATTATTATTTTATGTAATTCAAAATAATTCTTAAAAATGCCTTCAAATCTATTCGATTTATCCCATCAGTTTTCCAAACGGTGATACTATTATGGTACCCCACTGCTACCTTCATCATTCAATTAGTGATCTTTTATCTTGATTTGATATATCATATTCCATATGTTGACTCCCTTCTTGTAACAATCGATCATCCTACATTCTAACGATCAAACCTCCTTATGAACACTTCATCATATTGAGCATTTGACTCTATCCACCTTCATTAGGCACCACACGTCGACCCGACCCCTATGTGTAAGACATTTCATTGCACGGCTTACGCCTTTAAATTTTATTGTATCGAAAATTTTAGCATTATATACCATTTAAATTTGAGTTATTTCATGGGAATAATCCAAACTATTGCCCACCTTTCTAGAATAATCTCAACTACACCTAATCTCAAAATAAATTGAACATTTAAATGCATTTTCCTAAAATGCACCTACTTCGTTTTTACTTGTTATCTCACGTTAAAAATGACATGTTCATTCTCATGAAACTTAATATGCCAACAAAAATAAATATGTGTGGTCTAATCCATTAAATAAGCTTGACTGACATGCACCTAATAGTGAAAACAAAGGTTCAAAGACAACCACCGCACTGAAACGATTAGAGATGCATGCTTACACATGCAATAGTAATGGAGACCTTCCAACTGGCTCGCTCAATAGCAACCGGTAAGCAATGTTTGCCTCCCAACTTAGGGAGAAAGCTCGTTGACCTGAAATGTAATGCTACAAAAAACATGCAACGACCAAACCAACACCTAGTCAAAAGAAACCACCCATAAAGAAAACAAAAGTATTCATCTAAGAAACAAATGTAAGAAGGCACTGGCGCAAGATAACAAAGAAGCGTACCTTGTGTATCCGAATCCGTGCGTCACCTGTGCTAAATATTTTGGCTTCGGTTTTTCTCAAATCCAGAACCGTTGAAAGGGAAAAAGTCGGGGCATACCCACAGTATAACAATTAGGTTTTGCAGCCAAAGGCAACAACGTAGGGAAATCGGCGGCACCAAAAAGTAGGCGGAAGGTAACATTAAATAGTACAAATCTAAACTTCGACATGTACACAAGCAGAACCATAGCTGGCGCAGACGCAGACGCAATGCGCTGAGGTGCGTTTACATTATCAATTCTCTATTTCATATGACCTACAGTAGGAAATGTAATAAATTCAAGAGGCAAAGTAAAAATAGAATTAAACACGCACGAAGCAAGGTCGTAACTAGCCAAACTGACACGACTTAACAATAAATAACCTCTCATCTGAGTTCATATGATCTGTACGGTAGGAAAATATAACCAATTCAGCAGGTACTGTCAGAAATACAATTAAACACGTAAGAATCACTTAAGATCGTATTCAGCCAAACTATGACGACATAAAAATATATACATAACATCTCATCTGCATCACAGATGTAAAGTTGGAATTAGTAAGTACTCCCTCCACATTTTATTGTTCCTCCCATTTCTTTAATATATGTGAGGAGTATTATATCGAAAGGGGAGAAACAATAAAATGTAGAGGGAGTAGGGATATAGATATACAAAAAACAAACCCAAAGGTGACACAATCGAAGCACGTTTATATAATCAGAGGTAACCTCTCGCCAACTTTAATACAACCTGCACCAGAATCTGGTACCAAATTAATTAGATATATTCTCCAATAATATAAGCGTAGCAGACATATTAGTCGGATGAATACATATTATACGTCGCGTGTCATCCAAGAACTGTGGTACAGACATGTGACCATCGGAGGACTCACAATCAAACTTTTCCCAACCCATTGTCGAACCCAAAATGTTGCAGCCTGAACGCAAACGTTAACCTGTAAAACGTTCTTTTAAACTCAACAACCGTATCCCTGTGGCATTAGATCACCAAATAAATCACAGGGAAAAGAGCATAAATACAGTTTTGATCAATAAAGCATCAAAGCAAACCATTAGGGGCTCAGAATAAAACTGTCCACAATCCACATCTTGATCAAAAGATGCGTGTTCCACCTTGATTGCATGCATTTACCTGTACATGGTTCTTTCAAACTCAGCAACCGACACCCTGGTAAATCTGATCACCAATTAATTCACAGAGAAAATATCATAAATACGTTGTGATCAATAAATCAGCGAAGTACATCATATCAACAAGCAAACGACCGACAAAAACACATAAACAAGTATTGAACAATAAATCAAAAAAGAAGATCAGATCAGCAAAAAAATCACAGTAACAAATGCATAAATTAAGTGTTGATCAATAAATCAACAAAGAAATCAGATCAACAAGCAAATCACAACAACAAATTAAATGCATAAATACAGTTTTAGAAGATCGTATATCGTCACACCTTAAGACAGTTTACCTCGAAAATAGACCGAAGATGGACCCGGTAGGATGGAAGGAGGTTCTTCACGAAGGCCTCCACCAAAGTTTTCTCGCTGGACTTATCGACCAACTTGACACTTTCGGCCCTCTAGCGTTGAAGGTATTTGTTAAAACTTTCCTTGGCTCCTAGGCCATAACCTCCATGGAGCACATAGTGGTTTGGATCTCGGTATTATCAGCATAGTTTCGAGCAAATTTTGTAGCCACATCATCCCAAGTTGGGTATTTTTTCGGGTCTAGCCTCTAGTACCAGGCCCGTGGGTACTTCTCGAGGGACGCAACGAACAAATTCTTGAACATAATAGAATCTACCCCCTGATAGCCATAAACTCTTTGAAGGCCCGTACATGTAGTAACAGGTCTTCAGTCCCCTCAAACATCGACAAATTCGTGAGATTCAGGTTTGCGGACAGTTTGTCATTCACCGGGGAGTAGTCACGGAAAGTTTCCCGATGGATGTTATTACCCCTAGATTGGTGGACCCGTTCCTCTAGTCGGCGCACCACGCTAACTAATTCAGCCATGGGTCCAATGTTTTCGGTCTCGGTGTTAGGAGTCCCTTGCTCCACAGGCGTTAGACGAGTATTGGCGGCCGCTTGATCGGCCCTCATTGCTGTCAGTTGGGCCCCGATCTCAATCTGTTTCTCGATCATGATTTCTACCATGGTTTTCAGATTGTTCAAAGCTTGCTCCATTCTGAGCCGGGTTGATGGTGGCCTATCTGTAAGAATACCACGTAATCAGAAACCTTGAACCCAGACCTTGGAATCAAAATAGTACATCTCGAGCAAGGAAAAGACTTAACGAGAAAACGACTCGAGAAAGACACCTAGAAGGATGACTCGTGAGTGGTGTGGGCCGGATCCCGTTCGAAGGAAGGACCATGTGAGACTTCCACAGACTTTGGACTTGAGTGTCTAGATGGACTTTCCCTTGTAGGGGTATGCTCTACGCGGGTTGGTCATGCCTTTAAGATAAGGCGGACTTGGGATAGGGAGGAAACCCGCGATGTAAAATCAACGAAGGTTCGACACTAAAGACCTTCGACGTACTATGGAAAGATCCGACACACGGATAACGGTAGGTCCTATAATAAGAGAGGCTTTTTTGAAAAGTTGAATATTTGGAATTTCGAAAATTTGAATATCGAAAATGAATTTCCAAAAATTTGAAAATCAAAAATGACATCTCGAAGATTTGAAAATCGAAACGAAATGGAATTTTAAAAATTCGAAAATCAAATGGGGATCGAAAATTCGAATGTTGAAATGGACAACATGCCGGCTAGAAAATAGGCTTATTTTGAATAAAATCTTGAATCTAAATTTCGGCAGCATTCCGAGTTTTGAAAACTTAGCATTTTTGAAAAGATGCATTTTTTGAGATGACGATTTTTTTTAAATGACACAGAAACCAAGTATCACGTACTCAAACAAGCATTATGACGACATCATGTATGCTTTACGCTGAGTCTCGGTCAATCGAAATCGGGTCTATACCAACATCGATGACTCTCTCGTAAATCAGGACGGACTTCCTAAGCCGAGTTGGTCTTAGAACATGCTGCGAAACCCATACGAGTTCGGTCATAGATGTCTTTAGCGCACCCATTTAGGAATGCACCGCGGTATAGTGGGACATCGATCACAAGTAACCGGCCTGGGCAAAAATAGGGTTCTACATGAACCAGCGAACTAAAACTCGTACATTATTAACCGAACGATTTCTCTTCGAGTCTCACCCTAAGAATCTCGATGACAAGTATTACATCAGGTATCCCCAGCAGAGTTGCCAAATAGTGGACATGACATAGGTCCACCCCGACGCGACCACGCGCGGGTTTGGGTAGACGAATGAATCTCGTGGTAAGATTGATATCGGGTCGAAATTTAAATCGAAATAGGAGTCGCCACCGAACTTTGTGGGAGTTCGGACCCGTTCGAACCCACTCTATACTTAGGCGTATTATGGACAAAGCATGGCCGGTTTTAGTACTAGAGCTTATGCGGGTTCGTCTCTTTGCATAAGGATAACGATATCGGGTAACCGAATATCATATATCGAATGAATCTCGTTTGCCAACGGTTTCGGGCATCCGGAAACCAAAAGTTCGGAGTAAGGGGTGAGGGTACGTGTTGGGAAGCCATGAAGGACACCCAACCCCGCCCGCTCTTAGCAGCCGCTACTAGGATATCGTTCGGTTTTCGTGTATGCGCGTTAGTAAGATGGTTAAATGATATGCAAACAGTATTTTTAGCTACGAATGCGAAATACGTGTTTAGCTACGTCGTTTAATGCATCTTATATAATGTCGAGGTTGAGTTTAGCATGCGATGTTCATTTAGAAAGCGGTATATGGCAAACATCGAAAATAAATAAACTCGAAAATAAATTACAAGTTACATAGGCGGGAATACAACTCGGAATTCACAATAGAGCAAACAAAAATATAAAATTATCGGATTAGAAACGGTAGCGTAAATATAAACGAACTTGTAAGTTGAAACCGTAAACCATAAAATTGGACAAACTCTAATCAACTACGTATTGCGTTACGTATTAACCAGAGGACAGAGACTCGAACGTACAAGAGGCTGCGGCCTGGAACTCCGGCGCCTGAAGTGAGGCAACCTAGTGTTCAGGGGCCTAGGGGTGGACGGCCTAATGTTTAGGCGCCCGTCCCTAGGCATCTCGACAGAATTTGTTCGGGACCACAGCGTGATCCTAGCTTGATCCCGAGGCCTCGATATCTCGTCCCAACTCATCCTAGCGAAGGCTGGCTGTCTCGGTCCGTCGTATACCGAGTCCGACTATAAAGTCATCGGTATAAAACTTACGTAATAAGGCATTCACTCAAAGTCGTAAACGAATAAAAATAAATGCGAAATGTAGATTTAAAAAGCAGGCACGCGATTGATTAACCCGCGTCGACTAACGTCGCAAGTATTGTTCCCGACCTAAGCGAAATGTGTATCGTTGTGGACTATATGGGAAGTCTACGATATCTCATTTCTGCCATAATGGGGTACTTGTCCTTATTCGTCTTAATTTATGATAGATCGATTTTATTGACTTAATACGAATATTTGAGCCCTTCGTATCGCGATGTCGTTATTAGGTCGCGTAGACCGTATGACTCTCGGATTAACGTCATAGGGTTTCGTACCATTTCGATTATCAATAGCTCTTTTACGCGCGATATTTGATTACGGAATCGATATCGGGCCTTCAAAATGAAGTTTTAAAACTGACATCGAATACGCTCGATAACTAATTACCGCGATCACAATATGATCCGACGGTTATGCGTACGCCATAAGGCGCCCTAACCTTTAGATGCCTAAGGCGGCGCGCCTCGTAGGGCGCCACCTCCAGTACAACTTTCGGGGTTATATGGACTTTAGGCGGTATTTAATTATCGAATGTATTCGATTTAATTTTGAAAATAGGTTTTCGTATTATCGTAATATAGGTGGTATTTATTATAAAAAAAATGTAAAAACGATAAATAAATGTTAGATTGTTAATAACGATCATAAAATTTTAGGTGCGGAAAAATAAAGGTTAGATGTTAGTATAGTTGGTAACGATAATGTAAATGTTAAATACAAAAAATGTAAATGTTAGGTGTTAGTAATACGAGAAATTAACGAGTTTAAGAGATTAAAATCGGGATTTGAACACCCTCAACCTACATGTCAATGTTTCGAAATGCGGGCTCGCAGAGTACCATCGTAGACACGGAAAGCGGTTCGGTATATGTAGGCGAGTTAAGGTGTGTATATGGGTTGATGTTGCTCTCGGTTTTCTGAAAATAAGGTTTCGAGAAGAATGAAATGTTGCCATTCGAATGTTGGCAGTGAGGGTGTACTTATAAGGTTTTGCGAAATGTTTCGGCTCAAGATTCGGACGCCTGGAGGCTTGCGACTCAGTACTGGGGCGCCCACCTTGAGGCGACCCAGTTCTGGGGAGCCCGGATGCGAGCAGTCAAAGTCGAGTGTATCAGAAGTTACTCAAAATACGGATTGATATCCGTGTTATTTGAGTAAATGCGGATGCAGTTTTGACTTAGTTATTGAGTGTATTTGGATGCATTTTGGTTTGTTTCGTTTTTGGATTTCGACTTTGATCGGGTTTTGACTCGGTCGTAAAAGATGGTTTTGCCTCCGGTGGCGGTTTTGGCTTAAATTAGTTTTATTTTATTGGAAACAACCCACTGAGTTCGAATTTGAGGTCGGTTTTGGGAGATTCACACTTCGCTAAGTGCCCACATCGGATACTATTTATTCTGAGTCCCGTATTCGAGCGTATTAAAGCGTGTTTACGTCCAATCATCATCGGGTGTTTTTTTGGAGACTGCTATAGACACAAGCGATCAAAATGCGGGTGTCTATATAGTCCTCCTGGATTAGGGGTAGAAGAATGATACTCCAACGTATGACTAATGTTACTCCAACAACTCATCACATCCACTATGATGGGGGTCAACAATTCTACCGGCAAGCATAGCCGGCCACCAGCACCCTCGTCACTAGGATGACCCTTCTCCACCCCTCGGGGAGGAGCCGGCCTGTGTTGGAGCCTAGCCGGCAACTGTGGACGTCCGTCCGCACCGCCCGGCTCCCCGCGCGGGACCGACATGGTTTCATCGGGACGGCCACCCACGCGGCCCCCTCCCGGTCGGGGGCCGGTCTGATCTCGCGTTCGGGGCGAAGGTCTCGGACCTCGATTCGGATGATGACCCGGACTTGTATTGGACGGGCGCATGCACCCGTGTTTCCGTTTGTGATCGGTCGAGTCGTGGTTGTAAATGTTTAAAGGCCGATATGTTTGATAAGGCGACCTTTTTAGTGAACCGAATTCGTTACCGATTTTTGGAGTTGCCACCGAGTCAATTATGGGGACTTGGAAACCGTTCAAGTCAACTTTGATCCCTAACCAGCCCAAAGTAGAGTGGCACGGGACCTAAAGAAAAAGATCCCTTAAGCACTCAATGCCTGGAATGACTCTCATTGCCAATGGTTTCGGACATCCGGAAACCGTCGATTCTGAGTGAGGGGTAAGGGTACGTATTGGGAAGCCAACGTCCACTAGACATCGACACCCAATCCCGCCCGCACAATAGCGGCCTCTACTAATCAATCGGTGGGCTGATAACTTTGTTCTTTTGTTGTGGCGAAAGTACGGTAACATCCATTTTTTTAAACCCTATACCCTAGCTATGTCAGTTGTTTAAGGACAAGTAAGCTTTGTCGTCGAAGTAGTTGTGTTTACATTCTTTGCATGCGATTTCACGTGACAAGCGGGCCATGAAAAGATGCACATAGGAGAGTAGAGAGTACTGAATATTATACGTATTAGCAAATCAGTTTTAACGTGATAATAAGGATATTAGTCATTCTCGTGGTATACCTTACCTGATATTCTGCTTAAGATGCGTCGGCTCGGTATTAATAGAGATGCGTCGAACCGTGTAAGGCGAGCACCAGGACTAATACGGAACCCGATCATCGCTTTGTTCAGTTTTAGCTCGTTTATGTTTTGATTTCCGTGTTAGGTGATTTAGCATGCGATTATAAGGTCATAAAAGCAATAAATCATACGAAAGCTGTAAACGCGAATGTAAGTAAATCACATAATGAGGAGTTGCACCCTCGGAGTATACGCTAAATGGGACACGATGCATAGATAGTTGAGAACGGATCTCGGAACTACTCGGGTCTATTTATAGTGTTTTAATGTTTATGGTTGAAGTTGAGACGTTACGTGCTTTAGTACGTGTTATGGACCTAGTGTCCACGTTCGACATTATCGTAGTGCATGATAAAAGTACATAAATGTAAAATTTTGTTTAGATGACAACCTAGTGACGATTCAACTTCGAAAGGCGGATCCTCCTAGCCCGCCTAGAGATTTCGACAGAGTTCTGTTACCGTTTGTTGATTCTGCGGCTAATCCGGCAGAGTTCCGTTGCTAGACTCGGAGTAGCTAGTCGAAAACCGGCACCTCGGGATCGAGTGGAGTGCTAGAAGGTGAGGAGTACCGTCGATATCGCTTATCGAGACTACGATCGAGTGGATCGTTGACTTTAGGTGTCGGACTGCGAGCCCAAGCTAAGAGAAACTCGTAATGAGTAGAGGGAGAAGAGACGATAGGAATTGTGTCGAATGAATAGAGTGGAGGGGGTATTTATAGTTGTTTTTCGGTCCGCATCGCCCATATGGACGCCCAATTTGAGGTGACTCAGAACTCGAGAGCCCGGCGTGACGTAGTTCAGTTCTCAGGCGCCTGAGCTCAAGCGATTGAAGTTTTGAAAATTCGATTTCAAAACTTTTCAAAACGGAGAATATGCGTATCTTAGGTTTTCTTGGAGGTTAAGGCTTCCCTATAACCCTAGCGCGTCGAGCGCCGGGTGGGCTTCGGGTGCGCGTCCTGAGGTTCGCTCGACCCGATGCGTTGACTCGGGTTGGACTTTGCATATTTCGGGACCGATTCGAGGCCCCGGTGTCGAAATTGACTCTAATTAGTGTCGACACGACCGTATTGACATAACTAAGGCTGTGTTGATGTTAAATTAATCTTTCCGAGAGATTATTTGATCCGTTCTATAGAAAAACTATCTAAAACATCGCTCTCGCGTCGCGTTGAAGTCCAATCGTCATCGGTGTTTGTTGGGCACTCCTACAGCCATCGGGTCCAAATCTGGGTGTGTACAGCAACCACCCGGTGGGACACAGTAGGCAGGTCCATACAGGTGGTTCCTCTATAAATAGATGAACTGTTTCCACATGCAAAGGGTTCAGAAAAATATGACAGCTTATCTCTCTAAAAAGCTAGGTAAATCATTTACTAAGTCGATCATCACCTTCTTAGTCCCGTTCACTGACTTGAGCATCGGAGAGGCAACCTCGGACATCCTCCGAGGCCCTTGCGTGTGCCTTGTGCAAATTCAAGGCGAATCCGACCTCACTCGAGGCAAGGAAGAAGTAAGTCGGTTACTACTAGTCGGAGAATACAAGTTATTGTTTGTACCCCAAACACACTGGATGAGCTTAAACATGAAGGGCATACGGAGCCTAAAAAAACACAAATTCAAGTAAAAAAAAATAGAGGTAAAGAGTTACCTGGTGTAGGAGGAAGTGAGTTGTAGGGAGTAGTAGTAGCAGCAAATTAGCAAGTAATCCCTCTATATCTATATGTTCGTCCACTTTCAATATAATACTCCACCTATATATTAAACAAAGTGGACGAACATATAGATATAGAGGGAGTATTATTGTTACACTACTGAGGCTGTAAAACAATTATGAGGATAGGTCAGTAAAAAAATTGATTACACTTGACAGTTTGTGATGGATAACAGCTTAATTAAATTATACTACTACATATTTGGAGAAGAAATGAGGGGAGAGAATTATTGATACCCCCAGACATAAAGGTGGAAAAGAGACTCAAAATCTTCAACGTCAGTTTTATGTTGAACAACAGTATGATGAAGAGTGAAGGCGATAGTAGTGGTTAGGGCCGTCAAATAATATTCGGTGGCCTGGTTCCAATTTTTTTTGGAGGCACGAATATAAGCGAGTGTTACCATTGTGGACATGACATAGGTCCACCCCGACGCGGCCACGCATGGGTTTAGGTCGATGAATGAATCTCGTGGTAAGACTGATCTCGAAATTTATATCGAAATAGGAGTCACCACCGAATTTTATGAGAGTTCGGACTCGTTCGAACCGACTCTACACTTAGGCATATCGTGCAAAAAGTACGGCCCGCTTTTAGTGCTAGAGCTTAATTATGGGTTCGTCCCTTTGCATTACGATACTGACGCCAAGTTATCGGGTATCGTGCATCCAATGACTTTCGTGCGCCAACGGTTTCGGACATCCGGAAACCATGGTTCTGAGTAAGGGGTGAGGGTACGTGTTGGGAAGCCCACAAAGGACACCCAACCCCGCACGCTCTTAGCGGCCTCGACTAAGATACCGTTCGTTTTTCGTGTACGCGCATTAGTAAGACGACTAAATGTTATGCAAACAACATTTTAGCTAAACATGTGAATTATATTTTCAAACTACGTTATTTTAACGCATCTAATAATTATGTCATTTAGCATGCGATGTTCATTTATAAACGATAAATGGCAAACATCGAAAGTAAGAAAAAATGAAAATAAATTACAAGCTACGCGGGCGGAAATACAATACTTAAATACAACGATAATATAAATTAGTTAGACGGTTAGAATAATAATATGATGCATGATTTTGAAAGAATAAGCACGTGATTGACTTGACACATGACGACTAGAAGTCGTAAAAAAAGATTTGACGAGGCTTGTTGTTGTGTGCTAAATTTAGACCGTTTTCCTCCATTTAGACCCGTTTTTCCCTCGTTTTGCGAGTCTTGAGTGCGATTATCGCCATGTTTTGCGTACTTCTCGCATTAGCGTCCCTCTTGTGCGTTTTACGTGTTTTTGGTAGTTTTTCTATCATTTTGATAGGATTTGAGCGCCGAAATCACGATTGAGCTTCCACGAGCACAAGAGAAGGGAAAACCATCCAAAGAGCAAAGTACACAACTTAAACTTTAAAGCCATCCGATCGAACAAACAAAGAATGAGACAAGACTCGAGGCCAGAAAAAATGACCGGGCGAAATTTCACCCGGTGAGACACCACCGGGCGAAATTTCACCCGACGGTGAAGATGCCTCCCGAGAACTCTCCACCGGGCGAAACTGACCGGACGAAATTTCGCCCGATGGTGAAGACGTGCCGAAAACGCGAAAAAAGAAGAAAATCTCACCGGGCGAAAATTTCACCCGATGGGAATTACTGATGAGTCCGCAGGGCGAAGTTTCACCCCATGGAGATGCAAAGGGAGATTGTCTCACTAATGGACCATGAAGATGGATTTGGGCTTTAGGTTAAGGATCCATTAAGAGATTACTATATATATGTTACCCTAATTCATTGCCTAAACTCACCTCTCCATTGTGCTAAGGAGGGAAGACATTACACCCTTCCACCATCTTATTACACCATCCATTAATAGTAGTAATCTAGAAAATCCCCAAAAATTCTAGTAGTTTAATAGTAGATCTACAAGTATCCATCAACAATTATTTAGATTTCAAGGTTGTAAGAAGATTGTCCAAGGTTTATTTGAAGATTTGTTGGGTTTTATGAAGAATTAGTGACAAGTTCTTCACTTTATTCATCAAAGATTCAATCTTTATCTATGATATCTTCTTATTTCTTATAGATCTACATAGTTGGTACAATTCTCTTCCACTCTCTAATCTCTATTTAGTTTTTGTGATATTTTCTCATAATCATCTTGTTCAAATCTAATTAATATGCATGTTGTGATGAATTTCATAATGAATTGTGAGTAAATTTCTTGTTGGGGAGTTTAGGGATGAGGGCTTGGTTTATTTGAATATAGGGATGTTGGTGGGTTGCTTGCATGTTGGTTTATCTTATTTATGGTGGTATGTCATTGTTGTTTTAGTCCGGCCAACTAGACCGACCTTGACTAATTTCTATCAATATGGGGAAACTCGGGGTAGAAATTACCATGACTAGGGACTTACCCTCATTCACCGCGAAAGCGGGTTTTTAGGTGAGTTTACCAATATTGTGACAAAAACTCGATTCCGACCTTTTTAGACCCCAAGTACCGAATCCCGACTTCTCCCTAACGCCTTTCCCTAAATTGATCACCTCTAAACCATCATCGTGCTAATCCCTCTAGTATAGACTCGACCTCTACAAAACCCCCCTTCTAAGACATCGAACACAACACTTTAAACTTCACAACACACACCGTTCCCTGTGGACCGACCTCGACTTACTACGATTACTTGTTTGTTTTTGTGATATTTCCGAGTCTATAAATATCGTTTGATCCCCCGTCCTTCGTTAACGACCGATCCGATTGGGAGGCGATCAAAATGGCGCAGTTGCAGGGGAGCGGCTAATTGTTGTGTTTTTAGTTGTTGTGTTTGATTCTTTTCTCTTCTCTCTTTTCCCTAGTACCGCGAGGTGCTAGGAGTCTCACCGTTTAATTGAGTTTTATGCCCAGGAACACATCATCGCCCTTGTGGTTCGATCCGGAACCGGAAAGGACTTTTAGAGCATTGCATTTTCAAGGAAATAACTCAACCACCATCATTCCACATCTTTCATTATCACCTCCTAACCTTAATCCCATCCTTCCACATTCACCTTCTACACCTTCTACATCACATAACCCCCCTCCAAAGAACCCTTCCATACCTTCCACTTCACAAAATTCACCACCACCACCACCATCACCGAGAACACCACCACCAATTCCATCCCCTCCAAATTCTCCAAATTCCCCAAACCCTCCAAATCCAAATCCACCATCACCACCAATCCAACCAATGGCGACTCTAGGTTCGCAATCTCAACTCACACATGAAGAAACACCTTCTCTCGTCGATTTCGGAGAAATTCCCGAAAATTACGAATTGAAAGCTTGTTTGACCAATGCGGTCCAACAAGATACATTTCACGGCTTTTCTCAAGAAGATGCTCAAGGGCACATCGCTTCATTCAAAGAAAAATTAGTAGGAGCACGTCTCAATGGGTTAACTTCATGCCAATTGCATCGCTTATTATTTCCGAAGACCCTAAGAGATGGAGCTCGTAGATGGCTTCAAGGCCATCCCGCTAATACATTCACAACATGGGCTCAACTATCTAATGCCTTCTTGGAGAAATATTTTCCGCCGTCAAAGACTAATCAATACCGCATGGAGATACAAACCTTTTAACAAGATGAATTTGAAAGCCTAAGTGAGGCTTGGGAAAGATTTAGAGACTTGTTGCGCAAATGTCCACATCATGGAATACCCGATTGGCTAACTACCCAAACATTTTATAACACCCTTTCATCGAGAACCAAGGAAAACCTCAATTCGGCCGCCGGAGGAGACTTTTCTTCTCTCACCGATGAGGCATCTAAAATTCTTATTGAGAAGATGGCAAGGAATGATTCTAGAATGGGTCAATCGAGGGATTCTAGAAAGAAAATTGAAGTGAATTCATCTACGAGTTCTAATGAATTGAAATTCCAAACGGAACTTGAAGAATTGAAAAGGAGAATGGATGCCATGAATTCTAAGCCCACTCCTAGAGGTATATACCAAATTCAAGGGAGTGTTCCTCCAAGGCAACCATCTCCTCCAAAGTTATTAACATGGGAAGTTCAATGTGATCATTGTGGCAATCATGGCCACGACTCTAGCTCTTGCATTCCTAATGAAGAAGTCTATGTTGAAGAGCCAAATGAAGTTCAAGCTATACAAGTATATAGGCAAAGACCTCAATTTTATCCCTTTTCTAATACCTACAATGCCGGCACAAGGTTTCATCCTAATTTCTCTTATGGAAATCAAAATGTTCAAAACCCGATGCCGCGCACCCAAGGGAGTCAAATGAGGCCATTCAATCAAAGCCAACAAAGGCCTTTTAACCAAGGACCTCCAAAGATGCCCCCATATATGCCTCCTCATCAAAGGAGAAACTTCAATCAACAAGGTAGCAACTTCCATGTTCCTAACAACTACAACAATTACCAAAATCAACATGGTAATCACTTTAATCATGGATACAATAAAGGGTTCCAAGGAAATTCTCATGGTAACCAAGGTTACAATCAACAATCATTCAATCAACCCTCTCAACCTTATGGCCAATCAAGCAATTCTCAATTTGGTCAAGGAGGACCCTCATGGGAGAACTATAATGATTTGCAAAGAACCGTTGGCCAACTATGGAATGAACATCAAGATACCAAGGCAAGGCTAAAAGTTTGGGAATCACAAGAAGCGACAAAAGCCTTAGCCGCACCAATTCATCCACCCCATGGTTTGCCCGGTCAACCCCAAAACCCAAGAGATCCTTCACACCAAGCAAATGCCGTAATTTTGAGTGGTGGCAAAGAACTTGAGGACCCATATAAGAATTTGAACTTGAACACCAAGACTACCCCATCCAAGGTTAATCAACCAAGTGCACCACAAGAATCATCTCCCTCTTCCCCCAAACAAAACCGGGGAATACAAGCGAAGTTTGATATCCTCCAAAATGCGGAGAATAAACTAAGAAAACAAAGAAAGAAGAAAGAGCAAATGGAAGCGGAAGAAGCCAAAAGAAAAGAGGCGGAGCGATTAGCCGAAGAAGAAGAAGAATCCAATGTTCCACCGCCTCCCACTTTTGTCCCTCCATTGCCTTTTCCCGAGCGAGCTAAGCCACACAAAGAGAATGCTCAATTTAGCCGTTTCGTGGATATGTTGAAGAAAGTAGAGGTAGCTTTACCTTTCACCGAGGTAATTTCTCAAATGCCCCTCTATTCTAAGTTTTTGAAAGATGTCTTGACTAAAAAGAGAACCTTAGAGGACAAAGAATGTGTCTCTCTCACGGGTCATTGTAGTGCCATTCTTATGAACGAAATGCCAAAGAAACTAGATGATCCCGGTAGTTTTTCCATCCCTTGTCGGGTAGGAAATGTTGTTGTTAATCAAGCTTTATGCGACCTAGGGGCTAGTGTTAGTTTATTACCTTATTCCATTGCTAAGAGACTTAGTGTGGGGGAGATGAGACTCACTAGCATGTCAATTCAACTTGCGGACAGGTCCGTCAAGTACCCACTTGGGATACTTGAGGATGTACTCGTTCAAGTTGGCAAATTCTTCATCCCCTCCGACTTTTGTCATGGATATGCCCGAAGACACTATTACCCCCATTATCTTAGGTCGACCTTTTATGGCTACCGGAGGCACTATAGTTGATGTCAAAAATGGAAAATTGTCATTTAACATAGGGAACGAGTCGGTAGAGTTTTCCCTTTCTCAAGCTCTTAAACAACCAATGATTGAACAAATGAATTCCATTGAAGTTGTTTATAGTTTGCTTGAGTATAGCTTGATAGATGACGATAAGCAAGAAGAGGAACCATTTGACTCTCCACCTCTTGAAGAAGAATGTTTGCACGATGAAAAGGTAGAACCACTACCGGTGGGTAAGAGTATGGTATCTTCTCCTCCTAATCTTGAACTTAAACCACTCTCCTCTTCCCTCAAATATGCTTTTCTTGAAGGAACTAATTATCCCGTTATCGTCAATGCTACCCTTGATGGACCTCAATTGGAAAAACTTTTATTGTTTTGAGAAAGCACAAAAAGGCCATCGGGTATAGCATTGCCAACCTCCAAGGCATAAGCCCAAACGTTTGCATGCATAGGATCATCCTTGATGATGACCACCGTCCTTCGGTAGAGGGTCAACGTAGGTTGAACCCCACCATGAAAGAGGCTGTCATGAAGGAAGTCCTCAAGTTGTATGAGGCTAACATTATATACCCAATAACCGGAAGTAAATGGGTTAGCCCCGTACAAGTTGTGCCGAAAAAAGGAGGAATGACGGTTGTTAAAGGAGAAAAGGGTGAGTCAATATCTACTAGGACTATTACCGGTTGGCGCATGTGTATAGACTATCGTAAATTGAACATGGCCACCATAAAAGATCATTTCCTCCTTCCCTTTATTGATCAAATGCTTGAAAGATTGGCGCATCATTCTTATTTTTGTTTCCTCGATGGTCATTCCGGATTCCTTCAAATACCTATTCATCCCGATGACCAAGAGAAAACCACTTTTACATGTCCCTACGGCACCTATGCTTATAGAAGGATGCCATTTGGATTGTGTAATGCGCCGGGAACGTTTCAAAGATGTATGATGGCTATTTTCTCCGATTTTATTGAAATATCCATGGAATTTTTTTTGGATGATTTTAGTGTCCATGGTACATCTTTTGATTCTTGTCTTGAAAATCTTGTTCAAGTGTTAGCTCGATGTGAAGAGTATAGACTTGTTTTAAATTGGGAAAAGTGTCATTTTATGGTTGAACAAGGTGTTGTCCTAGGTCATATTGTTTCTAATAGAGGAGTTGAAGTCGATAAGGCGAAAGTCTCCGTGATTGAGAACTTTCCACCACCTACAAATGTCAAAGGGGTGAGGAGTTTTCTAGGTCACGCCGGTTTTTATAAATGATTTATTAAAGACTTTTCTAAGATTGCTAAGCCTTTGACTTCTTTGCTTATGAAAGATGCACCTTTTGTTTTTGATGACTCTTGTCTTGAGGCCTTTTGTAGGATAAAGACCGCTCTCACTACCACACCGATTATCAAAGCTCCCGATTGGAATCTTCCATTTGAAATCATGTGCGATGCATCCGATTTTGCCGTTGATGCCGTTCTAGGTCAACGGGTTGATAAGAAGCTACATGTGATTTATTATGCAAGCAAGACCCTAGATGAAGCCCAATCGAGGTACACCACAACCGAAAAAGAGATGCTTGCCGTTGTCTATGCCATGGAGAAATTTGAAACTATGTTACCGGTTCCAAAGTCATTATTCACACCGATCATGCGGCGATTCGTTACATCATGTCCAAAAAGGAGACAAAGTCCCGACTCTTTCGATGGGTGCTCCTTTTGCACGAATTCGACATTGAGATTAAAGACAAAGCCGGATCGGAGAACTTGGTAGCGGATCATCTTAGTAGATTAACGGTAAGTAAAGAGAGCAATGAAGAAGATGGTATCCCCATCAATGAAGCTATGAGAGATGAGGCCTTGATGGCCGCTGAAACTATTACACCTTGGTATGCCGATATCGTCAATTTCCTAGTATCTCATTTTATTCCGGACGATAATTCCAAGCAAGAGAGGAAGAAACTACGTTATGAAGGCCGACGCTATTATTGGGACGAACCTTATTTATTTCGCCGATGCATAGATGGAATTTACCGACGATGTGTTACGGCCGAAGAAGGATATAATATCGTGAAGCACCTTCACTCGACATCTTATGGTGGACACTTGGCCAATCAAAAGACAATTGCCAAGGTTCTCCAAAGCGGGTTTTGGTGGCCTTCCATGTTCAAAGACATTCGAGCTTTCATTCTCACATGCGATGCATGCCAAAGAAGTGGCAATATAACAAGAAGAAATGAGATGCCCCTTCAACCTATCTTGGAGATTGAATTGTTCGATGTTTGGGGCATTGATTTCATGGGTCCGTTCACATCCTCTTTTGGTAACAAGTACATTCTAGTCGCGGTTGATTATGTCTCAAAATGGATCGAGGCCGTAGCTTCCCCCACCAATGACTCCAAGGTTGTGATCAAGCTTTTCAAGAACGTAATTTTCCCAAGATTCGGTATGCCTAGAGCCATAATTAGTGATGGAGGCTCTCATTTTAGGAAAGATACCTTTGAACACCTTCTTAGAAAGTACGGTATCACCCACAAGATGTCCTTAGCCTACCACCCTCAATTAAATGGGCAAGCCGAGATCTCCAACCGACAAATCAAGGGAATTTTAGAGAAAGTTGTAAATACACACCGAAAGGATTGGTCATTGAAATTAAATGACGCCCTTTAAGGATTAAGGACGGCTTATAAAGCGCCGATTGGAACCACTCCTTATCGTCTTGTGTATGGTAAAGCTTGTCATTTACCGCTGGAGCTAGAACACAAAGCCAAATGGGCAATCCAAGAGCTAAACGTCGACGAGAGTGTTGTAGGGAATAATCGGCTTCTCCAACTACAAGAATTGGAAGAACTAAGACTTGGGCCTACGAGAACTCGAAGATCTACAAAGAAAGAACTCGTTAGTGGCACGATTCTCGAATTCTACGTAAGGACTTCTTCGTTGGTGATAAGGTATTACTCTTCAACTCTCGCTTTAAGCTCTTCCCCGGTAAGTTGAAATCAAAATGGTCGGGTCCATTTGAAGTGACCGGAGTGCAACCATATGGATCGATAGAGATATC
This sequence comes from Agrostemma githago, assembly GCA_958450325.1. NCBI lineage: Eukaryota > Viridiplantae > Streptophyta > Magnoliopsida > Caryophyllales > Caryophyllaceae > Agrostemma > Agrostemma githago. Next base: position 12,693,611 of record OY288254.1, on the reverse strand, counting down.
TAGCCCGGAAACCGGGAAGTTTATGGTTAATGGGCAACGTTTGAAGATTTATCATCCCGGTCATATTCGTGAGACCTTTGCTACTATGAAGTTTGGTGAGCTCCCATCGGGGAGCGTTGTTTGACCCCCTCTCGAAGTTGATGTAGGTTTGGTGGTATCCTCAACAACCACCTTGTAAATATGTATCATATTTCTTTGAGTTTATTAGTTTGTTAGCTTGAGAAGATTGATTGAAAATTGGATTTCACCATGGAGCATAATTTGGATGAAGATCAAGCTTTTGGAGAAGTTATGGAGCTTAAATCGAAGACCACAAGCATGTTTGTGGGAAATATTGATTATGTAATGTGAGTCGAGTCATATATTTGAATCTCTAGGTGACTATTGAAGAGCCATGAAATGGCAAGGCGGAAAAACGCAGCAGGAAGACCGCCGGGCGAAATTTCGCCCGGTGAGACTCGACCGGGCGAAATTTCGCCCTACGGAAAAGTTGCCAGAATTGCCGAGATCGAAGAAGTTACCACCGGGCGAAATTTCGCCCGGTGAGATTTTGACCGGGTGAAATTTCACCCGGTGGAAAAAGACGGCAAAATTGATTTTCACGACGAAATGTCGTTGGGTGAAATTTCACCCGATAGTGCCCGACCGGGTGAAATTTCACCCGGCGGTGTGACTTGGCAGGATCACCTATGCACCTTTTACTCACTCATTACATTTTCATCTCCCTCCAACAATTTACCTCCACATAACTTTCCCTCCAAATATTTTTACACCAAATTTTTACCACCAACTTTAAACTTTCACTTTCCCTCCTCAAACACCCTTATTTATACCACCTTTTTCACCTCACTCATCATTTCACCCCTTTCAACCATCACAAATTCATTACACCACCTTCCATATACCATATTCAACCTCCATTCACAACTCCATTCCATACTTGGGTGAATATTTATTTTGGGTTTTTGAAGAAGAGGAAGCAAAAGTTTCGGGATTATTCTTGCAAACTATTATTATGGAGACAAGAGCTCAACGAGCGGCGCGCAAACAAGGTATGGCCTCAACTTCTAAACATTCATCTTCTAGGCCTAAACTTTTACTGTGTCCAAATTCATCCCTTGCTCGTACCTTCTTTGAAAAAGACTTTCAGAGTACGAGATGGCCTTGTCCACTCACAATGAAAATTCTAGGAATTAAGAACGATATTATAGAGTTATCGTCGAGAATTGGTGCTAGTAAACTCCTTGGTTTTGTGCCCGTCACAAACAAAGACTTGACTTGTGAGTTTCTAGGTAGTTTTACAATCGATAACCCGACCACACCTAAGGAATTCAAATTTAATTTGTTTGGTAGAAATCACTGTTTAAATATTTCCGACTTTAGCTTAGCTCTAGGTTTGCCCTCATCGGGTACTGGACTAAGTAGACCCCTAAGTGATTCGCAAAGTAGTGCGACTAGGAGAGACTTGTGGAGGCGCATAGCGCCGGGTCAACGTGATTTCTAACCCAATTCTAATTTTACCGCTGAAATCCGTAACCCAGCCATTCGTTATTTCGCTGAATTCCTTTCTCACTGTCTTTTACCGTCTATCGACAATATCATTAACCTCAATGTGTGTGTCTTACAATTGATATGTGACTCTTTACTCGGTAACCCTTACCCTCTAGACCTACCTATTGTCGTGGCGTTACACTTTCATCAAATTATCATTGACCAACGCCCCTCTATCGACTGTGGTGGTCTTGTGACCATAATAGCAAGAAATTTGGGTTATTCGACCGACCATCTTAAACCACATGACCCCCGTGTCTGGCTTAACGAGGCTTATTTCCCTACTTGGATATTTAATGTGCCTGACCACCGCCTCGTTTCTCTTAGCCATGACCGTGCCTTAATTGTCCCCTGCAAAAACCGAACCAATATTTATAACCGTCACAATTGGGACCTACCTCCAGGTCCCTGTGAATTCCGACTGAAAAACTCGGGGGATGTAGGAGTTTGGGAGTATGCCGGTGACGGAACTCCCACGGCCTCCTTTGCGTCCAATGACTATTCAGACTAGACCCCCTTACAAGAGTCGGTAGATAATTTTGTTTGTTTGTGTTATGGGTATATATGTGTGGTTTATGTCGGTGAGTCTTAATCATTTTCAATTGCATGTGAACTAATGTTGTTCCTTATTCCCTGTCCCATCATTATAATCATTGTGATCATTTTATCTTGAACAAAATCGCAAGTTATCCCACCGTCCCATCAAATGATTTTTGTGGCCGTCACGGCCTTGGTATTGCTCCCGGTCTCTTGGCGATATGATTACGCCATTGACCCCTTTGAAAAATCCAAATTTTTAAATCAAAAATTTCTCAATTGTTCTTAATCCGGGCTAGGTGACGTGACTACGCCTACGCCCAATTTTTCACCCTTTCATTTTATTTTCTTTCATTTTCATTTTCTTAGCCACTTGGCTAGGGTCTAGGTGATGTGATTGCACCTAGGCCCGCCACTATCTTATCGTTTTCTTTATTTTCTTTTCATTTTCTTCTTCTCAAATTTTCGAAAAACACAAAAACATTCAAAATTTTTGAAAAACCCAAAAACATTTAAAAATTATAAAATCCAAAAACATTTGAAAAAAAAATCATAAAAATCCAAAAAGATTTTACTTAATTTTCTTTTCCATCTTTTTCGCTCTTCCCTACTTGTCCATTGAGGACAATGTAAAGTTTTAGTGTGGGGGAGGAGTCTACTATCTTTTATTTTTCAAAAATCTTCTCAAAAATCCATAAAACTTTGAAAAATTCGAAAAATCAAAAACATTTTCTTTTTTTTCTTTTCTTTTCTCTTCTTGTTTCTTGTTATGTTTCGTGTCCCGTGTATGGTCTTGTTCTCTACTCTTACAGGTAATCACCACCTTAATAGCGCGAATTAAAGAGATTAAGAAAGCATCCGCTTGGTAACTTCCTTCCTTCTTTCTTCTTTAATTTTGTAGAGGCGTTAGGTTGTTGCTATTGGAGGCTCTCGAAGTTGAGCATTTTGGTGTTGTGGTTTATGCTTGAATGTTGATGGAGTATGGAGTTCATGACTTTACTTGTGTTTTCTTTTATTTGTTTTTCCTTTTCGTATGTTTTGTTTTGTTTTGCTTTTGTATAGTGTGTCTAGGACTAAAACTTTTCGAAAACCCGATTACAAACTTATAACAAGAGTTTACATTCCATTGTGATAATCCATCGTAGATTTTGGACTTTAGTCTAGTAGAATGACTCTTAGGCAATGAATTTGTTGATCCTTTAGCTTTGAGTCCACCTTTTCTACTAGAGGTTTACTTCGGGGTTTGCATTTGACCACCTTGACCACCCATGGAGGATTTAGGCCTTGGTTCCCGCATCCCGTTTTCTAGGTGACCTTGCTCGAACGACCATTGCACCTTTAGTCCAAATCTTTTCCATCTTTTGTGGGTTATCCGGAATGGCGCACGTTCTCGATTACCTATTTTTCCTCCACCTATACATCATCACAATAAGTTTACACAAAAATAACCTCCAAGCTTGGTTACAAACCACATCAAAGAGCCAAAAAAGGGCAAACCAAAGCAAGAGAAAAAGGGCACAAAAATATGAAAAACAAGAAAAACAAAGGAGAAGGAAAGGAGCTTCAAATGAAAAATCAAATTATCAAAAGTGTCTCCTTAAAAAAAAAAAAAAAAAAAGCCCTTTGATCGATTCATCATCGTGAAGTGTCAACTAGAGGACCGAGTCCCGAGGTCGGAAGATAGCGGTGATGAGTTGATCCATCCCAATAATTGTAAACACTCCACCTTTTTATTTGGGCTAATTTAGGAAATTCGAGTTTTGGAACGACCCTCTTGGCTTAGCCAAAGAGAGCGGGACTGCACTTACCTACAGTGTCGAACGAATCCATGGTTCACCTTTTCCACTCCATTATACGCCCCGTAGTACCCCTTTAGAAGATTAGGAGGACCTGGCTAAGTTATCAACATCTATATTGCTTAATTGTCATAGTATTAGGCTTTGGTCCTTGTTTACGTGGGTGATTTATCTTGGAAGTCTATTGTTGTTTTAGGTAAGTAATCGGTGTCTTTCCCGGCCGTCTCGATGAGGGATTCGGTGTTTTATTTTTGCTTTGGATGCGTCTATTCTTTCGTGTTATGTGTTTTTGTGTGTTTAGTCGCATCCACCATTTTGAGCAAGCCCCAACTTGCCTTGCATGGGAGTACTTTACCTCATGAGTATTTCGATGTGAGTTGAAGGGACGGAGCGGGCCCGTTAATTGCCCCGTATCGGCTTAGCATAGTCTAGCTAGTAGTATTAGTTTATAATTTCTTTTTGGGTCTTTGCTCGAGGACGGGCAACGGTTTAGTGTGGGGGAATTGTTGTGTGCTAAATTTAGACCGTTCTTCCCTCCATTTACAACCGTTTTCCCCTTGTTTTGCGAGTCTTGAGTGCGATTATCGCCATGTTTTGCGTACTTCTCGCATTAGCGTCCCTCTTGTGCGTTTTACGTGTTTTTGGTAGTTTTTATATCATTTTGATAGAATTTGAGCGCCGAAATCACGATTGAGCTTCCACGAGCACAAGAGAAGGGAAAACCGTCCAAAGAGCAAAGCATACAACTTAAAGTTTAAAGCCATCCGATCGAACAAACGAAGAATGAGACAAGACTCGAGGCCAGAAAAAATGACCGGGCGAAATTTCACCCGGTGAGACACCACCGGGCGAAATTTCACCCGACGGTGAAAATGCCTCCCGAAGAATTTCCGAGAACTCTCCACCGGGCGAAACTGACCGGGCAACATTTCGCCCAACGGGTGAAATTTCGCACGATGGTGAAGACGTGCCGAAAACGCGAAAAAAGAAGAAAATCTCACCGGGCGAAAATTTCACCCGATGGGAATTACTGATGAGTCCGCAGGGCGAAGTTTCACCCCATGGAGATGCAAAGGGAGATTGTCTCACTAATGTAGCATGAAGATGGATTTGGGCTTTAGGTTAAGGATCCATTAAGAGATAACTATATATATGTTACCCTAATTCATTGCCTAAACTCACCTCTCCATTGTACTAAGGAGGGAAGACATTACACCCTTCCACCATCTTATTACACCATCCATTAGTAGTAGTAATCTAGAAAATCCCCAAAAATTCTAGTAGTTTAATAGTAGATCTACAAGTATCCATCAACAATTATTTAGATTTCAAGGTTGTAAGAAGATTATCCAAGGTTTATTTGAAGATTTGTTGGGTTTTATGAAGAATTAGTGACAAGTTCTTCACTTTATTCATCAAAGATTCAATCTTTATCTATGATATCTTCTTATTTCTTATAGATCTACATAGTTGGTACAATTCTCTTCCACTCTCTAATCTCTATTTAGTTTTTGTGATATTTTCTCATCATCATCTTGTTCAGATCTAATTAATATGCATGTTGTGATGAATTTCATAATGAATTGTGAGTAAATTTCTTGTTGGGGAGTTTAGGGATGAGGGCTTGGTTTATTTGAATATAGGGATATTGGTGGGTTGCTTGCATGTTGGTTTATCTTATTTATGGTGGTATGTCATTGTTGTTTTAGTCCGGCCAACTAGACCGACCTTGACTAATTTCTATCAATATGGGGAAACTCGGGGTAGAAATTACCATGACTAGGGACTTACCCTCATTCACCGCGAAAGCGGGTTTTTAGGTGAGTTTACCAATATTGTGACAAAAACTCGATTCCGACCTTCTTAGACCCCAAGTACCGAATCCCGACTTCTCCCTAACGCCTTTCCCTAAATTGATCACCTCTAAACCATCATCGTGCTAATCCCTCTAGTATAGACTCGACCTCTACAAAACCCCCCTTCTAAGACATCGAACACAACACTTTAAACTTCACAACACACACCGTTCCCCGTGGACCGACCTCGACTTACCACGATTACTTGTTTGTTTTTGTGATATTTCCGAGTCTATAAATATCGTTTGATCCCTCGTCCTTCGTTAACGACCGATCCGATTGGGAGGCGATCACTTGTATTATTTAGGAAGCTCACGTAATAGCATTATGAAGGTCACTCGATCGAGTCATGGAAGGGACTCGATCGAGTGCCCTTCGTGAGGACCTCCTACCTCTTTTTTGAGAGGTCACTCGATCGAGTGCCCTCAGTACGAGAATCTGCTCATTTCGAAAAAAAGCAATGATTTCGCATTTTATTGACTTTAAATCGATAGCTCGCCGAGTTAAGCATTAATATTATATGATTTAAACTCACTCGATTTTCGATGCTCATAACGTATAATGCACTGTTATGAGACCCGTATCAGATATTTGGAGTAAATTTTGTGAAATTGTTATTAATTTAATTAGAACGAAAACGGTTCCCTCCGCGTCACGACATCGTTATTAATCCTTACGGATTACGTGACGTTAGATTCCACGTCAACGGGTTTCGTGCTAATCTCGATTGATAAAGACTCTTTAAGCACGACATTTAACTACGGAGTCAATATCGTTCCTTTAGAGTAGCATTTTAGAAAAGTGGCATCGGATGTTTTACGACGAATTACCGCGGTCGTATTAAAGCCTTAAGTGTCTAGGGCGGCGCGCCTCGAAAGGGCGCCACCTCTAGTACGACTTGTAAAGGGATTAAACGGACTTGGGACGGAATTCGTAATTAAACGTATTCGATCCGGAAATGGTTTTAGTTAAATATATACATTTATATACGCGGTATTATTGTTAGTGACGATAATAAAGTGTTAGGAGTTAGATTGTAAAAAATAAAAGTTAGTGACAATAATAAAATGTTAGTAGACTAGAAATTCAAAGTTGGTATTAGTGATTAGTAATGTTAATAATAATTAGTATGTATGGGTGTATATATATATATATAAACGAGGAGGAGAAAGGAGATGACGGGGTTTGATTTTACACCCTCAACCTACATGCTTAAGTATCTCGGAAATGGACTCGTCTAGTAGCGGCGTATGCGTGGGAGTGTCGAGAATGTAGGGCGATTTATGGTGTGTGTGGTTGTAGAGACGGTTTTTCCCGGTTATTGGGAGGATGGATCGGTCTCGGGATGTGTGTGTACAATGCTCTCGGGATCAAGAGAGAATGCTAGTGTGTAGGGTTGAAATGTATGTGATTGAATGGGTGAAAAACTAAAATGTGAAGAGCCGGGGGGGGGGGGGGGGGGGGGAGGAGGATATTTATAGAATTTACCCCCCATATAATGGCCACTCGCTCGAGTGGCTCAAAAAAAGGTGTCTGGTGATCTTTGGAGGGTCACTCGATCTAGTGTCCTCAGACGGGCATAGTGTATTTATTAGGGGAAGATTTTGACTTTTTTTTGAATTTGAATTTGTTGGTTTTTCTTTAGTTTCTAGAAGCATGCAAGGTCGGTTTCGACTTGGACCGGGTTTTGGATCGTAAAAAGACAGTTTTATTTCTGGTGATGGTTTTGGCTGAAATTAGTCTCATTTTGTTAGAAACGACCTACTGGGCCTGAATTTGAGGTCGGTTTTGTGAGATTTGTACTCCGCTAAGTGCCCACGTCGGATACTATTGATTCTGAGTCCGTATTCTAGCGCATTAAGTCATGTTTACGTCCGATCATCATCGGATGTTTTGTCGGAAACTACTATAGACACTAGCAGGCAAAATGCGGGTGTCTACAGAGCGCCCACTCTAACTGTGGCTTGGACGAGGCAAAAGTCAGAGTAGCCAGCAGGCCAATCGAGAATTATGACCTGGCAACCTTCCGGTCGGATCGTTTATAGTCCATCAGATTCGCGTGAAGGACTCGCCAGCCATAAGTAGAGGGTCATATCTGTCTTGACGATGATAACTCCGTGGGGAATCTGACTTGCCTTTAAAGTCATGAGTGTACCTGTATGCAGACAAATCGTTCTTTGGATGTGGCATTCTAGGAGAAACACCGTCTTTGGTCTTCCACTAGGGGGGAGTAAGAGAGCTGCGCGGGGACTTGCTTTTGATGTCCTGGGTGTACCTGTATGCTGACACATTACAATTTGTATATAACATTTAGGTGAAACACTGACTCACGCTGGGAAAATAAAAAATTTGAAATTTTGAAAATTTTGAATTTTTTTTTTATTTTTACGAAAATTTATAAAATAGGAATGCTCGGGATGACTCGATTCCTGTATCAGGTTTAGAGAAGGGTTGAAGACTGGGAAAGGGCATGCGCACGCAGGCCCGTGCGGGCTGTGGAGGCATGACAGTTGTAGATGCTGCCAGGGTTTCCTGTTATAAATATAAAGACTTTCTGCTCCAACTTTTTGCATCTCAATTCAAATTCCATATTCTATTCTCAAAATCCATTAGACTTTCAAGAAAAGATTCAAGTATCGGCTATGGATATCGAACATTTGACTGCAGTGCTTCTGGCGTGGTCCCAGTGCTTTCAGGGCGAGGAAAAAGTTCAGCTGACCCAGATGAGAATTTCTGCTCTATTCCCGTTGCAGCTTCTTAGGATAGACTCACACTTCCTAGACGCTTGCCTAATGTTTTGGAACACTATCCATCACGTTTTTGCATTCCCGAGAGGAGAATTATGCCCTCTCCCTGAAGAAATTGCAGCTACGGGCGGTTGGTGCCCTAATGCTCGTCCTACCATTCCTCCGTTCTATCCTGATCCAAGGAGGAGGTTGAGGGATTTTCTAGGTCTATCTCATGTTGAGACGGACAGGATGGTGCGGGGAAATTCCGTTTCCCTGTTTGACATGGCTGAAAAGTTCATGAACACCAGGGACGTGAGAATCGCTGATTCTCACAGGCGCATGGCTTCTGCCTTTTGTATGTTGCACCGATATGCCTTCGAGGGATGGGAGAGATCATCATGGGTCTCGATGCCAGGATAGTTGACCCAGACCGTCAATTGACGGGTAGTATCCGTCTTCTGCAGGTATACGTCTCGCGCCTTTTTTTTTAAAATTTTGATTTTTTTTTTTGCATTTTTTATGTTTTGTAATTTCCCGAGTTTGTCGGGGTTTTAGTAATAAATAAAGGAAGTTTATTATTTAAATTGTTCCTGTCTTTTTCTCGATTGTAGTGGTTGTGCCCTTTTGAGGGGCTGCCTACGTATCCACAATTAGCGAAATCAAATCAAAGTAGTTTGGACTTGTAAATTTGCAATCTCGAAATACACCAAGACTATTAGTTCGAGATGTTTAAGATAGTAGGATAAATAATCCTAGCTTATTGACTTGCTTTTTGAAAGTTTATGTAAAAAACGATTTTGATAAACTTTTGCTAATAACATTGAGAAAAGGTTAGGGGTAGTGAGAGGGGTTAGTCGTATCCCTAATCAAAGATACCCTAAGGTCACCAACTAATGTAGATAGTGAAGTCAGGTGTCGAACCACAAGGAGACAGGATTTAGTTGTCTACTCCAAAGATTTAGACACTAGGTTATGGGTCACGGTTGAATTGGTTTTGGTAGGCTGATAACTAATTACTGATAGATAAATCAATAAGGAGAAAGTCTAGAGTCTCAGGTTCACAATGAATATTACTCGGGTCAGGGAGTCAACTAACAGGTCAATTATCGAACTACCTAAGATGCAGGTCCGGTCGGTACACTACAACCTTTAGATCTAAACTTAACCTGCGGTCGCTAGCACTAAGTCAGTCTACCCAAAATATCGTGGCCTAATTAGTTCTTAACCCGGTCGGCGAAAAGTCCTAATTTGCAATACTAATTAATTGAATTATGCATCAAACAATTAATCAGAGTTAAAACGATAATCAGGCGATAGTTCATACGATTAGAAACAGGTCAATTGACTATAACCCTAATAATACGCATCGGTCCCCCTAAACCCTAGGTGAAATTTAGCTATGCATATTAAGAATAATTAAATTAACACAGTACGAATTGCAATTAAACATAACGGAAACGATACGAATTAATCTACGGAAAGCAATAATAAATCTACACTAGAAAACGATAAAGCAATATGAAAAATGAATTAAGACGGAAATTAAAGTGGAAACAAAAATTGAAATTAAGAATTGCAATACCGAAGAATTCCAGATCTAGAATGAAGAGTAAGGTTCAATGTATTTCTCAAAGTAAACTAAACTAATAAAACTAAATAATGAGAAGTGTGTAAAAGAAGATAAAAGAAAAAGTGTAGAATGAAAGATAAAAGGAAAAAAGTGCCTGATACAAGTCAGGAAAACTGATTTAAAGAGTATCAGTTGGGCTCGAAAACAGGCCTGAAATCTATGCTGAAATCGGGAATGATGCTTGGCCCGGATTGGGTGCACTCGATCGAGTTCCTGATGACACTCGATCGAGTGACACACCAAAATATGGGCAAGAGCTTCACGGAGTGGCACTCGATCGAGTGCAGTAGGGGCACTCGATCGAGTAGCGCTGTAGGTCACAGCATCGCGCGTTCGACTTCAAAAGACTGCCATTTCTTCGTTACTTGTTCAGATTGGACGTATAATATACCGTTGGAAAGCTAAGAGAAAGTTCTTTCCAACGCTACTAAAATCACCCTGATTGTAGTTGTATAACTCAAGATATGGACGTTGAAGTTGACCCTTGTGTAGACGATCATTCTTTCTTCTCAATTTGCATTTGTTTCCTTCTTTGTTCCTTCCCGATTCCCATTCTCGTCCTCGGCTTAGTCTTTTTAGTTTGTCATGATGTAAATGCATCAAAAAACACATATATACTGCAAAATAACCCGAGATACGACAATATCGACTTTCTAGAAAATATCGACGGTTAAGGCATAATCAGGAGAAGAAAACGCGATAAATCGACGGTCGGGGGACGAAATAAATAGATATAAAATGTGTTGATCAGGTAGTAATGCTTCAGTTGGTCTAGGTTGGTTGGGTTGACGAATTAATTCTCGTCTAGATCTGTCAGCTTCACAGCTCCGCCAGATAGAACCTTTTTATCAGATATAGCCCGGCCCAATTGGGTTTGAATTTTCTCCTCAGGTCAACTGGTAGTAAAGATCGAATGGACTTGAGAACCAAATCGCCTTCCTTAATGTTCCTAAGCCTTACTCTTTTATTGAAGGCCCGTTGGATTCTCTTCTGATATATCTGAATATTATTGAGAGCACGAGATCGTCGTTCGTCTAGTAGAACTAGCGAATCATACCGTGCTCAAACCCAATCAGCTTCAGGTACTTGACTTAATAGAATCCTGAGGGACGGTACCTTCAATTCGAATGGCTGGACTGCTTCCATCCCGTATGTCAGGTAATAGAGCGTAGCACCGGTTGCGGTGCCAATCAACGTCCGGTATCCCTATAGGGCGAAAGGTATTTTATCGGGCCAGTCACGGTAATTATCAGCCATCTTTTTGAGTATGGTGACAACTGTTTTATTGGCAGCTTCTACCGCTCCATTTGTTTGGGGACGGTAGGGCGAGGATGTATGCCATCGAATTTTATGCTTGGTCAACAGGGCCGCTGTTTTGGCTTGAAAGTATGTCCCATGATCGCTGATGAACTCATGCGGGATCCCGTATCGGCATATTATCTTGTTCTGGATGAACTTGGCTACATGATTGTTGGCATTGAGAATATGGTAGGATTCAGCTTCGACCCATTTAGTGAAATAGTCGATAGCTACCAAAATGAAGCAGTGTCCACCTGTACCAGAGGGATTTATTTTCCCGATTATGTCGATACCCCATGTCGAAAACAACCAAGGTGAAGTCATGGCATATAGCAAAGACGACGACATATGTTGTACGTTGGCGAAGATTTGACAGTTATGGCAATGTTTGACATATTGCCTGCAGTCGGTTTCCATATTATTTCTGTAATATCCGAGCCTCATGATTTTTCGGAGTAACATTTGGGCATTCATATGCGGACCGCACTCGCCGTCATGTACTTCGGCCATAACCTTTTCAGCCTTGATCTTGTCGTCACACAGGAGAAAAGCCCATTGTGCCGTATTTTTATACAGTTGCCCGTCGTCGGTACGGATAAACTGGATGGCTAGTCTTCGTAGGGCCTTCTTGGCCCAGCTGTCGGTTCCGGAAGGATATTCCCCGATTGACAAGTATGTTAAAACAGCTTGATACCATGGCTCGGGATCAACTATTTCAATATCTTTGATGGCGTGGATATATGCCGGCTCGGACCGTCTTTCAATACAAATTGCCATGCTAGTTAGGTGGTCGGGAATATTCAATAAAGATGCCAATTTTGAGAGTGCATTTTCAAATTGGTTTTCCTCCCGAGGCAGATATATATACTCTACCTTTTGGAATTGTTTCTCGAGAATCCTTACTCGTGCCTGGTAGGCCAAGACGTTAGCGTTCCGAGTTTTCCATTTTTGAAATGCTTGATTAATGACCAAGGATAAGTCACCATGTACCCGGATATTCGTAACCCCTAAATCGGCGGCGGCTTGTAACCTATGGATGCATGCTTCGTACTCGGCGACGTTATTAGAAAGGTCGAAATCCAGCTTGATGGATACGGAATATGTTCCTCTTTTGGCGAGATTAAAAGAATCCCGACTTTGAACCCTCGGAAATTGGATGCCCCGTCGAAATATAGATCTCATGTCTCGGTATCGGTATGGAATATATCTTCGTCTGGGAAGGACCAAGTGTCGGTGTGTTCTTCTTCGGTTACGGGACTATCGGCGAGAAACTCGGCTACTACCCGACCCTTAATAGATTTTAACGGTATGAACTTTAGGTCGAACTCTGCCAACATTAGAGTTCATCTAGAAATTCTGCCGTTGAGAGTGGGCTTTTCGAAGAGGTATTTGATGAGGTCCATCTTGGATAATACCTGCACTTAGTAGCTAAGCATATAATGTCGGAGCTTCTTAGTGGCTCAGACCAGAGCCAAGCACGTTTTCTCGAGCATGGTGTATTTACATTCATACGCTAAAAACTTTTTGCTGATATAATAAAAAGCCCGTTCTTCCGAGTCGACTGTCTGTGCCAACATAGTCCCTATGGCTGTCTCGGTCATTCTTAGGTACAACGACAAAGGCAAACCGGGTTGAGGTGGCATTAAGACCAGCGGAGCAGACATGATTTGTTTGATTTTGTCGAAAGTTGCTTGACATTTATCGTCTCATAGTGTTCGTTCCCTCACTTTCAGTTTCTTGAAAAATGGTTATTGTGTGCTAAATTTAGACCGTTTTTCCCTCCATTTAGACCCGTTTTTCCCTCGTTTTGCGAGTTTTGAGTGCGATTATCGCCATATTTTGCGTACTTCTCGCATTAGCGTCCCTCTTGTGTGTTTTACGTGTTTTTGGTAGTTTTTCTATCATTTTGATAGGATTTGAGCGCCGAAATCACGATTGAGCTTCCACGAGCACAAGAGAAGGGAAAACCGTCCAAAGAGCAAAGCACACAACTTAAAATTTAAAGCCACCGGATCGAACAAACGAAGAATGAGACAAGACTCGAGGCCAGAAAAAATGACCGGGCGAAATTTCACCCGGTGAGACACCACCGGGCGAAATTTCACCCGACGGTGAAAATGCCTCCCGAAGAATTTCCGAGAACTCTCCACCGGGCGAAACTGACCGGGCGAAATTTCGCCCACCGGGTGAAATTTCGCCCGATGGTGAAGACGTGCCGAAAACGCGAAAAAAGAAGAAAATCTCACCGGGCGAAAATTTCACCCGATGGGAATTACTGATTAGTCCGCAGGGCGAAGTTTCACCCCATGGAGATGCAAAGGGAGATTTTCTCACTAATGGAGCATGAAGATGGATTTGGGCTTTAGGTTAAGGATCCATTAAGAGATAACTATATATATGTTACCCTAATTCATTGCCTAAACTCACCTCTCCATTGTGCTAAGGAGGGAAGACATTACACCCTTCCACCATCTTATTACACCATCCATTAGTAGTAGTAGAAAAATCCTAAAAAATTCCTAGTAGTTTATATAGTAATTAGTAGTAGATCTACACAATTCTCATCAACAATTGTTTAGATCTCAAGCTTGTAGAAGATTATTCAAGGTTTATTTGAAAATTTGTTGGGTTTATTGGAGGATTAGTGACAAGTTCTCCATTTTATTCATCAAAGATTCAATCTTTATCTATGATATCTTCTTATTTCTTATAGATCTACATAGTTGGTACAATTCTCTTCCACTCTCTAATCTCTATTTAGTTTTTGTGATATTTTCTCATCATCATCTTGTTCAAATCTAATTAATATGCATGTTGTGATGAATTTCATAATGAATTGTGAGTAAATTTCTTGTTGGGGAGTTTAGGGATGAGGGTTTGGTTTATTTGAATATATGGATGTTGGTGGGTTGCTTGCATGTTGGTTTATCTTATTTATGGTGGTATGTCATTGTTGATTTAGTCCGGCCAACTAGACCGACCTTGACTAATTTCTATCAATATGGGGAAACTCGGGGTAGAAATTACCATGACTAGGGACTTACCCTCATTCACCGCAAAAGCGGGTTTTTAGGTGAGTTTGCCAATATTGTGACAAAAACTCGATTCCGACCTTCTTAGACCCCAAGTACCGAATCCCGACTTCTCCCTAACGCCTTTCCCTAAATTGATCACCTCTAAACCATCATCGTACTAATCCCTCTAGTATAGACTCGACCCCAAAAAGAAAACCCTCCTTCTATGACATCGAACACGACACTTTAAACTTCACAACACACACCGTTCCCTGTGGACCGACCTCGACTTACCACGATTACTTGTTTGTTTTTGTTATAATTCCGAGTCTATAAATATTGTTTGATCCCCCGTCCTTCGTTAAAACGACCGATCCGATTGGGGCGCGATCAAAATGGCGCCGCTGCCGGGGAATGGCTAATTGTTGTGTTTTTAGTTGTTGTGTTTGATTCTTTTCTCTTCTCTCTTTTCCCTAGTACCGCGAGGTGCTAGGAGTTTCACCGTTTAATTCAGTTTTATGCCCAGGAACACGTCATCGCCCTTGTGGTTCGATCCGGAACCGGAAAGGACTTTTAGAGCATTGCGTTTTCGAGGAAATAACTCAACCACCATCATTCCACATCCTTCATTATCACCTCCTAAGCTTAATCCCATCCTACCACATTCACCTTCTACACCTTCTACATCACATAACCCCCCTCCAAAGAACCCTTCCATACCTTCCACTTCACAAAATTCACCACCACCACCACCACCATCACCGAGAACACCACCACCAATTCCATCCCCTCCAAATTCTCCAAATTCCCCAAACCCTCCAAATCCAAATCCACCATCACCACCAATCCAACCAATGGCGAATCTAGGTTCGCATTCTCAACTCACACATGAAGAAACACCTTCTCCCGTCGATTTCGGAGAAATTCCCGAAAATTACGAATTGAAAGCTTCTTTGACCAATGCGGTCCAACAAGATACATTTCACGGCTTTTCTCAAGAAGATGCTCAAGAGCACATCACTTCATTCAAAGAAAAATTAGTAGGAGCACGTCTCAATGGGTTAACTTCATGCCAATTGCATCGCTTATTATTTCCGAAGACCTTGAGAGATGGAGCTCGTAGATGGCTTCAAGGCCATCCCGCTAATACTTTTACAACATGGGCTCAACTATCTAATGCCTTCTTGGAGAAATATTTTCCACCGTCAAAGATTAACCAATACCGCATGGAGATACAAACCTTTAAACAAGATGAATTTGAAATCCTAAGCGAGGCTTGGGAAAGATTTAGAGACTTGTTGCGCAAATATCCACATCATGGAATACCCGATTGGCTAACTACCCAAACATTTTATAACACCCTTTCATCGAGAACCAAGGAAAACCTCAATTCGGCCGCCGGAGGAGATTTCTCTTCTCTCACCGATGAGGCATCTAATAATCTTATTGAGAAGATGGCAAGGAGTGATTCTAGAATGGGTCAATCGAGGGATTCTAGAAAGAAAGTTGAAGTGAACTCATCTACGAGTTCTAATGAATTGAAATTCCAAACGGAACTTGAAAAATTGAAAAGGAGAATGGATGCCATGAATTCTAAGCCCACTCCTAGAGGTATGTACCAAATTCAAGGGAGTGTTCCTCCAAGGCAACCATCTCCTCCAAAGTTATTAACATGGGAAGTTCAATGTGATCATTGTGGCAATCATGGCCACGACTCTAGCTCTTGCATTCCTAATGAAGAAGTCTATGTTGAAGAGCCAAATGAAGTTCAAGCTATACAAGCATATGGGCAAAGACCTCAATTTGATCCCTTTTCTAATACTTACAACGCCGGCACAAGGTTTCATCCTAATTTCTCTTATGGAAATCAAAATGTTCAAAACCCGATGCCGCGCGCCCAAGGGAGTCAAATGAGGTCATTCAATCAAAGTCAACAAAGGCCTTTTAACCAAGGACCTCCAAAGATGCCCCCATATATGCCTCCTCATCAAAGGAGCAACTTCAATCAACAAGGTAGCAACTTCCATGTTCCTAACAACTACAACAATTACCAAAATTAACATGGTAATCACTTTAATCATGGATACAATCAAGGGTTCCAAGGAAATTCTCATGGTAACCATGGTTACAATCAACAATCATTCAATCAACCCTCTCAACCTTATGGCCAATCAAGCAATTCTCAATTTGGTCAAGGAGGACCCTCATGGGAGAACTATAATGATTTACAAAGAACCGTTGGCCAACTATGGAATGAACATCAAGATACCAAGGCAAGGCTAAAAGTTTGGGAATCACAAGAAGCAACAAAAGCCTTAGCCGCACCAATTCATCCACCCCATGGTTTGCCCGGTCAACCCCAAAACCCAAGAGATCCTTCACACCAAGCAAATACCGTAATTTTGAGAGGTGGCGAAGAACTTGAGGACCCATACAAGAATTTGAACTTGAACACCAAGACTACCCCATCCAAGGTTAATCAACCAAGTGCACCACAAGAATCATCTCCCTCTTCCCCCAAACAAAACCGGGGAATACAAGAGGAGTTTGATATCCTCCAAAATGCGGAGAATGAACTAAGAGAACAAAGAAAGAAGAAAGAGCAAATGGAAGCGGAAGAAGCCAAAAGAAAAAGGCGGAGCGATTAGCCGAAGAAGAAGAAGAATCCAATGTTCCACCGCCTCCCACTTTTGTCCCTCCATTGCCTTTTCCCGAGCGAGCTAAGCCACACAAAGAGAATGCTCAATTTAGCCGTTTCGTGGATATGTTGAAGAAAGTAGAGGTAGCTTTACCTTTCACCGAGGTAATTTCTCAAATGCCCCTCTATTCTAAGTTTTTGAAAGATGTCTTGACTAAAAAGAGAACCATAGAAGACAAAGAATGTGTCTCTCTCACGAGTCATTGTAGTGCCATTCTTATGAAAGAAATGCCAAAGAAACTAGATGATCCCGGTAGTTTTTCCATCCCTTGTCGGGTAGGAAATGTTGTTGTTAATCAAGCTTTATGCGACCTAGGGGCTAGTGTTAGTTTATTACCTTATTCCATTGCTAAGAGACTTAGTGTGGGGGAGATGAGACCCACTAGCATGTCAATCCAACTTGCGGATAGGTCCGTCAAGTACCCACTTGGGATACTTGAGGATGTACCCGTTCAAGTTGGCAAATTCTTCATCCCTTCCAACTTTGTTGTCATGGGTATGCCCGAAGACACTATTACCCCCATTATCTTAGGTCGACCTTTTATGGGTACCGGTGGAACTATAGTTGATGTTAAGAATGGAAAATTGTCATTTAACATAGGGAACGAGTCAGTAGAGTTTTCCCTTTCTCAAGCTCTTAAACAACCAAGGATTGAACAAATGAATTCCATTGAAGTTATTGATAGTTTGGTTGAGTATAGCTTGATAGATGATGATAAGCAAGAAGATGAACCATTTGACTCTCCACCTCTTGAAGAAGAATGTTTGCATGATGAAAAGGTAGAACCACTACCGGTGGGTAAGAGTATGGTATCTTCTCCTCCTAATCTTGAACTTAAACCACTCCCCTCTTCCCTCAAATATGCTTTTCTTGAAGGAACTAATTATCCTGTTATCGTCAATGCTACCCTTGATGGACCTCAATTGGAAAAAAATTTAATTGTTTTGAGAAAGCAGAAAAAGGCCATCGGGTATAGCATTGCCGACCTCCAAGGCATAAGCCCAAACGTTTGCATGCATAGGATCATCCTTGATGATGACCACCGTCCTTCGGTAGAGGGTCAACGTAGGTTGAACCCTACCATGAAAGAGGTTGTCATGAAGGAAGTCCTCAAGTTGTATGAGGCTAACATTATATACCCAATAACCGGAAGTAAATGGGTTAGCCCCGTACAAGTTGTGCCGAAAAAAAGGAGGAATGACGGTTGTTAAAGGAGAAAAGGGTGAGTCAATATCTACTAGGACTATTACCGGTTGGCGCATGTGTATAGACTATCGTAAATTGAACATGGTCACCATAAAAGATCATTTCCCCCTTCCCTTTATTGATCAAATGCTTGAAAGATTGGCGCATCATTCTTATTTTTGTTTCCTCGATGGTCATTCCGGATTCCTTCAAATACCTATTCATCCCGATGACCAAGAGAAAACCACTTTTACATGTCCCTACGGCACCTATGCTTATAGAAGGATGCCATTTGGATTGTGTAATGCGCCGGGAACGTTTCAAAGATGTATGATGGCTATTTTCTCCGATTTTATTGAAAAATCCATGGAATTTTTTTTGGATGATTTTAGTGTCCATGGTACATATTTTGATTCTTGTCTTGAAAATCTTGATCAAGTGTTAGCTCGATGTGAAGAGTATAGACTTGTTTTAAATTGGGAAAAGTGTCATTTTATGGTTGAACAAGGTGTTGTCCTAGGTCATATTGTTTCTAATAGAGGAGTTGAAGTCGATAAGGCGAAAGTCTCCGTGATTGAGAACTTGCCACCACCTACAAATGTCAAAGGGGTGAGGAGTTTTCTAGGTCACGCCGGTTTTTATAGACGATTTATTAAAGACTTTTCTAAGATTGCTAAGCCTTTGACTTCTTTGCTTATGAAAGATGCACCTTTTGTTTTTGATGACTCTTGTCTCGAGACCTTTTGCAGGATAAAGACCGCTCTCACTACCACACCGATTATCAAAGCTCCCGATTGGAATCTTCCATTTGAAATCATGTGCGATGCATCCGATTTTGCCGTTGGTGCCGTTCTTGGACAACGGGTTGATAAGAAGCTACATGTGATTTATTATGCGAGCAAGACCTTAGATGAAGCCCAATCGAGGTACACCACAACCGAAAAAGAGATTCTTGCCATTGTCTATGCCATGGAGAAATTTCGAAACTATGTTACCGGTTCCAAAGTCATTATTCACACCGATCATGCTGCGATCCGATACATCATGTCTAAAAAGGAGACAAAGTCCCGACTCTTTCGATGGGTGCTCCTTTTGCAAGAATTTGACATTGAGATTAAAGACAAAGCCGGATCGGAGAACTTGGTAGCGGATCATCTTAGTAGATTAACGGTAAGTAAAGAGAGCAATGAAGAAGACGGTATCCCCATCAATGAAGCTATGAGAGATGAGGCCTTGATGGCCGTTGAAACTATTACACCTTGGTATGCCGATATCGTCAATTTCTTAGTATCTCATTTTATTCCGGACGATAATTCCAAGCAAGAGAGGAAGAAACTACGTTATGAAGGCCGACGCTATTATTGGGACGAGCCTTATTTATTTCGCCGATGCATAGATGGAATTTACCGACGATGTGTTACGGCCGAAGAAGGATATAATATCGTGAAGCACCTTCACTCGACATCTTATGGTGGACACTTGGCCAATCAAAAGACAATTGCCAAGGTTCTCCAAAGCGGGTTTTGGTGGCCTTCCATGTTCAAAGACATTCGAGCTTTCATTCTCACATGCGATGCATGCCAACGAAGTGGCAATATAACAAGAAGAAATGAGATGCCCCTTCAACCTATCTTGGAGATTGAATTGTTCGATGTGTGGGGCATTGATTTCATGGGTCCGTTCACATCCTCTTTTGGTAACAAGTACATTCTAGTCGCGGTTGATTATGTCTCAAAATGGATCGAGGCCGTAGCTTCCCCCACCAATGACTCCAAGGTTGTAATCAAGCTTTTCAAGAACGTGATTTTCCCAAGATTCGGTATGCCTAGAGCCATAATTAGTGATGGAGGCTCTCATTTTAGGAAAGATACCTTTGAACACCTTCTTAGGAAGTATGGTATCACTCACAAGATGTCCTTAGCCTACCACCCTCAATCAAATGGGCAAGCCGAGATCTCCAACCGACAAATCAAGGGAATTTTAGAGAAAGTTGTTAATACACACCGAAAGGATTGGTCATTGAAATTAAATGACGCCCTTTGGGCATTGAGGACGGCTTACAAAGCGCCGATTGGAACCACTCCTTATCGTCTTGTGTATGGTAAAGCTTGTCATTTACCGGTGGAACTAGAACACAAAGCCAAATGGGCAATCAAAGAGCTAAACTTCGACGAGAGTGTTGTAGGGAATAATCGCCTTCTCCAACTACAAGAATTGGAAGAACTAAGACTTGAAGCCTACGAGAACTCGAAGATCTACAAAGAACGAATTCGCCAATGGCACGATTCTCGAATTCTACGTAAGGACTTCTTCGTTGGTGATAAGGTATTACTCTTCAACTCTCGCTTTAAGCTCTTCCCCGGTAAGTTGAAATCAAAATGGTCGGGTCCATTTGAAGTGACCGGAGTGCAACCATATGGATCGATAGAGATATCTAGCCCGGAAACCGGGAAGTTTATGGTTAATGGGCAACGTTTGAAGATTTATCATCCCGGTCATATTCGTGAGACCTTTGCTACTATGAAGTTTGGTGATCTCCCATCGGGGAGCGTTGTTTGACCCCCTCTCGAAATTGATGTAGGTTTGGTGGTATCCTCAACAACCACCTTGTACATATGTATCATATTTCTTTGAGTTTATTAGTTTTGTTAGCTTGAGAAGATTGATCGAAATTGGATTTCACTATGGAGCTAAATTTGGATGAAGACCAAGCATTTGGAGAAGTTATGGAGCTTTAATCGAAGACCACAAGCATGTTTGTGGGAATTATTGATTATGTAATGTGAGTCGAGTCATATATTTGAATCTCTAGGTGACTATTGAAGAGCCATGAAATGGCAAGGCGGAAAAACGCAGCAGGAAGACCGCCGGGCAAAATTTCGCTCGGTGAGACTCGACCGGGCGAAATTTCGCCCTACGGAAAAGTTGCCAGAATTGCCGAAATCAAAGAAGTTACCAGCGGGCGAAATTTCGCCCGGTGAGATTTTGACCGGGTGAAATTTCACCCGGTGGAAAAAGACGGCAAAATTGATTTTCACGACGAAATGTCGTCGGGTGAAATTTCACCCGATGGTGCCCGACCGGGTGAAATTTCACCCGGCGGTGTGTCTTGGCCGGATCACCTATGCACATTTACTCACTCACTACATTTTCATCTCCCTCCAACAATTTACCTCAACATAACTTTCCCTCCAATCATTTTTACACCAAATTTTTACCACCAACTTTAAACTTTCACTTTCCCTCCTCAAACACCCTTATTTATACCACCTTTTTCACCTCACTCATCATTTCACCTCTTTCAACCATCACAAATTCATTACACCACCTTCCATATACCATATTCAACCTCCATTCATAACTCCATTCCATACTTGGGTGAATATTTATTTTTGGTTTTTGAAGAAGAGGAAGCAAAGTTTCGGGATATTCTTGCAAATTATTATCATGGAGACAAGAGCTCAACGAGCCGCGCGTAAACAAGGTATGGCCTCGACTTCTAATCTTTCAAAGCATTCATCTTCTAGTAAGTCCGCTAGGCCTAAACTTTTACCGTGCCTTAATTCACCCCTTGCTCGTACCTTCTTTGAAAAAGACTTTCAGAGTACAAGATGGCCTTGTCCACTCACAATGAAAATTCTAGGAATTAAGAACAATATTATAGAGGTATCGTCGAGAATTGGTACTAGTAAACTCCTTGGCTTTATGCCCGTCACAGACAAAGACTTGACTTGTGAGTTTCTAGGTACCTTTACAATCGATAACCCGACCACACCTAAAGAGTTCAAATTTAATTTGTTTGGTAGAAATCACTGTTTAAATATTTCCGACTTTAGCTTAGCTCTAGGTTTGCCCTCATCGGGTACCGGACTAAGTAGACCCCTAAGTGATTCGCGAAGTAGTGCGATTAGGAGAGACTTGTGGAGGCGCATAGCGCCAGGTCAACGTGATTTCGAACCCAATTCTAATTTTACCGCTGAAATCCGTAACCCAACCATTCGTTATTTAGTTGAATTCCTTTCTCACTGTCTTTTGCCTTCTACCGAAAATATCATTAACCTTAATGTGTGTGTCTTACAATTGATATGTGACTCTTTACTCGGTAACCCTTATCCCCTTGACCTACCTATTGTCGTGGCGTTACACTTTCATCAAATTATCATTGACCAACGCCCTTCTGTCGACTGTGGTGGTCTTGTGACCATAATAGCAAGAAATTTGGGTTATTCGACCGACCATCTTAAACCACATGACCCCCGTGTCTGGCTTAACGAGGCTTATTTCCCTACTTGGATATTTAATGTGCCTGACCATCGCCTCGTTTCTCTTAGCCATGACCATGCCTTAATTGTCCCCTGCAAAAACCGAACCAATATTTATAACCGTCACAATTGGGACCTACCTCCAGGTCCCTGTGAATTCCGACTAAACAACTCGGGGGATGTAGGAGTTTGGGAGTATGCCGGTGAAGGAACTCCCACGGCCTCTTTTGCGTCCAATGACTATTCAGACTAGACCCCCCCCCCTACAAGAGTCGGTAGATAATTTGGTTTGTTTGTGTTATGGGTATATATGTGTGGTTTATGTCGGTGAGTCTTAATCATTTTCAATTGCATGTGAACTAATGTTGTTCCTTATTCCCTGTCCCATCATTATAATCATTGTGATCATTTTATCTTGAACAAAATCGCAAGTTATCCCACCGTTCCATCAAATGATTTTGTGGCCGTCGCGGCCTTGGTATTGCTCCCGGTCTCTTGGCGATGTGATTACGCCATTGACCTTTTTGAAAAATCCAAATTTTTAAATCAAAATTTTCTCAACTTTTTCTTAATCCGGGCTAGGTGATGTGACTACGCCTACGCCCAATTTTTCACCCTTTCATTTTCTTTTATTTTATTTTTCATTTTCTTAGTCACTTGGCCAGGGTCTAGGTGATGTGATTGCACCTAGGCCCGCCACTATCTTATCGTTTTCTTTATTTTCTTTTCATTTTCTTCTTCTCAAATTTTCGAAAAACACAAAAACATTCAAAAATTTTGAAAAACCCAAAAACATTTATAAATTATAAAATCCAAAAACATTTGAAAAAATCATAAAAATCCAAAAAAAAAATTCTTAATTTTCTTTTCCATCTTTTTCGCTCTTCCCTACTTGTCCATTGAGGACAATGTACAGTTTTAGTGTGGGGGAGGAGTCTACTATCTTTTATTTTTCAAAAATCCTTTCAAAAATCCATAAAAATTTGAAAAATTCGAAAAATCAAAAACATTTTCTTTTTTTTTCTTTTCTTTTCTCTTCTTGTTTCTTGTTATGCTTCGTGTCCCGTGTATGGTCTTGTTCTCTACTCTTACAGGTAATCACCACCTTAATAGCGCGAATTAAAGAGATTAAGAAAGCACCCGCTTGGTAACTTCCTTCCTTCTTTCTTCTTTAATTTTGTAGAGGAGTTAGGTTGTTGCTATTGGAGGCTCTCGAAGTTGAGCATTTTGGTGTTGTGGTTTATGCTTGAATGTTGATGGAGTATGGAGTTCATGACTTTACTTGTGTTTTCTTTTATTTGTTTTTCCTTTTCGTATGTTTTGTTTTTGTATAGTGTGTCTAGGATTAAACCTTTTCGAAAACCCGATTACAAACTTATTACAAGAGTTTACATTCCATTATAAATAACCCATTGTAGGTTTTGGACCTTAGTCTAGTAGAATGACTCTTAGGCAATGAATTTGTTGATCCTTTAGCTTTGAGTCCACCTTTTCTACTAGAGGTTTACTTCGGGGTTTGCATTTGACCACCTTGACCACCCATGGAGGAGTTAGGCCTTGGTTCCCGCATCCCGTTTTCTAGGTGACCTTGCTCGAATGACCATTGCACCTTTAGTCCAAATCTTTTCCATCTTTTGTGGGTTATCCGGAATGGCGCGCGTTCTCGATTACCTATTTTTCCTCCACCTATACATCATCACAATAAGTTTACAGAAAAATAACCTCCAAGCTTGGTTACAAACCACATCAAAGAGCCAAAAAAGGGCAAACCAAAGCAAGAGAAAAAGGGCACAAAAATATGAAAAACAAGAAAAACAAAGGAGAAGAAAAGGAGCTTCAAATGAAAAATCAAATTATCAAAAGTGTCTCCTTCAAAAAAAAAAAAAAAGCCCTTTGATCGATTCATCATCGTGAAGTGTCAACTAGAGGACCGAGTCCCGAGGTCGGAAGATAGCGGTGATGAGTTGATCCATCCCAATAATTGTAAACACTCCACCTTTTTATTTGGGCTAATTTAGGAAATTTGAGTTTTGGAACGACCCTCTTGGCTTAGCCAAAGAGAGCGGGACTGCACTTACCTACAGTGTCGAACGAATCCATGGTTCACTTTTTCCACTCCATTATACGCCCCGTAGTACCCCTTTAGAAGATTAGGCGGACCTGGCTAAGTTATCAACATCTATATTGCTTAATTGTCATAGTATTAGGCTTTGGTCCTTGTTTACGTGGGTCATTTATCTTGGAAGTCTATTGTTGTTTTAGGTAAGTAATCGGTGTCTTTCCCCGCCGTCTCGATGAGGGATTCGGTGTTTTATTTTTGCTTTGGATGCGTCTATTCTTTCGTGTTATGTGTTTTTGTGTGTTTAGTCGCATCCACCATTTTGAGTAGGGATGTCAATTTCACCCGAAACCGTTAAATATCCATCCATCCGATTTAAATGGATGGACGAAAACCCGAAAATAACGGATGATGGATGGATGACGGATGAAGCTAAATCCACCCGTTATCCATCCGTCACCCGATATTATTTCTATTTTGCAAAAAAAAATATACATTTATATAAAAATTTAAGATACTTAATACAAATTAGTAAATTATTATACTTTTTATAATGTCAAACAAATATTAAGTTACTAGATTTAGTAAGAGTTCTCAATATAATACAACTTTGTCTTATAATTTTAGGATGAATAACATTTAATACTTTTTTTTTAGCTTATAAAGATAATTAAATCGTCATCCGTTTATCACCCGATCCATCCGTTTCATCCGTGGATGATGGATGGATGGATGACGGATGATATATTTAATGTAATGGATGGATGCGGGTGAGCCTTCACCCGACCCGAACCCGATCCATTGACATCCCTAATTTTGAGCAAGCCCCAACTTGCCTTGCATGGGAGTACTTTACCTCATAAGTATTTCGATGTGAGTTGAAGGGACGGAGCGGGCCCGTTAATTGCCCCGTATCGGCTTTAGCATAGTCTAGCTAGTAGTAGTAGTTTGTAATTTCTTTTTGGGTCTTTGCTCGAGGACGAGCAACGGTTTAGTGTGGGGAAATTGTTGTGTGCTAAATTTAGACTGTTTTTCCCTCCATTTAGACCCGTTTTCCCCTCGTTTTGCGAGTTTTGAGTGCGATTATCGCCATATTTTGCGTACTTCTCGCATTAGCGTCCCTCTTGTGCGTTTTACGTGTTTTTGGTAGTTTTTCTATCATTTTGATAGGATTTGAGCGCCGAAATCACGATTGAGCTTCCACGAGCACAAGAGAAGGGAAAACCGTCCAAAGAGCAAAGCACACAACTTAATGTTTAAAGTCATCCAATCGAACAAACGAAGAATGAGACAAGATTCGAGGCCAGAAAAAATGACCGGGCGAAATTTCACCCGGTGAGACACCACCGGGCGAAATTTCACCCGACGGTGAAAATGCCTCCCGAAGAATTTTCGAGAACTCTCCACCGGGCGAAACTGACCGGGTGAAATTTCGCCCAATGGTGAAGACGTACCGAAAACGCGAAAAAAGAAGAAAATTTCACCCGATGGGAATTACTGATGAGTCCGCAGGGCGAAGTTTCACCCCATGGAGATGCAAAGGGAGATTGTCTCACTAATGGAGCATGAAGATGGATTTGGGCTTTACGTTAAGGATCCATTAAGAGATTACTATATATATGTTACCCTAATTCATTGCCTAAACTCACCTCTCCATTGTGCTAAGGAGGGAAGACATTACACCCTTCCACCATCTTATTACACCATCCATTAGTAGTAGTAGAAAAATCCTAAAAGATTCCTAGTAGTTTATATAGTAATTAGTAGTAGATCTACACAATTCTCATCAACAATTGTTTAGATCTCAAGCTTGTAGAAGATTATTCAAGGTTTATTTGAAGATTTGTTGGGTTTATTGGAGGATTAGTGACAAGTTCTCCATTTTATTCATCAAAGATTCAATCTTTATCTATGATATCTTCTTATTTCTTATAGATCTACATAGTTGGTACAATTCTCTTCCACTCTCTAATCTCTATTTAGTTTTTGTGATATTTTCTCATCATCATCTTGTTCAAATCTAATTAATATGCATGTTGTGATGAATTTCATAATGAATTGTGAGTAAATTTCTTGTTGGGGAGTTTAGGGATGAGGGCTTGGTTTATTTGAATATAGGGATGTTGGTGGGTTGCTTGCATGTTGGTTTATCTTATTTATGGTGGTATGTCATTGTTGATTTAGTCCGGCCAACTAGACCGACCTTGACTAATTTCTATCAATATGGGGAAACTCGGGGTAGAAATTACCATGACTAGGGACTTACCCTCATTCACCGCGAAAGCGGGATTTTAGGTGAGTTTACCAATATAGTGACAAAAACTCGATTCCGACCTTCTTAGACCCCAAGTACCGAATCCCGACTTCTCCCTAACGCCTTTCCCTAAATTGATCACCTCTAAACCATCATCGTACTAATCCCTCTAGTATAGACTCGACCCCAAAAAGAAAACCCTCCTTCTAAGATATCGAGCACGACACTTTAAACTTCACAACACACACCGTTCCCTGTGGACTGACCTCGACTTACCACGATTACTTGTTTGTTTTTGTGATAATTCCGAGTCTATAAATATTGTTTGATCCCCCGTCCTTCGCTAAAACGACCGATCCGATTGGGGCGCGATCAAAATGGCGCCGCTGCCGGGGAACGGCTAATTGTTGTGTTTTTAGTTGTTGTGTTTGATTCTTTTCTCTTCTCTCTTTTCCCTAGTACCGCGAGGTGCTTTGGAGTCTCACCGTTTAAATCAGTTTTATGCCCAGGAACACGTTATCGCCCTTGTGGTTCGATCCGGAACCGGAAAGGACTTTTAGAGCATTGCGTTTTCGAGGAAATAACTCAACCACCATCATTCCACATCCTTCATTATCACCTCCTAAGCTTAATCCCATCCTACCACATTCACCTTCTACACCTTCTACATCACATAACCCCCCTCCAAAGAACCCTTCCATACCTTCCACTTCACAAAATTCACCACCACCACCACCATCACCGAGAACACCACCACCAATTCCATCCCCTCCAAATTCTCCAAATTCCCCAAACCCTCCAAATCCAAATCCACCATCACCACCAATCCAACCAATGGCGAATCTAGGTTCGCATTCTCAACTCACACATGAAGAAACATCTTCTCCCGTCGATTTCGGAGAAATTCCCGAAAATTACGAATTGAAAGCTTCTTTGACCAATGCGGTCCAACAAGATACATTTCACGGCTTTTCTCAAGAAGATGCTCAAGAGCACATCGCTTCATTCAAAGAAAAATTAGTAGGACCACGTCTCAATGGGTTAACTTCATGCCAATTGCATCACTTATTATTTCCGAAGACCTTGAGAGATGGAGCTCGTAGATGGCTTCAAGGCCATCCCGCTAATACTTTTACAACATGGGCTCAACTATCTAATGCCTTCTTGGAGAAATATTTTCCGCCGTCAAAGACTAACCAATACCGCATGGAGATACAAACCTTTAAACAAGATGAATTTGAAATCCTAAGCGAGGCTTGGGAAAGATTTAGAGACTTGTTGCGCAAATATCCACATCATGGAATACCCGATTGGCTAACTACCCAAACATTTTATAACACCCTTTCATCGAGAACCAAGGAAAACCTCAATTCGGCCGCCGGAGGAGATTTCTCTTCTCTCACCGATGAGGCATCTAAAAATCTTATTGAGAAGATGGCAAGGAGTGATTCTAGAATGGGTCAATCGAGGGATTCTAGAAAGAAAGTTGAAGTGAACTCATCTACGAGTTCTAATGAATTGAAATTCCAAACGGAACTTGAAAAATTGAAAAGGAGAATGGATGCCATGAATTCTAAGCCCACTCCTAGAGGTATGTACCAAATTCAAGGGAGTGTTCCTCCAAGGCAACCATCTCCTCCAAAGTTATTAACATGGGAAGTTCAATGTGATCATTGTGGCAATCATGGCCACGACTCTAGCTCTTGCATTCCTAATGAAGAAGTCTATGTTGAAGAGCCAAATGAAGTTCAAGCTATACAAGCATATGGGCAAAGACCTCAATTTGATCCCTTTTCTAATACTTACAACGCCGGCACAAGGTTTCATCCTAATTTCTCTTATGGAAATCAAAATGTTCAAAACCCGATGCCGCGCGCCCAAGGGAGTCAAATGAGGTCATTCAATCAAAGTCAACAAAGGCCTTTTAACCAAGGACCTCCAAAGATGCTCCCATATATGCCTCCTCATCAAAGGAGCAACTTCAATCAACAAGGTAGCAACTTCCATGTTCCTAACAACTACAACAATTACCAAAATTAACATGGTAATCACTTTAATCATGGATACAATCAAGGGTTCCAAGGAAATTCTCATGGTAACCATGGTTACAATCAACAATCATTCAATCAACCCTCTCAACCTTATGGCCAATCAAGCAATTCTCAATTTGGTCAAGGAGGACCCTCATGGGAGAACTATAATGATTTACAAAGAACCGTTGGCCAACTATGGAATGAACATCAAGATACCAAGGCAAGGCTAAAAGTTTGGGAATCACAAGAAGCAACAAAAGCCTTAGCCGCACCAATTCATCCACCCCATGGTTTGCCCGATCAACCCCAAAACCCAAGAGATCCTTCACACCAAGAAAATACCGTAATTTTGAGAAGTGGCAAAGAACTTGAGGACCCATACAAGAATTTGAACTTGAACACCAAGATTACCCCATCCAAGGTTAATCAACCAAGTGCACCACAAGAATCATCTCCCTCTTCCCCCAAACAAAACCGGGGAATACAAGAGGAGTTTGATATCCTCCAAAATGCGGAGAATGAACTAAGAGAACAAAGAAAGAAGAAAGAGCAAATGGAAGCGGAAGAAGCCAAAAGAAAAAGGCGGAGCGATTAGCCGAAGAAGAAGAAGAATCCAATGTTCCACCGCCTCCCACTTTTGTCCCTCCATTGCCTTTTCCCGAGCGAGCTAAGCCACACAAAGAGAATGCTCAATTTAGCCGTTTCGTGGATATGTTGAAGAAAGTAGAGGTAGCTTTA
Organism: Agrostemma githago; assembly: GCA_958450325.1. NCBI lineage: Eukaryota > Viridiplantae > Streptophyta > Magnoliopsida > Caryophyllales > Caryophyllaceae > Agrostemma > Agrostemma githago. The sequence continues at coordinate 12,663,969 of OY288254.1, read as the reverse complement.
CCTTTCACCGAGGTAATTTCTCAAATGCCCCTCTATTCTAAGTTTTTGAAAGATGTCTTGACTAAAAAGAGAACCATAGAAGACAAAGAATGTGTCTCTCTCACAAGTCATTGTAGTGCCATTCTTATGAAAGAAATGCCAAAGAAACTAGATGATCCCGGTAGTTTTTCCATCCCTTGTCGGGTAGGAAATGTTGTTGTTAATCAAGCTTTATGCGACCTAGGGGCTAGTGTTAGTTTATTACCTTATTCCATTGCTAAGAGACTTAGTGTGGGGGAGATGAGACCCACTAGCATGTCAATCCAACTTGCGGATAGGTCCGTCAAGTACCCACTTGGGATACTTGAGGATGTACCCGTTCAAGTTGGCAAATTCTTCATCCCTTCCAACTTTGTTGTCATGGGTATGCCCGAAGACACTATTACCCCCATTATCTTAGGTCGACCTTTTATGGGTACCGGTGGAACTATAGTTGATGTTAAGAATGGAAAATTGTCATTTAACATAGGGAACGAGTCAGTAGAGTTTTCCCTTTCTCAAGCTCTTAAACAACCAAGGATTGAACAAATGAATTCCATTGAAGTTATTGATAGTTTGGTTGAGTATAGCTTGATAGATGATGATAAGCAAGAAGATGAACCATTTGACTCTCCACCTCTTGAAGAAGAATGTTTGCATGATGAAAAGGTAGAACCACTACCGGTGGGTAAGAGTATGGTATCTTCTCCTCCTAATCTTGAACTTAAACCACTCCCCTCTTCCCTCAAATATGCTTTTCTTGAAGGAACTAATTATCCTGTTATCGTCAATGCTACCCTTGATGGACCTCAATTGGAAAAAATTTTAATTGTTTTGAGAAAGCACAAAAAGGCCATCGGGTATAGCATTGCCGACCTCCAAGGCATAAGCCCAAACGTTTGCATGCATAGGATCATCCTTGATGATGACCACCGTCCTTCGGTAGAGGGTCAACGTAGGTTGAACCCTACCATGAAAGAGGTTGTCATGAAGGAAGTCCTCAAGTTGTATGAGGCTAACATTATATACCCAATAACCGGAAGTAAATGGGTTAGCCCCGTACAAGTTGTGCCGAAAAAAAGGAGGAATGACGGTTGTTAAAGGAGAAAAGGGTGAGTCAATATCTACTAGGACTATTACCGGTTGGCGCATGTGTATAGACTATCGTAAATTGAACATGGTCACCATAAAAGATCATTTCCCCCTTCCCTTTATTGATCAAATGCTTGAAAGATTGGCGCATCATTCTTATTTTTGTTTCCTCGATGGTCATTCCGGATTCCTTCAAATACCTATTCATCCCGATGACCAAGAGAAAACCACTTTTACATGTCCCTACGGCACCTATGCTTATAGAAGGATGCCATTTGGATTGTGTAATGCGCCGGGAACGTTTCAAAGATGTATGATGGCTATTTTCTCCGATTTTATTGAAAAATCCATGGAATTTTTTTTGGATGATTTTAGTGTCCATGGTACATCTTTTGATTCTTGTCTTGAAAATCTTGATCAAGTGTTAGCTCGATGTGAAGAGTATAGACTTGTTTTAAATTGGGAAAAGTGTCATTTTATGGTTGAACAAGGTGTTGTCCTAGGTCATATTGTTTCTAATAGAGGAGTTGAAGTCGATAAGGCGAAAGTCTCCGTGATTGAGAACTTGCCACCACCTACAAATGTCAAAGGGGTGAGGAGTTTTCTAGGTCACGCCGGTTTTTATAGACGATTTATTAAAGAATTTTCTAAGATTGCTAAGCCTTTGACTTCTTTGCTTATGAAAGATGCACCTTTTGTTTTTGATGACTCTTGTCTCGAGACCTTTTGCAGGATAAAGACCGCTCTCACTACCACACCGATTATCAAAGCTCCCGATTGGAATCTTCCATTTGAAATCATGTGCGATACATCCGATTTTGCCGTTGGTGCCGTTCTAGGACAACGGGTTGATAAGAAGCTACATGTGATTTATTATGCGAGCAAGACCTTAGATGAAGCCCAATCGAGGTACACCACAACCGAAAAAGAGATGCTTGCCGTTGTCTATGCCATGGAGAAATTTCGAAACTATGTTACCGGTTCCAAAGTCATTATTCACACCGATCATGCGGCGATCCGATACATCATGTCTAAAAAGGAGACAAAGTCCTGACTCTTTCGATGGGTGCTCCTTTTGCAAGAATTTGACATTGAGATTAAAGACAAAGCCGGATCGGAGAACTTGGTAGCGGATCATCTTTGTAGATTAACGGTAAGTAAAGAGAGCAATGAAGAAGATGGTATCCCCATCAATGAAGCTATGAGAGATGAGGCCTTGATGGCCGTTGAAACTATTACACCTTGGTATGCCGATATCGTCAATTTCTTAGTATCTCATTTTATTCCGGATGATTATTCCAAACAAGAGAGGAAGAAACTACGTTACGAAGCCCGACGCTATTATTGGGACGCGCCTTATTTATTTCGCCGATGCATAGATGGAATTTACCGACGATGTGTCACGGCCGAAGAAGGATATAATATCGTGAAGCACCTTCACTCGACATCTTATGGTGGACACTTGGCCAATCAAAAGACAATTGCCAAGGTTCTCCAAAGCGGGTTTTGGTGGCCTTCCATGTTCAAAGACATTCGAGCTTTCATTATCACATGCGATGCATGCCAAATAAGTGGCAATATAACAAGAAGAAATGAGATTCCCCTTCAACCTATCTTGGAGATTGAATTGTTCGATGTTTGGGGCATTGATTTCATGGGTCCGTTCACATCCTCTTTTGGTAACAAGTACATTCTAGTCGTGGTTGATTATGTCTCAAAATGGATCGAGGCCGTAGCTTCCCCCACCAATGACTCAAAGGTTGTAATCAAGCTTTTCAAGAACGTGATTTTCCCAAGATTCGGTATGCCTAAAGCCATAATTAGTGATGGAGGCTCTCATTTTAGGAAAGATACCTTTGAACACCTTCTTAGGAAGTATGGTATCACTCACAAGATGTCCTTAGCCTACCACCCTCAATCAAATGGGCAAGCCGAGATCTCCAACCGACAAATCAAGGGAATTTTAGAGAAAGTTGTTAATACACACCGAAAGGATTGGTCATTGAAATTAAATGACGCCCTTTGGGCATTGAGGACGGCTTACAAAGCGCCGATTGGAACCACTCCTTATCGTCTTGTGTATGGTAAAGCTTGTCATTTACCGGTGGAACTAGAACACAAAGCCAAATGGGCAATCAAAGAGCTAAACTTCGACGAGAGTGTTGTAGGGAATAATCGCCTTCTCCAACTACAAGAATTGGAAGAACTAAGACTTGAAGCCTACGAGAACTCGAAGATCTACAAAGAACGAACTCGCCAATGGCACGATTCTCGAATTCTACGTAAGGACTTCTTCGTTGGTGATAAGGTATTACTCTTCAACTCTCGCTTTAAGCTCTTCCCCGGTAAGTTTAAATCAAAATGGTCGGGTCCATTTGAAGTGACCGGAGTGCAACCATATGGATCGATAGAGATATCTAGCCCGGAAACCGGGAAGTTTATGGTTAATGGGCAGCGTTTGAAGATTTATCATCCCGGTCATATTCGTGAGACCTTTGCTACTATGAAGTTTGGTGAGCTCCCATCGGGGAGCGTTGTTTGACACCCTCTCGAAATTGATGTAGGTTTGGTGGTATCCTCAACAACCACCTTGTACATATGTATCATATTTCTTTGAGTTTATTAGTTTTGTTAGCTTGAGAAGATTGATCGAAATTGGATTTCACTATGGAGCTAAATTTGGATGAAGACCAAGCATTTGGAGAAGTTATGGAGCTTTAATCGAAGACCACAAGCATGTTTGTGGGAATTATTGATTATGTAATGTGAGTCGAGTCATATATTTGAATCTCTAGGTGACTATTGAAGAGCCATGAAATGGCAAGGCGGAAAAACGCAGCAGGAAGACCGCCGGGCGAAATTTCGCCCGGTGAGACTCGACCGGGCGAAATTTCGCCCTACGGAAAAGTTGCCAGAATTGCCGAAATCAAAGAAGTTACCACTGGGCGAAATTTCGCCCGGTGAGATTTTGACCGGGTGAAATTTCACCCGGTGGAAAAAGACGGCAAAATTGATTTTCACGACGAAATGTCGTCGGGTGAAATTTCACCCGATGGTGCCCGACCGGGTGAAATTTCACCCGGCGGTGTGTCTTGGCCGGATCACCTATGCACATTTACTCACTCACTACATTTTCATCTCCCTCCAACAATTTACCTCAACATAACTTTCCCTCCAATCATTTTTACACCAAATTTTTACCACCAACTTTAAACTTTCACTTTCCCTCCTCAAACACCCTTATTTATACCACCTTATTCACCTCACTCATCATTTCCACTCTTTCAACCATCACAAATTCATTACACCACCTTCCATATACCATATTCAACCTCCATTCATAACTCCATTCCATACTTGGGTGAATATTTATTTTGGGTTTTTGAAGAAGAGGAAGCAAAGTTTCGGGATTATTCTTGCAAATTATTATCATGGAGACAAGAGCTCAACGAGCCGCGCGTAAACAAGGTATGGCCTCGACTTCTAATCTTTCTATGCATTCATCTTCTAGTAAGTCCTCTAGGCCTAAACTTTTACCGTGCCTTAATTCACCCCTTGCTCGTACCTTCTTTGAAAAAGACTTTCAGAGTACGAGATGGCCTTGTCCACTTACAATGAAAATTCTAGGAATTAAGAACAATATTATAGAGGTATCGTCGAGAATTGGTACTAGTAAACTCCTTGGCTTTGTGCCCGTCACAAACAAAGACTTGACTTGTGAGTTTCTAGGTACCTTTACAATCGATAACCCGACCACACCTAAAGAGTTCAAATTTAATTTGTTTGGTAGAAATCACTGTTTAAATATTTCCGACTTTAGCTTAGCTCTAGGTTTGCCCTCATCGGGTACCGGACTAAGTAGACCCCTAAGTGATTCGCGAAGTAGTGCGATTAGGAGAGACTTGTGGAGGCGCATAGCGCCAGGTCAACATGATTTCGAACCCAATTCTAATTTTACCGCTGAAATCCGTAACCCAACCATTCGTTATTTCGTTGAATTCCTTTCTCACTGTCTTTTGCCTTCTACCGAAATTATCATTAACCTTAATGTGTGTGTCTTACAATTGATATGTGACTCTTTACTCGGTAACCCTTATCCCCTTGACCTACCTATTGTCGTGGCGTTACACTTTCATCAAATTATCATTGACCAACGCCCTTCTGTCGACTGTGGTGGTCTTGTGACCATAATAGCAAGAAATTTGGGTTATTCGACCGACCATCTTAAATCACATGACCCCCGTGTCTGGCTTAACGAGGCTTATTTCCCTACTTGGATATTTAATGTGCCTGACCATCGCCTCGTTTCTCTTAGCCATGACCGTGCCTTAATTGTCCCCTGCAAAAACCGAACCAATATTTATAACCGTCACAATTGGGACCTACCTCCAGGTCCCTGTGAATTCCGACTAAACAACTCGGGGGATGTAGGAGTTTGGGAGTATGCCGGTGAAGGAACTCCCACGGCCTCCTTTGCGTCCAATGACTATTCAGACTAGAACCCCCCCCCCCCCCCCCTTACAAGAGTCGGTAGATAATTTGGTTTGTTTGTGTTATGGGTATATATGTGTGGTTTATGTCGGTGAGTCTTAATCATTTTCAATTGCATGTGAACTAATGTTGTTCCTTATTCCCTGTCCCATCATTATAATCATTGTGATCATTTTATCTTGAACAAAATCGCAAGTTATCCCACCGTTCCATCAAATGATTTTGTGGCCGTCGCGGCCTTGGTATTGCTCCCGGTCTCTTGGCGATGTGATTACGCCATTGACCTTTTTGAAAAATCCAAATTTTTAAATCAAAATTTTCTCAATTTTTCTTAATCCGGGCTAGGTGACGTGACTACGCCTACGCCCAATTTTTCACCCTTTCATTTTCTTTTATTTTATTTTTCATTTTCTTAGCCACTTGGCTAGGGTCTAGGTGATGTGATTGCACCTAGGCCCGCCACTATCTTATCGTTTTCTTTATTTTCTTTTCATTTTCTTCTTCTCAAATTTTCGAAAAACACAAAAACATTCAAAAATTTTGAAAAACCCAAAAACATTTAAAAATTATAAAATCCAAAAACATTTGAAAAAATCATAAAAATCCAAAAAGATTTTTCTTAATTTTCTTTTCCATCTTTTTCGCTCTTCCTTACTTGTCCATTGAGGACAATGTACAGTTTTAGTGTGGGGGAGGAGTCTACTATCTTTTATTTTTCAAAAATCCTTTCAAAAATCCATAAAAATTTGAAAAATTCGAAAAATCAAAAACATTTTCTTTTTTTTCTTTTCTTTTCTCTTCTTGTTTCTTGTTATGCTTCGTGTCCCGTGTATGGTCTTGTTCACTACTCTTACAGGTAATCACCACCTTAACAGGGCCGTCTCAAAGTCAAGGGAGACCTGGAGCGAAACTAAAATATGAGACCCTTTTTTTATTAGCGGTCGTATATCAAAATTTTATTATGTAAACCAGTATGTAATTTTCGAAGTATATATTTTTTGCCAATTTCGAATAAAGTCAAATTGTCCGCAAACTGAAAATTGCGATAAAAATAGAAAAAATAAGATTAGTTGCTTTGATTTAAAAGGTACTCAATACTGCTTAATTATCAATTTAAAATGAGCTCGTAAATTCAAGACAAAATTCAAATAATTAATTTACGATCATTAATGAAGTACTCCGTATTATTTTAATAACGATGTATATTATGAAAAAGATGATAAAGAACTCTTTATCTATTAAATTATCAATACATTAAAAAAAATTAAATAAAAACAAAAAAAATTGACAAGAGCTAAACTATCTAGAAAATGGGAGTGTACAAAGTAAAAAATTAAAGAAAGGTTCAAAATTTTCATTACGATATAATTTTTTTATTCCTGAGAAAGAAATAATACAAAATTTCTATAAGTTAAAACAAAACTGAAGGGAATTTGAAAAAAGAACGAAGTTGAAAGATATTTAATGCGGGATGAATTTGAGTTATAAATGGGGAAGGGAAAAAAAAAGATGATAATGTGCGTGCATAAGGAATCGAACCCATGAAGTGATGGTAGGAAGTCAAAAAGCCTACCATTCCCGCAACTGTAATTCTATGCATAATAAATACAGCGTTTAGTATATATTAGTCAAAACTATCCAGTTCAGATTTGAGGCCCCAACAAAATTGAGGCCCAGTTCATTTGCGCCTGCAGCGCCCCCCTTGAGACGGGCCTGCACCTTAATTGCGCGAATTAAAGAGATTAAGAAAGCACCCGCTTGGTAACTTCCTTCCTTCTTTCTTCTTTAATTTTTTAGAGGAGTTAGGTTGTTGCTATTGGAGGCTCTCGAAGTTGAGCATTTTGGTGTTGTGGTTTATGCTTGAATGTTGATGGAGTATGGAGTTCATGACTTTACTTGTGTTTTCTTTTATTTGTTTTTCCTTTTCGTATGTTTTGTTTTTGTATAGTGTGTCTAGGATTAAACCTTTTCGAAAACCCGATTACAAACTTATTACATGAGTTTACATTCCATTATAAATAACCCATTGTAGGTTTTGGACCTTAGTCTAGTAGAATGACTCTTAGGCAATGAATTTGTTGATCCTTTAGCTTTGAGTCCACCTTTTCTACTAGAGGTTTACTTCGGGGTTTGCATTTGACCACCTTGACCACCCATGGAGGAGTTAGGCCTTGGTTCCCGCATCCCGTTTTCTAGGTGACCTTGCTCGAATGACCATTGCACCTTTAGTCCAAATCTTTTCCATCTTTTGTGGGTTATCCGGAATGGCGCGCGTTCTCGATTACCTATTTTTCCTCCACCTATACATCATCACAATAAGTTTACACAAAAATAACCTCCAAGCTTGGTTACAAACCGCATCAAAGAGCCAAAAAAGGGCAAACTAAAGCAAGAGAAAAAGGGCACAAAAATATGAAAAGCAAGAAAAACAAATGAGAAGAAAAGGAGCTTCAAATGAAAAATCAAATTATCAAAAGTGTCTCCTTCAAAAAAAAAAAAAAAAATTTCTTTGATCGATTCATCATCGTGAAGTGCCAACTATAGGACCGAGTCCCGAGGTCGGAAGATAGCGGTGATGAGTTGATCCATCCCAATAATTGTAAACACTCCACCTTTTTATTTGGGCTAATTTAGGAAATTCGAGTTTAAGAACGACCCTCTTGGCTTAGCCAAAGAGAGCGGGACTGCACTTACCTACAGTGTCGAACGAATCCATGGTTCACTTTTTCCACTCCATTATACGCCCCGTAGTACCCCTTTAGAAGATTAGGGACCTGGCTAAGTTATCAACATCTATATTGCTTAATTGTCATAGTATTAGGCTTTGGTCCTTGTTTACGTGGGTCATTTATCTTGGAAGTCTATTGTTGTTTTAGGTAAGTAATCGGTGTCTTTCCCCGCCGTCTCGATGAGGGATTCGGTGTTTTATTTTTGCTTTGGATGCGTCTATTCTTTCGTGTTATGTGTTTTTGTGTGTTTAGTCGCATCCACCATTTTGAGTAGGGATGTCAATTTCACCCGAAACCGTTAAATATCCATCCATCCGATTTAAATGGATGGACGAAAACCCGAAAATAACGGATGATGGATGGATGACGGATGAAGCTAAATCCACCCGTTATCCATCCGTCACCCGATATTATTTCTATTTTGCAAAAAAAAATATACATTTATATAAAAATTTAAGATACTTAATACAAATTAGTAAATTATTATACTTTTTATAATGTCAAACAAATATTAAGTTACTAGATTTAGTAAGAGTTCTCAATATAATACAACTTTGTCTTATAATTTTAGGATGAATAACATTTAATACTTTTTTTTAGCTTATAAAGATAATTAAACCGTCATCCGTTTATCACCCGATCCGTCCGTTTCATCCGTGGATGATGGATGGATGGATGACGGATGATATATTTAATGTAATGGATGGATGCGGGTGAGCCTTCACCCGACCCGAACCCGATCCATTGACATCCCTAATTTTGAGCAAGCCCCAACTTGCCTTGCATGGGAGTACTTTACCTCATAAGTATTTCGATATGAGTTGAAGGGACGGAGCGGGCCCGTTAATTGCCCCGTATCGGCTTTAGCATATTCTAGCTAGTAGTAGTTTGTAATTTCTTTTTGGATCTTTTCTCGAGGACGAGCAACGGTTTAGTGTGGGGGAATTGTTGTGTGCTAAATTTAGACCGATTTTTCCTCCATTTAGACCCGTTTTCCCCTCGTTTTGCGAGTTTTGAGTGCGATTATCGCCATATTTTGCGTACTTCTCGCATTAGCGTCCCTCTTGTGCGTTTTACGTGTTTTTGGTAATTTTTCTATCATTTTGATAGGATTTGAGCGCCGAAATCACGATTGAGCTTCCACGAGCACAAGAGAAGGGAAAACCGTCCAAAGAGCAAAGCGCACAACTTAAAGTTTAAAGTCATCCGATCGAACAAACGAAGAATGAGACAAGACTCGAGGCCAGAAAAAATGACCGGGCGAAATTTCACCCGGTGAGACACCACCGGGCGAAATTTCACCCGACGGTGAAAATGCCTCCCGAAGAATTTCCGAGAACTCTCCACCGGGCGAAACTGACCGGGTGAAATTTCGCCCACCGGGTGAAATTTCGCCCAATGGTGAAGACGTGCCGAAAACGCGAAAAAAGAAGAAAATTTCACCCGATGGGAATTACTGATGAGTCCGCAGGGCGAAGTTTCACCCCATGGAGATGCAAAGGGAGATTGTGTCACTAATGGAGCATGAAGATGGATTTGGGCTTTAGGTTAAGGATCCATTAAGAGATTACTATATATATGTTACCCTAATTCATTGCCTAAACTCACCTCTCCATTGTGCTAAGGAGGGAAGACATTACACCCTTCCACCATCTTATTACACCATCCATTAGTAGTAGTAGAAAAATCCTAAAAAATTCCTAGTAGTTTATATAGTAATTAGTAGTAGATCTACAAAATTCTCATCAACAATTGTTTAGATCTCAAGCTTGTAGAAGATTATTCAAGGTTTATTTGAAGATTTGTTGGGTTTATTGGAGGATTAGTGACAAGTTCTCCATTTTATTCATCAATGATTCAATCTTTATCTATGATATCTTCTTATTTCTTATAGATCTACATAGTTGGTACAATTCTCTTCCACTCTCTAATCTCTATTTAGTTTTTGTGATATTTTCTCATCATCATCTTGTTCAAATCTAATTAATATGCATGTTGTGATGAATTTCATAATGAATTGTGAGTAAATTTCTTGTTGGGGAGTTTAGGGATGAGGGCTTGGTTTATTTGAATATAGGGATGTTGGTGGGTTGCTTGCATGTTGGTTTATCTTATTTATGGTGGTATGTCATTGTTGATTTAGTTCGGCCAACTAGACCGACCTTGACTAATTTCTATCAATATGGGGAAACTTGGGGTAGAAATTACCATGACTAGGGACTTACCGTCATTCACCGCGAAAGCGGGTTTTTAGGTGAGTTTACCAATATTGTGACAAAAACTCGATTCCGACCTTCTTAGACACCAAGTACCGAATCCCGACTTCTCCCTAACGCCTTTCCCTAAATTGATCACCTCTAAACCATCATCGTACTAATCCCTCTAGTATAGACTCGACCCCAAAAAGAAAACCCTCCTTCTAAGACATCGAGCACGACACTTTAAACATCACAACACACACCGTTCCCTGTGGACCGACCTCGACTTACCACGATTACTTGTTTGTTTTTGTGATAATTCCGAGTCTATAAATATTGTTTGATCCCCCGTCCTTCGCTAAAACGACCGATCCGATTGGGGCGCGATCAATGGTACACGCCATGGTCAATTTGGAGATAAACCGGCTGATATACTGGACTTTCCCGTGAAATCCCCTTATTTCTTTTTCTGTTTTAGGAGGCTTCATCTAGGTAATGGCTTTGATTTTTGCTGGATCGACCTCGGTACCACGTTGGCTACCGATATGACACTGTAATTTGCCAAATGTTACCCGGAAACTGCATTTTTGAGGGTTTAGCCTCATGTTGTATTTGCGTAGTCGGGTGAAGAATTTTCTTAGGGCGGTGATGTGCCCGTCCCGGTTTTTGGATTTAACGATCATATCGTCGACATAAACCTCTACCTCCTTATGCATCATGTCGTGTAATAACGTTGTAGCGGTCCGTTGATACGTGGCCCCGACATTAATGAGACCAGATGGCATGACGGTATAACAGCAAGTACCCCAAGGTGTAGTGAAGGTGGTGTTACTCATATCTTCTTCCGCCATCTTTATTTGGTCATACCCGGCATACCCGTCCATAAATGATAGAAGGGCATGATCGGCCGTGTTATCAACCAGTATGTCGATGTGTGGTAACCAAAAATCATCTTTCAGACTCGCCTTGTTAAGATCCCGAAAATCCACGCATTCATGCACCTTACCGTTCTTTTTAGGAATCGGCACGATGTTCGCAACCCAGTCCGGATATTTGGACACCTGTATGAAGCCGACTTTGACCATTCGGGTCTCATTCTACAGAGTTTTTGCTTAACCGGTTTGCACCCGTCTTTAATCGGTATGTGGTGCTCGGCTATTTCTCGGTCTATCCCCAGCATGTCCTTGTAGGACCATGCGAAGACGTCCCTTGACTTTTGGATTTTGGATTTTTGAAATTTTTGACTTTTTGAAAAATTTTGACTCTTTTGAAAATTAGGAATGCTCGGGATGACTAATTCCTGTGCTGACATTTGAGGAATCTATGACTGGGCCTGTATGCTTAAGCCCTACTAGAATTTAGGAAAACTTTTATGGAAAAGGATATGGAAAGAGAGTTGTAGGGCTTGGTGATAAGTCGATATTTATGCATATTTTTACCCCTTTTATATTATATTTTCTATGTCGTCTTTGTATTATTTGAGCTAAACGTTATAACTTTAGTAACTTTTGATATATTATCGGTCTTATATTATTTTTGGTGCTAAATTGGGTATTTAATATATATTTTAATTGTTTAAAATATATACATGGAAAAGACTACTAAAATCGTATGTATATTTGCAGGTCTGTCTTAAGACGACAATATCTCACTCATACGATGTCGGAAAAACGCGAATCAAAATGCGTTGGAAAGCTGAGTTTAAGATGAAATTGTTTGTTGAAGAGATCAAAATCAAATTCCATCATTTAATGGGTGAAATCAAGTTTGAAACCATCAACCCATTATGGAAAAATAAGGAAAGAAAATCCGATGTAAAAAGGAAAGAAGAAGATGTGGAATTGTAAGAGCATGATCAATTAAATAAGGAAAGAATAAATTCATTAAGATCAAATCAACACTATAAAAGGATGCATTAGGGCTTTAATGTGAAAAGAGGAGAAAGAGAACAAGGAGGCAGCACACATAAAGGAGTACGGAATAAGGCGAAGGCCTTGGCCTTCATGGCCAAGGTCGGTACAAATTCAACCGGATTTTAATGCGGGATGCGATCAATTCAACTCCTAATTTATTTAACGGTTGTATATATCTATCTTATTTAGTTTATTTATCTTTTAGTTAGTTATTTAGTTTAATCTTTCAATTATTCGAACATGTAATGTATTGATTATTGTCTATGAGTTATGAGATTACGTTATTGTTTTAACGTTTAATTAGTACTTTGATATTCGTATGAAATTCACGATTTGACTGTTGTTTTCATGTTTATTAATTTAGACTGATCACCTAGATTATTTACATGAGTCGATTGTTAAATTAATAGTGTTTTAAATTAGGTTGCAGCTTACTGGTCTAATTTAACTACTAGAATTTTGTATGATAATTAAGTTATATTTAATTGCAGCTTTCTGGTTCTATATAATTCAATTGATTGGTGTTCTTAACGCCTCTTAACGCGATTAAATTTATTGACTTGATACGTGCTTACATGGTTGAGTCAATCTAATTTAGTTAGGATTAAACTTGCGTGGTTAACGGAGTTTAACGAGTAAGAAAGATAAAACTGTTAATTTACTTGCTTACAAGAGATTAAATAGTTAACCAATCTATCCAATAACTAATTAAGTGAATCAATGATTTGACCCAATATTGATAGAAAATTACATGTCTCCTATTAATTTGTTATTATAACTTTAACTTGAATTAAAAATCGTTGTTATTTACTTGTCTTTTTCATTTAGTCTAGTTTATTTTTGTAATAGTTTAATTTAGATTAGAAATTATTCACCTTAACAAAACTCCCCCTAATATAATTATATAACTATACCTACTATTATAAATTATAAATAATATAATAATTACAGCGATCTAGGATAGTACATTAGTCCCTGTGGGTTCGACCCTTACTTACCCTTCTACTTGCTAGTTAGAGTTTGTAAGTGAAAATATAAATTTAATTTTGAGCGCGGAAACGACACGCATCAAATTTTGGCGCCGTTGCCGGGGACTACTTGTTTATTATCTTAGATTTTAGTTAGTTAGTTATTTATTATTATTTATTATTATTATTATTATTAGTTTTATTATTTTTATTTTATTTTGGTTATTTTTATTCCTTCACTAGTTTCCCCCTTGTTTTTTATCAGATACACTTCGAGTTATATAAGATGACTGGGGCAGCCGAGAAGAGTTTAAGGGAGCAGTTACTTTCATCCGGTGAAACACCGACGAGTATAATTTTTCCTACTTTGGAAAAACCGTTTAAGCTTAATCCAGGTTTTATCCAAATACTCCCTAAATTTTACGGTAATTCTAATGAAGATGCTCAAAGACATATTCAGGAATTTTATCTTGCTTGTGCTACTTTATCTTTGGATGATGTTGATGATGATATTATTAGATTTCGAGCATTCCCATTCACATTTCGTGATTTAGCTAGAGATTGGTTGTTTTATCTTCCGTCTGGATCTATTACTTCTTGGGATTGCATGCGAAAAACTTTTCTTGAGAAATATCAACCTCCTAATATAAGTAGGTCAATAAGAAGACAAATCTTGAGTATTCAGCAAGATGAAAATGAACCTCTGCATGATTATTGGGATAGATTTAATAGATTGTGTATTTCTTGCCCCCAACACCAACTTAGTGAGAGTGTCTTGATTGAGAGTTTTTATGATGGCTTGCTAGATGATCAGAAGCAACTAATAGATACTGCTAGTGGTGGGTCTTTAGTAGATAAAACTCCTATAGAAGCGAGAAAAGTGATTTCAAACATGGCTATTAGTAGTCAACAATATGTAATAAAGAATGATCATGAAGAGAAAATGCAAAATCAATTAAGGGAGCAAGCACAAGAGATTAAAGAATTCAAAAATGCAATAGGTGCTGTTAGTGCTCAAAATCAGTCTTTAGAAAATATTGTTAGACAATTAGCCATCCAAATAGGAGAAGTACATTCACAAACGTTTTGTCGCCATGAGCAATTAGAGAATCAAATGCAACAAGTGTGTACTACTCTCGGTAATATTCATAACAAACTAGAACAAATTGAGAATACAAAACACTCCTCTTATATTATTGATGAATCTAAGGCTATAACTTTAAGGAGTGGTAAAGAGCTTAAGAATAAAGTTGATGTTGAAAACGAAATCCAGGTTAGTAGAGGAGAAAAGAATCAAAGGGATGTTAGTGATAATCAAGATGAATCTTTTAATAGTGAAAAAGATGTTCAAGGTGAGAAAGATACTCAAGAAAAAGAAATTACTAAATCCGTACCTGATGTTACTAATTTGAAGACATTTGTTCCATTCCCTTCAAGATTTGCTCAATCAAAGAAACAAGAACTGGATAATGAGATTCTAGAAACATTTCGGAAGGTAGAAATTAATATACCTCTCTTAGATGCTATTAAACAGATGCCTAAATATGCTAAATTTCTGAAAGAACTCTGCACTAATAAGAGGAAAATCAAGAGCGGTGAAAAAGTGTTAATTGGAGAGAATGTGTCTGCTATTCTTCAAAAGAAAATGCCTCCGAAGTGTAAGGATCCGGGGATGTTTAGCATACCTTGTAAAATTGGAAACTGTAAATTAGATAAATGTATGCTTGATTTAGGAGCTTCAATCAGTGTTATGCCAAAGTCTGTCTATGAATCATTAAAATTAGGACCTCTTGCTAAAACTGACGTAGTAATCCAGTTAGCCGATAGATCACATGCTTATCCTATTGGAGTTTTAGAGGATGTCTTAGTTCAGGTTAATATGTTAGTTTTTCCCGTTGATTTTTATGTTATTGATATGGGCAAATCTTTTGATGCTAAAGATGTACCATTACTACTAGGGAGACCCTTTCTCAAAACTGCTAGGACAAAGATTGATGTGTTTAAAGGAACTCTTTCATTTGAGTTTGATGGAGAAACGATTGAGCTTAACATCTATGATACTATGAAACACCCAAATGATGTTGATGTCGTTAGTTGTATAGATAGCCATGATGTAGTGGACTTAGTTACTCGAGAGACTTTCAATAAAATATATGAGTTCGATTTCAATGATAAATATAATTTTGATCATACACATAACAATATTTCGATCGATAAGTTGAAAAGTGTTGCTAGTATTGACTTACCCGCAAATACACCTAAATTAATACCTTCTGTCCAATGTGCCCCTGATTTGGAACTAAAACCCTTGCCTAGTAATCTGAAATACTGTTTTCTTGGAGAAAATGATACCTTGCCGGCAATTATTTCTAATTCACTTACCGGGTCACAAGAAGAAAAACTTATTAATGTGCTTACTAAATACAAAGAGGCTATAGGATGGACCATAGCGGATATTAAAGGTATCAGTCCCACATTGTGTATGCATAACATTTTTCTAGAGAATGATTCTAAACCCGTCAGAGAAACCCAACGTAGGCTTAACCCTGCAATGATGGAAGTTGTAAAAAAGGAAATTCTTAAGTGGCGTGACGCAGGTGTTATATATCCTATATCTGATTCAAAATGGGTTAGTCCAATTCATGTAGTTCCTAAAAAGACGGGAATGACTGTTGTAGAAAACAGTAAAGGTGAATTAGTACCTACTAGAGTGTCGAATGGTTGGAGGGTGTGTATTGATTATAGGAAACTTAACCAAGCCACAAGAAAAGACCACTTTCCTTTACCATTCATTGACCAAATGTTAGAAAAGCTTGCGGGAAGATCATACTTTTGCTTTCTTGATGGTTATTCAGGTTACATTCAAGTTCCTATTGCTCCCGAGGATCAAGAAAAGACCATTTTTACTTGCCCTTTTGGTACTTTTGCATTTAGAAGAATGCCCTTTGGACTTTGTAATGCTCCTGGCACATTTCAACGTTGTATGATGAGTATATTTTCTGATTTGCTTGATAATTCTATGGAGGTCTTTATGGATGACTTTACAGTGTTTGGTGATGTTTTTGATAAGTGTCTCCATAATTTATCTCTAGCATTAAAAAGATGCGTTGAAACCAACCTTGTGCTGAATTATGAAAAATGTCATTTCATGGTGGAAAAAGGAGTTGTCTTAGGACATGTTGTGAGTTCTAAAGGTCTAGAGGTTGACAAAGCAAAAGTGGATATTATTAGTTCATTACCTTACCCTACTTGTGCGCGTGAAATAAGATCTTTTCTAGGGCATGCTGGATTTTATAGGCGTTTTATACAAAATTTCTCTTCTATCGCATCGCCTCTATGTGCTTTACTTGCTAAAGATGCATCATTTGTTTTTAATGAAAATTGTAAAATTGCCTTTGACACATTGAAAGACAAACTAACTTCATCACCTATAATAAGACCGCCTAATTGGTCTTTGCCTTTTGAGATAATGTGTGATGCTAGTGATAAGGTTGTGGGTGCTGTCTTAGGTCAAAAAGTTGGCAAAGAGCCGTATGTGATTTATTATGCTTCAAAGTCTCTTGATCCTGCTCAATGCATTTACACTGTTACTGAAAAGGAGATGTATGTCGTTATTTTTGCTCTTGAGAAATTCAGGTCTTACTTACTAGGTACCCATGTGATTATATATTCTGACCATTCTGCCTTGAAATATTTGCTGAAAAAGAAAGAATCTAAAGCTAGATTACTTCATTGGGTTTTACTATTGCAAGAATTTGATCTAGAGATAATAGATAAAAAAAAGGAGCTGAAAACTTTGTTGCCGACCATCTTAGTAGAATTGTTCATGATAAAGAACTGATCGAACCTTCATTTGATTTATTTCCTGATGAACAATTATTTGAACTAAATACTATATTACCTTGGTATGCAGACATTGTTAATTACTTAGTGTCGAAAGAATTTCCTAAGAATTTAAGTAGGCATCAGAAAGATAAGATTAAACATGATTCACGATACTATCTTTGGGATGATCCATACTTATTTAAAATTTGTGCTGACAACATTGTAAGAAGATGCGTATCAGATCATGAAATTAAGTCTATTCTTGAATTTTGTCATTCTTTTGAGTGTGGTGGTCATTTTGGTCCAAAGAGAACAGCTCATAAGGTTTTAGAATGTGGTTTCTTTTGGCCTTCTCTGCATAAAGATGCTTATTTATTTGTTAAATCTTGTGATAGATGTCAGAGAACAGGTAATATTTCTAAAAGAGATCAGATGTCACTTAAAACTATTTTTGTGAATAATGTGTTTGATATTTGGGGCATAGATTTCATGGGACCATTCCCATCTTCCTTTGGTAATACTTATATTCTCCTAGCCGTTGATTATGTTTCTAAATGGGTTGAGGCTAAAGCGACTAGGACAAATGATTCTAAAGTTGTGGTGGAATTTGTTAAAGATCATATTTTTAATAGATTCGGTGTTCCTAGAGCTATTATTAGTGACCGAGGTACTCATTTTTGTAATCGTATTATTGAGGATTTATTTAGGAAGTACCATGTTACTCATAAGGTCTCTACGGCCTACCACCCACAAACTAATGGTCAGGCTGAGGTTTCAAATCGTGAAATCAAATCTATCTTGGAGAAAGTTGTGAACCCAAATAGGAAGGATTGGAGTGCTCGATTAGGTGATGCATTATGGGCTTATAGAACCGCATATAAAACACCTATTGGAATGTCACCTTATCGTTTTGTCTATGGAAAAGCTTGTCACCTTCCTGTGGAACTCGAACACAAAGCTTTTTGGGCTATTCAAAAGTGTAATCTCGATTATGAGAAATCAGGTGCTAACAGAAAATTAGAGATTCAAGAATTGGAGGAAATTAGGAATGATGCTTATGAGAATTCGATGATCTATAAGGAGAAAACAAAAGAATATCATGATAAGTTGTTATCGAGGAAAAGTTTTAGCATTGGTGACAGGGTATTATTGTATAACTCTAGATTAAGACTATTTCCGGGTAAACTGAGATCGAGATGGATTGGCCCTTTTGAGGTTATGAGAGTATATGAGCATGGTGCAGTTGAGATAAGGAATTGTGAATCGGGTAACATTATTAAGGTGAATGGGCATAAAATTAAAGCTTATTATGAAGGCTTTACGGCTAATTGGGTTGATATCATAGACTTGGAAGATCCTATTTATGAGAATTAATTAAGATGTAGTACGTCGAGCCACGACGTAAAATAAGGCGCTTCTTGGGAGGCAACCCAAGCTTGTTTTTATTGTTTTGTTTTAGGGATTTTCTATCCGGTACCCCTATATTTTTCACTTTTCTACATGGTACCCCTACCTTTTCAATGTCTATACATGGTACCCTTGAATTTTATTATTAATTTAACTAGCGCCCCGAATTTTTTTCCCATCAAGTTTTGTCATTATATTATGTTTTTTGCTTAGGATTAAGAATTCAGTATCATTTAACTTAGATAATTAACAAGTAATTGAGCTTAATTTAAGTGTTATCATTTGATTTGACAATATAACGTAGTATAAACTGCAAACACGTACAAAATTGTTAGTTTAAGTTCAATTATCGGTTCATTAGGTATGTTAAATGACGTTTAACTTTTAATCTTGAGAATAAAAAGGTAATTTGTTGCCAAAACTTGACGGGAATAAAAGTTTAGGGGTACCAATAAAGATATTAATAAAGTTTAGGGATACCAAAGAAACTTTTAGTAAAGTACAAGGGTACCATGTGTACATGTAAAAAGTGCAGGGGTATAAGATAGAAAAGTAAAAAGTTCAGGGGTACCACGTAGAAAATCCCCTTTGTTTTAATTTGTAGGCTATTTTGTTAGTTAACTTAGGTTGTTTTATTTTTGTTTCTTTCTATTTCACTTGTCTTGTCTAGTGCTTGAATTTTGCAAGTTAGAATAACAAGCTACTTTGCGGAAGATGTAATGAGTTGAGAATGCATAGATTTTTTTTTTCCAATAATTGTGGCGGAGCTGCTAATGTCTATACTTCACTAACTCCGCTAAGTACCTTTATCCCTCTTATTTATGTTTATGACATTGAGGACAACGTCAAATTTAAGTGTGGGGGGAGGTAATTGAAAACTGGAGGAATTTGAAATTATTGTTGACATCATGCTGGAAGTATAATTGGCGGGTGGCCATTTATGTTGAATGTGTTTTGCAGATTACTTTAAAAAAAATTTTGGAAGATGTCGATATTTAGGGGAAATGCTGTCAAAATTTTGGTAGAAATTTGAGCTTTAAAGTTTTAACCTTTTTTATTTGACTACCTAGACTTAGGAAGTTGACGACGAACTCTAAAAATATATTTTTGTCACAAAGGACTATTTTTTTAAATAATTTCTCTAATAATAGTAGTAGTGTAATTTAAAAGATTATATATTTTAAAGTTGTGTATACATTGGTTTTTCCTCCCAATTAGACTTGGATTAATTAATTTGATAGTATATGATATTTTAAGTCTCTTTTAAATTTGACTTATAAGTAAATTATAAAGAATACTACTTGTTTAGCTACCTTAACTATTTTTTTTTTCGTTGACTCTGGAGGTACGAGTGGTAAGCTGGTCTTGTTTCAATTAATTTACTTTCGTAGGTGACTCCTAATTAGGGCTATAAGAAAAATTAGATGCCTCAAAAATGAGTGAATCGGTTTTGTGACTCGAGTTAGTAAATCCGAGGGGAACCTAGTCCTAACGGGATTGGGAGAATGCCTAATGCCTTGTCCGGAAGGGCGGGAGTCATTGGTTGAAAGCTCGTTACATGGGTCACTCGATCTTGGAAAAAAAATTGAAAGAAAAAAAAAGAAAAAAAAATTGATTGAAAAAAAAATAAAAAAATGAAGAAAAAAAATGAAGAAAAAGAAAAAGAAAAAAATGAATAAGAGCGTAAAAAGTGAGATGAGGTGTCTAGTTTGCCTTATATGCTCGGGAGGACGATCCTCGTACTGAACTGGTAATAGGAATGTACCGAAAGTAGATCCCCCCCTAAGACCTTAAACTGCTGAAACCCGTCTTCTTGAGTCAATACTTACACAATTTTTCAAAGATAGTTAGATAAGTGGGAAGGATGATGAGTTTATTTATAATTTTGATTTAGGAGCGGTTTAAAATATTATATATTGTTAAATTAATTAATTGAATAGTTTACAGTGGAGGAGAAACTTATGTGTATATTGCTTGCTAATCTAACTTTAAAAAGTTTTGATAAGTTTACTCACTACTATTTTTTCTCAAATATTTTTTGTTTGTCGTCGATCGTTCTTAGTTTGGTTTGTCTAAAACGGTTTTTAAGGTTAATGTTTTTGTTTTTCGTTTTAGCTCTTGAGTTCTCATTGTCGAGGACGACAATGGACTAAGTGTGGGGGAATTTGATAAGTCGATATTTATGCCTATTTTTACCCCTTTAATATTATATTTTCTACGTCGTCTTTGTATTATTTGAGCTAAACGTTATAATTTTAGTAACTTTTGATTTATTATCGGTCTTATATTATTTTTCGTACTAAAGTGGGTTTTAATGTGTATTTTAATTAATTAGTAATGACCCATTTGAGTTAAGATCGGAAGACTATTAAATTCGTATGTATATTTGCAGGTCTGTCTTAAGACGACGATATTTCACTCATACGACATCAGAATAAGACGAAATAGGACCCAATGGAAAGTTAAGTCCAAGACCGATAACTTTATAGAATAAAGTTAGACCCAAATCCAAAGTCTTATGGGTCGAAATCAGACTAATAGAATTCAACTCAGAAATTGGGATGAATGGACAAAGGATATGGAAAGTCCATAAGAGAATAATAAGGAAAGAAAAAAAGAAAAAAAATATATATAAAAAGAAAGGCTTATGGAAGCCGCAGGCACCAACCAGCACACCAACATCAGCATAAAAAAATAAAAAAAACAGAGGAGAGAGAAAGGATAAAAGAATTGGAGAAGGAAGAAGAACAGAGCAGAGCAACGCACGACGAAGAACGACGCTCCAACCCGATTTTCGACCCGATTTTTATGAGATTTCTTATTCTTTACCTATTATTTACTGTTTTAATGTTTAGTATGGAGTAATTTTTCAATAGGAGTGTGTAATTAACTATTGATATTGTGGTCTATGAGATTGGATTTTTGTGTTTAACGATTAATTATTGTTATTGGGTATTTACTCGAAATTCATTATTGACTTTCTGATTTATGATTATTAATTTGGATTGATCACCTAGATTATTCTCTTAAATCTATCATTAATAGATAATAATTTTGATTAGGTTGCAGCTTACTGGTCTAATCATAATTGTTAGAATTTTGAGTAATAATTCCGTCTTATAGAGTTGGCTTTCTGGTTCTGTAAGACCTAATTGATTGGTGTTCTTAAAGCGATTAAATTTATTGACTTGATTCGTGCTTACATGGTTGAGTCGATTTAATTTAGTTAGGATTAAACTTGCGTGGTTAACGGAGTTTAACGAGTAAGAAAGATAAAACTGTTAATTTACTTGCTTACAAGAGATTAAATAGTTAACCAATCTATCCAATAACTAATTAAGTGAATCAATTATTTGACCCAATATTGATAGAAAATTACATGTCTCCTATTAATTTGTTATTATAACTTTAACTTGAATTAAAAATCGTTGTTATTTACTTGTCTTTTTAATTTAGTCTAGTTTATTGTTGTAATAGTTTAATTTAGATTAGAAATTATTCACCTTAACAAAACCCCCCCTAATATAATTATATAACTATACCTACTATTATAAATTATAAATAATATAATAATTACAGCGATCTAGGATAGTACATTAGTCCCTGTGTGTTCGACCCTTACTTACCCTTCTACTTGCTAGTTAGAGTTTGTAAGTGAAAATATAAATTTAATTTTGAGCGCGGAAACGACACGCATCACTTGGTGTTACAAATGCCCCTCCCTTGTTTTAATTTTCCTCACAACTTCCACAATTCTCTCTTCTTAAAAAAAACTCCTTATTCTTTTCAAGAATTTTAGCCATGGAAATCGAACGCTTGACCGCGATGCTGCAGGAATGCTCCCGATGCTTTAGAGACACGGATAAGGTAACTTTGAACCAGACGGGTATTTCTCAGATGTATACGTTCCGTTAGATGCATGTGGACTGCTACTTCCTTGATGCTTGTTTGTCCTATTGGGACGACACATATCATGTCTTTGCCTTTCCTCGAGGCGAATTTTGTCCTTTACCCGAGGAGATTGCTGCTGTGGGAGGATGGAACCCTATACTTCGTCCTGGTGTCCCGTTTTCGGTCCATGACCCAAGGAGGAAACTTCGGAAATTTTTAGGACTTTCTCACAATGAAGTATGCTGAAGACGATACTATTTCTTTGATCGACCTGGCCAAGAAATTTATGAAACCGCATGACGTTCGAGTTAGACGATTCACAGCCGCAGGGCTTTCTCCTTTTGTATGCTCCATGTTTATGCCTTTGAAGGTCACATGGATTTGTTGTCGTGCATGGGCGATGTCCGTCTTTTTACTGTGGTTGATCTGATGGAGACGGAGCACAGTCCGGCTTGGCTGATCACGGGAGAAATTATCCAGGGTTTGGACAACCGTAAGAGGGATTCGTCGGTTCGTCTGACCGGGAGTACCCGTTTATTGCAGGTATATTGCTTCGGATATTTCTGGTTTTTTTTCAATTTTTTCAATTTCCGATTTTTTGATTTTTTTTTTCGCGACTGTTCTGCTACAGCGGGCACTCGATCGAGTGCCCTCATAGGCACTCGATCGAGTGCCCTCGGGCGGATGCCCATTTTGCTCGGGAACTCATATTTTTTGTTTCTTTTTCAGCTTTGGCTATTTGAGAGGCTATCATTCATATATCCTCCTCTTGACCCGAGTCGATACCGTCCTAACTAAGTGATGACAAGGAGACGGGCTATTGGTTTTTCTCGCCACATTACTCAGAAATACTGGGATGAAGTGCTGTCTTTTCATAGCGGTCCGTTGATCCGATGGGTACTGTCATGGTGGCCCATTTATGTTTGGACGGGCTTGGCTCCAAGGGATAAGGTTCGCTATCAAGTAATCTTATCTTTCAGGCAGACGATTCATCTTTAGCCTAACCGCATACTAAGGCAGTATGGTTGGTCCCAAAGAATCCTGGAGGTCGAAGCAGTTGTGAGTGAATCTACCCAACTGACGGATGTGATGTGCGACACATGGATGCAGAGATGGTATACCCGGCACACTTGGCCCATTCTCAAATCTCTTCATTCGATCTGGGTTTCAGAATCTTATGTGAAATGGACTAAAGCAGATTCTGCCAAGGCCCCAGCTGCTTTAAAAGTTGACGAAGCTTTCGACCTGCTTCGAAGGGAGCAAGTTAAAGATAATAGGGGCATCTTCGACGAAGGCGACACTCCGGCTACACTGGTCCATCTAATGTCAGGTCAGAGAGGGAGGACTAGGACTCAAGCTGAAGGGTCTATTGCTAAAGGTGCGCGGGGGAGAGTGAGCCCCCAGACTGACTTAGAAAGGAGACTTGGCCCAAAACTGGCAGTTCATGACCGACTTGGCCCGCAGGACAGACTACCCGAGCACGTACGGGCTCGACTTGGACCAGTGACAATGGCAGAAGACCCGCTGTCGAAGAAACGGGTTCGAGCTAAGGAGGTTCCTTTGGTGATTCGGGAACGCTCGCCCCCTCCCCGACGACATCGGGCTCCGCGCGACCCTAAGGACGAGGGAAAGGGCAAAATGCCCTAAATACTAGTCTCCTTAGTTTTATTATTTAAGTATTATTACTATTTTTGTGGTGTGCCCGTTTTTTTTTTTGTGTAATTTTGGGATTCTCAAGTTTATCGGATTTTTAATAAAAGGCAAATTTATTAGTGAATACCGTTCTCATCTTTTTCGTTATTGCAGTAGTTGTACCCTTTTGAGGGGTTGTCTACGTATCCACAATTAGCGGAATCCAACCAAACGTAGTTCAAACATAAATTTTTGCAATTTTCGAAATACATCAAGACTATTAGTTCGAGATGTGCGACAATAGGATATGTAATCCTAACTTATTGACTTGCTTATAATTTTTGAAAATTTATAAAAAAAGACAAATTTTTATAAATTATTGCAAATGACATTGAGATAAGGGTTTTTAGGGGTAGTAGCGCTTCAACTGGTCCAAGTTGGTCGGGTTGATGAATTTGTTCCCGTCCAAGTTTGTCAGCATCACCGCTCCTCCTGATAGGACCTTCTTTACCAAGTACGGCCCAACCCAATTAGGTTTGAATTTTCCTCTTGGGTCGACCGGTAGTAATGCACAGATCGATTTTAGAACTAGATCCCCTTCTTTGATGTTTCTGGGCCTAACTCTTTTGTTGAAAGCCCGTTGTATCCTCTTTTGGTATATCTGAATATTGTTGAGGGCCCGGGACCGCCGTTCGTCCAAAAGAACTAGCGAATCGTATCGGGATTGGCCCCAATCTGCTTCGGGCACCTGGCTTTCAAGCAAAATCCTGAGGGATGGTACTTCTAGCTCGACTGGTTGGACCGCTTCCATTCCGTACGTCAAATAATATGGGGTTGCTCCGGTCGCGGTGCGAATTGACGTCCGATACCCCCATAGGGCGAAAGGTATCTTGTCGGGCCAGTCCCGGTAATTCTCAGCCATCTTTTTAAGTATGGTGACAATTGTTTTGTTAGCTGCCTCTACCGCTCAATTTGTTTGGGGACGGTAAGGCGAAGATGTATGCCTTTGGATTTTATATTTTGCTAGCAAAGCAGCGGTTTCGGCTTGGAAATGAGTCTCGTGGTCAATGATGGACTCGTGCGGGATCCCGTATCGGCATATGATCTTATTTTGGATAAATTTGGCGACATGCTTGGCGTTCAAGATCCGATATGACTCGGCTTCGACCCATTTGGTGAAATTGTCGATAGCTACCAAAATGAAACAGTGACCTCCCGTCCCGGAAGGGTTTACCTTTCCAATTATGTCAATTCCCCATGTGGAAAACGGCCATGGTGACGTCATGGTGTATAGTAGGGATGACGGCATATGTTGCACATTGGCGAAAATCTGACAGTTATGGCAGTGTTTGACATATAACTGACAGTCGGTTTCCATGTTGTTCCAATAATATCCGAGCCACATGATTTTTCAGGCTAGCATATGGGCGTTCATATGCGGGCCATTTTCACCATCGTATACCTCGGCTATAACCTTTTTGGCTTGCGTTTTGTCAACACATAGAAGGAGAGCCCCTTGTGCGGTCTTTTTGTATAGTTGTCCGTCGTCTGTGCGAATAAATTGGGTGGCCAACCTTCGCAGGGCTTTCTTGGCCCAGTTTTCAGTTCCCGGAGGATATTCTCCCGGCGTTTTCAGGTTAGAATAGCCCGGTACCAAGGTTCCGGATCATTTATTTTGATATTTGGAATGGCGTGGATATATGCCGGCTCGGACCGTCTTTCGACGCAAATCGGCATTCTGGTTAGGTGCTCAGGGATGTTTAGTAAAGATGCTAATTTGGAAAGTGCATCTGCAAATTGGTTTTCCTCCCGAGGTAGATAGATGTATTCTACCTTTTGAAATTGTTTCTCGAGAACCCTTACTCGCGCTTGGTAAGCCACGAGATTGGCATTCCGAGTTTTCCATATTTGGAGAGCTTGATTGATGACTAGAGATGAGTCACCGTGGATCCGGAGGTTTGTTACTCCTAAATCAGCGACGGCTTGTAACCCGTGAATACATACTTCATACTCGGCTGCATTATTAGTCACATCGAAATCCAGTTTAATGGATAACGGGGTATGATCTCCTTTTGGTGATATTAGCAGAATCCCGACTCCGAATCCTCGGAAGTTGGACGCCCCATCAAAATACAAATCCCATGTCTTGGTGTCGGTATGGAATATGTCTTCATCTGGAAAGGCCCAAGTATCGGTGTGCCCTTCTTCAGATTCCGGACTATCGGCAAGAAATTCGGCTACTACCCGGCTTTTGATGGCTTTCAATGGTACGAACTTGAGGTCAAACTCTGCTAGCATCAAAGTCCATCTGGAAATCCTGCCATTGAGGATGGGCTTCTCGAACAAGTACTTGATAGGATCCATTTTGGATAAAACATGTACCTCGTGGCTAAGCATATAGTGTCGGGGTTTTTAGTGGCCCAATCTAAAGCTAGGACGTCTTTTCGAGCATTGCATACTTGCACTCGTATTCCAAAAACTTCTTACTGATGTAGTAAATAGCCCGTTCTTCTGAATCGATTGTCTGGGCCAGCATAGCCCCCATGGCTGTCTCGGTCGTTGTTAGGTATAATGACAAAGGCAGGCCGGGTTGAGGTGGCATTAATACCGGCGGAGCAGACAGAATCTCCTTGATTTTATCGAAAACCGTTGGACATTTATCGTCCCACAGTGTTCGTTCTCCTATCTTCAGTTTCTTGAAAATGGGTTCACATACCATGGTTAGCTTTGAAATAAAACGGCTGATGTACTGGACTTTCCCGAGAAACCCCCTTATTTCTTTTTCGGTTTTGGGTGGCTGCATCGCGGTGATGGTTTTGATTTTAGCTCGGTCGACCTCGATGTCGCGTTGGCTAACAATATGGCCCAGTATTTTGCCGGATGTTACCCCGAAACTGCACTTTTGAGGGTTTTGCCTCATATTGTATTTGTGCAGTCGGGTGAAGAATTTTCTTAGGGCCGTGATGTGCCTGCTTCGATCTTTTGACTTGACGATCATGTCGTCCACATAAACCTCTACTTCCTTATGCATCATATCGTGTAATAAGGTAGTGGCGGTTCGTTGATAAGTGGCCCCGGCATTGATAAGACCGAATGGCATAACGGTGTAACAGTAAGTACCCCAAGGTGTAATGAAGGTGGTCTTGCTCATGTCTTCTTCTGCCATTTTGATTTGATTGTATTCGACATACCTGTCCATAAATGATAGAAGGGCATGATCGGCCGTATTATCCACCAGTATGTCGATGTATGGTAACGAAAATATGTCTTTTGGGCTGGCCTTATTAAGGTCCCGGAAGTCTACACATACCCGCACCTTACCGTCCTTCTTAGGTACCGGCACGATGTTTGCGACCCAGTCTGGATATTCAGACACTTGTATAAAGCCCGCTTTGAATTGCTTGTTGCTTCTTCTTTGACTTTGAGAGACCATTGTTGTGTGCCAAATTTGGACCGTTTTTCCTCCCATTTAGACCCGTTTTTCCTCCTTTTTGCGAGACTTGAGTGCGATTATCGCCGTATTTTGCGTAATTCATGCATTAGTGTCTCTCTTTTACATTTTACGTGTTTTTGGTAGTTTTCTGTCTATTTTGATAGAATTTTCGACCGAAAACGTAACCGAGCTTCCATGAGCACAAAAGAGAGAGACACAGTCCGAAAAGCAAAGCAAACAACTGAAAGTTCAAGTAATCCAATTGATCGACAAAGAAAGAGACCGGAAAAGAGGCAGTGGACCACCGGGTGAAGTTTCGCCCAGTGAGTCACCACCGGGCGAAGTTTCGCCCGACGACATTTTTCCACCCCCGAAGATTTTCGCGGCACTCACGACCGGGCGAAATGACCAGGCGAAATTTCGCCTACCGGGTGAAATTTCGCCCGATGGAGAAACCGGGCCGAAATTGCGGAAAATGAAGAAAATCTCACCGTGTGAAATTTCACCCGGTGGGATTATTATGTCAAGCCGCGGGGCGAAATTTCGCCCCATGAAGATGCAAAGGGTGAGGGCTAGCTTAAATGAAGAGGAATTGGATTTGGGCCTTGAAGTTTGTGCAACCCATTAAGAATAGTAAAAATACTCCTCCTAGGGTTTAGTGCCACTCTTGTGCCTTGAGTGAGCCCTTAGGAGTAGGAGTAGTTTAGGGGATTTCTAGAGTAGTTTAGAAGATTCTTAGTAGTAGTAGTAGTAGTAGTAGTAGTAGATTGTAGTAAGCTTTCTAGTAAAATTCTCTACAAACAATTAGTAGATCTACTTAGTATTGGTATAATTCTTCTATAATTAGTAATCAAGCATCCATCTTTATTGAAGATTGTGTTTTATGTTGAAGATTCAAGGGTTTTGCAAGGGTTTATGTGACAAAAGCTCTTGTTTTATTTCTTGAAGATTCATATTTCTTGTATTGAAGATTGAAGATTTATGCATGGATTAGTGACAAGTTCTTGCATTATTTTTCCAAGATTCAATCTTTTATATTAATCTTCATCTTCTACCTTAGTTTCTCCATAGTTGGTAAATTCTTTCCTCTCCCTCTTCTCCATTAGTTGACTTATGTTTTCCTCTCCTTAGTATCAATTGCTAGTATAGTTGTTATGCATGCTTTAGTTAAATTCTCCTTAGTTAATGTTTTATTGTAAATCATCATGACTAGTGAGTAAATTTTCTTGTTGGGGAATTAGGGAGGAGGATTTGGATTATTTGATTCAAGGGATGTTGGTGGGTTGTTTACTTGTTGATTTTCTATTTTAAGGTTTTTGTGTCTTTGTTGACTTAGAATGACAACTAGGCCGACCTTGACTCATTTCTACCAATATGGGGAAACTCGGGGTAGAAATTACCTTAATTTGAGACTTACCGTTTCGTCGCAAAAGCGGGTTTAGGTAGGTTGGGTGAAGAAACCGAAGGGTGGCATTCTCCCTTTTTAATGTTGTAACTAAAACTCGATCCCGAGACTCTTAGACCCCATTTCCGAATCCCGACTCTCCCCAACACCTTTCCTATTATTGACCCTAGCCTTAGTAGCGTAGCTCATCAGCATTAATTCGACCTCTCTCGACCCAAAACCCCCATCTCAATCCCATTCACGATTAAACTCTAGACTTGACCAATATCGCTTAACCCATCTCCCTGAGGATCGATCCCGACCTACCACTACTACACTAGTTAGGTTAGTCGGTGTTAAAAATATTGTTTGCATGTACGGGTCGCGACGCCCGCGCATCAATATGGCGCCGTTGCCAGGGAGACGATGATTAGTTAATTGATTAAGTCTTTGTTTTATTGTGCTTGGGTAATTGTTTTTCCTTTCCTCCTACCCTAGTACCATTAGGTGCTAGGAGGACTCATTGTTTGTTGAGTTTTTGCTAGGTATACTTTTGATTTAGGTTGCTTGATCCCCATCCGGAGAACAAGTCACTTGGAAATATTGTGACCGAAGCAACAACTCGATATTGTAATCCTCCACCAATTTCCTCATTTCTCAACACTCCATCTTCAAACAACATCCAAGGATTCAAGTATGGCTACACTTGGGTCCCATTCTCAACCATCTATTGAAGATATTTATTCACCCGTCTTCATTGGAGCCATCCCGGAAAGTTTCGAGCTTAAACCTTCCATCATGCATATGATTCAACAACAAACTTTTCGAGGATTGTCGGATGAAGATGTGATAGAGCATGTTTGCCTCTTCAAGGAAAGTCTTATTGGTGTCAAGCTTGAAGGTTTCACCAAGTGCCAACTACGTCGGATTCTTTTTCCCCGCACCTTGCGTGATGGAGCAAGGAGGTGGCTTAAGAGTTTCCCCAACCATACTTTTCGCACTTGGGAACATTTGAGCAACTCTTTCCTTGAGAAGTATTTCCCACCATCCAAGACCAACAAATTCCGAAGAGAAATTCAAACATTTCAACAACAAGAAAAAGAAAGCATAAGTGAAGCTTGGGATCGATTCCAAACTCTACAAAGGAAGTGCCCACACCATGGTACCCCTCATTGGCTTTTGCTCCAAAAAAAATTCTATTCCTTATCCGCCGATGCAAGGGACATTCTTAACTCAACCGCAAGAAGTGACTTTTTCCTACTCAACGAGAATGAATCCAATGACCTTCTTGACAAGATAGCCAAAAGTGGCATGTGTGCTAAAGAAATACAAGAGGGTGAACCAAGTGGAGACTCAAAACCGTCAAAAGACATGGAGGCCACTCTTGAAGTACAAATCGCTCAACTACTTGAGAGATTTGAGGCAATGGTTGCTAGGGACACCTTTCAACTCGAAATGAGGCCCCCACCAAGAAGAGTCACACCACCAAGAAGACTCACCCCACCAAGAAGAATCACACCACCTAGGCGAACATCTATCTCGCCTCCAAAGCCATATAGGGTAAATATCCCATGTGATCATTGTGAAGAATATGACCACGACTCCAATTTTTGTGTAAGGAAGGAGTACGCTTATCAAGCCAACACTCAAGAAACATATGAAAAGCCTCAAACAAACAATCCTAATTTGGGGACGACCGGATTCTATTCCATGCCAACTCAAGGACCATATCCTTTTCCAAGAGCCCCCAATCAAAGGGTTTATCCTAATTCATATGAACCTCATTATCAACCGAGACCTCCTCACACAAATCAATTCAAACAAGGCTATTTCTATCCTCAAGGACCACCTAGACCAAACTATGGTCCTCCTTTTGGAACCCATCCTCCATTTAATCAAGGTCCTCCTTTTGGAGCTTATCCACCACCTAACCAAGATCCCCCAAGGAACTTTCAAGGTAACTCTCAACCCTTTTATGACATTCAACAAACGATCAAGTTCTTATTGAAAGAAAATGCATCAAACCGAGCTAGACTTGAAGCTTTCGAGGCACGAGCCACGTCGCAAGCTCGATCTCCTCAAGAGCCGACCGATTCTTTCAGCCAAGCATCCATGAATGCCGTTAAGGTGATCAACAAAAAGAAACCGGTGAACCCCTTCGTTCCACAAACTACATATCATCCCTCAATCAATGAACCCGATGAGAAAGTGTTCAAGAAGGTAATCAAAAATCCAAGGAGAGATCCGTCAAAGTATCTTGTGAAAGACCTTGCATTTGTTATTGAACAAATCCCAATAGAGGACACAAATCTAGTCTTGAGGATCGAAGTGCCCCCCTTGAATGACAAGCCATCAATCTCGTTCGATGACCAAGCTATGAAGTATATAACCATAATCTCGTTCGATAACCTTCGTTCAGATGGCCGACGGTACTACGAAAGCGCCAATTGGGTTAGCACGAAATCTTATGGTTAAGGTAGGTCCCCTATAATACATACCTACCGATTTCGTGGTCCTTGACATGCCCATTGAAGAACGCGATCCTATCTTACTAGGGCGACCTTTCCTAGCAACCGGCGGGGTGATTATCAATGTGAAAAAAGGGAAATTATCTTTTAATGTTGGTAATAGCACCGTTCAATTTGTATTACCCGATTTCTTGCCGAATATCCCTTTCGCAAAGGAATTATGGGACCATATGGTGGAAATACAAACCAATGACGAATTTCTAGCCCAAGATAATTACCAAACTTCTAATACACCAACATTTGACTATGCCACCGAGGAACCATCCGAAGAAGATGTCCACTATAATGATAGTGATGATGATGGTGTTTTTCTTATACTTGGACAAGCTCCTGAAGAAGAAGTTTTAAATGAGTGGGGTATGCTACCGGAGGTAGCTCGCCTCATGGGTTTGCCAAGGCCAAGAAGAGAACATATGGTTGATGGCGTTATTATCAAGAACAAGGAACGTGGTACTCCGGGTTGCTTTTCAAGCAACTCCGATTAAACTCAAAATATTCAATTCGGTTTGGTGGTGTCCATAAAAATCACCTTTGTAAATATTTGTATATTCTTTTCCCTTTTTTATTTTCATCAAACAATAGCTTTTGGATATTTTTTGGAGCCTTGTTATGGCACCTGCAGGGATCGTGAAGATTTCTTTCGGAATTTTTGGGGTTGCGCTTTGAACGATTATGAACATTATGAATTGAGAAGATAGGTTGTATCTTTGAAGAAGTTAAGGAAGGGTTAGGCCAAGTCAAAAAGAATTTACTTAGCAAAGTCCCGTTTTGAAGTGAATTATTTTATCGGGTGAAATTTCACCCGGTGGCGACTTTGCTCGAACCAAAGGAATTGACGGAAATCCGTCGGGCGAAATTTCACCCGGTGGAATCTCACCGGGCGAAATTTCGTCCTGCGGTAAAAATATTTTGCGACTTGGAAATTGACGGGAATCTGATTGGGTGAAATTTCACCCGGTGAGATCTCACCGGGTGAATTTCGCCCAGTGGGGAAATTGCGCGGAAACGACGAAATTCGACCCGAAGACCGTCGGGTGAAATTTCGCCCGGTGAAATCTGACCGGGCGAAAAATCACCCCGCGACTTATACCCAGCCAACTCACCTTACTCATCTTCATTATACACCTTTTCCTCTCTCTCTCTCTCCTCAACCAAACCCCAAAAACCCCAAACAAACCCCAAATCCTCCATCTTAAACCACCTCTAATCCCTCCATTCCTTCACCAAAATCCAATTAAATTATATATTTCTCATCCTTATCACATTCCTATCACCTTCTTGGAGTTTGTTTCGAGAAATTGTTCCGATTCCGACAAACCCCAAACCGAGACCGTCAACACATATTCATTAAATTCAAAGCATCAAGGATGAGGAGAGTAAAGCAAATGGCAAGGAAACGGATTTCTTCAATGCTTAATCGAAATTCGGGGTCAACATCGTCCTCAAGGTCAGGGGAAGCGGCCGAGGCTCGGGACAAATCTGTCCCGATGCCTGTTCAGACACAAAGCTCAATACCGCGCGAACAACCTGTTCCGCTTGAGGTACGTTACCCGAAAATCCGTCGTAATTTCCGTGAACCTCTGTCTGGTCTCTATTTAGCTAAGAAAGCCCATGTTGATAAATGTAAAAAATTATGGGTCTGTCGTCTCGAGCCGACTCGTTGGGCGGCTCGAGATGTACTTGAGCGCATGGGCATAGAACAGCAGGTACAAGCAATGTGCCAAGGTCTTGGTTTCATCAAATTTTATGCCTCCAAGGAGGAAACTTTTCAGAAGTTGACGTGCGAGTTTTTCGCAACTTTCGAGCTAAGTGGCGATGATAATGCCACTGTCTCTTTTCAGTTGCGAGAAACTTCGTACGTCCTCAACTTGAGGGACTTTGGTGAACTGCTTGGTTTACCTTCTTCAGTCCTTGGAAAGCCTAGGGCGGGACAGACTCGGGACGATAAATTCGGCCGAGATCGATTCTGGTTTAAAATAGCCCGTCAAAGGACTTTCAAGGGAGGAAAAATGCGTTCTTTCTCTATCCAAAACCCCATCCTCCGGTATGTGGCGCGCATTATAGCTAATTCATTATTGTCGAGCCATGATACGCATCAGAACTGTAGTGCAACAGCTGTACAGCTGTTAGAGGATGCGGTTTTAGAGAGAGGCCCGTCAATCGATATGTCCGAGGCCTTAGCTACTCACTTCGCCCAGATTGCGAAGGGCGGTCGCAAGAGAATTTCTTGTGGCGGTGTTGTAACGATGTTAGCTAAAGCCTTAGGCGTCGAGCTTAGCGATTTGACACCAGTTGATGGAGCGGGAATTTTTATAGATGAAGTTTATTGTCCTTTTCTTGTGTGGCCCCAGAAAGGGGATTATGACAGTTTATTTTTGTATAAGATTACTGAGCTGCGCGTTATTGCAATGCCTAACCCCGAATGGGTAAGGCTAGATGTTGAGGAGAACTTCGGCATGCCGAAGAGGTCCGGGGAGTACATTCGGGGTAGCACCCGAGGTAAGTTTTATAAGATTGAATACCCCGAGGGACCTTTAGATTTTGGCGACGATGATATAGAGGTCGTAGACGTGTCGGAGGAGGAACGAGAGGTTGAAACCTCTCGGGATGAGGGTCAAAGAACATTACCGTCATCATCACACGGACCCTCTTCCTCCCGCCAACCCGAACCCCAGACCTTGCAATTTTTCACCCCCGACTTTTCAGACTTCACACCACACAGACACTCCACATTCACCCAGTCTACCCCTGGTTTTCAGGAGGACGTCAACATGAGTCCTCCACGACACTCTTCGTTATTTGGATTGGAGAACTTTTATAACCAATGGGGGGAAGTCTATGATCGTACACGTCAGACTTGGGAGAACTCGACAACCTCACTAAACCTGGCCCAGGATGCCTACAATTTGGCCCGAGATGCGCGCGATACTGCGCATGGCTCGTACGCGTACTCTAGGGATGGTTTTGAGTATGCCCGGACCAGTTTTGAGATGGCTAGGGATGCTGCTAGGGACGCCCAAGCAGCGAGGTTGGCGGCGGAGGAAAACCAAAGGATGTTGCAACAACAGCAGCACTATTTTGATCAATTTTTCGGTATGCCTCCGCCAAGGTCTTACTACCCATCACCACGTCCCCCAGGTTCTATGTGAGTGGTCGAGTGTCGTTAGTGTCAGTGTGGGGGTGTTAGTTGTCGGTTGTCAGTCGCCAGTAATCTGTTCTCTTGTCTCAGTAATCTTGATCACTGTCAGTCCTTGCAGCGCCAATTTTTGGCATTTGATAATTATGGTTGTTGATTAATTTGTAATTGGTTATTTTGTTGGTTTGAGAAATTGTCAGCCCTCCGTGACCCTACTTGGGTCGTTACACACGTGAGGTTTATTGCAGGTGCCTTAGAGAAGAAGGACCTGATTATTGCTCCCGGTCTTCGGTGACTTGATCGCACCAAGACCATTCGAAAAATCCAAAAAATTTCTTTTTCTTTTAATTTTCCCGATTTGTGCGGAATCCGGGTGAGGTGACGTGATTACACCTATGCCCTTTCTCCACTTATCGATTTTCTTCTTTTTCATTTTTCACTTCATTTTCTTCTCTTATTTTTCGATTTTTTTTCTCTTTGGCTAGGCTCTAGGTGACGTGATTACACCTAGGCCCACCACTTCATTTTCTTTATTTTATCTTTTATATTTTCTTTTTCTCCGTTTTCATTTATTTTCTTTTTATTCCCCTAATTTTTGAAAAATACAAAAACATTTGAAAAATCAACAAAAATTCAAAAACATTTGAAAAATCATAAAAATTCAAAAAGATTTTCCGTTCTTTTCTCTTTTTCTTTTTCGATTCTTCTCTTATTCGTGCATTGGAGACAATGCACAGTTTTAGTGTGGGGGAGGGATCTAATACTATCCTTTTCTTCATTTTCTTTTTCATTTTTCCTTTAAAAAAACCAAAAATCCAAAAAAAAAATCATTTTTTCTCTTTTTAGTTCTTTTCCTTTATTTTCGTTTTTGTGTCACTTGTATTGTCTTGCATTCTCCTTCTTGTAGGTACACCGCCAACCATTTAGCATGGATACGTAAGGTAGCGGAAATGAAATAAAGACCGCACGGTAATATTTTCTACCTTCGTTTTATCCCTTTCTCTTATGCATGGAGTTTGGGCATATATGCTATTTGGAGGTTCACTTGGTGAAGATTTTGGAATTGGTGGTTGTGGATTGTGTTGACTTAATGGAGTATGGAGTGCTTGGCTTTACTTGTGATTTCATTTCGTTTTGTTTTTGTTTCCTTTTGTTTTTGTCCTTTTTGTGTTCTTTTTATTTTTGTGTATAGTTTTTCTAGGTAAATTTTTCGAAAACCCGACTTTGAGATTAGGCCGAGTGTTTATTACTCCCTTGTTAGTAACCCCTTTTGATTTTTGGACATAATTCTAGTAGAATGACCTTGAACCAATTTTTGCATTGGATTTTTACCATGAGTCCATCTTTTCTACTAGGAGTCTACATCGGGATTTGCATTTGACCACCTTGACCACCCATGGAGTGATAAGGCCTTGGTTACCGTTCCCCATTCTCTTAGGTGACCT
Organism: Agrostemma githago; assembly: GCA_958450325.1. Classification (NCBI taxonomy): domain Eukaryota; kingdom Viridiplantae; phylum Streptophyta; class Magnoliopsida; order Caryophyllales; family Caryophyllaceae; genus Agrostemma; species Agrostemma githago. Next base: position 12,627,879 of record OY288254.1, on the reverse strand, counting down.
TACTTGAGAAGCCACTTTTAGTCCAAAATTTTCATTCTTTTATGGGTTCGAAGGGGGTGCACACCCGACTAGCCTATTTCTCTACCATTCACCCATTTCCAAAAATAAGTTTGCAAAAATATGCTTTACCGTGATCTCAAATGAATCATCTAGCCAAAATGGACTTTTCAAAGAAAGAAAAAAAAGGGAAAAATGAAGAAGAAGGGCAAAAGATAGTGACAAAAAAAAACCCTCAATCGAAATAATGGGGAAAGAAAAACCGAAAAGAAAATCAAAATCTCAAAAATCGCTCCCAAACCCAAATAATCCCTTGGTTGACTTATTGCCGTGAAATGCCTACTAGAGGACCGAGTCCTGAGGAAGGAAAATAGCGGTAATTTGGAAATCCTTACCATTTGGAAACACTTATCCATCTTTTTGGTCTAATTGGCTTTCTCGAGTTTGGAACGACCCTCTAGCCTTAGCTTAGGAGACGGCATAATATTTACCTACGGTGCTTACTAACTCCAAGGTTAGCACTTATCCACTCCATTTATCGTCCCGTTGTAGGCGTCTTTAGTGGAATTAGAAGGACCTTGGTAAATTTTCAATGTTTTTATTGTTTGATTGTCATCCTATTAGGATCTTGTCCAATTTGTGTTACTAGCTTGGTAGTGTTTTCGCTTGTCTTAAGCTCGAACCGGTGGTTTCTCCGCCATTTGGATGAGGGATTCGGTGATTTATTTTCTCTTTGGTTGCGACTATCTTTTTATGTGTGTCTTCCTTGTTTTGTATTTATGTGTGTTTTAGTCGCAACCCCAATTTTGAGCAAGACCCAACTTGCCTTGCATGGAGGTACCCTACCTCATAGGTATCTCGATGTGAGTTGAAGGGACGGAACAGGCCCGTTAATTGCCTCGTATCGGCTTAGCATAGTCTAGCTTATTAGTAGTAGCTAGTTTCTTTTTGGGTCATTGCTCGAGGACGAACAACGGTTTAGTGTGGGGGAATTGTTGTGTGCCAAATTTGGACCGTTTTTCCTCCCATTTAGACCCGTTTTCCTCCGTTTTGCGAGACTTGAGTGCGATTATCGCCGTATTTTGCGTAATTCTTGCATTACTGTCTCTCTTTTGCATTTTACGTGTTTTTGGTAGTTTTCTGTCTATTTTGATAGGATTTTTGACCGAAAACGTAACCGAGCTTCCATGAGCACAAAAGAGAGAGACACAGTCTAAAAAGCAAAGCACACAACTGAAAGTTCTAGTAATCCAATTGATCGACAAAGAAAGAGACCGGAAAAGAGGCAGTGGACCACCGGGCGAAGTTTTGCCCAACGACATTTTTCCACCCCCGAAGATTTTCGCGGCACTCACGACCGGGCGAAATTTCGCCCACCGGGTGAAATTTCGGCCGATGGAGAAACCGGGCCGAAATTGCGAAAAAGGAAGAAAATCTCACCGGGTGAAATTTCACCCGGTGGGATTATTATGTCAAACCGCGGGGCGAAATTTCGCCCCATGAAGATGCAAAGGATGAAGGTCTAGCTTAAATGAAGAGGAATTGGATATGGGCCTTGAAGTTTGTGCAACCCATTAAGAATAGTATAAATACTCCTCCTAGGGTTTAGTGTCACTCTTGTGCCTTGAGTGAGCCGTTAAGAGTAGGAGTAGTTTAGAAGATTCTTAGTAGTAGTAATAGTAGATTGTAGTAAGTTTCCTAGTAAAATTCTCTACAAACAATTAGTAGATCTACTTAGTATTATTATAATTCTTCTATAATTAGTAATCAAGCATCCACCTTTGTTGAAGATTGTGTTTTATGTTGAAGATTCAAGGGTTTTGCAAGGGTTTATGTGACAAAAGCTCTTGTTTTATTTCTTAAAGATTCATATTTCTTGTATTGAAGATTGAAGATTTATGCATGGATTAGTGACAAGTTCTTGCATTATTTCTCCAAGATTCAATCTTTTATATTAATCTTCATCTTCTACCTTAGTTTTCTCCATAGTTGGTAAATTCGTTCCTCTCCCTCTTCTCCATTAGTTGACTTATGTTTTTCTCTCCTTAGTATCAATTGCTAGTATAGTTGTTATGCATGCTTTAGTTAAATTCTCCTTAGTTAATGTTTTGTTGTTAATCATCATGACTAGTGAGTCGATTTTCTTGTTGGGGAATTAGGGAGGAGGATTTGGATTATTTGATTCAAGGGATGTTGGTGGGTTGTTTACTTGTTGATTATCAATTTTAAGGTTTTTGTGTCTTTGTTGACTTAGAATGGCGACTAGGCCGACCTTAACTCATTTCTACCAATATAGGGATACTCGGGGTAGAAATTACCTTAATTTGAGACTTACCCTTTCGTCGCGAAAGCGGGTTTAGGTAGGTTGGGTGAAGAAACCAAAAGGTGGCATTCTCCTTTTTAACGTTGTAACTAAAACTCGATCCCGAGACTCTTAGACCCCATTTCCGAATCCCGACTCTCCCCAACACCTTTCCTATTATTGACCATAGCCTTAGTAGCGTAGCTCATTAGCATTAGTTCGACCTCTCTCGACCCGAAACCCCCATCTCAATCTCATTCACGATTAAACTCTAGACTTGACCAATATCGCTTAACCCATCTCCCTGTGGATCGATCCCGACCTACCACTACTACACTAGTTAGGTTTGTCGGTGTTAAAAATATTGTTTGCATGTACGGGTCGTGACGCCCGCGCATCAAAATGAATTGTTGTGTGCCAAATCCGAACCATTTTTCCTCCCATTTAGACCCGTTTTTCCTCCGTTTTGCGAGACTTGAGTGCGATTATCGCTGTATTTTGCATAATTCTCGCATTAGTGTCTCTCTTTTGCATTTTACGTGTTTTTGGTAGTTTTCTGTCTATTTTGATAGGATTTTTTACCGAAAACGTAACCGAGCTTCCATGAGCACAAAAGAGAGAGACACAGTTCGAAAAGCAAAGCACACAACTGAAAGTTCAAGTAATCTAATTGATCGACAAAGAAAGAGGCCGGAAAAGAGGCAGTGGACCACCGGGTGAAGTTTCGCCCGGTGAGTCACCACCGGGCAAAGTTTCGCCCGACGACATTTTTCCATCCCCGATGATTTTCGCGGCACTCACGACCGGGCAAAATGACCGGGCAAAATTTCGCCCACTGGGTGAAATTTCGCCCGATGGAGAAACTGGGCCGAAATTGCGAAAAATGAAGAAAATCTCACCGGGTGAAATTTCACCCGGTGGGATTATTATGTCAAGCCGCGGGGCGAAATTTCGCCCCATGAAGATGCAAAGGGTGAAGGTCTAGCTTAAATGAAAAGGAATTGGATTTGGGCCTTGAAGTTTGTGCAACCCATTAAGAATAGTATAAATACTCCTCCTAGGGTTTAGTGCCACTCTTGTGCCTTGAGTGAGCCGTTAGGAGTAGGAGTAGTTTAGAAGATTCTTAGTAGTAGTAATAGTAGATTGTAGTAAGCTTCCTAGTAAAATTCTCAACAAACAATTAGTATATCTACTTAGTATTAGTATAATTCTTCTATAATTAGTAATCAAGCATTCACCTTTGTTGAAGATTCACCTTTGTTGAAGATTGTGTTTTATGTTGAAGATTCAAGGGTTTTGCAAGGGTTTATGTGACAAAAGCTCTTGTTTTATTTCTTGAAGATTCATATTTCTTGTATTGAAGATTGAAGATTTATGCATGGATTAGTGACAAGTTCTTGCATTATTTCTCCAAGATTCAATATTTTATATTAATCTTCATCTTCTACCTTAGTTTTCTCCATAGTTGGTAAATTCGTTCCTCTCCCTCTTCTCCATTAGTTGACTTATGTTTTTCTCTCCTTAGTATACATGGTGGTCATGGGATAAAATGTGTCGTCCGAAACGAGAGGGAAGGTTGGGCTTCTGATATTCGGGAAATTTTAGTCATGCCTTGCTTGCTAAACAGGCTTGGTGTTTGCTTACCAAACCGGATTCCCTCGTTAGTCAGGTTTTTCGAGCACGGTACTATAAACACAGCTCGATACTTGAGGCGAGACGAGGACACGACAACCCAAGCTATGTCTGGCAAAGCATTTGGAACGCGAAACCGATCCTTCTTGACGGCTTATGATGGAGGGTGGGAAATGGACAGGCGATTAGCGTGTGGGACAGTGACTGGGTGCCGAGACAGGGGAGCTTTCAGGCCCTTCACCCTAATATCGAGGTCAATCCGCTGATGAAATTTGCCGAGTTAATTGACCCTGGTCATGTCTCGTGGAGAGAGGAGATGGTTCAGTCTCTGTTCCACCCGGTTGATGTGCATAACATTCTTTTTATCCCGTTGAGTCTCCGCCTTCCTGAAGATTGTCTGTATTGGTGGCCAAGCAAGGATGGGGATTTCTCAGTCCGGTTGGGTTATTGGCTCGGGTCCAAATCAGTTGCTCATGATGGGGTTAGGGTCGAAGACCCGGAGGTGGAAGAAGTGTGGAGGGTGATTTGGGATTTAAAAACGATGTCAAAGATCTCCCACTTCCTATGGCAAGCCTGCTCTAATACGCTAGGTGTGCGAAGTAATCTAGTGAACCGTCATTGTATTCTCGATCCGCTTTGTGGGCTGTGTGGGAGGGAGGTGGAGTCTATTTTCCATGCTATGTTCGAGTACCAGTAGGCAAAATCCATCTGGAAGTCGAGCGAGTTCAACACCTTGATAAGTTCAACTTCATCTTCATCTTTTACTCAGAAAGAGGCGCGACACCGTGTCCTTGCTATGCTATGGGCAATTTGGTATGGTCGGAACCTGCAAACCTTGAAGGATAATCCGCCCACTTTGAGCATGGTAGTTGCTGGGATGATTGCGACAGCGGGGGGATACGAGAAATATGGGAAAGAAATGCGCATCAACACGTCGAGCAGTCGTTCTTGCAGCCCTGCTCAATATGAAGTTATCGTGCCAGAATCAACCCCCATTCCATAGCTTTCTCTTCAGCTATCGTTGGATCCCAACCCGCATTTGTCCTCCTGCAAGCGACCAGGACCACTTTCCCTTGGCTGACCCATCCCACCACACCCATTCCAACATCCCCGTTAGCATAAATCGTGCCATCGGAATTGAGTTTCACAACGCCATCTCTTGGTGCGGACCAACTCACAGGGCTGCAAGAACGACTGCTCGGCGTGTTGATGCGCATTTCTTTCCCATATTTCTCGTACTCCGCCAATGCGAGATTCGCGATGAAGAGTGATTACCGAGTAGTTGTCGACGCTGCTAGGAAAGGGAAAGCTTTGAGGGAGTTACTGAGTTTGATAGTTGATGATGTTTTATCTTTAAAGTCTTCTTTTAATTTATTCAGTGTTTGTTTTCACATGATAAGAGGGAACACGGTTGCACACCACGTGGCCAGTTTATGCCTGAGAAGTGGGGAGGAGTTGGTGCTTGTATCTTATTTTCCGGATGCGAATCTCGCATTGGGGGAAATTGATCTAATATAAACCTCGATTTCTACAAAAAAACACAATCAACTAATTAAATATTAATTTAAATATTTACGAGTGAGAATTAATTAATTCAATCGTTATATTTAAGGTGTGGAACAATAAGTAACAATAATGGTAAAAAATTGTAGACACCATAATTCGAGCCCCTACTGTAACACCCCTGATTTTATAAATTAAAATTTAATTAAAATTATGTTCGTATTTTATTTTTACGATTTAACTCGTAATACAAAAAATTTTATAAAACGAATTTATCATTTAATCGTTTCAAACTCCTAAAATTATAGTTGACTCGGAAAGTCTTCTTATGTTTAAAACATATTTTTATTTCTGTTTCGATTCATTTTATACATTTAATTTAAATTTTACCGAAAGTTTATTTCGACGATTTAAATTCTAAATTCTTTTATTTATTTACGTTTAAGCTCGAATTTTCTATTTTTCGGGTCGAAGCTCATTTATTTTATGTTTCGTCAAAATATTTATTACATTTCCTCGAGAAATCAATTTAAGTAACTTGATCGAAGATTTATTATTTATCGGGAAATACTTTTCATCGTCTAATTATCTACTTCTATACGATTCGTTTCCATCTCGAATAATTTACTTGTTTTATTCGACGACCCGATTATTTATTAATTTTATTGACTCGATTTTAACTCGGTTTCGTGGGTCAATTAACTTATCGTTACGGAGTTCTTCAACTAACCGATTCTTTTAATTAATCCTTCGATTCTTTTTCACTTGTCAACCTCTGACTCCTCCACTTGCCCTTGCATCCTTATCTGCTTTCAACCCCCTTTACGGTTTCATTCAACCGCTTCACCTCTTATCCCTTCGTTTCCCCTTCTTCTCTTCATTCTACTCAATCAACTCAATCAATCTCTTTCGTCTCCCTGCTTCTGTCGCTTCATACTACCCCTCGTTCTCCTCTTTCTTCCCCTTCATCTGCTATCTTTCATCGTGCTGCTTTTCCGTCCTCTGTTTTTCTCTGTTTTGTCCTTCGCTGCTGCCGCTGTGTTTCGCTGCTGCTGCTCTGTTTCGCTGCGTATTGCTACGGCTGCTGTTGCATCTTATACTACTTCTGTCGGTGGCTCTTTTGCCTTCTCCGATCGCTGTTGTACGGTACTTCTTATGATTTCCGTTCCTTCTTTCATTCTTCCTCTTCTGTTTTCGTTCGTTGTTTGTCGTTCTCGCTGCTGCGTTTTCGTCAATTCGTTTGATGATTTCGGTTGTGCGTGTTGCTGCTGCCATTTTGTCTTTCTGTTTCTTCGTGCTTCTGCTGCTGTCCGTTCTCTTCTCCGTCTTCATCTTCTTTTCTTATACATCTGCCGCTTTTTGGTTTGTCCTTGCCCGCTCTTATTGCTTTCTTGTTGCTGCTGTTTTATCGCCGCCGATTGTTGTTGTTGTTGTTAACTTTGGTCGATGCTGTTGTTGTTGCGTCTTTCGTTGTTCTATCAGAGCTGATTTAACATTTGTGCTGATGTTTCCCCTCCTCCTCGTTGTACATTGCTGCGCAATCGTTGTTGTGCTGTTATTTTGTTGCCTCGTGTTTTCTTCCTCTTGAATCGTCATTCGTTTCTGACCTCCGTTCACTTTCCGTTGTGTTCTTCCGTCTGGTGGTTTTGCTGCTTGTTTACTGCTGCTGTTCTCGTAGTATTGCTGGTGATTGCCTGCTGCAACGGTGGTTGATTTCCCGAACTCGTGTTTCGTTTGTTCGTCATGTCATGTATCTTTATGCTGCTGCTCTTCGTTTTCCTTACCCCTACTCTTTTCGATTCCTCTAGTTCTTTGTCATTCATTCGTGTTACCCCTATTTCTTTTTCTTTTCTCGTTTTGTAGACGATTATCCATGTTTCCGGGTCACCTCTTTTCTCTTTCAACATTCCTTATTCCGATTTCTGTGTTTCCATTTCTTTTTGTCTCGAATTTCGTAGTGGAGCATACTTGGAAGGCTAGAAACTCACGACACGAGGTTTAAGGCTTGCTATTGAAGATTTGAAGGTTGGACCATGCTAGTAGACATGTACAGGATCAATTCGACTATAGACACAAGGTAACTTTAGGACGTTACTCAATTTTATATCGTATGTTTGAGTAGTAGTATGTAGTAAATATTTTTAACTTCTATTTTCTAATTTAGCTATTTATTATTTGCTAAAATATTATTTATTTTAAATCGTTTCCCTTATCAATATTTTTATAACTTTCGATATCATTCTATAAATCGTTAGTAATTTTATTATTTATGATCGTTATAATATTTTGTTGGTTATCGTGACACTAGTAACTAAATAATAACGATTTCATAATTTCGTCATATTTTGTTAAATTATAATTTTTAACTCAAAACCGTATTTTTATATTATAATCGAGATTTGTATATTTGTTCAATAGATTAATTTCGTTTCACGACTTATAATAATAAATGAGAAAGTAGTCGATTTTGTTTTTAAATATATTTTTAGGTCGAGACTATTTTCACTAATAATTTCTTATTGGTTTACAATTGACTATTTTTAGTAAAACCCGTATTATTTATTAATGAACTATTTGCTAAAAAAATAATTTGTAACCTTTGTAAATCTCATTTCATTTTGTAAAGTTCGTCGACTCAATTAATTTTGATATCATTTTCTTAAAGCATCTCTTTTCTAAAATTTATAGTTTTAACTCGAGTTCCTAATTATTTATAAAATACTATAAAGTGACTTATTATATTTTATTTATATTTTGAGTAACGAATTTAGAAATATATTAAAGTTACGATGATGACGATAATAATAAAATGTCAATTTCATTAGAAATGTTGTTTTTATGCTATTTTTACTTATTTTAATAACTTACGTATTTTCTATAACAAAATTTCTATTTTAAGTAAATTTCTAAAATTAGTAGGTTTCTATTTATAGAAAGTTTCTTTTTATATAAAAATGTTTATTCCTTTTATCCTCATATTATTTATATTGATTATATTTATTTTTGAATATCGATAATGACTTGGTTTTGGAGTTATGGAATGAGGACAAGTGTACGGGTAGAGTAATACAGTCTAGGGTATAGGTTTTGCCATCAACTATAAAGCTGGTGTGTCTATGTTGAGACACGTTGGTCGTTGAACTGAGCATGGTTTGTGTTCAGGAGTGTGTATATTTTTACCTTAAACTTAGATATCGCATCGTGTAAGTCGCCGTCGGGTTGAACTGGATTACGGTTGGTGTCCAGAAGGGGTGTACATTACTTAAGCCAGGACCTCGCTGCACGCAGTCCTGTTATAGTTTGAGTTGCCTAGTTAGAGACCGACGTCTGATTTGTTTTGACTAAGTTCTCGAAGCTAGTTTAGTATGATCCTAGTGAAAGTCTATTCCGTTGCACTAATTGATTTCCATAACGCCATTTTGGATTTTATAATTATCGATTGGTTTTGACTTGCAGGTTGACAGTCGCTTTAAGTTTTGCTAAAAACTTATGTTACTATATTGTTTTAATCGTTTTCTATTTTACCTATTTTGATATAGTAATATTATTATTTTTCATATGATATAATATGGCTGGGAGAACGTCCGAGTTACTCCCCACTGATGTGGCTGTTATGTTTATAACATGACAGGTATTTGCTGCTGGGTTTTGGGTGTGAGCTAGCGAGTAGCATGGATCCTACTCTATCAATTATGTTACTTCTGGATTTTTGTAAACCCTTTTAAGGATGTTTATTTTAGCCCTTTGGTAAAAAGTGGCCTTTGTATTGACTTACCATTTCTTTTAATAAGATATAGTTTGTCAGTGTGTTTTAATCCCAACTCTACAGTGTTTCCGCCACCGTATTGCGTTAGAATTTCTAGGGGATTACACCTACTATCTAGACCACACACTATGGTACATACCACTACGCTACACACATCCTCATTGCACAAAATGACGGTAAATTATATTTGATGCCCCACAATATTTTGGGCCCATGTGTCAGGACCCTCTGGACTTGCCTTCTAGCGGGCCTGGTAGTGGTCCATAAAAAAGAAGTAACATAGAAGAAATGAGTGGTGTAGCCCTGAGCATAGCAGAAGAATCCTGTGGAAGGGTCACTATAATTGGCTCACAAAATATGGAAGACTCTAACAAAAGCAAGATTCAAGTTCTTCCCAGACAGACATGGCATTACACGAAAAGTCTCACAAAAGTCTCAAGGAGGAGTGTTGAAGTGTGAGACTTTTCTAGATAAATCTTGAATATTCTAGAGATATCCAGAATATTTTAGAATGATGTAGAGTCGTCTAGAGTAGTCTAGATTGTTCTAATAAATACTAGAAGGTTCTAGAAGGCTCTTGTATATACTAATATAATCTAGTAAAGTCTAGAAAAAATAGAACTAGGTCCCTCTACACTGCTTTTAAAATTGTATAAGAAGAGGAGAAACATTATAAGCAGAGGTTTCCCCTCCCATTTCATGTATCCTAAAATTCCAACAATTTACTACAAATAATAAAACAAACTTTCAACAAAACACATAAACCAGCTCTTCTTGTCGTCGCACTTCGCCCATTTACACTTCACGGTCTCCATCACACACATACACCAACAATAAAGTCATCCATTTTCTGATGAGCATTGAAGAAACTCAACGAACCTCCATTGTTGCACCTTGAGGAAGAGGAAAACAGAATGCAAGAGTAAATAAAATGTTGTATTGTATTATGATTGGGATAAATTACAGCCTAGTATTTCTTTATATACAAGCTCAATCCTATACATGTGGAGGAGAACGTGACACGTCATCTAGTTAGTTCAATAACCGACTAAGAACCTCCTTTCTATATCTTCATACTCCCCTCTCAAGCTGGATTAGGAGGAACCATAGGGACCGTACATAATCCAAGCTTGCCAGCGAAGAATCTTTGTTGAGAAGCCCCAAAGGGTTTAGTCATAATATCAGCTATCTGCACACCAGTCCTGACAAACGAGGGTGTAAGAAACCCTTCTAAATATTTTTCACGCCCAAAGTGACAATCGACATTGAGATGCTTTGTGCGCTCATGGAAAACCAGGTTTTGTGTAATATGAATTGCTGCTTTGTTGTCACACAAAAGTGGTAGTGGCAACTGTAGTGAAACTTGAAGGTCTTTTAGTAAAGCTACTAACCAAACAAGCTCAGCAGAAGTATACGACATACATATGTATTCCGATTCTGCAGAACTTCGACTGACGGTCTTCTATTTCTTGGTTTTCCAAGAGATGAGAGATGATCCAAGGAAAATAGCATATCCACTTACCGCTCTGCAAGTGAATGCACAAGTCACAAAGTCCGCATCACTGTATGCAGTGATGCTAAGATCGCTTTCAGCAGAGTAGAATAACCCTGTATTTATCGATCCTTTGAGATACCGAACAACATGTATAGCAGCTTGCATGTGTGGCTCCCTAGGTTGATGGACGAATTGACTCAATTGTTGTACAGAAAAAGACAAATCGGGCCTTGTGAGATTGAGATATAGCAGGCGTCCAATTAGTCTCCTGTACTTTTCTGGATCCTCTAGCAGCTCTCCAGTTTCAGTAGACAACTTAAGCCCCTGTTGCAAAGGGAACTCAACAGTATCACAATCTAACATGTTCAAGTCTGTGAGAATATCCATTATGTATTTCCTTTTATTAAGCATAATTCCAGTTTCATTCCTGGCTACTTCAATTCCCAGAAAATACCTCATCAAACCGAGATCTTTAATGGTGAATTTTGAATCTAGACTCCGCTTAGTAAATTGTATGCCTTCATCATCATCTCCAGTAAACAAAATATCATCAACATATATCAAAGCAACCACAAACTTCTGCTGCTTGTTGCGAATAAAAAGGGAATAATCCTCCTTTGACAGTGTGAAAGCAAGAGACTTGAGACACCTGGTTAACTCAATATTCCATTGTCGTGATGCTTGCTTTAGACAATAAATGGACCTTTTGAGACGACAAACAAGACCAGATGACGCCTACCCATCCGGAGGTTTCATATAAACCTCCTCATCAAGATAACCATAGAGGAATGCATTATTCACATCCAATTGGTGCAATGGCCAATTCCTGGCAGATGCAACTGCAATAAGACTTCTGACTATAGTAAATTTGGCCACCGGAGAAAACGTATGTTTGTAATCTTTATTCTTTATCTAGTTGTATCCTTTTGCCACTAACCGAGCCTTATATCTTTCAATAGACCCATTCGGGTTGTGCTTGATTTTGTAGACCCACTTGGAGCCAATTGCTTTATGTCCATCAGGTAAGGGTACAAGCTCCCAAGTATGATTCACCTCTAAAGCAGAAATGTCCTTATCGATTGCTTGGACCCAACAAGGATTTAATTTTGCCTGACTATATGTATCTGGTTCAGGAACCTGTAAAACAGACGACAAAGAGACCACAAACTCTGCATCAAAATCAAGAAGATCATTGAGAACTTGAGAATGAAAGGATGCTGAAGTAGATTCTGCTGCAGGAGTTTCCACAGGCTGAGATGGTTTCTGCAATACAGGACAATGAAAGTCATTAAGTCTGGTTGATATTTGCCTGACCGTGGAAGATCTCCTAAGAGGCTGGAAACTAATTGGATCTGACTGATGTAAGACAGATACATCTTCTACTAATTTTGAATCCGTATTCTGACCAGATGTGATGAGATCAGAGGACTGAGAAATGCTGTTTGGAACTGTATATGGAGATGAATTTTGGGAATAATTGGGACTATGAGATGATTGTATAGAGCTGGATACATCATTCATATCAGTAGAAGGAGCATTACTGGTACTGCCTGTAGCATTTGGGCTACTGTCAATCTTAGCAAAATCTGAATTAAAATCCACCAGCCCATTAAATTCTGGAGCTGAGTCATGATGCATATCATCAGTACTCTTGAATGGAAACACAAGCTCTCTAAATACTACATCTCTACTAACGAAATATTTTTTTGCTGACAAATCGTATAGTTTGTACCCTTTTTCCCCATGAGGATACCTAATAAAAAGACATTTTCTAGCCTTTGGAGCAAATTTATCTTTATGAGTAATCGGCATGGTCAGGGGCGGACCCATGGTGTATCATACAGTAGCAATTGCTACACCAAAAAATATAAAAAATGTCAGAAAAGTAAAGTCTGCTATATAGTTAATCATGGTGGCGGTCCTGGCGGAGTAAATATTGGAAGGTTCTCCTTCCAAACATGAATCAATCTCTCAAGCTTAATTGACTAATAAAATCAATATCACCTTAATTATTCACATATTCCCGTAAAAAACGCTTCAATTTCCTTTTGAAACTTATTCCTATAGTATTGCTCACCATTTTTACCAAACTAAAAAAATATAACCAATCTATATATTATATTAAAAGGAAAACAAAGCATTCTCCATACTCCATTTCCCCAAATCTCAAAGCTAAAGCAAGCCACATGTCGCGATACTATTGGATGGAAGATGAAAAGGTATGAAGCTAAAGCAAGCCACGTGTCGCGATACTATTGGATAGAAGATGAAAAGGTATGAAGTGGAAGATGAAAATGAGGAAGGAGTTATGGAGGAAGTTATGAAGTGGAAGATGAAAAGGTAGGAGTTATTAAGTGGAAGATGAAAATGAGGGAGTTATGAAGAAGATGAAAAGGTATGAAGTGGAAGATAAAAGGGAGGAAGGAGTAATGGTTGAAAGCTTAACACTTATAATTCACCACCTATATCAATGGATGCTTCCCTTTCCATTACACCATCCAAGTGTTTCTTGAAACGAGCATGATCAATTCCCACCATATTACCGTTGAGAAATTAAAGCGCATGATCCGAAGATGTGTAGTCGTCGAGACAAGAATCCAAAACAACCTCCACCCACCTACGTTCTATTTGATACGTCTTCCACATCAACGATACTCGGGTGTAGTAGTGAACGTGACTTCATGGGGTGATGCGTCCGACTACATTACAGAGGAAATTAGCCGACAAAATGGACATAACATGGTCGTAGTCATCACATCTGTAAGGGTCATAAATTATGAAGGTAATAAACTTTTCTTTATCAACTTTTATCGTTCATCTCTTTGAATATATGTAAATTTACATGCTCAAGTTTGTCACATATGATTACTCCGCATTCCGTCTTAACACTAAATAGTACTTCTCCATTCGTCTCGATGGTTTATAACCTCGTGGTTTAGTACAACTATACAAAGTCGAACGGACATAGGTAGGCTCCTCCTGTTAAGTTACAAACCTTTGCACGTGGAATTTTTCTCAAGTGGGACTATCAAATACTTACTCCCTAACAAAAAAAATAGAGTAATTGAAGGAACCGTACCATTATTACATTGGCTAAATTAAGATTATTCTTCCTGATACACAAGGAGGCAATTAGTTAGGTCTGACTGTCTTGCTAATTATTAACAAATCTTTAGTTGGGTTGAGGTATATTCATTCAATTTCAATTACTCGCTTAAAGTTGGAATTTTGCTTACTTCAGTAGTATCTACTGTATCTCACTTCTCACCTCACCAGTATGGCAGTATGAATGATGAATCTCTTGATTTTGACTAAAGATAGTTAAGCATTTGTAACTGCAAGTTTGGAGCTTAATTGAAACATCAGATGGCTATATACGCTAACGACTTTTCTAACATGTTTCTACTGGACACACGTTAATATACTAATCTATATCTATATATTATATTAAATAGAAAACAAAGCATTCTTTATGCTCTATACAACCAATAATCAATTCTAAGGTAACACACTTGGCATGATGTGATTGGGTAGAAATTGAAAAGGAGAGAGTTGAGTACATAATCAATGCCAAAGTCGGTTATTATTAGTTAAAACCCTTCAACTTCTTCCTCATTATTGATTATGTAGAATCCAAAGTGAAGAATCCATCAACTTCTTCCTTATTAGAACCCTTCAACTTCTTCCTCATTGATTTCAACTTCTTCCTCATTGATTAGGTAGAATCCAAAGTGAAAAACTCATCAACTTCTTCCTCATCCTTCAACTTCTTCCTCATTGATTAGGTAGAATCCAAAGTGAAGAATCCATCAACTTCTTCCTCATTGATTATGTAGAATCCAAAGTAAACCAATAAATTTCAACCACCTCTCATCCTCTTCATCTTCCTCCCTTATAATCCACCACCTATAACAATGGGTGTTTGCCTTTCCCATTACACCATCTACGAAATCGAGCTGATTCCCGCCGCCAAACATCGTCTTACTGTTGTCGTTGGATGCAGACGACCCCGATTTTTTCCACCGCCCAGACTAACTCGGTATGTGCGTGGCTATCAATTCGTTCCTGCTTCATTGTGTTCATGTTTGCATTAGACTCATCTTAATGCTACTCATTATTAGTAGGAGTCAATCGATACAACCTCATTCTCACATAATTGACATAGTATTGTTATTGTAATAATAAGTTGATGTAGTATCATATCAACACGTCGATCATAGATTTAGAGGCATCTCTACATCAATCATAATCTAATACACAACTAATAATGGAAAATAATAGAAGAACACTAACACAGACAACAAATGTGAAACATCAAAATTAGAAACAAGCACAACAAAGGGTAAGAGCAATAATAGATTGTTATGTGTGTTGAACTTTGTTTCCAGCTTGCTATATAGTGGTACTATGTATTAAAGCGCTAAAATTGTTATCTCATGTATATGTCACCTTTTGTCTATGATATAATAATACCTCACATTTTTTTCAAAAAAAAAGGGCAAGAGCAACAAACTCAACAATGTAGACGAGAGAAAACAAAGTAGAAACTAGCACAAGATCGAACAATAAAATACGATATCTCACTATTTGTATAATTTCATGTACAAAAAAAATCACGTACAAAAGTTGAGAAAGCAAAAAATATAAAATAGGAGAAAAGAAAAATGTAGAGAGAGGGGGATGTTAGAGCACTATCTTATCTATTTATTAATTTATTAAAATTCAAACAAACCATCATCATCCATCATTTATCTAAGGGCAATAGCAGCAATAGTTGTAGTTCCATACACCATATGTTCATTGTCATGGAGGTACATCTAACCATGTTTGAAACTTTCTATTTCACCGATCAATGGTAAAAGTTTCATATATTTATTGTGGATCCCCTTTTTTCTCTCAATTTACATGTATGAAATCGATTCCATACTTTAGAAACCGATTTCATATAAGGAACTTTATTCTCTAACTCAATGATATGAAACTCCTTATATATTATCATTGCTATTGCCCTAATACTATCTTATACTCCCTTTGTTCATAATCTTTTGCCCCATTTCATCATTATTTGCAAGAGTATTTTAATGAAACTGGGCAAAAGATAGTGAAAGGAGGGAGTAATAAAGTCATGTGTTCTGCTCTGTTTAGGCCAAGCAACTAAACCAACCGACAAATAAAATTAAGAAACGAGGGAGTCCGTTAAAAAACAAAGACAATCAATTAACAAAATTTTTAATTAAAAAAAACCCAATCAATTAAGAAATAAGGGAGAAAAGAGGAAAAACTTATCAACTCCACCTTGCTTCATCATCCTCTTCCATTCATCTTCCCCTTCCATAGTTCATAATTGTATTATCACCTACAACAATGGATACAAAAGTTATTATAGAGCATGAACCTCAATATGTCACCCAAGTGTACAACCAAAGCGACCCGATTAGACCTACAACCAAACCTCAATATGAACCTCAGTGTACCACCCAAATAGAATTAGAGTTTCGCGGTAAACACACCAATTAAAAAGGAGAAGAGAAGGCTAGACAAGAAGTAAGCGAACAATTATTATGTACATCAACTACGAGCACTTCATAATACATTGCTTATATTTTAAGAACAAAACTAACACACTCAATGTGTTATAAGTCTGAAGGGGTAGTAAAAGAAGTATCCGTAACAATAGAAACCATAGAAGAAAAGATGCCAATATTAGATTTGAAAATCTCAACTAAAGACGCGAGGAAAAACTAAGAAAGATCAAAGTCATAATTCAAGAGGATTACGTTCTCCAATAAAAGTTAAAAAATGAATTATTAGTTATGCATTACATCTTATAGCGTTATATCTCATTTTCGCCAATAATCACTTGCTTAAGTTTTTACAAACACACTTTCAGTCTAATTCACCCTGCTACACTTGTGGTGACATGTTTGATGTATGTTTTGACACTTTTACTCCCTTTTTTTCCCACCATTCATTTAACATACATGTCATATATATTTCTGTAACTTGAATCGTTCAATCTTTCTAACCTCCCTCTTATTCAGAATTTAGGAATGTCTGTGGAAGTAACTAAAATTACAAAGACATGAAATCAAAACAAAAAAATGCATAAATTAATAATAAAATAAATATTGGACAATGAAGCAAAAAAACAGAATTGCGATTTACAAAGGCCATAAAACAATATATTCCCGTGCGGTGCACGGGTATGGCGACTAGTTCATTTATTCAAAACTTAAACAACAATACTTTTTGATTTTACAATATTGTGCTTGAAGGTAGATCATGAATGTGAATTAAAGTATACTCCCTCCGAGTTCCTATGGAAGAAAATAATGAAGATGAAATGTGTGGCTAAAAAAAATGTGAGAGTAAATATGAACCACATGTTAATAGCCTAAAAAGGAAAGAGAGGAGAAGATCAAACTCAGTCTATTAAGGAAATATGGAAGAATACTAAAACTCGGAGGGAGTAGATTTATAAGGAGTAGATCTTTGCTTTCAATAGTCGAGGTAATTTTTTATTTTATTTCTATTCAATTTATTTGGATGATTGGATTAATGTAGTTCTGGAATCTAGACATGCATATATGGAAGATGCACGAGAAGGATGAAAACTAATTAGGATTAGATTTTTACTTTTATGATAGATTAATTTTTTACTTTTAGGTGTATATTTGTTTATTATAGTAAATAAATCAACCCTTTTAGAGGGAAATCATTACAATTCCTCTTCATTCTAAATTTTTTATTTTTATTTTTTTTAATAGTTATTCTCTTCTTACCTTAATAAAACAATTGTAAACTAATTAGTGCGACAATGTGAATGAACTCTACATAAACTTTACGAGTAAATTCTTTTTGTACCGGAAAATCGAAAACTTTAAACTATAAGCGACTTTATTTGTCAACATCATAGCCTTAGACTTTGTTGAAACAATGTAAGGTAATGCATACAAGGAAAAGATAATTTTAAAAAAATATGAATTTTTAAGTTGGGTTTGACAAAAAAAATACAGTGGCTAGTTTCTAACACAACAACAAAAATTGAAATTAGTAGTGTTACAAAAAACGCTATCATAAGCAATATTATACGGAGTAATTTGCTACACCAAATAGATTTTTCTGGGTCCGCCCCTGGGCATGGTAGAATACTAGAATAGCAAAGGGATCCAAAGACCCTTAATTCATCAAACTTTGGAGGTGTATTGAATAAAACTTCATATAGAGATTTCCAACGAAGAATAGGAGTAGGCATTTTGTTGATTAGATAAGTGGCAGCAAGTATAGAATCACCCCAAAACTTAAGAGGAAGATTTGCATGTAGCATTAGTGCTTGTGCAGTCTCAAGAAGATGTCTATGTTTACGTTCCACCCTCCCATTTTGCTGTGGTCGACCCACCACACTTCGTTGGTATATAATCCCCTCATTAAGGAACAATGTGTGACATGCTTTTTGATCAAATTCAATACCATGGTCAGTACAAATCATCTTTATTTTACTTGAAAACTAAGTTTGCACCATACGAATGAACCCTTGTATAAAACCAGGTACCTGATCTTTGTATTGAAGAAGATATGTCGAAGTACATCGCGAACAATCATCTAAAATAGTAAGAAAGAATCGAACTCCACTTACACAAGGAACCTGGCCTATAAGGACCCCAAAGATCCATGTGAATGAGATCGAAAGAATTAGAAGCATGAGAACTACTCCTAGTAAAGGGTAATCTGTGATGTTTAGACAAAAGACATGTTTCACAGAAAAAAAGAAAATTAAACCCTACAGAATCACCAATTACATGTTTCAGCTTATCAGCAGATGTATGACCTAGCCTCGCATGTATCAACTGTACATCACAATTGCTCATCCCAGAGTCTGATGTACTAGCATTACACTAATTATTGAAGAAGTTGACACTAATATTATCCACATGATCGACTAAGAGAGCAGATAGAGTCCTCCAGTCTTCCTTGCAGAACCTCTAATGACCTTACTTGAAAGGTCCTGGAAAAGACATAAGTCCTTAGAAAAATGTACTTGAAGATGAGAATGTTGCAGGAGGCGACTTACAGACAGTAAATTTTGTTTGAACTCATCTATAATAAAGACATTCTGCAAGATTATGTGATCATTTATCCTCATTTTTTCTGTTTTATAAGCAATTTTGACTTAACCATCAGGAAGACCTACTCTAATAGGCCTTTTCAGGGTAGAAATATCATGTAATATATCAGCATATGGCGTCATATGATCCGATGCTCCTGTATCAACTATCCACTCATGCATAGATGGATGTAAAATCTGATTATTCAAATGTAAACAAGAAACAGTACCTGCCGAACTCATAGCATGCCCCTGATTATCAGTAAAAGACTTCAAAATCTTCTGATAAATTGTGCTGGTCGTGTCATTAATAAGTCCCTGATCCATCTGCACTTGACCGACTCTAGAAGTTCCTGCAATATTTCCAGGCGCATCAAATTCAAGAGGAGTATCATCTCCCTGATCAGGAAGAATATCAACATTGTTTGCAGCCCTTCGGTAGACGTTAGCCCCATTCTGAAAATGCACATCAGATGACCTTGTACCACCACGAGAATTTGCCTTATTCTTGTTAAACTTACTCTTACTGTTGGGATTAAAGTAACAGTACTCAAAAACGTGCCCCTTCTTGTTACAATGTGAGCAGGTTTGTAGTTTGTGACAGTTTTGCACCTCATGCCCCTTCTTTTTGCAGTGTGTGCAAAAATTCTCCTTATAATCCAATCGAGGCTTCTTTCCACCTCCCGAATTAGCAGCGTATGCAGTGTTTCAGCCAATATATCCACTGCATCACTAATCTGCTTCTGCCTTTCTACCTTTTGCAGGAGAGAAAAAGCTTTGTTGAGTGGTGGTAAGGGTTCCATAGTGAGGACGTTAGTCCTTACTCCTTCAAAATTGGTGTTCAAACCCATCAAGAACTGTATGAGTTTGGTTCCTGACTCCCTTTCCAATGTTCGCTTAAGCAATTTACATGAACACGAGTCTATAGCTCCACAAGTACACAATGGCATGGGGTCAAGACTATCAAGAGTCTCCCATGTCCTTTTCAGCCTGCTATAATAGTCCACCAGAGGTGCATTGGACTGAGTAGTATCACTCAGTTCCTTCCTTAACTGATAGATTTCAACTGTGTTAAATTGCCCGTACCTCTCTGTTAACTCATTCCACAGATCCTTAACACTACGAGCATACTCAACGGTCTCACGAATCTCCTTAACCAGTGAGTTTAGAATCCATTTTACCACCATATAGTCACATCTAACCCACTGATGATATTTTTTATCCTCTCTACTAGGTTGCTTACACGTTCCGTCAATAAAACCATCCTTGTTCTTGGCTATTAAGGCAACGTAAGCATCACGCTTCCAAGATATGAAACCAGTACCATTAAACTGAGTCGAAACCAACTAAAGCATAGGTTGGTGTGGACATGACATAGGTCCACCCCGACGCGGCCACGCGCGGGTTTGGGGCGGCGAATGAATCTCCATATGAGATGGTCAAATTGAAATTTAAATCGAAGTAGGAGTCGCCACCGAACTTTGTGGGAGTTCGGGCCCGTTCGAACCCACTCTATGTCGTAGTGGGCCGTATACAAAATACGGCCCATTTCCGATGTCAGAGCTTATTGGGTTCGTCCCTTTGCATTATGATACCGATACCGACATTATCGGATATCGTGTATTGAATGACTCTCGTTGCCAATGTATTCGGACATCCGGAAACCATGGTTCTGAGTAAGGGGTGAGGGTACGTGTTGGGAAGTTCACTAAGAACACCCAACCCCGCCCGCACTTAGCGGTCTTTACTAAGATATCGTTCGTTTTTTGTGTACACGCGTTAGTTCGACGGTTGAATGATATGCAAAGATTATTTTCCTAAGCATGTGAGAAAAATAAATGGGTTGCTAAGTCGTTTAATGCATGTTAAACTAATAACGTCAAAGTTATTTTAGCATGTGAGGTTCGTTTTAGTCTAATAAAACAATAGAAATAAATAAATTGCTACAAACACGAGAAAACGAGTTAGTAACGATTGAATAAATTGAATAAAAATGTAAATACGATAATATGCATGATTTTGAAAAAGATTTAATGACACGTGATGGATTAACACGTGTTGACCGAGGTCGAAAAAGTATTTATCGAAATCTGATAATATGTCACGAAAGTCGCTTTTTTATGTAAGAAACGAAAAGAATAGAAAAGTGAGAAAACGAGAAAAAAGGGGCTCGGCCATCCAGGCTTCCGCGCAAGTCGCCTGGAAGGCGCACGACTCGCGCGGGAGTCTGTCCCGCTTTTTTATTTTTCGAAAATCGTCAATTTTTATAAATCGCGTACAAATATGGATTAATTTATACTCGATTTATATTTTCGATATTCGTCATATCCAATATTCGATTATGAAATCGATATCAAATAGCCGGAATGATTTTTTTAGAAAAAGTTTTCTTTTGAACGAAAAGGAATTTGAACGAAAAGAAAAAAAATGTTAATTCTCTCCGCGTAAAAAATCGTCGAATTTTGTTTTAAAAAAGATGTAACGATTTTTAGCATCAACGAGATTTAATTTAGTTCTTGTTTAAATACGATATTTGATTAGAGAGTTGATATCGTATTTTAAGAACGTTTGTTTTACGAAAATATTTTTATAATATCGATACTAGAAATATAAAAAGAAATATGTGACGAACGACCCGTAATAATAAAAAAACGATGAACGACGCAAGAGAAAAAAAACGAGAAAAAAACGTGGAGAAAGGAAGAGAAAGGAGGAAGAGTCGGGTTTGATTTTACACCCTCAACCTACTTGCTTTGTTTTCTCGGAATAGAGCTCGTCGGAAAGTGGCTTAAACACGGGAGCGTCGAGATGATGTGGGATGAGTTTGGGTGTCGGTTTGGTCGTGTGGGGTGACGGATTTCGGCCGGCTTGGGGTCGGATTCGTCGGGTCGAGGTTGCTCGGGAATTGTTTAGCGTAACGAGGCTGTATGCGGGAATAATTGATGTGTAATGGTTGTGTAAATTGCTGTGTATTTGGTGTGTATGAATGTGTTATCAATGTTGAATGTGTCGATTGAATGTGACGGGATGTCCTATTTATAGGAAAGGTTCTCGACAGAAGCTAGGAGAGGTACTCTTGCTTAGGTGACAAGAAATACCGTTTTGGATAGGAAACGTAAGAGTTTGAAAGGGAACGAGAGTCTCGTTTCTTGGTGAAGAAGTCGAGTATCTCGGCTGAAAGGGGGAGGGTTGGCTGAGTATTTTGATGCTCGGTTGGTAATTGATTCGGTTTTCGGATAGAATTCCTACTTGAGATCGAATTCTATCTCTAAACGGATTTGTTTAATATTTTGTGTAGCTGATTTTTTGTAGTATTTGAGTCCAAACCGGACGTGTGGTGTCACGGCTGGTCCATGTGTCTCGGGAAAAAATATCTTTGACCGGGTTTGACCCGGTCGCTAAAAGACGGTTTTGCCCCTGGTGCCAGATTCGACCCGAATTAGTATTATTTGACTCGAAACGACCCACTGGGCCTGGATTTGAGGTTGGTTTAGTAAGATTTGTACTCCGTAATAGGCCCAAGCCAAATGTCCATGATTTCGAGCCCATATCCGAGTCCATTAAAGCATGTTTGCGTCCGATCATCATCGGGTGCTTGGCGGGAACTACTATAGACACCTAGCGGTCAAAATGTGGGTGTCTACAGTTGGTCAGACGAAGACAAATATAGCGGATCACAAGCACGAATAATTGTTCGCATGAGATGAATTCTCAGGCTCAGAATTAGTCATGATTTAAAGCGAAGACAAGATAATTGAAGAATACAGAATTGAATAGGTGATTGCGTCAAAGCAAATGTGACGAACACGAAATTGATTTCGAAATCAATCGAACTAAACACTGAATTGAACTCAGGAAGCAAAGAAGTGCTCGAACAAGCTAATTCAAGCTAGAAAAAGGAATTGAAGAAAACACTCAAGAAATGTGAAGCAATGGAGAAATTGAATGTGGAAGAAATGGTGAAGATTATACCACACTGATAAGGCAGATAAATGGAATAATCTCCGGAAAAAAATACGGATCAAGCAACCCGCTCTGATACCATGAAGAAACTCAACGAACCTCCATTGTTACACCCTGAGGAAGAGGAAAACAGAATTCAAGAGTAAATAAAATGTTGTATTGTATTATGATTGAGATAAATTACAGCCTAATAATTCTTTATATACAAGCTCGATCCTATACATGTGGAGGAGAACGTGACACGTCATCTAGTTAGTTCAATAACCGACTAACAACCTCCATTCTATATCTTCATAAGCATAGGATAGGAAATCAATGGTGAAATCAAAGAGTATTCTATTTGCGCAAAGAATCAATATCAATATATATAATTAAAGGAAGTTTTTTTTTTCGAGCGAAGAATCCAACTTTTGTAAAACACTAAGAATTTAAATATTATCTGTATTAAAAGTGGATATGATAAATGATACCCCATTTGTCTTAGTATTAGATAATTACTTCTTTGAATTTTAGTAGTAGACAAAATAATCCTAGGACCCTAAAGAATTACCATTATATAAACCGTTAATTATCACCCAAGAAAACAACGAAATTTGAATAGACACCGCGTGGAACTATTCAGTTCGGTTTGATAACTTTTTAATATTAATATTTATTTATTCACATTCTAAAAAATATTAGAACCTCTAAAAAATATATAATATAAAATTTGAATTTTTTAAATAATTATTAACAAAATAAAATTATTATCCTAATTTAAGTAGATATATTATATTATATAGAGTAACTAAATTATCCTAATAGAACTATAGTTGAAGTTGTGAGAAATTACAATTTGATGTAAAACCATTACATTTCGTTTAAACAAACAAATTATTGTTCCTATGATTTTTAGAACGGAATACGTATTAGATAAAATTACAATAAATAACTTTTTTGACTTTTTTACCTTTTATAATATCAATAAAAATATGCTTTAGGAGTTTTATTTTATTTAATATTATATTGTAATATTTTATTTATATTCATTAATTATAATAGTCATATAGAAATACTTATAAATAAGAAATTTTAAAAAGAGGTAGCATTACATTTATAATTAATTTTTATTTTATTTATCGTTTAAAGTACTAGAATAGATACCTTATAGAAATATTATATCACAATTCATATATAAATATTAATACAACAATCATATAAATATTTTTTACGGACAGGTCGGGTTCAGTCACGACCCTAAATTACCGGGATCATGACAGTCAAGTCGCGGATCAAGATTTATAGGTGCTAACCAACGAAAAAACAGGTTGGAGGGGTTAGGTTTATGAGTCAACTCAACCTAAGTTTTGTTAGGTATAATACTACATCCGTCCTAAAAAGATCGCCCTATTTTCTCATTATATGTGAGAATTTTTATAAAACGGAGCAATCTTAGTGGGTTGGAGGGGGTAATGTTCAACTCGAGAGCACAACTTTAGTCTCTCGATATATAAGCAAGCAATATACTCCCTCCGAGTCTGAATGATCTTCCTCTTTTATTAAAATATACCTCACATATATTAAACAAAGGGGAAGATCATTCAGACTCGGAGGGAGTACGAAATACTAAGAGTGGTAGATGATTTAACTTAAAATTAATTGATATATAAAAATAACTACGTTGAATCAATAAACATTCACTGAATCATCAATATAATTAATTAAGCAAGATGTTTTTCGAGCAACATGGTAATCTCCAATAGTTTTTGGATTCTTAAATACAAACTTAAATTATTGAACACATTTAAATTTTTAAAAAAATTTAACACTACAAATTTGATTAAACTATTTTAACTAATTCAAAATTTTCATGAAATTAAAAACATTTAAATAGAACAATTGATTAAATAATTAAAAATAAAATGAGTATAATTGAACCTTTTATCGAGTGACATGTAGTCTCCAACTTTTTAAACTACATAGTTTATTTAAATAACTTTTATACACACTGGATCAAAACAAAGGCAAGTTCAATTATGGGTCGGGTTATTCGGGTCACTTGACGGGTTATGGTTAGAATACGGGTGAAACGTAGTTTCGAACGACTAATTTTTTACCCTTTTAAATAATATTTTTGATATTACAGTTTTATTTATTTTAATAATATTATTTTATAGACATTGATTATAATGTTTATATTTCAATGAATTTTTAAAACTACTTTAATAATTATTTTATTATCAAAAGATAAAAAAATGTTGCATTAAATTGAATATTAGTCTATATTTTTAATTTAAAATATTGAGTCACGGATCAAGGTTTTGAATCTTGACCTACCAATAAACGGGTTGAACAGGACGGATTTACGAGTCAGGTCAAGTTTTGTCAAGTCTAATAGTAACGTTACTATTTAACACGATAATACAACTTTAGTCTCCAAACAAGTCTTTCTTGTGACTTGCATATACGTCACAAGTTTACGACGCGTCAATCACTACCCATTTGGGTAATAAATAAGACAAATCAGGAAACCATTTCCTATCCATTTTGCTTTTGTCTTATCTACCCTACATAGGTTGCACTTGACCCGTCGCAAGCTAGAAGAATAATGCACTTCCTCCCCCCCCATCAGTGTTCTATCCATTTGATTATTTTATACCACCTAATGATCGAATATATAATGAGTAGTACACTTATGGAAGGGGGGAGTATTAAAATTGCTCTCTATGTAAAGTAAGAATTTGTATTGGTCTACCTATGTACAATTGTACAAGAGAATAATATACTAAAATTATTAGATAATTTAAGTTAAGACTAGACACAAATTTACATTAAAATAAAAGGATAACATATAATAATTAATTATATCGAATAACTAGAATTTTAGCAACATCTAGCACTACAAGAGAATTGCAATTTAGCTACTAATTTAGCAACTGCCTAAAACTCAGTCGCTAAATATATAAATTAGCTACTACTTTTGAGACATAAATATATTTAGTCTCTATTTTAGATATCAAAATATAGTGGTAGCTAATTGCGTCACTATTATAGAGATTAAATAAAGTCGATAGCAAATTTGGTATCTAATTTAAGTTTTTAGATACGGAAAAACGTCAGTAGCTAAAGTTGTCTCAATATATATCGACATAAAATTGCGAATAATGTATTTAGTTTTTATATAGGAGACCAAAGTAAATGAGTAGCAATTTTAGTATCTAATTTAAATTCTTAGCTACAGAAATAATTTGGTAGCTAAATTTAGTTGTCGGTCGTTGCTATCATGTATTTTTTATAATTCTTATGATATTTTTTAATATATGTATATTACTATTGGAGTATTACAAAAGTATCTTACAATCCACATTTTAATGATTAATTTTACCTTTAAGTATACATTCATTGTCCGAACAAACATAAATCTTCAAGTGGTCCAATGGTTTGACACTTGGTCAAGTGTTTGAAGGTTATGTGTTCGATTCCTCTTGCGAACTTAATTCATCAAATTCTATACTAGAGGCGGTGGTGTGGTGCGTGGACGTACATGCGTGGTTTAGTGAGCTAGGGGTAACTCTACGTGCGGTATGGTGGGCTAGCTAGGGTGATGTGGCGGGGTAGGGGTATGACGTGTATTTCTTGTTTTTTCGTGGCCATTTTAGATACCAAAAAATTGCGTCGCCAATTTTGCTACAACTGAATCGGTCTCTAAGTTCGTCCCTAAATTAGCTACTATACAATTTGCGGTCGCTAATGTAGCTACTCCAATTTTCGTCTCTATTATTGTCTCAAAATTTGCTACCACCCTTTCGTCGCTAAATTGGTAGCTAATTTTGGTCGCTAATTCAGTAGCTAAATTAGCGACAAGGCGTTTAGCTACTAATGAAATTTAGTCGCAAATTCAGTCTCTAAGCTAATTAGCTACGGAATATTGAAGATTTGCTACTAAAATCTCCGACTCTAAAGTGACTTTACCTTGTAGTGTAGGCATATGAATATGTTGGCTTGAGCTGAGATTTTAGACTAAGGCTTTGTAGTCTCTTTTTTCCAACGAGTTGAATAGGTCAGTCCACGTCATGGTCCAAAATTAATAGGTCATTTAGGTATGTTTTGAAAGATTAATTTGGAAGGAAATGGAGGGGAAGAAAAGTGATCTAAGCAAGTTCCTTTGTTTGGTTAGCAAAATGGGACGAAGGGATTTGTAGGTGAAAGTAAAATGGATTTCTCCATTCCTCTCCTCCAAAGCAAAATATTTTCCCTCCAAAATTAGAGGTAATCTATATGCGAGTGCGGGTCAGACATGGGCAGGGCTAAGGGTAAAAGTTTGACCCACGGACAAGTCGGCTTGAGACATGTTCGCGGATCGGACTTTTGTATATTATTGAAAATGTTGTGTCCAAGCCCGCTAAAAATTAGGGCCAGACGGGACAAGTCAATCGGACGGTACGACCCATGATCCAAAATAGACAAAATTTGGAGGAAAAATGTATCATCTCCATTCTCCTTCCCCTTCCCGACACTTTCCCTTCTCTTTTTCCCTTTCCACTACTCCCTTAGCTTTCTCTCTCATTTTATTATCCATCCACACCCTTAAGATTCGGGTAAGAAAAACAGGTTCATGACTCTAAAAACAACAAATGGGATGGGGCAGGTTTGCAGGTCGGGTCAAATTTAGAGCAAGTTGATACCATACATTCAATATATTCAATGTAGAAAATCAAATGGTTAGAGAGTAAAAGATATAAATAAACTCATTGTTTCATCTGAGTTGTCACAGACATATTTATATTGCTAACGAACATAGGTGATGGTATCTTGATGAACATCATTTGTTTCACCAGATAACTAATGTAGGTACTAGACCTGTTGGGCAAGTCGGATCAAATACGAGTCATGGGTCGGGTTATAGTTATGGTTACAATACGGGTCATAAATAGTTCGAATGCCTAATTTTTTTTTTACCTTTTTTAAGTAAAAAAATTAGAATGATAGGATAGATCTAGATTATGTGACATAGTTAATGTTGGACTTCATATGTTTATGCTCCTAATCGATTCGTATTCAGGGTCAGCCCAAAGGTTGTTCATTTCGATTGTAGGAATCGTCGAACTGGGGTTCAAGTAAGAGGAATGCCTCGATATGTACTATTGACTGACCACTTCCGCCAAAGTAGCATAATATTAGCCAAGCATAGTTAGTAGATTGTAATAACAGGGTTGAGTATCAAATTAAATTAGCAGAATTAAAAAGGATGATAATTAGCTGATCGTAGGACATCATATTATAATGTTATTGTTGCACCCGTGCATCGCACGGGCATCAC
Organism: Agrostemma githago; assembly: GCA_958450325.1. NCBI lineage: Eukaryota > Viridiplantae > Streptophyta > Magnoliopsida > Caryophyllales > Caryophyllaceae > Agrostemma > Agrostemma githago. The sequence continues at coordinate 12,599,818 of OY288254.1, read as the reverse complement.
AACTAGTTAAAGGGTAAAACAAAAGCAATCACGTGGAGATCAGAGCACAATCTAATCTAACTATTGCTATAAAATAATACTTCCTCCGATTTTTTTTAGCTTCTCATCTTTTTTTTCCGTCTTTCTTTTATCTTTTCATTTTATCTATTTTCATTTTGATCCATGATTTTTATCATACTATCCTTACTGTTTACAATAATTTACACCTTTATTCTTTCCTATACCTTTATTCTTTCCTATAACCGGAGGACGTAGCAAAAAAAAAAGCACAAGAAAAGGATGAACCACAGAAAGGAGATGAGTCATGTACTCATGTGTTTGACATAAGTTTAGTTAAGTTTCATCTTCATAATTGTTCGTTCATATGTACCGACAACAGTGACTGCCGACATCTTGCCCTAACTCCTGCTCATACGCCTAATACTCATCATACTCATATGCTTAAATAATTGATTAAGAATCAAATGTCGGTCTCCATAAACATACATACGTACATAATTACATATACAAATACACATCTGCAATGTCTTTCTACTTCGTAATGAAACTGAAAAATCTGTAGAATCAGAGAAAAAAGACACATAACAGCTCCCAAGTTTTTTTGTTTGACTTTCCACTGCAAGCATCTTAGAATAATTTACCCGGAGAAAGACTCAAATTGGACCATTATTAGAGTAAAAACAACGTGCTTATCGTTTGAGTAATGATATTTTCAATCACACGCTTCATAAGATTACAGTTTATGACAATGACTTTAGAAAACTAGCACAGTAGAATGATTCTTCTCCCATTTAACAAAATTATACTGTAGTTAGTTACTTAGTTGTTCACAATGTCACTAAAATTACAAAGGGAGGAAAGATCAGGACATGTGATGTGGATCGTCGAGTACCAATCGCCAAAGCCAACATCTCTTCAATAGACTCCTATAACAAATACTACTCCTATAAACATAACCCTACATCTCCTCTTCACAAATCTTTTTCCATCTTTAAATGTGCAGCATCGATGGTGCTTCTTCAGTTGTCTGCATTCTATGTAGCAGGGGTCTTTGAACATGCAATCAATGGTAACCCTACATCATTGGTGGATACATATACACATTCCTGTTTCGGAATCATATTCCTGCAGTAACATTGACTACTGAGACTGGCAGGCATATCACATCTCAGATTGCATTGTCTTAAGTTTTGCTGTAGTGCCAACACTTGTACTGAATTCAGTTCAGTTGTACTCTTGCACTACTCGAGTCAGAACAACGATTCCCTTCCATGGGGAACATCGCATCGGAGGGGGTCAAAGATCAACCACGAAAATACCAGGTGATCTTACATCGAGAGCTTGGCAATGATCAAGCTCAAAGCTGTGAAAACTACATAGAGGCCAACAAGACAGAATCCCCAGAACCTTGGTACTCTGAATCTTGACCAAGTTACGACCAAAAGGGATCCCATCAAGCTTATAAACAAGAAAACAAATGCCACAACAATGCTGACGTGGAAATGGAGCACATATGGTTCAGGATACACCCTGGCAGTCTGTATCACCAGGGCCATCCCCAGCCCAACAAGCATGTTAAACATGGGCCCAGCAAAACATCCTGCCATAGCTAATGCAGGCTGGCCTGATTTAGCAACAGCCACGTCAGCAACCAAGTCGCCCACGGAATTCCCCCATGCCAGTACAGTCAGCCCAAGAAGAGCCGGTGTAAGGTCGAGAAGTGCCCCAAGAGTTGCGAGACAGTTGAGAAGTTCTCCTGCCACATTAGATATCCAAAAGACACTCATCACGAATGCCACCATCACAACCGGGATTTGCTCAGTTTTGGGGGGTTCCTTTTCAACAACGTAGTGAAGTATTGCAAGTGAGGAGGTTGAGCATATGACTACCAACCATAGAGGAAGATGGACTTGGGGTAGTAAGAACACTAGAGGATGATTCATGGGCATGAATGATCTGCAAGAATACACAAGTGCCAACGGGCAAAGAGCGATGTTTGCCGACTGGTAGAATCGACTCCACTCAGATGGTGCGGTCCGAGGGATTGTCAGCTTTAGTAGGATTGAGACGGGAGCCCCCCATATCTTTGAGATCTGTAGACAAATAACGAAAGTCATTTCTTGAAGAAGGTACTCAATCCTTAATGAAAAACGACAACATGACTAGTCCATGAACACTGAAAGAAAAACGTAAAACAAGTACTCCCTATGTTCCAATCAATACTATACTATATTATACGTATTCCTTTTAAGTCCGTTCCAATTTATTGTATACATTTCCTTATATGTTCATTCATTTCATTGTTTGATGACCCAATTACCCTCCCTTGTTTTTTCCCTCCTAACCCCACCCAACCCTCCAATTACAAAGTATATAAAGGGCAAAATAGTAACTTCAACAATAATACACCCATTCCTAACACCATCTAAAATTTTGTGCAAAAAGCAGACGTATACTATTGATTGGAACATAGGGAGTACGAGTATATGATTATCGATACTTCTCGCTTACATGACTTCATTTCCATTGGAGCCAATGACTCGAAAATTCTCTGTTTTTGGAATGTTATGAAATGACACAAAATGGCTCATTAAATTGATTGAGCCTAGTTTACATCTAAGTTCTAACCCCTCACTTACCGCAATTGTACTAACTAAATACTAATGTAATGTAGTTGTGTTGTTGGTGTAGTGGTTGTATTTCTATTTTACTTTGGAATATTTTCCCACTATGTTGAAAGATTTAATCATATCACCAATTAACCTAAATTGAAGCTTATGACACTAAAGTACTCCGGACAAAACTATGTTCAGAGTAATGGAGTATCGTATACATTCACAAAATCCTGAATACCCGTTGAAACAGGAAACAGAGAATACTGAACACATTCATAAAATTCCTCACCTAGTACTCAAAGTTACTGCACTAGCATCAATAATGTGACTAATGCCTCAAAGTCTCCTGCTCAATGGCAGGGCAAGAGAGGTCGAATTCATGCAACCATAAGGAAAATTGCATAACAATTTACATCACAGAAAAAAGGGTGTAAATAGTTTAGGATTCCATACTTTAGTATAGTATGTTATTTTGTTTTAATCTACAACATTCCAAAATCATTGAGTAAGTTTTTGGCCTGACCAGAAAGGGAAACACGATTTTCAAACCAGTCATGGAGCAAAAACTCACATGTCTTCAACCCAGACATGAAACTGACTATTTCAGCATTCTAAAATGTTGCAACTCCCAAACAAAAATATATTTTCCAAGATCCACACAGATTCCAATTTTCCAATTCTGTAGTTATCTACTCAATTGACATCTTAAATGACCCTCAGGCAAGAAAAAATCATTAAGGTGGTTGCTAGTTTGCTACTCAAACTTATTTATATATAAATGCCGGAAATCAAGCAAGCAAGCACATGATTCTGAGCGCACGCCTCCATGACCAACCATATTCAACATAAATGGAAATAGCTACTAACACTCAACAAACTTAACCTTCTAAATCCAATTTGAAAACCCAACATAAATCAGCTATCTGACAGGGAAAACGTTCATCAATCTACAACCTTACAAGAATAGCAGCTATAGAAATAGAATTATCCCATATTCTCAGCTCACTAAGATCATTAGGATACCCACAAACATATGGACTGCCGCTCTGTTGAATGCACTAAAAGACCTACCAAATATCATGAAACCATGCTTCATAGTGTTGGCTGTCCATGCAGTCTTACGCCTAGAGAAGTCAGAGCTACTAATAATAATCTACTTGAAGCCTCACAAAGATATTAAGACTAAGTAGACCAGTTGAGTATGTGGATATCCAAATGCACACAACCGATTTCCCCCTATCTGGCTCTCGCTCAATACCATCTTTTTCAAATAAAGAATCAATGCAGCACAAATGGCAACAAGAGATATATCCAACACTTATTAGCTACTCATAACTGAAAACATTTACTTAACACCAATTCAGATCAAAAGCAAATGAGCAACAAAACAAAGCTGAACAATCAATTAATGCATACCATATGTAATACCTTATCAAAAATCCCAGAAAACCGCCCCTTCTTCGCAACATCAACCCGATCCCCGCTTCCAAAATCCTCCTCAACCAAGCTTCTATTGGCTTCAAAATCCAAACTTTTTCTCCTTGCATCACCCAAATCCATCCAAAATACAAACCCAACGAAAAACAAATAAAACCCAACAAACCCAACAGCCTGCCAAAGCCATAACTCCCCACTCAAATACACATAAAACAGGAAAAACGCACCCATGAGATAAAACAACACATCCCTGACGAAGGACGCCGGATCAACACAAAAGGGCGCAGCGTAAATGGCAACGAACCCAACAACAAGCCCAGAAACAAACCCACCAGCGGACAGAATTGCCCCCATCCCAGTCCTGGGGTTCCCGGACCCGACCGCCGCAACCGAGGCGAACACATCAGGCGCGCCATTGCCGAGCGCCAGCAATGTGACGGCCCCCATCGACGGCGAAAGTTTGAGGTGTAAGCAGAGGGTTGTGACGACTGGGGAGAAGTGGTTTTGGGCGGTTTTGATTAGGATGTAGAATTGGGCAATCAGGGTTAGGGTCAGAAAGGGGAGGGAGAAGAGGTGAGTTGAGTTGAAGATGCAAGTGTGGATGTAAGAGTAGTTGAGGAAGCCGCCATTGTTGGAGGATGGTGAGGTCGAGGTCGAGGTCGTGCATGGTGATGGGGGTTTGGTGAGAAGGGATCTAGAGTGATGAAGGGGGTTTGATGGGGTTTTGAGGGTGGTGATGATGATGAAGAAGAGGAGGGTTAGGGTTATGAAGAGGATGATTGTGATTGATTTTGGTTTGATTGGGAATTTGACTTCCATGCCATTTAATTTTTGAGTTGGGTCGTTGATTTTGAATTATGTTGAAAATATTTGATTAAGGGGATTGTTTGATGGGGATTTGATGATGATGATGATTGGTTGATTGTGCTGTTTGCGAGTCATTGGTGATTCTCCATTGTTGAAGTAGTGTGACTGTGTGAGTGATTGAGGGAGGTTAGAGCAACCACAATTAACAAATTTAAAATAAAGTTTGTCATTGCCATTTCATCATTTGACAAACTCAGGAAATTAGTAACTTTCATCCACAATGGAAGAACTTTATATAAAGTTCTTATATATAACTAGTCGTCATACCCGTGCACCGCACGGGAATATATTGTTTTATGGTCTTTGTAAATCGCAATTTTGTCTTTTTGTTTCGTTGTTCAATATTTATTTTATTATTAATTTATGCATTTTTTGTTTTGATTTCATGTCTTTGTAATTTTAGTTACTTCCACAGACATTCCTAAATTCTGAATAAGACGGAGGTTAGAAAGATTGAACGATTCAAGTTACAGAAATATATATGACATGTATGTTAAATGAATGGTGGAAAAAAAAAAGGGGGTAAAAGTGTCGAAACATACCTCAAACATGTCACCACAAGTGTAGCAAGGTGAATTAGACTGAAAGTGTGTTTGTAAAAACTTAAGCAAGTGATTATTGGCGAAAATAAGATATAACGCTATAAGATGTAATGCATAACTAATAATTCGTTTTTTAACTTTTATTGGAGAACGTAATCCTCTTGAATTATGACTTTGATCTTTCTTAGTTTTTCCTCGCGTCTTTAGTTGAGATTTTCAAATCTAATATTGGCATCTTTTCTTCTATGGTTTCTATTGTTACGGATGCTTCTTTTACTACCACTTCAGACTTATAACACATTGGGTGTGTTAGTTTTGTTCTTAAAATATAAGCAATGTATTATGAAGTGCTCGTAGTTGATGTACATAATAATAATTGTTCACTTACCTCTTGTCTAACATTCTCTTCTCCTTTTTAATTGGTGTGTTTACCGCGAAACTCTAATTCTATATGGGTGGTACACTGAGGTTCATATTGAGATTTGGTTGTAGGTCTAATCGGGTCGCTTTAGTTGTACACTTGGGTGACATATTGAGGTTCATGCTCTATAATAACTTTTGTATCCATTGTTGTAGGTGATAATAAAATTATGAACTATGGAAGGGGAAGATGAATGGAAGAGGATGATGAAGCAAGGTGGAGTTGATAAGTTTTTCCTCTTTTCTCTCTTCTTTCTTAATTGATTGAGTTTTTTTTAATTAAAAATTTTGTTAATTGATTGTCTTTGTTTTTTAACAGACTCCCTCGTTTCTTAATTTTATTTTTCGGTTGGTTTAGTTGCTTGGCCTAAACAGAGCAGAACACATGACTTTATTACTCCCTCCTTTCACTATCTTTTGCCCCGTTTCATTAAAATACTCTTACAAATAATGATGAAATGAGGCAAAAGATTATGAACAGAGAGAGTATAAGATAGTATTAGGGCAATATCAATGATAACATATAAGGAGTTTCATGTCATTGAGTTAGAGAATTAAGTTCCTTATATGAAATCCGTTTCTAAAGTAAGGAATCGATTTCATACATGTAAATTGAGAGAAAAAAGGGGATCCACAATAAATATATGAAACTTTTATCATTGATCGGTGAAATAGAAAGTTTCAAACATGGTTAGATGTACCTTCATGACAATGAAAATATGGTGTATGGAACTACAACTATTGTTGCTATTGCCCTTAGATAAATGATGGATGATGATGGTTTGTTTGAATTTTAATAAATTAATAAATAGATAAGATAGTGCTCTAACATCCCACCTCTCTCTCTACATTTTTCTTTTCTCCTATTTTATATTTTTTTTCTTTCTCAACTTTTGTACGTGATTTTTTTTGTACATGAAATTATACAAATAGTGTGATATCGTATTTTATTGTTCGATCTTGTGCTAGTTTCTCCTTTGTTTTCTCTCGTCTACATTGTTGAGTTTGTTGCTCTTGTCATTTTTTTTGGTAAAATGTGAGGTATTATTATATCATAGACAAAAGGTGACATATACATGGGATAACAATTTTAGCGCTTTAATACATAGTACCACTATATAGCAAGCTGGAAACAAAGTCCAACACACATAACAATCTATTATTGCTCTTACCCTTTGTTGTGCTTGTTTCTAATTTTGATGTTTCACATTTGTTGTTGTCTGTGTTAGTGTTCTTTTATTATTTTCCATTATTAGTTGTGTATTAGATTATGATTGATGTAGAGATGCCTCTAAATCTATGATCGACGTGTTGATATGATACTACATCAACTCATCGATCAACTTATTATTACAATAACAATACTATGTCAATTATGTGAGATTGAGTTTGTATCGATTGACTCCTACTAATAATGAGTAGCATTAAGATGAGTCTAATGCAAGCATGAACCCAATGAAGCAGGAACGAATTGATAGCCACGCACATACCGAGTTAGTCTGGGCGGTGGAAAAATCGGGGTCGTCTACATCCAACGACAATAGTAAGACGATGTTTGGCGGCGGGAATCAGCTCGATTTCGTTGTACACTTGGATGGTGTAATGGGAAAGGCAAGCACCCATTGTTATAGGTGGTGGATTATAAGGGAGGAAGATGAAGAGGATGGGAGGTGGTTGAAATTTATTGGTTTACTTTGGATTCTACATAATTAATGAGGAAGAAGTTGATGGGTTCTTCACTTTGGATTCTACCTAATCAATGAGGAAGAAGTTGAAGGGTTCTAATGAGGAAGAAGTTGATGGGTTCTTCAATTTGGATTCTACATAATCAATGAGGAAAAAGTTGAAGGGTTCTAACTAATAATAACTGACTTTGGCATTGATTATGTATTCAACTCTCTCCTTTTCAATTTCTACCCAATTTACATCATGACAAGTGTGTTACCTTAGAATTGATTATTGGTTGTATAAAGCATGGAGAATTCTTTGTTTTCTATTTAATATAATATATAGATATAGATTAGTATATTAACGTGAGTCCAGTAGAAACATGTTAGAAAAGTCGTTAGCGTATATAGCCATCTGATGTTTCAATTAAGCTCCAAACTTTCAGTTACAAATGCTTAACTATCTTTAGTCAAAATCAAGAGATTCATCATTCATACCGCCATACTGGTGAGGTGAGAAGTGAGATACAGTAGATACTACTGAAGTAACAAATTCCAACTTTAAGCGAGTAATTGAAATTGAATGAATATAACTCAACCCAACTAAAGATTTGTTAATAATTAGCAAGACAGTCAGGCCTAACTAATTGCCTAACCTTGTGTATTAGGAAGAATAATCTTAATTGAGCCAATGTAATAATGGTACGGTTCCTTCAATTACTCTAATTTTTTTTGTTAGGGAGTAAGTATTTGGTAGTCCCACTTGAGAAAAATTCCACGTGCAAAGGTTTGTAACTTAACAGGAGGAGCCTACCTATGTCCCTTCGACTTTGTATAGTTGTACTAAACCACGGGGTTGTAAACCATCGAGACGAATGAAGAAGTACTATTTAGTGTTAAGACGGAGTGCGGAGAAATCATATGTGACAAACTTGAGCGTGTAAATTTATATATATTCAAAGAGATGAACGATAAAATTTGATAAAGAAAAGTTTATTACCTTCATAATTTATGACCCTTACAGATGTGATGACTACGACCATGTTATGTCCATTTTGTCGGCTAATTTCCTCTGTAATGTAGTCGGACGCATCACCCCATAAAGTCACGTTCACTACTACACCCGAGTATCGTTGATGTGGAAGACGTATCAAATAGAACGTAGGTGGGTGGAGGTTGTTTTGGATTCTTGTCTCGACGACTACACATCTTCGGATCATGCGATTTAATTTCTCAACGGTAATAGGGTGGGAATTGATCATGCTCGTTGCATGAAACACTTGGATGGTGTAATGGGAATGGAAGCATCCATTGATATAGGTGGTGAATTATAAGTGTTAAGCTTTCAACCATAACTCCCTCCATAACTTCTTTCTCCTTTTCATCTTCCACTTAATAACTCCTACCTTTTCATCTTCCACTTAATAACTCCTACCTTTTCATTTTCCACTTCATAACTTTCTCCATAACTCCTTCCTCATTTTCATCTTCCACTTCATACCTTTTCATCTTCCATCCAATAGTATCGCGACACATGGCTTGCTTTAGCTTCATACCTTTTCATCTTCCATTCAATAGTATCGCGACACGTGGCTTGCTTTAGCTTTGAGATTTGGGGAAATGGAGGATGGAGAATGCTTTGTTTTCCTTTTAATATAATATATAGATTAGTTTGATAAAAATGAATAAATAAAAGAATTGTAATTGGCCAACTTTTCTTGAACTTAGTACAAACTTGGTTCTTAAATAAGAACCAAGTTTTTATATTGAAGAACCCAATAAGAGCCACAATGGAAGAACTTTTGAAAACAAGTTCTTATTGACAACCCCAATGATAAGAACCTCCATTGTGGTTGCTCTTATGGCATGACATTAAAGTGTTCAACTAATATAGTTGACCAATTAGCATCCACCTAGTACCTCCTTGTTTGGAGGGTGGCGAGATATTAACCTTTGGTAAATAACCGATTGATATTGGCAGAAACAGATTTAAAAAGCAGATTTGATTAGCCTAATTAATTGACAATTTTGACTAACAGATTTAATTATCAGAATTGTTTTAATAGTGTTTGGTAATTAACTGTTATAAATTAGCGGATTGATTAATTGGTTTGTAAAATGACAAAAAAGGGCATAGCAATTTTTGATTAATTGATTGGTTGGGTTTGATTGGTAAAAGGGGTAAGGAGGTAAAAAAAAAAAGAAATTACAATCTGCTAAGTGAATATGCTGCTACTAGCAGCATATTGCAAATTGGCGGATTGGATTCGAATATGTCATTTCCAACTACCGTTTACCAAACACCTATATTGGCGGATTTTGTGGTCAAACATGCTAATCAATCCAAATATGCTCTTTTTTGGCGGATCCGCCGATAACCAAACACCCCCATTGAGTGAGGATGGAGTGCTGTTTTTGGTCGTCGGTATTTCAGTCAGGTCGTCGGCGTTTTTTAATGTAAAAGACGATCTTACCCTTGCTTTAATTATATTAGTTAACTAATGTAATGTAATTTTAGGAATTAGATTAGTTAATGAAACTCGTTAATGAAGCGGTTTTCAATTTTTTCACACCGTTCCGTTATTACCTTATTATTTTGTGGTTATTATATATCCACTCACACCCCACTCACCATATTTAATAGGTTTATTTAATAGCAATAATACTGACTATTGAGCGTATTCCAGTAATAATATCAATTACAGTTTATCCCAGAATAATACATCGAATTGGAATATTCTAATGATAATGGTACAGTTGCATAAGTGACCTGCAACAATAGATCACTTTCTTGAAAAGTAACCTGCTACTTCAATCTATTCAATCCACACCTACCCTCCTTTACCCTCCTTCTTCATCTCCCTCCTACGTAAATCCTTGTCTTCAATGGCAACTCTGCAAAATTTTTAAAAAAAGTCTTGATTTCCATTACCCTTCTCTCCTCATTAAATCTAATAGTGGGCTCTCCATCAAGACATAAACATAAACTTCATTAACTGAAAAAAAAAAAAAAAAAAACATACGAAGCATTATCCAATGTGATCATCAATCAAACCACCGAAATTAATTATCGCCTCGTCTCTGATTCTCTGTCGCCTTCAACTCCCAGCTACTCTCTTTTCGACTTAAAGCGTTGCTAATTTGTTTTATTTTGTTCAAATTTGGGTTTTTGGTTATAATTAGATTTTTTTTCTGGGTTCGTATTTATTCGATTACCGTTTCGATTATATTTTCTGGATCCAATTCGGGACTTGATTCGCTTCTAATTTCCAATTTTAGCATAATTCACTTGGTCAATCATATCAAATATTATTTTATCTTTCTGCAAATTTCGACAATTTGAGGTTTTGTTTTGATTAGGTTTATTTTCTGGGTTTATATTTATTTGATTAGTGTTTCGATTATGGTTTCTGGATCCAATTCGGGAGGTTATGTTTATGTTTTAATAAACCGTCTACTAAGTTTTGTCATTCACAATTATTGTACCAGATTTCTTCCTCTTATCATGTCTAGATTCATCCTCACGGGAGAGTGATAAGTAAATGGAGAGTGAAGTAAATGGTAATGGTGACAGTAGAAATTAAATTAGGCACTTAAGGGGAGGTGGACCGGTTATCCAGGTAACCGGTCCACTGTATCATTATCATTAAAATACTTCAATTCGATGTATTATTCTGGGATTAACTGTAATTGATATTATTATTAGAATACGTCCAATAGTCAGTATTATTGCTATTAAATAACCCTATTTAATATTATTTTCTCTCACTTAAAAAAAAACCGTCTTTTTTTTAGAGAAACCCGATTTTTCTAGAAACCCGACTTCGCCCAAAATGGATCGACCTGCGGTTAGTACACTTTTGATTATATTATCTCCCTTTTTTTTTCTCTCTTTTGATTATTGATAAGTGTATTTTGTAGTGCCTATTTCTTGTGTTTGGTCCCGATTTCTCTTGTAGAATCGCTTTTTGGAGCGGTTTCGAGGCTACTTACGCTTCTTCTAGTTTGTTTTAGGTTCCTAAGACCAATCTTGGAGAGATGGAACGACTCCGACTCGTTTCCGACACATTTGGAGCCAACGAAGAGAAGCGACGATCACTCGGTAGCTTAGACTCGGTCCCGAGCCCTTGGGACCCATTCCCGAGCCCTCTACACTCGATCTCGAGCACCGAGAAACGATGAGAAAGCCTATGAAAATCAAGTAGGGACCTTTGAGATCATATTGGAGGCCTACAAGACCCATCCCGGGCGGGATGAGTGGCCATCCCGGTCGGGATGAAGAGCAAACAAAGCGGTGCTACTGACAGCTGATCCCGGTCGGGACCATGAGTCATCCCGGTCGGGACCACCCATCCCGGTCGGGACCATGATCTTCCCGGTCGGGAAGGGCCTAGCACAACCCCGTGTTCCTCTTTTCAATTCCTTTGCTCTTGTAACCTTATAAATACCCTCCCTTTGTATTGTTTAAGCACCTTACATTACTCTACATTATTCTAAACCCTAGATAGACTCTCTTCATCCTTAGCTTAGTTTATCATTAATCTTTTGTTAATCTTAGCTTAATCTTAGTAATTAGTCTTGTATTAAGGAATTTCTTGAAGAATCCAACCAAGATTGACAACCTTGGTTGATATATTTGGGTTTTCTTATTATACAAGTTCCAATCTTTCTTCCATACTAGTTTGGTATAATCTTCCTCTTCTCTTTTCCTTTAATCTTTGTTTATCATTCAAGTTTTAATCTTTGTTCTTGTTTATTGTTCTTGCTAGTTTCATTTCCATTATGAATGTTTTGATTCTTGTGTTGATTTCTCTTGTTTGTATTAGTCTTAGTTTGATTATGTGTGAGTAGATTTATTGTGGGGTTAGTAGGGGAATTAAGTGTTGATTATGGATGATTAGGGTTTGATTGTGGGTAAAGGTGAATTCTTTGTTACTAGTCACATGTTAAGCATACTATGTGTTTTTTGAATTGATTGTTTGAGTAGTAGTGGTCATGCTTCTCATGCTTATCTTCTTCTTCTCATTGTGTGATTGATATGTGGTTGAATCCTTGTGTATTGGGTAGCATCTTGCATGAGTATTCAGGTTTGTCTTTGACACGAGAGCGCGGACCGACCTTAGTAACTAGGTGAAACCGACCCCCCCCTCGATCTCCCAACTATCCCACCACACTTATGAACCCAAACTAACCCTACTCCTTCCCAATTTGATTTCTCCATCACATTAGCAATCATTCCTCTAGTTTGTTGTTCATCTTAGTTCTTGTTAAATCATTTAGTTCATAGTGCATAGTCATAGTTCTATTCTCTTGTCATCATTCTAGTTTGTTCATCCTTGTTTGTTAGCCTAGTAATTGTGTTAGTAAGCAATTCTTGTCAATTTTTCTCCCCTTGTGTTGTTTTGGTAACATAACCTTGTTTTTAGGTAGACCTAGTCTAGACACCTCATAACCGTATCCGTGGATATCGACCCGAATTACCCTATCTACGTGTTAGGATTAGTTGGTTTACTTGTTGGTAGGGATTGACGGCAAATCCTTCCCATCAATTTGGCGCCGCTGTCGGGGACGTTGCTAGTTTAGACTTAGTTTGCTTATTTGCTTGACTTAGTTACCATTTTGTATTCTTCTTTTACCCATTGTGCATATTTTGTTGTTTTTGTCCTAGTTTTTATTTAGTGTTCTTCTTCTTCTTCTTCTTTGTTTTCCCTTGCTTCTTGTGTGTGTGTGAGTTTATTTCTTTCGTGTCTAGTGCTCGAAAAGCACTAGACTTCTCACGTTTGCTCCTAGTCTAAAGTTTATGCCTAGAGGTGGTAACAATCCTCTTCTATACAACTCAGAGCCGGAAAGGTTATTTTGATACCTTCGTCAATGGACGGTTGCAAGATTGAGAGGTTACCAACCAGGTACAAGCCAAGATTTTGAGCGAAACTCGGAGATTGATATAAACTCCTCATCCCCAGAAGCCACCGAAGAGAGTTTCCTAAACCCCTTCGGCACCTCCATATCAACTTCATCTCAAGCTACATCACCTCCTTCATCTCCCGCAAGTCCAAATACCTCTATTACAAGTTCAACACCTTCATCACCAATCTACCACATAATGCCTAAGTTCTCTTCTCATTCAACCTTCACGGATGACGTTTTGCCCGGTCCTACCGCTTTACCGGCCGCATATGCCGGAAACTTTGTGGCTAAAACGCAATTTATCCAATTGGTTGAAAGAAGTCAATTTAGTGGGTTACCAATGGAAGATCCTCATCAACACATGGAAACCTTTTCCGACTATTGCGATGCCATCTCACAAACGAGAATAATCCAAGCAAATCCGGTGGGTCCTATTTCCCTTCTCTTTGATTGGCAAGGCAAAACAATGGCTCAAAGGTCTCGACAAGACGACTCTTGGTATAGACGACACATGGAAGAAGCTAACCCTAGCATTCTACCAAAAGTTTTATCCATCGGAGAAGACTAACCTATTGAGAGCTTCAATCACGGGGTTTCAACAACGTGACGAAGAAAGTCTATATGAGTCGTGGGAAAGGTTTAAGGCCTTGGTTCGTTCTTGTCCCCATCATGGTTTATCACAATGGTTCCTTGTCCAACAATTTTGGAATGAGTTATATGTCAAGGGCAATACTCAACATGGGGTCTAATGGAAGGTTTACCGAGGTTGATGATGACCAAACATGGGCTAGGATTGAAGAAATGGCGGTTCAACTCCCAATATAGTAGGCCTAGGAAGGCGAATAGATGGGGAAGGCACGAGATTGATGCCATTACACAACTTAGTGCCGATCTTGGAGCACAATTGAAGACCCACATGGATGCTATTGATAAGAAGCTCCAAAGTCATTTTGATCAAGGTCAAACTAAATTATTTTCAAATTATTTTGTTACCTATGTTTTTCTCAGCTAAATTGATATTAATTTAAGCTTATGGTAACATTTACTAGTTTCAAAAATATTTTAAATTTCACACGGTGATAAAAGGAAAATATATTAGTTGTTAATAATAATATTAAAATTTAAAAGTAGTATTGTAATTTTTAGCTAATTTCTTTCAATTATTGTTACCTACGATTTGTTATCTTGATGCGGGTCGTTGATTACTTAGTTTTTTAGCTAAAATTAGCCTTCAAAGGAAGGCTAGTTTTTTTAGTAAACACTAGTAACCTTAAAATTAGTATTCATCATTATCTCAATTGGGTAGCCGATTGTAGCTAAAAATAGTAAACTATTAACCTTCAAAGGGTAACATCTTATGGTGTAAAAGAGATAGGATGGAGGAATAATTACCCCCATTGGGGGGTAATGCATTACTTGGGGAGAGAGGGGAGTAATAATTCCCCAAATAAGCTAGATTTCCTTAATTTTCTCCATTTTCGCTTGGCATCATCGCTACTTTCCGTCATTTTCTATTTCATTTTTGCTCTATTACCCCCGGAATAATTACCCTTATCTCAAGCGAGCCCTAAAAGTAAATGGATCAATCATAGGAACTCGGAGAGAGTATGTAGTTACGGTGTAGGATAGTACGATTTGATAAAAAAAAAGAGTAACTTTTTCTATAACTGAGGACATTTTACCACGTACAATGATCCTCTCACATAATAACTCGTGTTCATCAAGTAATATAAAAAAAATTCCCTTTCATTCATCGCTCTTTTTATTAAGATCCTTCACAACTAAAACCACATGTAGAACACAAACTTTGATTCAAGTTGGCGAACTATGCATGATTCTGTTCAAATAACGCTCTTTTTCGATACGTAGCGCGGCGTGCATTAAAACTTGGCCACCGTGAGAGTAAAAAAAAAGGTCTTCTCTAGGGTTTTCCTGTGAGAGTTCCGTCTAGGGTTTCCTGGTTTTCTTCCACATACAAAAATTGTGGCTCGATCCCCTTCGTTGTGGGGGGATAAACGTTATTTTTCAAAGGATCGACGTAAGTATGGCGACTTCAAGACAACAGAGTGACAAAGGAAAAGGAAAGATCGGTGAAGAGGTGAGTTTCGCGTGGAAGGATGAGGACGATGTGGGGGCGCAGAAGGAGGTTTACGTGTTATTGGGAAAATTGTGGTCGAACAAGGCTGTTAATGCTAGGGCAGCGATCGATACAATGTCAAAGTTATGGCTGACGAAGGGTCCGATTGATGCGAATGCAATCGATATCAAAGAACGCATTTTCATATTTCGTTTTGCAACCGAGGAGGACAGGGCGAAAGTGATTGACGGCCAGCCTTGGCACTTCGATAGATTCATATAGTGCTTTAACGAACCTATCAATGAAGGTAAGCTTACTGATACGCCTCTTTATCATGTTCCTATGTGGGCACGTGTCTATGACTTACCTTTTAAGGGACGCTCAAATATGGACAATATTCGTAATATCTGTGGTCAATTGGGAGGCTTTGTGGGTGTAGATGAGAGCACGAACATGCAGGTGGACAAAGCAGTCAGAATTCGTTTTATCCATGACGTCTGATTCCGGCTAACAAAACAGATCGATATATGTATGCCTAAGGGTAATCTGGTGAGTTTTCCTGTGAAGTATGAACGGCTATCCATGTTTTGTTATGGGTGTGGGATGCTAGGGCATGGGGAGAAGGATTGTGAGGAAGGGCCGTTCGAGGAGGGCGAGTTGAATTATGGGGAGGAACTTCGTGCGTCTCCATGGAGGCCTACAAAGGTCGCTGGTGGCACAAAGGGGCAGGTGGATGGTTCTCGGGCTGCAGAGGTGGAGTTCCAACGTTTAGAACGGGAGGAGGAAGCTATTGCCAAGATTATTGAGAAACTCCAAGATATTGCATTGAAGAACAAAGGGCATCGGGTTCGTGCTACGACAAAGGCTATATGCCTCGACCCAAAACAAAATTTGGTGATGGAAAGGGGGAATGCATGGATGGAGGACGATGTAGGACAGGGGGGGTTTGGAACAAGGTGGGATAGTAGGAAGGGATGTGGGCCTACTAACGGCAGGTGGTATGGTGGGGAATTCTATTAGCATTTCATCTATGACTATTGATCAGGGGGAGGACCAGGTGGATGTGGGCCATGGGAGGAGTACTGATAGGAGTGGTGGGACGGAAGTGGGGCCTAGGTATCGAGGGCAGGGTGGAAAATGGAAACGGTTGGCTCGCGAAGGTAGTGGTGGGATGGGTGTGCTGTCGGGGTCAGTAGGGAAGAGGGATAGAGGTGATGAGGCTGATGAAGGGATGGAAGACGGGAAGAGAATTAAACATAATATGGGTGTAGTTTCACCTGAGGCGGAGGTTGAGGACTCTCAGCCCCGCCGGGCCCAATGAGTCTTCTTGGCCTAAACTCCAGGGGGCTGGGCAACCCTTCTGTAGTTGGTGGCTTACGTAACCTTCTTCGGAAGGCTGCCCCTGCTATAACTTTTTTAAGCGAGACGAAGCTTAGCAGTATGGAGTTTGGGAGCATAAGTGAGCAATTTAATGACTACGAAAGCGTAGGAGTGGATAGTGTGGGAAGGTCGGGGGGTCTTGCTTTTCTTTGGCGGAAAGATGTTCAATGTACTTGTAGGTCTTCATCGGTTCATCATATGGATTTTGAGGTCCAATTAGGGGGGCATCTCTGGAGGGTTACCGGTTTTTATGGGTGGCCGGCGGTGAACGAACGACATCTATCTTGGGAGTTACTTCGCTTGCTACATGAGGAGTATGACGGGCCATGGGTCTGTTTGGGTGATTTTAACGAGATTTTGTATGCACATGAGATGAAGGGAGGGGTCCGGGCTCAGTGGCAAATGAACAATTTTCGGGAGGCAGTGGATGCTTGTGGATTGAGGGATGTAGCGTTTGAAGGGTACGAATTTACATACGATAATGGGCAGGCTGAGCTGATGAATCGTCAATGCCGGCTTGATCGGGCGTTGGCGAATGATGCCTGGCTTGACCTCTTTCCGAGGGCTAAATTGGTCCATCTTACTCAGAAGTGGTCGGATCATGCACCTATTCATCTTTTTCTTGAACCGAGTTCGGAGACGGGTAGGGGAAGGAAATTATTTCGGTTCGAATAGGTGTGGGTTGGAGAAGATGGGTGTGAGGAGACAATAGGAAGGGTGTGGAACAGGAGGAGGGAGGATATCTTGGATCGTTTACGTGAGTGCGGTGAGGCATTGCTGCATTGGAAGGGAGTGAGCATTGGGAAATTACTTAGAGATATCAACAGGAAGCGACGAAGACTTGAACAGTTGGAGAATGATGAGCGAAGTGGAAGGAACGTGAACGAACGGAGGCGTGTCGTAAAGGAGCTGGCGGATCTTATGCGTAGTGAGGAGATTTTTTGGAAACAACGTTCTCGTGCGAATTGGCTTAAAGAAGGTGATCGCAATACAAGATATTTCCATAAGAAAACTACAATTAGGAGACGTAATAATAATATTTCGAAGCTGAGGGATGGAGATTGGGTGGTGCGAGAGGGTCACTCTCAAATTGAGAGTGTGGCGCGCTCATATTTCGAAACTTTGTTTGATTCGAGCCAACCACGCGAGTTCGATCTGTTGCTGGAAGGAATGGAGGGAAGAGTTACAACTGAGATGAATGCTCACCTGATTCGTGACTACAATGAGGCTGAGGTATGGAATGCGTTAGAACAAATGCATCCGACGAAAGCCCCAGGTCCCGATGGGCTGAACGCTCTTTTTTACCAAACATACTGGCATGTTGTTGGGCCTTTTGTTACAAAGAAGGTGTTGGAGGTACTTCGGGGAGCTCCTTTGCCGCGCGGGTGTAATCGGACTTTTATTGTACTCATTCCGAAGGTAAAAAATCCGAGCCAAATGGGTGATTTCAGGCCTATAAGTTTATGTAATGTAATTTATAAGCTTGTTTCGAAAGTTTTAGCCAATCGTCTTAAGATTTTTCTGGGTGATATTATCTCGGAAAACCAGAGTGCATTCACTCCCGGACGCCAAATTACGGACAACATTTTGGTTGCCTTTGAAGCATTCCACCATATGAAAAACATGAGAGCTGAGGAGGGGTATATGGCTATAAAGTTAGACATGGCGAAAGCTTATGATAGGGTGGAGTGGGCTTTTTTGGAACGTGTGTTGAGATGGATGGGGTTTGAGGAGGGGTGGGTGAACCGTGTTATGCATTGTGTCTCGACGGTGACGTTTGAAGTGCTTATTAATGGACAGCCATCTCAGGAATTTAGACCGAGAAGAGGTTTGCGACAGGGTGATCCGTTATCTCCGTATTTGTTCATATTATGTGCAGAGGTGTTGTCCCACCAAATCAGGAAGGCGGTTGAAGCTAGGACGATTTATGGGTTAAGAATCGCCAATGGAGCCCCGACTATTTCTCATCTTTTTTTCGCAAACGATAACCTTGTTTTTTGTAGAGCTCGTATTGCGGAGGCTAGGGCGCTTAAGGAGGTGCTACGTAGATATGAATCGGCTTCCGGACAGCTTGTCAACCTGGACAAAACGACTATGTCGTTCAGCCATGACACGAGGCAAGGGATTAGGGAGGGTGTTGCGAGGGAAATGGGGGTAAGGAAGGTCGAGGAGCCAGAAAAGTATCTGGGAATTCCAATGATGGTGGGCAGGTCGAAATTGGAAGTTACTAGGATATTACGGGAGAAAATCATTAAGAAGTTTAACGGGTGGAAAGGAATGCTTTTATGAAAAGCGGGTATTGAGGTGATGATTGTTATGAGTGTTTTTAAGCTACCCGTTAACTTCTGTGACGAGCTGCGATCCCTTATTTCGAGCTTTTGGTGGGGCAAGAAAAATGGAAGGAGGGGAATTTCGTGGGTGGCGTGGCAGAAGCTATGTAGGCCGAAGGCGATGGGTGGATTGGGATTTCGGGATTTCCATGAGTTTAATATGGCTTTATTGGGAAAGCATGCTTGACGCCTAATGACTGACCCGGGGTGCCTTCTCGCTAGAGTTTTTCAAGCTAAGTACTATAGGAACGGGTCTTACCTCCAATCGAATCTGGGGAACAATCCGAGTTATACTTGGAGAGGAATTTGGGAGGCAAAGGAGGTAGTGAAGGGCGGTATTCGACGTAGAATTGGAAATGGTATGAGTACTCGGGTGTGGGGAGAGGCGTGGTTGCAAAATAGTGGATCCGGGTTTATTTATTCACCGTGTCAGATAGGAAATGAAGATATGCGCGTTGCTGAGCTTATAAAGCCTGATGGGACGTGGGATATGGCGAAAATACGGGGTCTGTTCCTTCCTTTTGAACAAGACATTATATGTGGGATGAGGCTAAATTCTCGGGCAAAGGAGGATTTGTGGTTTTGGAGTCAGGAGAGGGACGGAATATATTCGGTTAAGTCCGCGTACAAGATGCTGACCGGGAACGATATGGGGGAACATGGTCCCTCTGACTACACTCAGAAGAAGTCGCTATGGACGAAGGTTTGGAAAGCACGGGTTCTTCCTCGGATCAAAGTTTTCTTATGGCAATTGTGCTCGGAGGCCCTACCTACTAAAGGTAATATTGCTTGGCGTGTTTCTAGCTTGGACGCTATCTGTCCTATGTGTCTTTGTGAGGTGGAGACTTGTCTCCATCTTGTTAAGGGGTGTGGGTAGGGGTCTGGGGTTTGGGATGGGCTAGGGGTGAAGATAAAGAAGGAACACGGGCATGAGCGGGTGAGGGAGTGGATGGAAGATGTGTGGAGGGAGATGGAAGAAGAGGAGCGAGAGAGGTTTATGATTGGGTGTTGGGCCATTTGGGAGGCATGGAACAAGTGGGTTTTTGAGGATAGGAGGGTGGAGTTGAATAGGGTGGTGGCTCGTGTGTGCGATATTGAAGCGGAGCTGGAGCGAGAGTGTGGGGAAAAGGGGGCCGGTTATGTGGTGGGCAGAGAGCGGGCTGGCGAACGGAGGGTGTGGCAAGCACCACCGACATGCTATATCAAAGTCAATTGCGATGCCGGTGTCTATGGTGGAGGAAGAAGCTGTGTGACGATAGCGAGAAAGGAGGATGGTGGTATGTTATGGGGTGTTCGCTCGAGAGTTAGAGGGGAGCTGGAGGCGCATGAAGTGGAAGCTGATGCCGTTTTGATGGGGATGCAAGAGGCGCGGAAGAGGGTACAAAAACATTATCATGGAAAGTGATTGCAAGTTGGTGATCAATTGTTTACAGCATGATACTCATGGCAGAAGTAACTTGTTCTCAATCTTAGAAGATATTGCTGAGTTATGTCCTTTGTTTGACAACATTGTTTGGTCTTTTGTGTCTCGGGACTGTAATCGGGCTGCCCACGCGGCTGCGCATTACCTTATAGGTAGCTTTGGTAGTTTTTCTTGGGATGACAATGGACCAGAATATGTATCCTCGATTGTTTTATCAGATATTTTATCAATGAGATGAGTCTCACATTCGGGATTCAAAAAAAAAAAAAAACTTGGCCACCGGAAGGTCAATTTTATTCGATGATGCAAATAAACACGAAAACAGAATCACCATTCATCATAAGAAGTAATTGAAGGAAACGAGCTTATTATACTGCCGGTGGCATGGTATTAACCTTAGCACCACCATACTTATAATCTTATTTGACACCCTTACATCTTCATGGCGAATTGGCGATAAGATTGTTGATTATTCATTGAAAGTAGCCATATGTAATATCGACCAGCACGAAACAAATTCCCAAAGATAATCGAGCTTATATGGAAACACTGTTTGGAACACCCATTCCGGTAGTGCCTGGTTTTGAGAACGGTTTAAGCAATTCATATGGAATGACTCCTGCTCCAGTCCTGTTATTCAACTTCTCGTCTGCATTCCTATCATCAATTGTACTCTCAATCTTCTTCAAGTTCAGATGGAATTTGTCAAATGATTCTTTTGTGGTCGGATCTGCGGCCCATGACGGCTCAAGTTGCTCACCGATATACTCCTCATCAGGCGAATGGCTCGACAAGACATTCAAAATGAGCGCGACTTTAGTCCCTTGACCTCTAGATGGTAATGTGTTTAGCAATACATTACAAGGGTTTTTCAGGAAGTTGTTCCACTCTTCTTCAGTTGGGTCTTCTGATGGCATTTTGATTCGAGCAATGGTTGGTCGATTTGGGAAGTATCCTCCAAAAGAGTATTGCCCGAAGTTCACTGCAGCATGGTGCCCTGACGCTACCCATATCATAGTTGTTAGAATCTCGATCAAGACCTGGGAAGTTGTAAGAACTGGCCACCATTCTTCATTTTTCTTATCTCCATGGCCTTTTTCACGGATTTCGGCCCACCATTGTTGAAGTTCTGTATCAGACTGAACTTGTTCTTCACTTTGGTAGTACAGCATGACATAGTCAGTGACCCATTGCTTTATAGCATCCCATAGGAGAAGTCCGTCGTTAGCATACGGATAATCCTCAATTGCAAGCTTAAGTCCGTGAGGTGATGATTGATCTTCAACTGCTATGCCTCTATTGAATCACATTTACAGATAGATCAAGGATGAGAAAATTACGAACACGGTTATATAATGAAGTCACAATGATCTCCAGACTTAATTAATTACCTGTTGATGAGATCGGTTGGTAATGCTTGATGGTCGAACCTCCACTCTTTGTCATAAACCAAAGAGCCAAGTTCCATGGAATATTTTTCAGGTGAGAAGGTGCTCTCAATATACCCACCGGCATTCACAAGGGATCCACGAGCAAGTGAATTGATCTCCATGGTGTATCGGAAATAGGGATTCAGGAGTCTATTGATTGGATGCACGGAACTTAGTTGTCGGTTTGTGGCAATTACGTAAGGCTCAATACAACAATGAGTCCTCAACCTATCATGTAAACAACTCAACGCGAATGAGTTCATAAACTTTTCTTCCAATAGGTTAGTATATAACATTATTAGGGAAATATATATACCAATGGCTAACAATTTGGTGATGAGCAGAGTCATGAGCAAGAACATGAGCTTTAGCAAGTTTCCAAAGCCAGGAGCCAGTGGCCTCATAGCTAGGTGTGTATACTTGTTTCCACTCTGGCTTCCCATTCGCCATTGGTGGCCTGGTTAGCTCGATGGCCAGAGGTCTCAAAGCTCCTTTCGGGGTTAGAAAGAACAATGTACGTGACCCATATAGGGTTGTGCCTTTGATCTCTCTGACTTTGTTCACAAACGGTAGAAACACGTCATGATAGTCTAGTACAAACAGTTTCTTCTGCTTCAAAGCCTGTACGTGATCCAAAACATACAAATTAAATCTAAGTTTTTTGTACTTCGGGTTGAATTTCGCCAATTTTAGACAAATCGAGGTTTCTTTATCCACGTCTAGCACTTGTCTCAATCATATTATTACTTGTATATTACAACGGAGAAAAGTAAATACGTACCTCAGCCAAGGACATGACTCCTTTGATCTCTTCTTCAACTAGCTCGGTAGTAATTATCGATTCAGGAGATCCGTAAATTTGAGGGTCAAGCTTGCTCATTAAAGGCCATTCCTACACATTGTATATATATTGACTGTATTTTTAATAATCATGTACGGAGTACTTGATACAAACAAGGTATATCTTCATAACATAAACAGGTTTATTTGCTTTAACACCATTACCGTAACCAATTTTATGCTGGATGGGTTTGGACCAGCAAGAGTCTCTCGAGCAAATTCTTCGTCTCTAAACCATGAAAACTGATCTCCTACAAATAACAAAACAAATCGAATACTACATATTATTACAACAGGGCAGTTCGAGTGCAAGTGCGAGTGTGACATGAATATAATGGTCGTATTTGGTTACTTACTCTGTAGCATATCAGGGGTAGGAAAACGAAAAAGACGTTCAGTTGGATTGATATAATTAGGCAGAACAGTTAACATGGACTTGATATCCTTGATGTCGGACAACTCAATTCCTCGATCGAACAATTCGTGAATCTCTCTAAAGTTAAAATATCCTAGAGTTGGATCAGTAATGGCGTCCTCCAGAGTCGGGAGTACTGTATTCAACACATTATTTAGGATATTGATCCCAAATGTTGCCATCTTCAGATCTGCAAATACTTCATCCCTTGGTATGTAAAAGCTGTCGAGGAGTGTTCTTGTTTCCGATGATGGATCTACATGGGACACATACATGTAACACGTGTGTCAGATCGAATCCAACACCCTTTCTCATCCCTACATTCATCTCTTAACCATCGATAATTGACACTATATAATTAAGTAAAATACGGATCACTCCCTCATTCATCTCGTTTATTTGTTCGCCTTCGATAAAACACTCTTCATGTATATGAATAAAATAGAGGGGGTAATATTCTATTTTAAAATACAGATCCGACATATCGGATGGAATTTAATCGACCAAACCCATGATTTCTGTCCGTGTGTATGGGGTAGTGAGTTACAACGTACAACGTCTTAAACGTCTCTCATTATGTATTTTAGGTACAAGATTATCGAAAAATAGAAGTGTGTAAGAAAAATTGGCCGGAAATGCTGTCCTATAACATATGAAGTCAAATGAGAATAATAAGAATTACCAGATCTGCAGGGTGGTCGACCAGTTCGACAGCGTCTAGGATATGGGAGTTTGTCACCCCCGAGAACAGGGCGGGCATTGTCGGGCTTACTGTCAGGGTTGCCAAGATCGTTGTAAACATCATAGTCATAGATACGATCGAATGATTTGCGTTTGCCTTTACCATTCCCTCTCAAATTCTGGAGATCCGTCTCACGCAGGCTTTTTAGTCCCGGTGGAGTGTTTGATGTTATGTACGACTGCATTCCATTCCCAACCACAGTTAGTAGTGAGCTGAGGCTAACAGAAACATACATACATACACGATAATTACTCCGGCCTGGTCCTATGAACATAAATGTAGGTGGTACCTGATTCGTAAAGAAGACCCTTTTTTCAGGATTGTCGTGTTTGGAAGCGATCCATGAATCACAAGTGACCTCGACGGTCCCTTGAGGTAAGCCCGTAATCACAATGCTTTTCACATACAATTCTTTTCGATGTTCATTTCTAACCACAACAGCTCCCAATTCCCCAAATTTGTCGTCCACATGAAATCTGGCCTCATATTTCTGTTCGTCTACCGCCCTCGGAATTATTAATGCGTTCAATTTTGCCTTTCCTTCAACTGCCTTCACCACTGAAACAACAACAATAATGCCACAACCAACGTATGTACACCTTTAGAAGCTACATACAATATATGGAGTACTACAGTAGAGAATAATCCACAAATTTGGAAACAACTTCACACTAAGTAGTCTTCACTTGTGACTAGATATCCGTCACAAATCTACGACGGATTAAGCAATTTTTTACTCATTTTGACAGATACTTTTGCTCAAAATTTTAGATCACACTTTTAAATATGACTATTTTTTAACTCATTAGTTAATCATCCTTTATACTCCAGTAATTATTTACCTTTTTATTTTTGCACTCAAAAAACAAGGTGAACAACGACCCACATTATTGTTTTGGGTCGGGTCAGATAATTTATCGGGTCTTCTTATCTCGAGTCGTCCTGAATCGGGTCGAGCCGAGTCATGTCACTATATTTACGGGTTGGATTGGGCTTCGATCGGGTCAGATTTGCGAGCTCTAATAGTGATCATCAGTGAACTAGTCTTCCGGTTCTTAATTATGAACCGCGACATACACAAGAAATAAAGTTATAACGTGTGAGTGAGGATAGTATCACCAATAACGTGAAAGTTTCAAAGCATAGTCGTCATCGTAAAATCGTAAGAATTCGATGAATTGGATATGTCAAAGGGATTATTGAATAGAGGTGTAATAGAAGGAAGGACTTACGTTGTGTACTAACAAGCTCGAGGTGGAGTGCATCTACTAACAAAACACTAGACGCAATATCGGAAACTTGACCTAACCCGATATTTTTGACGGACCCAATGACAGTTAACTTTTCAGTAACCACAGCGGTAACATTACCACGTAAAAACATACTTAGTCTCTACTCCTTTTACATTTTTACTTTCTTTATTTGCGATAGATGATGTTAATAATAGTAATTAAAATGACCTATAAAAATCAATAAAGGATATATAGAGGATATGTTTCCTGCTGAACAAAAATCAGCCTCATTTTATAGAGTTGCTCGAAGAACACTGTACACATATAAAGGAATATTTTTTTTTTTTAAATATAAAGGCATTTAAAATAAGAAACAAAATCACGTTTTAGATATGCATGCTACAGTTCTCGATAGATATTCGGCATGCGATCCACGTCCCGTCTTCAAGTATGGAACCGATCTTATCGTCCTACACTGCTACTTCTTCGTACATTAATACACCTACGGAGTAAAGTATTTTTTTTGTGGTGCTAACTTTAATACACTTATTGAGTAGAGTATTATTTACAATCACAATTATTTGGGACAGCTAGGTCGACCCTCAATAATTGAAAGACTTTTTGCGTCTTGTCATCAATAATTCTAAGTAACCGAGATAAAATGAGAATAGGGGTGGTAATAAGACAAGATAGCTCGCGAGCAGCTCGAACTCGACTCGGTCAAAGCTCGACTCGTGCGAGCTCGACTCGAGCTCGGGCTCGGCTCGACAACTTAACGAGTCGAGCTGAGCAAGGTGTGGCTCGGCTCGAAAAACTCGCGAGCTGCTCTATTTGATGTGATTAGTTAATATTTTGTTTTGGTTTATTAAAAAAATACTGATAATAGTTACATAGTTTTTTCTAGGGGTGAGCAAAAATATACGATACGGTTTTATTATATGTATACGATACGGTATACGCTTTTAATTATACGAATTTTCGGATATCCGATACGAATAACCGGATATACGATACGGTTTTCCTTAAAACCGTAGCGGATACATATCGGGGAAAATTGAAACCGGATATCCGGTTTCCGATCCGGTTTTTTAAAAACAATAAAAATTATGAAAATTGTAATCCTAATATTAATTATACAATAAAGAATTCAAAACTCACAAATTATTTTCAAAGGTAAAAACAAAACTATTACTAAGTTTATGATATTATGTAATGAAAGTAATATTTTGTTAGAATAATGGTACCGTAAGACATATATACTATTTTTTGAGGTTTTTTTTATGCATTTTTATTATATCAATTTATATAAAACGTAACGTTGCTTAAAAATCAATTAATTAATCTTACTTATAAATGAAAAAATTGTTTATAATAAAAGAAAAATAAAAGAAAAATATAAAACCGGATACCGGATATCCGAAAAAACCGGATATCCGAAAACCGGATATCCGGAAAAAACCGGATCGGATACGGATCGGAAAAATTTTAGTTTTTAAAACCGGATATCCGATACGGTTTACAAAACCGGATCGGATATCCGGTTTTGCTCACCCCTAGTTTTTTCACCATATAAAATGTTCTTATTGATTTGCCTAATATGTTTGTATATGTTTTATGGACCCCAATTTATTAAAACACATCGGTGCAAAAAAATATAAATTTTAATAATTATATATAGGCTCGAGTTAGGCTCGAACTCGGCTCAAACTCGCATTTTAGCTCGCGAGCTTGGTTCCGAGCTCAATATTTTCAAGCTCGGGTAACCTCGAGATCGGCTCGAGTTCGAATTTCGCTTAACGAGCACGAGTCGAGCAAGGCCAAGCTCGTGCTCGGCTCGACTCGTTTACACCCCCTAAATGAGAGGAGTGATAATGTCACACTGTAATAAAATAAATACAAATCCTTGTTTATGATGGAGATGTTCATCACAAACATATAACGGATCAAATGGATATCAATAGGTGGGATAAGACCAAAGTAAAGTTGTTGGGATTTAGGTAAACAATTGATCCATTTTAAGTATACACGGTAAAATAAGAAAATCGGGTGGTTAGGTAGGGCGATTCTAGCTGGCTGCATGTAGTACTGGTGCACCCTCAAGAATAAGATATGCTCCGTAGATATTTTTGTTTGGCTTGAATATCATTTGATTATCATTTGACTCGGTGGTAAAGTCGTGGATCCAGTATGTTACTTATGAGATTAAAACAAATAATAGTGATGAAATTGCGGAGGATTGAAATACGAGTGATTTTAGGGGTTGTTTGGTTCAATTATTTGGAATGGGATGGATTGGAAAATGAATCCATAGAGGTTTGGGATCCAAATCCATTTCATATAAAAGTTGTTTGGTTCATCAAAATTTAAAAGAGGATGAAATGGAGATAGAAACCTAGGTAGGGAGGTAGGATTGAGATTCCAAGGGGTTTGGGTGGAGTTAGAACCCCTTGGGTTTCTATCTCCATTCCAAAAATGCCCAACCAAACACTAGAATGAGGGATATCCAATTCGATCCATTCCAAGACTCTCAACCAAACAACCCTTTAGAGGTAACTAGTTTTTGGGTCAACATGCTCGGGCTAGTCCAAGTTTAATGTCAAGCATAGTATAAATATTAGACCGCAAATGTCCATGGTTAATACGTAGTTAAAGAACCAAAAAGAAAACTAGCTACCCAAATCTTAAGCAAACTCATGATTTTTGCAGATAACGAAATTAGTTGATATTTATTTATGGGAAATTCTCATTTGTACCCTCTAAGTTTTTACTTTTTCCAGTTGTACCCCTGCGTATAAGTAATTCCCAACTGTACCGCTGAACTCTGTTAATTACTCTCAACCGTGGCTAAACTAGAATTAGCCGTTAAGTATGGTAGTTAAGTGCCAACTTGCAGTCCTAATCTAATGACATTGCGAGTGACATGTCGGTCTAGTAGCCTTTTGGCCTTCGTTAATCCCTAATTACCCCTTCATTCTAATTTCGAGTTTTCGCCTCGTCAAAATCAACAACATGCAATAATAAGTGAGAAAAGCAACGGAGAATATGATGATGATGATGATGATGATGATGGTACATAGAGGATGAATGACAGATGATATGGTGATGATCAGTGAATTCGAACAGGGGAAGAAATGAAGGAAGATGAAGGGTTTGTAGTTTGAAATTAGAATGAAGGGGTAATTAGAGATTAACGAAAGCCAAAAAGCTACTAGACCAACATGTCACTCGCCATGTCATTAGATTAGGACTGCAAGTTGCCACTTAACAACCATACTTAACGGCTAATTCTAGTTTAGTCACGGTTGAGAGTAATTAACAAAGTTCAGGGGTACAGTTGAGAATTGCTTATACGCAGGGGTACAACTGGGAAAAGTGAAAACTTAGAGGATACAAATGAGAATTTCCCTTTATTTATTATCCTTCACCTTGAATATACTCGGTATCTCTTTTCTGAATTTGGATCCTCTCTATTACTTTCTCTCATTAACTTTCAACGGTATAATTATTATCACGAAATGATCTAACGGTCACAACATTAAGTAATAGAGGGTGATATGGGAAATGTTAGGGCGTCACCGCGTGGTACTCAATTTGTGTACCACCCTAATTATTTTAATAAAAAAATTAAAATTTTACTTTTACTAATTTTTGAGCGTCAAAAATTTAAAAGAATTTAAAAGGATAAGAATGTAATTGTATTTAAAAGAAAATCTAAACCATTTGGAAACACTCGGTTAGCCGTATCATCCATCATTATTCATTAATGATTATGATGACATTTTTAGTTCATTGTAATTTGCAAATGTGTTTTTTTTTTTTTTGCGAAAATTACACATTATAATTTTATAAAAATTACTTTTTTTTTTTTTCAATTACAGACTTATAAAAAAAATTCAACAATTACTACCTAATAAAACACTTCCTATTTACTTTTGTTATCTTAAGTGAGCTCCGGTGAATTATTAAGTTGATTTTCGTCCAAAAATACATTTTGTCTAATTACGTGACCATTTTGCCCCTGCATCTATTTACTGAGTTTATTCACTCTTTCATCAACTTTATCACTCTTATTGTTTTTCAATTTCTATCTTGTTGTTCTTCAATATCTTCACTCTCCTTCTTTATTGTTTCTATCCCTCCATTATTTTTTATCTAGTTAGCTAACATTTAATCTAATTAAAACAAATTTGAGAAACCCTGAATTACAATTACACTAAACAATAGACTTAATTCATGTAAGAAAAACTAAATTTAATTAAATGCAAATCTGGGTTTTATTGTAAGAATTGATTGAAAACCTTAAATTAACGATTGAATCGATTGAAAGCTTACATGTAGATTTGTTGTTTACTTCAATTGCAAATTTGGGTTTCAATTTTGTACGAAATATTGTTGCTTGGATTTGTCAAATTAATTAGGGCTAGAGGATGATTTGGTGGGGGAGACGTACGGAGTGGGTAGAATAGCTTAAGGGGTTTAACGATGGTCAATGAAGTAAAAACGGTTTTTTAACTGAGGGGTATTTTGGTCTGTTCACAACTTTCGAAACACAATCAACTTACTAATCAACCGGAGTTCATTTAAGGTAGCAAAAACAAATGAAAAATGCTTTATTAGGTAGTAATTGTTGAATTTTTTTTTTTTATAAGTCTGTAATTGAAAAAAAGTGATTTTTATAAGGCTGTAATGTGTAATTTTCGCTTTTTTTTTGTAAAACAATTATACTACAATATACGGAGTATACTTCCGTGCTTTTAAGGAAAAATCATCTCTAACTTTCATTCCTGTGGCATTATTTTGAACATAAATTTCATGTTCTTCTGAAATTATTGTGAAAATATAATTAAGGATTGTGTAAATAGAATAGGGATATGAGGATTATGAAGTAAAAAATATTTTGCCAAAAAGGGAAGGCAAAGAATTAATTGAATTGTACATTTATATATGCGTAAAGAATTGAATGGATGAGATGACGTAATAATTATCTCCAAAATCATTGTTAGTTAGTACATGGAAAAAATCTCCCGTTTTTATGTTACTTTCCATTTCAATTAAATACTCATCACAAATCTTATAAAACGAGAAGAAACAAAAAAAAAACGGAGTGAATAGATTGCAAGACTAAAATGTCTATAATTCCCCTTTTAAGATTAAAAATTTTAAAATTGAAAAAGTTAAGTAGAAAAATAAAAATATAAACAAATTTACGTCAATAACCCCAGTGGTACTCAAAGTGAGTACCACCTAATGGCATCATCTCATTTTCTGTAAGAGAAATAATATATTAAATTGAATCTATTAAAAGTAATGGATCATCGACTATTTTTGATGTGATTCAGAGGATCCTAATTGCTCTTTTTCCACGAGGATCTCAATAATGCAAAATAATTGCACTTACCGTTTGGTCACTTTGTGTACGAAACGATAGCAATTAGAAAGGAAAAAAGGCCAAGCATAGCATATGGCAAATTCAATTCAATTACTACTATCTTTCTGAAAATTGCTTGCCGTCCATAATGCAAAAGCACACCATTTATTGTTACCTGTACCAATAATATAAAGGGTCTGTGTTTTTTCTTAACGAACATTTACTCAATCCTAACGAATTTTCCTAAATTTTTTTCATTAGATCCTCATATAATTTTTATCTTTTATATTGAGATTCAACTACACTTCGTTCATTTTTACTCCGTCAATCTAGATAATCAATCGCTCTAGCAATTTAGATAGTCGATCACTCTCAAATTCGATAATGACCTATAATTCAATAACGGATGAGCTAAATTGACTTTATTTATGACTTAAAATTGAGTATCAACTACTGATGAGGCAGTATTCGTTCTCCATGACATCAAACACAAGTCGGTAAGCCGACTTAGCTTAATCGTAAATCACAGTCCTTCTCCATATCCCAACATCACCCATCCTCAACCTGTCAAGTACACACGCGCATATTCAATATAATTTCTTGCTCAAAAGGCAAAAAATTAGTTCGAATTTTACTAGCATCCCACGACCCATCACCTCGCGTAGATCAGCCATCAGCCACACCCGTAGGACACGACGAAAGAACCCGCTGCGAACAGTCTTCCGGTAGTCATGGATCATGGCACACCCTCGTTCCGTGCCCATTCTCAATCCTTCTCTGAACTCACTACAAAACCACTTCCCCCGCTTCCCAGATCCCCTTCCAAGTATAAAACAATAGTTGCATCATTAAATAAGAAACAAAATCACGTTTTACATATGCTACAGTTCTCGATATATATTCATAGGGTTGTGAATTATGATCGAGTAGAACTATATCGAATAATGACATTATTTAGTTTGACTGATTTTTCGAGCCGACGTTTTATTTGGTTTGATATAGTGCAATAATGAAAATCATTATTGATTTGGTATTTTATTTGTCGAATCTAATAATCGAATAATATTTGATTTCACCTAATAAAAAAAAATCTTACAAAATGCAAACATATAAGTTTCCAAAATTATAAATTTATCCAAAATAAATAAATTTCTAAATCAAATCTAGTTTCTAAATCTTAGTGCTCGACAACAGTTGCTTTTGCAAATTTCTTGGCGGCTTTGCAAGTGATCGTTACTTACTTTTGACAAATTTAAGCAAAAATGAATCGTGAATACCAACTTTTAAGTAGAATTTTAGGGAAAATTTTATAAATTGACCATGAATTTAAATAGTCGGAAAAATTGGATCAAGTAATGGGTTGAAACGAATCGAGCCGAATATATGGCTTACTTGGTCCGAATATCAAATTATTATTTGGTTCTATATTTGATCGGACGAATCGAACCTTTTTCTAGCCGAGCTTTACAAATCGGATCGAATAATTCTGCTCACTCACAACCTTATTATTCTGCATGCCGGCCACGTCCCTTCTTGAAATATGACCGTCCTACACTACTACTACGTACATTAATACACTTACTGAGTACTCATAGTCTCCTATTATTCACAATCACAATTATTTGGGACATATAGCATGGACACTCATTAAATTGCAAGACATTTTGCGTCATGTCATCAATAATTCAGTAAGTGAGAAGACGAGGTAAGCTCTACTAAGAGCTCCCTGTCTTGGTTAGAAAAGATAAAGATGTGAAGTGTAAATGATTTATATCTTTTTGTCAAAGTGAGTATTATTTGACTCATTCCAAAGATGTTAACGATAATTATTCTCTTAAAAAATAAGTATTTCTTTCTTTCAAGTCGAAACTTTCATTTTGCCTTTGATACAAGTATAAGAAAAACCGATGGTTATTAACAAAGGTTCAAATATGTAAAAGTTAAGTATTTTTATTTGATATTAAATGTAGGTTAAATAGTGAAATTTATGTGAATATATAAGATTTAAAATATTTATTTAAATATTAGGGATTTTCTACGCGGTACCCCTATATTTTTCACTTTTCTACATGGTACCCCTACCTTTTCTATGTCTATACATGGTACCCTTGAATTTTATTATTAATTTAACAAGCGCCCCGAATTTTTTTTTTCCATCAAATTTTGTCGTTAGATTATGTTTTTAGCTTAGGATTAAGTCTTCAATATTTCCTCCATCCAAATTTAAACTTTATGGGGGGGGTAGGCACAAAAATTAAGGGTGGAGTGTAGTGTGTGGTAGAAAATGAAAGTTGAGAGAAAATGTGGGGTCAGAAATGATATGAATCACAAAAATCAACCAAAAGAGGAAATATTGTAAGTAGGAAGTTTAAAGATGGACAATCCAAAAAGGAAAGTAGGAAGATTAAAAATGGATAGAGGGAGTATCATTTAACTTAGGTAATTAACAAATAATTGAACTTAATTTAATTGTTATCATTTGATTTGACAATATAACGTCAAAAATATAATTCGTTTAGATTCGAAGTATAAACTGCAAACACGTACAAAATTGTTAGTTTAAGTTCAATTATCGGTTAATTAGGTATGTTAAATGACGTTTATCTTTTAATCTTGAGCATAAAAAGGTAATTTGTTGCCAAAACTTGACGGGGAAAAAAGTTTAGGGGTACCAATAAAGATAATAATAAAGTTTAAGGGTAACAAAGAAACCTTTAGTAAACTACAAGCGTATCATGTGTACATGTAAAAAGTGTAGGGGTATAAGGTAGAAAAATAAAAAATTCAGGGGTACCACGTAAAAAATCCCTAAATATTAAAATATGATCTAAAATGAAAATAAAAAACTTGAAATTGAACGGTTCAAAAAAAAAAAAGAATAAGGGAACGTGCTATTTGAATGGAATGAGTAATTCGTAAGAATTAGACAGCTGACAGCTGTAGATAGAGATAGTTTGTCCGATTCGTACAACAGTATTAAGTCAATAATTGTCCGCAGAGGGCAGTAGCCGAGTGCGGAGAATCACTGTGCAGTCTGAACAACGTGCTATATACGAGTAGTGTACAGTTGTAGTGTGTGCTGCCACTGTAGCACTGGTAGATTGAGGTTTTATTTCCCAAGGAAAGACGTGGCCGCGGTATGATGAACTGTTACGTAATCTAAAACGTGATCTTTGTTTCTTACTCCATGTTTTACTCGCTCTTTTTCAATCAATTATTATCTACTGTATTGATTTTGAAATACGGAGTAAAGTTTAATGGAAAGGAGAAAATGGATAATTCTGATCTATTGCTTTTACCCGATCTTTTATACTTTCTAATCCTGATTTATCTACTTATTATTTTAATTTTTTATATTTGAATAAAAGTGGATGGATAAATTATTGTGGAGCGGAGGAAGTATTATATTAACATAAATATATCAAAATAAAAATGGATAATTATTGAATAGTAATAAGTATTCCATCAAAAGAGAAAATAGATACTCCCTCCATCCATTTTTATAACTTCCTACTTTCCTTTTTTGTTTGTCCATCTTTAGATTTCATGTTCGAATTATTTCTTTTTTAGTCTGAAATATGTGGTCATTTGACATTCTGATCTTACATTTTTTTTTTTTATCAATTTTCATTTTCCAACACATATTCATACTCTTCTTAATTTTGGAGTCATCTCCCCCATGAAGTTTAAATACTCTCTCTCATTCATTCAATTCCTTCCACTTACTATAAATGGGCAATCTAATCAATCCCTTACATTCTCCTTTTGGCAAAAGATTTTACTCCCTTTGTTTCTTAGATATCTTCCCCATTTTCTTTTTCAACCATTTCTTTGATTTCTTCCACTTTCCTTTTTTCTATCACACTTCTCTCTTATCTAGGTGGCCCACTTACTTTACTCCCTCTCTACTTTTACTTATTTTATTGTTTTTCTTAAGAAATGTGCCACTTTTAAGGTGGAAGAAATCATAGAAACAGAGGGAGTATCTTATAATTCTCATGTGCTTCCTTTATCTACACAAAATGTCACTACTTTTTCCTTACTTTTAAGTTTACTGGACCCATGATACCACTTGATTTACCAATAATAATAGAATATAAACGGGCCTCAACCATCGCCTTAAGGTTTTGGTTGAGTTGGTTCGTTAACATGGTATCAGAGCCAGAGGTCACGAGTTCGAACCCTGGCAGCCCCCAATATCTCGAACTCTGAGCTGGAATCTCAGCACACGGTACGGGTAACCACTCTTCAAGCCCAAAGGGCATTCGAGTGAGGGGGCGTAATAGAATATAAACGGGCCTCAACCATCGCCTTAAGGTTTTGGTTGAGATGGTTTGTTAACAAATAATACCATTATTTTTACCACGGTGAAAAAACTAAATGTCAAAGATTGAACGGGAGGAAGTATGGAGGAAGGGAGTAACAATTTAATACGAGTAGAACGGAAGGAGCAGTAGACTCTGGAACTCTATAAAAGGAAGCCATTTCGCCAAACAAACAACCCACACATATCTTCCGTCCTCCCTTAATTTTAATAATTAACATCATCTATCGCAAATAAAGAAAGTAAAAGTGTAAAAGGAGTAGAGACTAAGTATGTTTTTACGTGGTAATGTTAACGCTGTGGTTACTGAAAAGTTAACTGTCATTGGGTCCGTCAAAAATATCGGGTTAGGTCAAGTTTCCGATATTGCGTCTAGTGTTTTGTTAGTAGATGCACTCCACCTCGAGCTTGTTAGTACACAACGTAAGTCCTTCCTTCTATTACACCTCTATTAAATAGTTCCGAATCCTTACCAATTGTTACATACGTTTGTCTTTTTGACATATACTTCGTACAATAATACAATTGATTCAATCGTTATAAATTTTACGATGACTATACTTTGTTAGCGATTAAACTTTTTTGTTATTGGTGAGAGTCACGAGTCATAACCTTATTTCTTGTGTAAAAACAAATGTCACGATTGGTAGAATCGGAAAACTAGTTCACTGGTCACTGCTATACAACGTTAACAGTATAACACACTCAGTCCAAAACAATAACATGTTGGGGCGGTGTTCACCTTGTTTTATGAGTGCAAAAATAAAAAGGTAAACTAATGATTATAAAGGATGATTAATTAATGAGTTAAAAGGTACTCGTATATAAAAGTGTGATCCAAAATTTTGAGTGAAAGAATCTGTCAAAATGAATAAAAAGGTTACTTAATCCGTCATAGTTTTGTGACGAATATCCCCGTTACAAGTATCGTCTAAGACTACTTGTTCTGAAGTCGTTGTTGTTTCCAAATTTGTAGATTCTCTGCCTTAGTACTCCATATATTGTACTCCAAAGGTGTACATACGTTGTTGGTTGTGGCAATAATGTTGTTGTTTCAGTGGTGAAGGCAGTTGAAGCAAAGGCAAAACTGAACGCATTAATAATTCCAAGGGCGGTAGACGAACAGAAATATGAGGCCAGATTTCATGTGGACGACAAATTTGGGGAATTGGGAGCTGTTGTGGTTAGAAATGAACATCGAAAAGAATTGTATGTGAAAAGCATTGTGATTACGGGCTTACCTCAAGGGACCGTCGAGGTCACTTGTGATTCCTGGATCGCCTCCAAACACGACAATCCTGAAAAAAGGGTCTTCTTTACGAATCAGGTACGACCTACATTTATGTTCATAGGATCAGGCCGGATCGGAGTAGTTATCGATTAGCGTGTATTGTATGTCTGTTTCTGTTAGCCTCACTACTAACTGTGGTTGAGAATGGAATGCAGTCGTACATAACATCAAACACTCCACCGGGACTAAAGAGTTTGCGCGAGAAGGAGCTCCAGAATTTGAGAGGGAATGGTAAAGGCAAACGCAAAACATTCGACCGCATCTATGACTATGATGTTTACAATGATCTTGGTGACCCTGACAGTAAGCCCGACAATGCCCGCCCTGTTCTCGGGGGTGACAAACTCCCATATCCTAGACGTTGTCGAACTGGTCGACCACCCTGCAGATCTGGTAATTTTCCATTGCTCAGCAAAACCTTGTACTGGAGTATGTACCGCACTTGATCTCTCTTAAGACGAGTATATCCGTTTTACAATTAAAACGAGTAAGATAGCATGTCAGCTAGATAAATAACAAAAAAATGTTGTTAGTCCTAGGCACACGTAACTTGTCATATTTACCATACAAAGGATGATGATACGGCGTCACCCCCTCACATGCACCCTTTATTAAAAGGGACTCCAATATTTGCATCACGTAGTCAGTGCCCAAACTCGTCTGGAACAAAGAATTTGGAAAAAAACAAAGCCTTAACATATTTTTGTTCGTATTTCAGTTTCATGATCATTCCTTTATTTGGAGAGTATAAACCTATTTATGCGACAAATAAATAAAATAATTTATGAAACAGGTTATTTGAGTTGAGTTTGTTTTTTTAGAGGTAAACCCAAACCCGACTCAATCAAACACTTCGTCAGATTTGTGTCTACCACCTGCGTAAATGGGTCATTAACCCTCGACTCAACCCCACTAATTCCGTGTCTGGTTTTCGTTCGTATCATTATTTGGCATCTTATTATTCATTGTGTTACTGGTTTGATTTAACACAAGTATTACATGTATGTGTTCTATGTAGATCCATTATCGGAAACAAGAATACTGGGCAACTTTTACATACCCAGGGATGAAGTATTTTCCGATCTGAAGCTGGCAACATTTGGGATCACTGCCCTAAATAATGTGTTGCATACAGTACTCCCGACTCTGGAGGACGCCATTACTGATTCAACTCTTGGATATTTTAACTTCAGAGAGATTAATGAATTGTTCGATCGAGGAATTGAGTTATCCGACATCAAAGATATCAAGTCCCTCTTAACTGTTCTGCCTAATTATATCAATCCAACTGAACGTCTTTTTCGTTTCCCCACCCCTGATATGCAACAGAGTAAGCCCACGTTCTTTTGGATTGAAGTAAACTTAACTTGACTGAATTGACCTGAACCGAACTTCGTTAAAGTGGACCGAAAAACTAAGACAAAATGAGCCTCTTGGGCATAACTGAATTGAACTGAGTGAACTGAAAATAAGTTGAAAAGAAGAGGGCTTAATAAGTGACCAAATAACATACAAGTGCATTATGTACCATCGGCCTGCTGTCTGTTACCTACGAGTAATTTCTTACATAAACCTCGCTCTATCATATGTACTACTCCGTATTTGATTTGTTTTGTTCTGTAATTTGTAGGAGATCAGTTTTCATGGTTCAGAGATGAAGAATTTGCTCGGGAGACTCTTGCCGGTCCAAACCCATCCTACCTAAAATTGGTTACGGTACGATTTATATATAGCCATTCATGAAGAATGAAGATATATTATATATAGACAATGTTTTTAAAATACAGACAACATATAATGTGTAGGAATGGCCTTTGATGAGCAAGCTTGACCCTGAAATTTACGGATCTCCTGAATCCATGATTACTACCGAACTAGTTGAGGATGAGATCAAAGGTGTCATGTCCCTGGACGAGGTATTACTCACTATTCTCCATAGTAGTATGATTGAGACGAAGTTAGACGTGGATAATGAAATATATATGTCTAAAAATTGGGGTGCGAACTATGTCTTGAGCACTCCCTACTTTATCATCGTTTCAATCAAAATCAAAGGCTTTGATATACAAGTAAACTGTAAGTTTTGAATCATGTACAGGCTTTGAAGCAAAAGAAACTGTTTGTACTAGACTATAATGACGCGCTCCTACCATTTGTGAACAAAGTGAGAGAGATCAAAGGCACAACCCTATATGGGTCACGTACATTGTTCTTTCTAACCCCGAAAGGTGCTTTGAGACCTCTGGCCATCGAGTTAACTAGGCCACCAATGGCGAATGGGAAGCCAGAGTGGAAACAAGTGTACACACCTAGCTATGAGGCCACTGGCACCTGGCTTTGGAGGCTTGCTAAAGCTCATGTTCTTGCTCATGACTCTGCTCATCACCAAATTGTTAGCCATTGGTATGCATCTTTCCCTAATCTTATATACTAACCTGATTGAAAATAAGTTTATGAACTCGTTCGCATTGTTTACATGATAGGTTGAGGACTCATTGTTGTATTGAGCCTTATGTTATTGCCACAAACCGACAACTAAGTTCCGTGCATCCAATTTATAGACTCCTGAATCCCTATTTTCGATACACCATGGAGATTAATGCACTAGCTCGTGGGGCACTTGTGAATTATGGTGGGTTTATTGAGAGCACCTTCTCGCTCCACAAATATTCCATGGAATTTGGCTCTTT
This sequence comes from Agrostemma githago, assembly GCA_958450325.1. Taxonomy (NCBI): domain Eukaryota; kingdom Viridiplantae; phylum Streptophyta; class Magnoliopsida; order Caryophyllales; family Caryophyllaceae; genus Agrostemma; species Agrostemma githago. Next base: position 12,560,821 of record OY288254.1, on the reverse strand, counting down.
GGTTTATGACAAAGAGTGGAGGTTCGACCATCAAGCATTACCAACCGATCTAATCAACAGGTAAAAACTAAGTCCGGAGATCATTGTGACTTCATTATACGAGTATAAAAGAGTGTCTAAATTGCTCATCCTTGATCTTTAAATGTGATTCATCAGAGGCATAGCTGTTGAAGATCAATCATCACCACACGGGCTTAAGCTTGCAATTGAGGATTATCCGTATGCTAACGATGGACTTCTCCTATGGGATGCTATGAAGCAATGGGTCACTGACTACGTGATGCAGTACTACCAAAATGAAGAACAAGTTCAGTCTGATACAGAACTCCAACAATGGTGGGCCGAAATCCGTGATGAAGGCCATGGGGATAAGAAAAATGAAGAATGGTGGCCAGTTCTTACAACTTCCCAGGTCTTGATCGAGATTCTAACAACTATGATATGGGTAGCGTCAGGGCACCATGCTGCAGTGAACTTCGGGCAATACTCTTTTGGAGGATACTTCCCAAACCGACCAACAATTACTCGAATCAAAATGCCTACAGAAGACCCAACTGAAGAAGAGTGGAACAACTTCCTGAAAAACCCTTGTAATGTCTTGCTAAACACATTACCATCTAGAGGTCAAGGGACTAAAGTCGCCCTCATCTTGAATGTCTTGTCGAGCCATTCGCCTGATGAGGAGTATATCGGTGAGCAACTTGAGCCTTCGTGGGCCGCAGATCCGACCACAAAAGAATCATTCGACAAATTCCATCTGAACTTGAAGAAGATAGAGGGTACAATTGATGATAGGAATGCAGACGAGAAGTTGAATAACAGGACTGGAGCAGGAGTTATTCCATATGAATTGCTGAAACCGTTCTCAAAACCAGGCGCTACCGGAATGGGTGTTCCAAACAGTGTTTCCATATAAGCTACGCTAAGCTACCTTTGGGAATTTATTTCCTGCAGGTCGATATTACGTACGTACGACTACTTGTAATGAATAATCAACGATCTAATCGTCGTGGTAGAACTCAACTTAGTACCACCACAGATGATATTATTACTCATAGATCACTAGCTATGAGGATGTAGTATTATAAGTATGGTGGTGCTAAGGTTAATACCACTAGCGGTCTAAGATCATTTCCTTTATTTTAAGTCATGTGATGGTCTCTAAGTGAATGTGGTGTCCTTAGACACCAGATTTACTTCTTATGTTGATGAGCTTTTCCCTAATTCTGTTTTTGTGTTTACTTTGATTATGGAAGCAATAAATTGGCCTGTCTTATGCGTCTGGAGCTCTAGTGAGTCATGTTTTTCAAGCTCGATATCATAAGCATAGCACGGTCTTAGAAGCGCGCCAGGGGTATGCTCCTAGCTTTGTTTTGGCCTAGTAGTTGGAATGCAAAACCAATCCTTCTTGACGGCGGGTTATGCTGGAGGGTGGGGGATGGACAGAAAATAGATGTGTGGGAGTGTGCTTGGGTTCAGGGGAAGAAGGGACTGCTCTTTCTTCATCCGAACGAATTTGGAGGCTCACCCGAACCTTAGAGTGTCGGATCTTATTGACACTTCTTCTCTCAATTCGGTGCCTCCGGGACGTCTCTTGAGCATAATTCTTCGTTTGTTCAACTATGATTCAAAAAACTCAAACCCAAATCTCGTAAAATGAGTTTACATTATAAGATAGGCAGAAAGACCACGGAATTCCGACACATGCAAGCAGAACATGGTAAAATGGGTCACAGAATACAAGAAATATCGAGCCTAATTATCATGGTACGAATCACTCTTATCATTAAATTTCGATTCGAGTCAGATTGGATCTCGTTTCGGTTATTATTTAAGCTGATACCAGATCGATCGATTACCAATTCAAATATTTTCGATTGATTTTTCAACTTTTTTTTTGTCGGGTTGAGACATAACTGACGTGATTTTAAAATAGTGGTCTTGTTATGAATTGATAACTAAATTTGTGCTGTTAAGCGGACCATAAAGAAGAAGGTGAGCTTTTGGTTTGGTTGTTCAGCCAACAAGAGAAGTGGAATACCTTGTTAGTGATTTGAGGCCAAACCCACAAATTTTCATAAAAGGTCCAACAAACAAGTTTTGTCAACGTGGGATAAATTTTAATTTCTTATTTTTCTCAATGTGGGATAACAAGCAAAAAAGTTTCTTTGAAGCATATAACCAACCCACTAAAGTGACGATGTGGGATAATTATCCAACACACCTACTCAAGGCTCGACATTCCATACTGATTGTCAACCAACAGAGATCGACAATATAAATTGGGACGTGTTATTTCATACACGGGTTTTACTTCGTTGTACACGCAATTTCCGAATTCACCCCTCCCATTTGAAGGTGAAAACAAAAAAGAATCATTCAAGCATCCTATACAATCTTCCATTAAAGTACGAAATACAAAAAAAATGTAGGTTAAATATTGAGATCAATAATTCCAAACAAGCACAATAATTTAAAAAAGCCTGAGTTCTAATAAAAACGCCACAATCAAATTAAATAAAAGAAAATATAAAATATAATAACATGAAAGAAAAGAATAAAAAAATTTAAAAGGAAAAAAAAAGAACGAAGTATTCCTTCTGACAAACCCCCCAAGATCCCACCCTACCCTACCGTAAACCATGAACCACCATCCCCAACACCATCCTCACCCACACGACCATAACCACCCACATAGTCTACTTCGATCCACCCACCTAGGGAGTCGTCAACTGCGCACCCAACGAAACTATGTTGTTCGAAATATCGTAATTACTAAACCCTAAATTAACAAGATAATTAACAATATAATTAAACTATTAACGAGAAATTAACGAGATAATTAACAAGATCTACATCACTTGTTCCATGACGAATAGTTTTCGATAATAATGGTGGAGTGGTTGATTAATTTGTCTAGGTTTAATGAAGATATTTTAAAAGAGAAGGGCAAAAACAGGAAAAAAAATGACAAAATGGGTACAACGTAGTAAAACCCGGAATATAACAATCAATATATATATATATAAAGAAGGAAGTTTTCGAGCGATATGATTGGTCCGTTACCTCAAAACTCAATTTAGGAAAGTATCATTAATGATAAAAAAAAATCAAGTAGAGAAACTTTTAATTATTACAATCAATTTATTTAATCTATCATATTAATGTGATCTTTTATAAATTTTCATCTAAACATTTAACAAAAAGTTATCGTAAATAAAATTATAAAAATAAATTAATTAGATTCGTGGTAAAAAATGCTTTCAATAGAGTATAAATTTCATATTATTTGTTTCATATTATTTGCTCGAAAAAGTGATGAATTTATTACCTATAAAGATATTAAAGTTATCCCACATCGACAAATGATAATAAGGTGATGAAATTCTATATTATAAATAATAGTAATCATCCGACCTTAGATATCTATAATGATTCAATTTTTTTTGATATAGCCTTAAAGTAAGTCATATAGCCTTAAGTAATCAAATTATGTCAATTGTAATCATCCGACCTTAGTAAGTCATATAGCCTTAAGTAATTATCCACATCGAGAAATTATATTATGATTAGGTTATGGAATTCTATAATATAAATAAGAGTAATCATTGTTTCTTTGAATATCGACTAAAAAACTTCTCTTAAAAAAACTCTTAATAAGACTATATGACTTAAAATTGTACCCGATCGAAACAATTAAAATAAGATGATGATTCTATACTATAAATAAGAGTAATCATGTGTTCTTTTGGGTCTTCAAATGAGTTTTTAAGACAGTAAATTATCTCACATCAAAAAAATTATGATAATAGAATTGAATATTATAAATATGACTAATCATTCGTTCTTAAAATCAATAAAAAAAACTTTTGAGTCTTAGAAAATAGTAAGACTACAAACTTAAGTGACATAATCGCACATCGAAAAATTATAACAATGTGATGAAATATATTATAAATAAGAAATAAGAGTAATTAATTCTACAATAAGCCGATGAAATGTTATTATACAAATAAAAGTAATCATTCCTCCAAATTATGACTAATCATTCGTTATTGACTAATCATTCATTATGAAATGCCTTCCAAAACTCAATTAAGTCTTAAAAAACCTCTTAAGACTATGAACTCAAGTAAAATTATTACATAAGTTCTTAAAACTATATCTAAACTTAAGTCAAAACTATTCTATATATATCGAAAAATTATGAGGTGATGAAATTTGATATTATAAATAAGTTAAATCATTCGTTCTTAGATATAAAAAAAAAATTGAGTCTTACAAAAGCACTTAAGACTATAAATTAAATTAAGATTATCCCACATCGAAAAATTATAATAAGGTAATCGAATTTTATTATATAAATAAGAGTAATCGCTCATTCTTAAGTTAGATATAAAAATAAACTCTTTTATTATTATAATTATCCTAACGTTGTCTCACATCAAAAAATTATGATGACGGGATGAATTCTATATTATAAATAATAATCATTTGTCCTTGGATATCAGCTAAAAATTTTTTGAGTCTTAAAAATGCTCTTAGTACCGTAAGCTGATGGTAAAGAGAAATCATTTGTGTTTAGATATAAACCAAAATTTGAGTTCTAAAAAGAGTTTTTAAGACTATAAAAAATTATGATGAGATATCACAAATAAGAGACCTCATTTGTTTTTAGATATTAATCAAAAAGATTTGTCTTATAAAAGAAGTTATAAATTTAAGTAAAATTAATAAGGTGATAGAATTCTACTATATAAATACGGCGTAAAAGCAATCATTCGTCTTTAGATATCAACGAGAAATCTTTTGAATCCTAAAAGAAATTTTTAAGACTATAAACTTAAATTATGATCTGATGAAATTATCATGAGCTGATGAAATTCTACATCATCAATAAGAGAAATTATTCGTTTTTAGATATTAATAAAAAATCTTTTGAATCTTATAATACTCCTCTTAATGCTATAAATTGAAGTAAAAATTATCCCACATCGAAATATTACAAAAAAGTGATGAAATTTTATTATATAAATAAAAGTTATCATCGTCTTTGGATATCAAAGAGAAATCTTTTGAGTCCTAAAATGAGTTCTTAAAACTGTGACGATATCAAATAGAACTCCGTTTAGAATCTTTTGAGTCCTAAAAAGAGTTCTTAAAACTATAAATTTAAGTGAAATTAAAAATTATGATGAGATATTATAAATAAGAGAAATCATTCGTTTTAGATAATCATTTGTCCAAAAGTATAATTCGTAATAAGGTGATCGAATTCTATTATATAAATACGTAATAAGGTGATCGAATTCTATTATATAAATACATAATAAGGTGTTCGAATTCTATTATATAAATAATAGTTATCGTTCGTCCTTAATAACTTAGATGAAAAACAAAATCTTTTGGATCTTAAAAAAAAGTTTTAAGACCATAAACTTAATTAAGTAATATATCCCACAGTTTTGAGTCTTAATATAAACTCTTAAAAATATAAACTTCAGGAAAATTCTCACATCGAAAAATTATTACAAAGTCATGAATTTCATAAATACAAAACAAACATCTTTGGAGTTTTAGAAAAGCTCTTAGGAATATAATAAACTTAAGTAAAAATTTCTCTTTTGAGTCTTAAAAAGCTCTTAAGACTATAATCGTGTGTGAAATTCTACATCATCGATAAGAAAAATTATTCATTTTTAGATATTAATAAAAAATCTTTTGAGTATTATAATAACTCTTAAGGCTATAGATTGAATTAAAATTATCCACATTGAAAAATTGCATTAAGGTGATGAAATTCAACTCCCTCCGAGTTCCTAACATTGACACCTTTGAATTTTGGGTGTAAAATAAGAAGGGGTAAATGAGTGACTAAAAAAAGAAAGAGGAAGAAAGAGAAATGTGTGGCTAAGTGTGAACCACACATTTATGGCCAAAAATTGAAAATGGATAAAAGATCAAACTCGACCCAAAAAGAAATACGTGTCAATGACAGAAACTCGGAGGGAGTATTATATAAATAAAAGTAATCATCGTCTTTAGATATCAATTAAAAATCTTTTGAGTAGAACTATCCTACATCGAAAAATTATGATGAGCTGACAAAATTTTATACTACGAAGTATATCATAAATAAGATAAATTATTCATTTTAGATATTAACCAGAAAAATCTTTTGAGTCTTATAACAACTCTTAAGGCTATAAATTGAAGTAAAAATATTTCACATCAAGAAATTATAATAAGACGATGAAATTTTATTATATAAATAAAAGTCTGTCAACCAATAGTTTAACAAATTAAATTAATACAATCCTCTAACCTGTGTCATTATCATTTTCACTGAAAATAGCATCGCACGGGTTTTCCAACTAGTTATGTATAAATTCAAAGGGACTTGGGCTTATCTTTTCAACTTATTTTCAATTTACTTCAGTTCAGTTCAGTCTACTTCAGTAACCCACTTCAATTCAGTTCAGTTCAATCCAGGAGCCTCATTTTTATCTGAGTACTTCAGTCCAAAAGAACATGGCCTTAGAGCAAGTGCAATAGTAATAAAAAAGCGGAGTTACTCTTCGCAGTACACATTTTACTCGACGAAGTACTTTTTACCCATATTTTTCCATTGCATGCCCTTATAAAAAAAAACAAATATAATTTCATTCTTCTCCCACCCTCTCTACCCTAACCCTAAAACCATTTTTTTTTCAATTATTATTGACTACCTCCAAATCTAATTATACATTCATTCAATTTATCAAATTTAATTGATCATGGATACAATTTTGATTGAAAAACAGGTATCATTAATGATTGAAATTGGGATTTTTTGTTTCAAAGTTCAAAATAATTGATTTTTGTTTATTGTTATATATCATTAATTATGCTTATTGTTTTTTGTTTATCATTAATTATTGAAAGATTTTGATTGAAGAACAGGTATCAATCATTAGTTATCGTTAATTATTGAAATTAGGGTTTTTTGTTTCAAAGTTCGAAATAATCGATTTTTTTGTTTATTGTTATATATCATTAATTACGATTTTTGTTTTTTGTTTATCAATAATTATTGAAATTAGGGTTTTTGGTTTCAATTATCGATTTTCAAGCATTAATTACCTTACGTACGACGTGTTCCTCTTTTTTACGGAGTCTTTTTTATTTTGGTTTGGATGTCTCGCATGACTTTAAACCTAAATTTAAAGTTGTGGCTGAATACAAATGAATTTTTCTAGCAAAAACTATACTTTCAATTTTTTTTGGTTTAGAAACTCAATTAAATTGATTTAATACTTTAATATTAGGTATTAAATTGGAAGTATGCAATCAAATAGTGTAGTACAGTTATGAATTGGGTATATACTGCGTCAAAGTTGAAAAAAAAATATACTGCGTCAAAATTGAAAAAAAAACATGTGTATTCGGTGATAAAAGAAACGTACTGCGTTGATAAATTAAAAAAAAACTACTTTATTCAAAGATTAAAGTAAATGTACTTCATGAAATTTTAAAATAAATTTACTGCAAAAAATGTACTGCGTAAAAGTAAAAAAAAAATATACTGCGTAAAAGTAAAAAATAATGTACTGCTTTGAGTAAATTAGATATGGAGGAGAGAGAAAGAAAAGAGAGAAAAAAATAAAAGGATGAATTCGAAGGAGGGGAAATGAGAGGGGCAAAATTGAAAACACGGTACTGCGTCGAGTAAAATGCGTACTGCGAAGAGCAACACCCTAAAAAAGGACTTGCTTATAATTTAAGATAGTTTTCTAGCTATAAGACAACTATTGGAGAAAAAAAATTAATATGGCTAGAAAGCAGAATTTGCTCTACCAAGCTACGTGCTAATACATAAAAAATAAAAGATAAATGATTAATGTATTAATTAAAGGGTAATGTAAATACAACCCTTAGGGTCATTTAAGAATCTAAAATATTCCAAATTTAGTATATATATATATATATATATATATATATATAGATTTAGGATCATATGAGAACCACTTGTATAATGAGAACCATGAGAACCAATTACATCCATTAAATCAAGTAAGAAAGCCAAGTAGAAATCATTGTGGGATGCGGCCACAACCCATGTCCTTAACATTGCGTTAATTATTATTTTCGATGTGAAATACTTAGTTTCATGTTGTGTCTCAGTTGGTTGGGAATGAACCTAATGGTTAGGAGGTCATGGGATCGAACATCCATGCTTGCATTTAAGTTTTTACATTTTTTTCCTTTCTTGTAGCAGTCTAATAAATACAGTACTAGATTTTAATTTTAGAAACAAATTTCAATTTTATTCTCATTTTTTTATATGTTTTAATTAAGGTAACATTTCGTTTTCATTCTCAATCTTTTTAAAAGGTTTAATTGTGAAAATACATTTCAATTTCATCCTCAATCATTTTAATTAATAACTTGGATTTCAATTTCTTTCTCAATTTCATTCAATTTTAGCATACATTTTTTCACTTTTAGCGTACCATTTTTCAATTTCAATTTTAGCGTACCATTTTTCCTATTTTAGCGTGCCCTTTTTTCTATTTTATCGTACTCCTTTTCAATTTCAATTTTAGCGTACCCTTTTCAATTTTAGCGTACCTTTTTTTTTTATTTGAGCGTACTCTTTATCCTGTTTTAGCGTACCATTTTTCAATTTTAATTTTAGCGTACCCTTTTTTCAATTTCAATTTTAGCGTACCCTTTTTTAATTTTAGCGTACCCTTTTTCAATTTTAGCGTACCCTTTTTCTATTTTAGCGTACCCTTTTTCGATTTCAATTTTAGCGTACCCCTTTTCTATTTTAGCGTACCCTTTTTCACTTTTTCTATCGGCTCAATGCTTGTGTCTATATAATAGCATTTTCTTCAGTGAATTGTTCCGTCACAACAACATTTGAAGAAAGATAGGATACTACTGAATTAACTTGAGGAACACTTGTATCAGTCGCAACAATTTCTGAATCCATTATAGTGCTGCAATAATAATAAGAAGCAGAAAAATTAATTTGTCAAGCCTCGTTAAGTTCAATCAATCGATCAAAAATATACTCCATAATCTATTTTAGTGTACTTTTTTCAGAATTCTACCAAGCAATCAAACAACAAAAAAAAACAAAAAAAAAAAATCAAAGTTCGAAATTTAACATCAAGACAATTAACAATTAATAATTAATGAACGGGTGATGCAAATAAAAAGAAAGTAAAAATTGAAAAAAGTAGGATCTTTAAAGCTCAAATTGCACAAGTTAATCGAATCAGACAAACAGAGAATTAGACAAACTTTTAACGATTTTAAGCTGGAATCGTAGAATTAAACAAAGAAAAAACTAAAATCAATCATCAAATCAAAACTTAAATCGAATAATTCGAAACTGAAATCAAAACCTTAACCCTAATTTATTCATATTAGATAACAAACCTCGTGAATTTGAATTTATGAATGAAGCCTCAATCTGCGTTTTTTTTTGGTGAATTTGTGTTTTCTTGATTTTTGGTGAATTTTGTTGAAATTATTCTTCAATTTTGTAAAGTGATGAAGGAAGGGAGCAAAGGAATAGAGGGAAAGGAGAGAGAGGGAGGAATGAGCGTTAACCCTGCAAACTTTTTTTTTTTTTCCGTGAAATTGACCTGAGATCTAAGGGCTTTAAAGGGTTCTCACAGTTCTCACCATAGTATGGGTTCTCACCCGATCTTAACTATATATATATATATATATATATATATATATATATATATATATATATATATATATATATATAAGATCCACAATTTTTTTAAGTCTATATTGAAGTTACAGATGACATACGCTAAAGTTGCATTTGTATATATATCAATTTTGAACAAATGCAACTTTAGCGTATGTTATCTGTAACTTCAATATAGACTTAAAAAAATTGTGGACCTTATTTGAACCTACCTCTATATATATATATATATATATATATATATATATATATATATATATATATATATATATATATATATATATATATATATATATATATATATATAGAGTTAAGATCGAGTGAGAACCTATCACTCAATGAGAACTGTGAGAACCATTATTTAGATCTAATGGCTAACATTATTCTTAAAACATCCCCTCTTTCTTTTAATAAAAAAACAAATCTGTTTCTTCCTTCTCCATTCATTCATCAACAATGGCTGAAATTGAAGGAAAAAAATTCAAAAAAAATCACCAAAAATCAAGAAAAAACATATGAAGCATTGTTCATCAATGCAAATTCAGGAGGTTTGTTGTCTAATATTAATAAATTAGGGTTCCAGTGTTCATAAAATTGGGGATTTCTTTAAATTAGGGTTCATATTTTCGTTAAAACAATTAAATACGTCGACTTGAATTGAGATTTTTGTGTAATTAGGGTTGTTGTATGTCAAATTAAGGATTTGTGTGAAAGCCTTAATTGTTATATACATCGGTAGTGTCGATTTCAAGAATCTGCATGAAGATGACACTTTTTTTTTATTAAAAAAAGGTTCAGAACTTGGTATTTGCGTGGATGCTATATTTTGTTTACAGTGTCCTGTTTGTTGGAACTTCGAAGATCATACTCCGCAGAACCATTAATCAGATCACATCAACAAATTCCTAAATTTTGAGATAATTTCTATAACTAAGCTTCAGAATAGGCATTCTACATCTAACGCCATGAAACAGCCCGTAAATCAGATAACAAGCAATGTTCGTACCAACAAAAAAAATCTAACATCCGTGTGCACAATGTTACTACCAACAAAAAATCGAGACCCAGGCCAAAGAAATTGTTCGGCATTTTCAACCAATGCTGAGCAAATCTTACTCCGTAATTCTTGAAGGTCTTGAGAACGTAATTCATAGTATTATATTTTTCATTTTCCAGTCAATATTAATAGCCAATAAATCGTAAATCCTGAGTGCAGCAAACCTGCACAACAAAACGGGTACGAACATTGGATCGATGTAGCCACGTTTCTTCTTAAAATTCAAAAAGGGTACACCAAAACGGGTACGCTAAAATTGAGAAGGGGTACACCAAAATTAAAAAATGTACGCTAAAATTCAAAAGTGAGGGTACGCTAAAATCGAATTGAAAAAGGGTACGCTAAAATAGAAAAAGGATACGCTAAAAGTGAAGAAGGGTACGCTAAAATTGAAATTGAAAAAAAAAAGTACTCTAAAAGTGAAAAATGGTACGCTAAAATTTGAAAAGAATACGCTAAAATTGAAAAAGGGTACACTAAAATTGAAATTGAAAAAGGGTACGCTAAAATTGAAAAATGGTACGTTTAAGAAAGGGTACGGCACGCTAAAATTGAAAAGGGATGTTAAAGGAAAATATTTTAGATGAACTCTTAAATTAATGAGAAAATTTGGAAAAAAAAAAAACGATAGCTGGGATTATTGCAATTATATTTGCCGACGATAATACTATTACTATTGTAATGAAATAATGAATTTAATCGAATGAGTTAACTCATAAAATAATTAATTTAAAAAAAAAAAGTTACTTAGGTTACTGAGGTTCAATACCCAATTGTGATAAATTGATGGATTGAAAAAAAGTCTATTGAAAAATTGATGGATAAAAAGTCAGATTCAATGGTCGATTGAAGAATTATGGATTAAAGGATTACGGGTCGAAAAATTTTGTAGAAGGAGGAGTTACGACCTTACGGATTGAAGACTCAAGCAATTGTGATTAATTGATGGGATTGAAGAATTTTGAAGTATCCAACGAATGAGATTGAACACTATGATCTAATGGCTCATATTATAGTTCCCATGGTTCTCATTGAAGGAGTGGTTCTCACATGAACCTAAATATATATATATATATATATATATATATATATATACATACATATATATATATATATATATATATATATATATATATATATATAGGTAGGTTCAAATAAGGTCCACAATTTTTTTAAGTCTATATTGAAGTTACAGATGACATATGCTAAAGTTGCATTTGTATATATATCAATTTTGAACAAATGTAACTTTAGCATATGTCATCTGTAACTTCAATATAGACTTAAAAAAATTGTGGACCTTATTTGAACCTACCTATATATATATAGGGATTGAGATCGTGCTTTTTCCTAACGAGCTTTACTCAATCCTAACGAATTTTTCTACAAAATTCTCATCATACCCCTATATAAATATTATATTGATATTGAGATTCAACAACAATTCTTTCATTTATTCAATTACTAATGATGTAAAAATCAATTATTTATTTATGAAATTATTTTCTTAATTGTATTTATTTACGACCAATTGAATTTAAAAGTTGAAACTAAACTAAAATAATCAATATATACAACAAAGCAAAAAAGGATAAAATTAAAATAACAAAAATAAAATTAAAACAGCAATTAAAAAAACAAAAAAGGAAATTTGAATAAATAGTTTAATTTAAAAAAAACAAAAAACCCTACTCCCCAGCAGCATCGTTACCCACCCACCACCCAACCACCCTCATCCACCGCCGACCACCCTCACCCACCCGACCACCGGGCACCACCCAGGCCACCCGACCACTGGCCACCACCTATGCCACCCGACCATCGGCCACCACCCAGCCTACCCGCCCACCATCCCACAATCCGACCCACACCGACTTCGATCCGACCCCACCAACCCAGACCCGCCGACTCCAGCCTTGCCGACCCAATCGCATCCATCTCAGCCACTGACTCCCGCCATCGACCTTGGACGGTACCGATATTTGTGGTGGTTCATGGTGAGTCTACGAGTGTTTGAGATTTATTTAGAGAGAAAACCAAACACTCCACTTTTTGATGCGATGAAATGAGAGGGATAAAACGGTAAAATGTCGTTAGGATTGAGTAAAGACTCGTTAGGAAAAAGTAATTTCGAACCCAAATTGCACAAACATCTATGTAATTAATACATGTATATAAAAATTATTTCTTCTTTTAATCTCTTAGATACAACCCTTGAGATTGTGTTTATCATTTTCCTTAATTATATAATACATCCCCAAATCAATTCCAGTTCCTTTTGTGGAATTTTCCTGCGCACAACATTATAAGTCTTCAACAAGAATTTTATTTCTTTTGGATTTCTCCATTTATTTTTCCGAATAAATAGATTGACTATTGTGGACATGACATTGGTCCACCCCGACGCGGCTACGCGCGGGTTTGGTTAGGCGAATAATGAATGTCGTGGTAAGATTGTTCCCGGTTTGAAATTTAAATCAAAGTTGGAGTCGCCACCGAACGTTGTGGGAGTTCAGACCCGTTCGAACCCAGTCCATACTTAGGCGTGTTGTGCACAAAGCACGGCCCGCTTTAGTACTAGAACTTGTGGGGGTTCGTCCCTTTGCATAACGATACCGATGTCGAATTACATACCGAATATCGTGTATCGAATGACTCTCGTTGCTTAATGGTTTCGAGCATCCGAAAACCGAAGGATCTGAGTAAGGGGTGAAGATACGTGTTGGGAAGCCCAACCCCGCCCGCATGTAGTGACATCTATTAAGATATCGATCGGTGTTCGTGTACACGCGTTAGTAAGACGATGACATGATATGCAAACATTGTTTTATGCTATGCATGTGAAATACGTGTTTCGTTACGTCATTTAATGCATCTTAACTATGTCGAAGTCGTTTTAGCATCTGGGTTCATTTAAAAGCGATAAATGCCATGCAACGGAAATAAACCAACTTGAAAATAAATTAAAAATTACACGGGCGGAATACAACCCAGAATTCACAATACTCGACAAATCACAATAATAATAAATGGATTAGAAATGGTAACGTAACTATAAACGAACCCGTAAATAGAAGACGCGAATTGAAACCGTAAATCAAACGATTGGACGGACTCCGATCACTTACACATCACGTTTTGTATTGACCGGAGGACGAAGGCTTTAGCACGCATTAGCGCACGAGGCCAAAGTGTAGTGCTAGCTTGATCCTCGAGCCTCGGGGTCTTGTCCCGACTTATCCTAGTGAAATGAGGATTGCCTCGACTTGTCGCATATCAAACTCGGCTAAAGAGCCGTCAATATAAGATTAGTCGTATGAGACATCACTCAAAGTCGTGAAGATAATAAATTAGAAGCAATATAATATGTGGGTTTTAGGAGAGGAGTACGTCATTGATAAGGCACGTATCGACTTAGTGTTGTGAATATAACTCGACGGAACTTTATATCGTCTTTTGGCCCTCGTTGGAGGTTTGTAAGGGGTCACTCGATCGAGTCATTTGGTGGACTCGGTCGAGTGCTCTTGACGAAGAATTTATGCCCCATTTTAGGGGTGTCACTCGATCGAGTGCCCTCTGTACCGGGTGACATTTGCTTCTAAAATGACCCAATTTATGAATTTATGATTTTAATCGAGAAGTGATCGAGCTAATACAAATATCAAGCCCCTCCGTGTCACGACGTTGTTGTCAGGTCTTATGGACTATACGACGATCGGTTCGACGTCATTAGGTTTTGTACTAGCTCGATTCTTGATAGCTCTTTGTGCACGATACTCGATTATGGAGCCGATATCAAGCGTTTTAGAGCGACTTTTATGGAATCGCGAATGATCGAACTAAGATGAATATCAAACCCCTCCGTGTCACTACGTCGTTGTTGGGTCTTATGGACCATACGACAATTGGTTCACCGTCATCGAGTTTCATGATAATTCAATCCTCGATGGCTCTTTACACCCGACGCTTGATTATGGAATCGATATCAATCATTTTGGAGCAACATTTACGGATGATGTAGGAATTACTCGTATTGAAAAGATCTGTTTCAATCATGATGACTCATAACGAATGACATTCGACAATAGAGTCGATATCACACATCTTAGAGTGATATTTACAAATGAAATCGAAGACAGGCAACGAGGAATTCCGCGATCGCGTCATAACCTACCAAATCCTTTGCACTATTGATATGGTTATTTAAGATCGTTAGATAAATGACCTTCAAATGGCGTAATCGGAAACGTGCTTGAAATCAATAACAATTCATCATTGAAAACATTAGGTCCTCCGTGTTTCGACACTGTTGTTTGGCTATTAAGGCCTACGGTGCTCGATTTAGCGTCATCGCACGTTCGCTAGAGTCGTGTTTTTTTAAAATAGTTTTTGTTATATAATAGTATACACGGTATTAGTATAACAAAAATGTAAAAGCGTTAATTAAATGCTAGATGTTAGGAACGAGAAATGAAATGTTAGATGCGAAAATGTAAAATGTTAATAACGATAAATAAAATGTTAGTCAGTATACAAATATATAAAAAAGAGTTAAAGGTTAGAAAATGGGGTCTTGACACCCTCAACCTACATGTTAATAGTCTCGGAATATGGGCTCGTGAGTGTCGTCGTAGACATAGGAGCGGTTCGAGTATGTAGAATGAGTTAGGGTGTGTGATTAGGGAGAAGATGTTCTCGGTTTTTGTGAGGTAGGGTCTTCGGAAATGGCTATGTATGCCAAGTGTATGGAGAGCTATGCTAGGGTATGAGAAGGATGCAAAGAGGTGGAAATATAGTCGAAAAAAGGATCCTTCAAATGGTGGTGTAAGGGGGGTATTTATAGAGTTTGCCTCCGGTTTAGGGTCACTCGATCGAGTGCCTGATGCGCGGTCGTCGCAACCCGCACGATCAAACAATATTTTTAACACCGGCTAACCTAACTAATGTAGTAGCGGTAAGTCGGGATCGATCCTCAGGGACGGTCTAGGTAAAATCGGTCAAGTCAAAGTTTGGTTGCGTTTGGGATTGAGATGGGGGTTTTGGGACGAGAGGAATTGAACTAAAGCTAGCGAGCTACACAACTAAAGCTAGGAACAATAATGGGAAAGGTGTTGGGGATAGTCGGGATTTGGAGATGGGTCGTCGTAATGGGAAAGGTCTTGGGGAGAGTCGGGATTCGGAGATGGGGTCTAAGAATCTCGGGATCGAGTTTTAGTTACAACGTTGAAAAGGGAGAGTGCCACCTTTCGGTTTCTTCACCCAACCCACCTATACCCGCTTTCACGGCGAAAGGGTAAGTCTCAAGTCAAGGTAATTCCTACCCCGAGTTTCCCCATATTGATAGGAACGAGTCAAGGTCAATCTAGATGCAGTCTAGGTCAACAAAGACACAAAAACCTTAAACTTGATAAATCCACAAGTAAACAACCCACCAACATCCCTTAATTCAAATAATTCAAACCCTCATCCCTAAATTCCCCAACAAGAAAATCTACTCACTAGTCATTATGGATAACAACAAGACACTAATAGAGGAGAGATTGACTAAAGCATGTATAATAACTATACTAACAAATTACACTAAGAAGAGAATAAACTAACACACAAACTAAAGAGAAACTAACAAAGGAGAGAGAAAAACATAAACTAACTAATGGAGAAAGGGAGAGGAAAGAAACTACCAATTATGGAGAAGACTAAGGAGAAAGATGAAGATTAACATAAAAGATTGAATCTTCAAGAAATAATACAAGGATCTTGTCACTTAAACCCTTGCAAAACCCTTATCTTCAATATAAAACCAAAATCTTCAACAAAGATGGAAGCTTGATTGAATATTGTTGAGTAGAATTAATCTAATATTAATAAGATCTACTAAGTGTTTATGGAGATTTTTACTAAAGAGATTACTACAATTACTACTACTAGAAATCCTCTACACTACTCCTACTCCTAAGAGGCTCACTCAAGGCACCCGAGTGACACAAAACCCTAGGTTAAGTATATATAGTGTTTCTTAATGGGTCACACAAACTTAAGGCCCATAATCCAATTCCTCTTCTTTAAGCTAGACCTTCACCGTTTGCATCTTCATGGGGTGAAACTTCACCCTGCGGCTTGACGAACTAATCCCACCGGGTGAAATTTCACCCGGTGAGATTTCTTTCTCAATTTGCGATTTTGGCTCGTCTTCTCCATCGGGCGAAATTTCACCCGATGGGCGAAATTTCGCCTGGTCGTTTCGCCCGGTGGTGAGTGTCATGAAAATCTTCTGGGAGGTGGAAAATATCGTCGGGCGAAACTTTACCCGGTGGTCTTCCGCCTCTTTTCCGATCTCTTTCTTTGTCGATCAATTGGATTACTTGAACTTTCACTTGTGTGCTTTGCTTTTCGGACTGTATCTCTCTCTTTTATGCTCATAGAAGCTCGGACATGTTTTCGGTCGAAAATCCTATCAAAATAGACAGAAAACTACCAAAAACATGTAAAATGCAAAAGAGAGACACTAATGCGAGAAGTACGCAAAATACGGCGATAATCGCACTCAAGCCTTGCAAAATGGAGGAAAAACGGGTCTAAATGGGAGGAAAAACGGTCCAAATTTGACACACAACAATTCTCCCACACTAAACCGTTGCTCGTCCTCGAGTAAAGACCCAAAAAGAAACTAGCTACTACTACTAAGCTAGACTATGCTAAGCCGATACGAGGCAATTAACGGGTCCGCTCCGTCTCTTCAACTCACATCAAGATACTCATGAGGTAGAGTACCTCCATGCAAGGCAAGTTGGGTCTTGCTCAAAATTGGGGTTGCGACTAACGCACACACAAACACAAAACAAAGAAGACACACACAAAGAGATAGTCGCAACCAAAGAGAAAATAAATCACCGAATCCCTCATCGAAATGACGGAGAAAGCACAGATTTGAGCTTAAGACAAACAAGAACACTACCAAGTTAGTAACACAAATTGACATGGACCAGATTCTAATAGGATGAAAATCAAACAATAGAAACATTGAAAATTTACCAAGGTCCTTCTAATTCCACTAAAGATGCCTACAACGGGACGATAAATGGAGTGGATAAGTGAGAACCATGGAGTTAGTAAGCACTGTAGGTAAATGTTATGCCGTCTCCTAAGCTAAGCCTAGAGGGTTGTTCCAAACTCGAGAAAGCCAATTAGACCAAACAGATGGATAAGTGTTTGCAAAATGGTAAGGATTGCCAAATTACCGCTATTTTTCTTCCTCGGGACTCGGTCCTCTAGTAGGCATTTCACGGCAATAAGTCAACCAAGGGATTATTTGGGTTTGGGAACGATTTTTGAGATTTTGATTTTCTTTTCGGTTCTTCTTTCCCCATTATTTTGATTGGGTCTTTTTTTAATTCTTCAATGCCCTTTCTTCTTCATTTTTCCCTTTTTCTTGCTTTGAAAAGCCCATTTTTGGCTAGATGGTTCATTTGAGATTCAAGGTAAAGCATATTCTTGCAAACTTATTTGTGGAAATGGGTGAATGGTAGAGAAATAGGCTAGTCGGGTGTGCACCCCCTCCGAACCCATAAAAGGATGAAAATTTTGGATTAAAAGTGGCTTCTCAAGTAAGGTCACCTAAGAGAACGAGGAACGGTAACCAAGGCCTTATCACTCCATGGGTGGTCAAGGTGGTCAAATGCAAATCCCGATGTAGACTCCTAGTAGAAAAGATGAACTCATGGTAAAAATCCAATGCAAAAATTGGTTCAAGGTCATTCTACTAGAAGTATGTCAAAAAATTGATGGGAGGGATTTGTCGCAGAATCCCAACCGTCAATAATATAACCGGCTATTCCTACGGTAGATAGGGCAAGTCAGGTCGAATCCACGGGGACAGTAATGTATAGCCTAGACTAGGTCGGCCCAAATACGAGACTAAGTCAACGAGCTAAGCTAAACTAGAGAATGATAGAGGGGAGAAGGCTAAGACTATGACTAAGGCTAAGGAGAAAGCAAACAAGGAAAACGGGCTAGGATTAGGTCGGGGTTAAAGGGGTAATGGAGTGGTCGAGGGAGAACTAGAGTGAAGGAGGTAGTAGGGTAATCTAGGTGTAGTCCGGGCTCTCGCTACTTAGACCGACCTAGAGGTT
Organism: Agrostemma githago; assembly: GCA_958450325.1. Taxonomy (NCBI): domain Eukaryota; kingdom Viridiplantae; phylum Streptophyta; class Magnoliopsida; order Caryophyllales; family Caryophyllaceae; genus Agrostemma; species Agrostemma githago. Next base: position 12,541,920 of record OY288254.1, on the reverse strand, counting down.
TCACCTAAAACCCATCTCGGCGATACACAAGACAAACGGGGTTACTAGCGCGCTATAGTGGCCTAGGTCGCATCCGGGCTCTCGCTACTTAGACCGACCTAGGGGTCGTCCTCACCGGGCTCTCGCTACGTAGTGAGGGAACCAAACCCACAAACAAACTATCACCCACAAGAGAAAGGCAAGAAAAACAAGTATTCACAACTACTTAGTCATTCAAGCATTTCAACAAACATGTGATGTGCACCAAACCAAGAGGAAACCCAAATCTTCCACCAACATCTCCAACAATCCCTAAATCACCCAATTAACACCCTAATCACCCTACTATCCCTAGCAAGAACACTACTCTAACATAATCCAATTACAACTAACAAGAACAAGATGGATCCAACATAAGAAACCAAGCATACATAAACAAACTAGTGAAAACAATGAACTAAGAACAATAAAATGAACAAAGATGCAAACTTGGATGAACAAACAAGATTAAGAATAAAAAGGAAGAAAGGATTATACCAAACTAGTGAAGAAGAAAGATTGAAACTTGCATTAATGAAGAAAACCCAAAACAAACACCCAAGGTTGTCAATCTTGAATGGATCTTGAAGAATTCCCTTAATACAAGACTAAACTAAGATTAAAGACTAATTACCGACTAATCTACACTAATCTCATCTAATCTAACCTAAAGTAGTCTAGGGTTTTATGTCTAATGAAGTGCATATCATTAACAAAACAAGGGAAGAGTATATAGAGGGTTACAAGTGGAAAGGAGAAGAAAGAAAAGAGTGCGGCCTGAACTGAGCTCATCCCGTTCGGGATGAGTTGGTCCCATTCGGGATGGACCCTTCACAGAACACCTCTCTTTTGTGCACCTCAACCGGTTCCGGTTGAACTCAACCGGAACCGGTTGAGCCTTGTAGGCCTCCTTTAAGCTTCTTTCGGTCCCTCCTTGCTTCTCATGGGTTTCTCATCGATTCTCGGGACTCGGGATCGGGTCTCGGAGGCTTGGGACTCGGGATCGGGTCTCGGAGGCTCGGGATTGGGTCCTAAGGTCTCGGGGTCGATTCCAAGGCATCGAGTCATCGTTCATTTACTCCGTTGGCTCCAAAATGTGTATGTATCGAGTCGGAATCGCTCCAACTCTTCCAAATCGGTCTCGGGAACCTGAAACGAACTAAAGGAAGCATAAGAAGCCCATAAACCGCTCCCAAGGAGCGATTCCACAAGGAAAATGAGACCAAAACACTACGAAATAGGCACTACAAACCACACTTATCAACTCCCCCACACTTAACCCTTACTCGCCCTCGAGTAAGCACATACTAAATACTAAACTAGCCGAGTGAGTATTAGCGCACCCTACGCCCTTTCAACTCACGCGAGTACACTTAGAGGAAAAGTGCACTCCGCAAGGCAAGTCGGGTCTTGCGACAAAACTGTGGATGCAACCGGACACAAAACACACAAACAAACAAACACACAAACAAACACATAATCGGTTGCACCCAAAAGAAAACAAATACCGCTTCCCTCAAAAAGCGGTGAAAGAAGCACCGGTTTAGGAATCGAGGTAAGTGACAACGTTCCCAAGCTAGCAATACAAACCAAGGTGGACTAAACCCTAATAGTATGACGATAAAGCAATAAAAACGTTGGTAACTTACCTAGGTCCTCCTAACTTTCTAAAGACGTACTACGGGACGATCGGCGGGATGGAAAGTGATGAACCACGGTGTTAGTCGACACTATAGGTAAGTGAGACCCCGCCCCCTTTAGCGTGAGCCAAGAGGGTCATCCCATGTCTAAAACCGCCTAACTAGTCCAAGTAAAAAGGTGGAAATAACGCAAAATGAGGGAAGACCGACTAATGCCGCTATCATCCTTCCTAGGGACTCGGTCCTTTGGTAGGCTCTTCACGGCAAAAGTCGGAAAAAGGCTTATTTTTGTGGGGATTTCTTTTTGTGAGACGGGTTTTGTTTTGGCATTTTCTTTCTTTTCGACGTTTTGATTTGTTTGTTGCCATGCCATTTCTTTTTCTTCTTTTCTATTTTCTTTTTGGATTTTGTGCCTTTTCTTTTTCTTCATTCTTTTCTTTCTTTCATTTTTTTTCTTTCTTTTCTTTTCTTTGCCCTTTTGGCTTGATTTTGGCTTTTTGACACTTCTTTGTGTAACATGAAAGAGAGAATTCACAAATTGCATTTTATTTGTGTGGGTATGTGTAGGAGGTAGGTGAATGGGTAAGTCGGGGAGCGTCCTTCCCTTCAAACCCACAAAAAGTGGATAACTTGGACTAATCAAACGATCCTAAACACGGTCACCTAAGGGACGAGACTCGGTAACCAAGGCCTTATCACACCGTGGGTGGTCATAATGGTCAAAATGCAAATCCCGTAGTAAATCCCTAGTAAGCAAGGTGGACTCAAGGTAAAGGACCAACGAACTCATTGATTTAGGGTCATTCTACTAGATTAAAGTCCAAAACTCGATTTATACAACTAGGAAGGGAAAAATAGACACTCACACACTAGCCTCTAAACCGGGTTTTCGAAAACCATTTACACACAAGACGCAACTAACATAACACAAGACGAAGACATGATGAAAAAAAATGAAAGGGAAAAGAAGAAAAAACAACAAAACAAAAACAAAACAAAACAAACATACAACAAAACACAAACACCACCCTGATCTTCCAAACAAGTCTCCAAACCAACCTCAAACTTTACAAAGCTCCACCCGAGCACACCACAACACACAAATCCTCCAAAATCCACAAGGAACAAAGAGGAGAAAGGGGTGAAGAGATGTTACCGGAAGTCTTGAAAGCTCTCCAAAGCTATCGGTGATTAAGCAACCTATAAGGAAAAAGGGAGGCAAAACACGCACACAAAACAAATACACGACACAATGACACAAAGGGAAAACACAAAAAAGGGAAAATCTTTTTGATTTTTGCGAATTTTTTCAAATTTTTATGGTTTTTAAAGATTTTTTCGAAAAAACTAAGAAAATAAAACCAACTATGCTAGAATATCGCTCCCCCACACTTAAGCCGAGCCATGTCCTCATGCTCGATCGTAGTGTGCGGAGAGACAAAAGAAAAAGAAAAGAAACTACAAAAATAAAGCTAAAAATCAAAGAATAAAGTGAAGAAAAAGGTAGAAGGTGTCCGGCCGGGGTGTAGTCAAGTCACCATGGGCCGAGACGAGAAAAGATATGGATGGGGGAAGAAAATAAAAAGAAGGAAATAAAAGGAAATGGGAGGGGAGGGCTAAGTGTAATCAAGTCACCTAGCCCGAATTCCGCCTAAATCCGACTAAATCCTCAAAAAGAAAGAGTGAAAAACTTGTAAAATTAGGATTTTGAAATGACTCTCGATGTAGTCACATCATCGAGAGTCGGGAGCAACAACTACTGAGGCCTCGAAGGCCACCATGACATCAAGACACAAAAGTGTACAAGGGGAAGGGAATAAACAAATGAAAACAAGCAACAACAAAAACGGAAAAGAAAGGATAGTTGTCGTACCATAGGTTAGCAACTCACTCTCTCCATCGTCTCATAGATCAATATAGGCACTTGCTTGTCTTCATCATTGCTATCCCGCTTCAAGCTTGATAGAACCGCATGGTAGAGGTAGTAATGGTAGGGGGTGGGATTTGATGTGAATACCGGTCTAAAGTAGATAGAAGATGAAGTGAGGGTATGAAAATGAAGTATGTGGGTGGTATGATATGAGAAAGGATGGTAGGGAGGTTGGGAGGGGGTATACAATGGTTGGGTGGGCTTAAATGTCGAAGAAGAAGCACCAAAAAGGAGTGGGGGATCATCCCGGTCGGGATGGATGATCCCGATCGGGTTGATAAACCCTTCCCGGTCGGGAAGCCTCCTTCCCGATCGGGATGACACTCCAGTGGACTCGATTTTTGGCACCCTCATCCCGATCGGGACGGCCCCATCCCGGTCGGGACGACACACCCTTCCCGGTCGGGAAGGGTCTTCATGACTCCCATGACCCCAAAAACCGACTCCCTTACTCACGATCCAAGCTCCATCGATAACCAATCCTCTAAAGGAGTCATCTTCACTTCACCTATCACAATAAACTCAAAATACACATCAAATTCACTCCCTCACATCGCTCATCAAAATACCAAAACAATTACAAGAATCCCACAAAAATAAAAGAGTCCTAGAAACAAAAATCACAAATACAAGCACAAGCACTCAAAAGAAGAGGAGAGGGGAATATACAACATGACGGTTCTTTTAGGAACTCCGTCAAACCTAGGATGGTGGACTCTCCTTCAACCGTAGCCCTCAAGGGCATGGAGGAGCAAGTCGAACGCGCTACCGACATCATAATGAAGGCCCAAGAAGCGCTCGAGCTTAGCCGACCTCCACGGCCTCCAAGGTGGAGGCAAGAAGTAGGAATCAAAAGACCCGACATCATCTTTCATGTCATCACCGGGGTCTATCCATCCTACGAGCTTCACCGACCTCTTCCTCCCTAAGCATTGCCTCCAATCACAAGCAAGCTTCATTTCCAAGAAACAAGGCACAAAAAGCGGCTTTGGCCTCATTTCCTTGTTGCACACCCCCACACTTGCCTCAAGTTGTGGTTCCCCATCTTCAGCACTCGGCCCCACATCATCATGGAGGAGAGAATCGAAATTTCTACCGGCGGTTTCAATCTCTTCCAAACCATCTCTCGGTGTACTAGCAAGGGGCTCTTGATGCTTGTCTAAATTATCGCACAAGGGCAACTCGAGGTTAACAATTTTGCCCAACATCCTCACAAACTCCACCAAACCATCCAACCCCCTATCCTCCTCCAATTCTTCACCAATGTTGCCTTCACCAAGGGTCATATCCTCATTCGTCTCTTTTTGGGTAGACGATTGAGGTTCTTCAAAGGAAATTTCTCCTCCAAAGGGAACTACGTTGGCGGCTTCGTGATTAGGTTGCTCCTCTTTCTCAAGTGGGCACGTACCCTTCATCTAATCGAGCATCCCTCGCCTCGTTTGCCCTTCGAATTTGGACCCATAATTCATTTTGTTGTTTTTGAATTTGGGTGGCCATTTCTTGGTTGCTCTTTTGCAATTGAAGAAGCGATTGAAACTCCTCCATGTCGGGCAATTGGTGATCATTGGGGTCTTGTAAAGCTCCTTGATAATCTTGATGATGCCCAAGGGGTAGGGCATCATATTGTTGGTAGTGAGGTTGAGGTGATTGGTAGTATTGTGGGTCATGGGGTTCATATTGTGGTTGGGGTGTAGGGTAATATGGTGGGTTTAGGGGGTATTGGCTTCCATAAGGTGAATCTTGATTGAACATGGTGGGTTCACAATCATAGCTTGAGTAATGGCCACCATGATCGTAGGATTGGTAATCGTTCACTTGTTGGTAGCCGTTTTCATAACCTTGAAGTTCATACCCGTCTTGATCCCCCCAAGAAGCTTGATAGTGATTAGGAGTCATCATGTCATAGCTTTGGTTCATGGAAGAAGAGGGGTAGCTCATATCGGCTTCCATGTGTGGGGAGTTTAGATCAAACCCCATGCTTGCTCGAAAATCGTAGCTCATACCCGGTTGGAAACCACTCATTCTAGCAACCGTCCGTTAAAGCGGCTCTTAAGTTGCAAGAAGAAGATAGTCACCACCTCTAAGCACAAACTGTAGACTAAGAACAAATGTGAGAAGTCTAGTGCTTTTTGGGCACTAGACAAGAGAGAAATAAACCTCACACACACAAGAAGCAAGGTAACAAAAAGAAAAAAGAAAAACACAAACACAAAGACTAAGTCAAGTAATTAGGAAAACAAAGTCTAACTAGCACCGTCCCCGGCAACGGCGCCAAATTGATGGGAGAGATTTGTCGCGGAATCCCAACCGTCAATAATATAACCGGCTATTCCTACGGTAGATAGGGCAAGTCGGGTCGAATCCACGAGGACAGTAATGTATAGCCTAAACTAGGTCGGCCCAAATACGAGACTAAGTCAACGAGCTAAGCTAAACTAGAGAATGATAGAGGGGAGAAGGCTAAGACTATGACTAAGGCTAAGGAGAAAGCAAACAAGGAAAACGGGCTAGGATTAGGTCGGGGTTAAAGGGGTAATGGAGTGGTCGAGGGAGAACTAGAGTGAAGGAGGTAGTAGGGTAATCTAGGTGTAGTCCGGGCTCTCGCTACTTAGACCGACCTAGAGGTTTCACCTAAAACCCATCTCGGCGATACACAAGACAAACGAGGTTACTAGCGCGCTATAGTGGCCTAGGTCGCATCCGGGCTCTCGCTACTTAGACCGACCTAGGGGTCGTCCTCACCGGGCTCTCGCTACGTAGTGAGGGAACCAAATCCACAAACAAACTATCACCCACAAGAGAAAGGCAAGAAAAACAAGTATTCACAACTACTTAGTCATTCAAGCATTTCAACAAACATGTGATCTGCACCAAACCAAGAGGAAACCCAAATCTTCCACCAACATCTCCAACAATCCCTAAATCACCCAATTAACACCCTAATCACCCTACTAACCCTAGCAAGAACACTACTCTAACATAATCCAATTACAACTAACAAGAACAAGATGGATCCAACATAAGAAACCAAGCAAACTAGTGAAAACAATGAACTAAGAACAATAAAATGAACAAAGATGCAAACTTGGATGAACAAACAAGATTAAGAATAAAAAGGAAGAAAGGATTATACCAAACTAGTGAAGAAGAAAGATTGAAACTTGCATTAATGAAGAAAACCCAAAACAAACACCCAAGGTTGTCAATCTTGAATGGATCTTGAAGAATTCCCTTAATACAAGACTAAACTAAGATTAAAGACTAATTATCGACTAATCTACACTAATCTCATCTAATCTAACCTAAAGTAGTCTAGGGTTTTATGTCTAATGAAGTGCATATCATTAACAAAACAAGGGAAGAGTATAAATAGGGTTACAAGTGGAAAGGAGAAGAAAGAAAGGAGTGCGGCCTGAACTGAGCTCATCCCGTTCGGGATGAGTTGGTCCCGTTCGGGATGGACCCTTCACAGAACGCCTCTCTTTTGTGCACCTTGATAAGTGCGGTTTGTAGTGCTATTTTGTAGTGTTTTGGTCTCTTTTTCCTTGTAGAATCGCTCCTTGGGAGCGGTTTAGGGGCTTCTTATGCTTCCTTTAGTTCGTTTCAGGTTCCCGAGACCGATTTGGAAGAGTTGGAGCGATTCCGACTCGATACATACACATTTTGGAGCCAACGGAGTAAAGGAACGATGATTCGATGCCTTGGAATCGACCCCGAGACCTTGGGACCCAATCCCGAGCCTCCGAGACCCGATCCCGAGTCTCGAGAATCGATGGGAAGCCCATGAGAAGCAAGGAGGGACCAAAAAGTTCATATTGGAGGCCTACAAGGCTCATCCTGAACGGGTATGGCCTCATCCCGTCCGGGATGAAGGAGGAAACGAAGATGACGCTACTGAGGGTCCATCCCGACCGGGACCATGGGACCACCTCATCCTGGCCGGGATGGCCATGCTGCAGCTCCGCCTTTGTTCCTTTCAATTCCTTTCCACTTGTAACCCTATATATACCCCCCCTCTTGTATTAAGACACCATCTTATGTTATATTCTTCACTTCTCTTTAAACCCTAGACTACTTTAGGTTAGATTAGATTAGATTATTGTAGATTAGTCGGTAATTAGTGGTTAATGATAGATTAGCTCTTATATTATTGGATTTCTTGAAGAATCCAACCAAGCTTGACAACCTTGGTGGAATTATTTGGGTTTTCTTATATACAAGTGTTCTCCTTTTCCATTTCCTTTGTAGTATGGTATAATCTTCTTTCTTTTTACTCTTTATCTTGTTTGTTCATCCAAGTTTGAATCTTTAGTTGATTGTTTTGTTATTGTTCATTGTTATCATTAGTTTGTTGATGTTTGTTTTGTTTCTTTGATGATTCCTCTTGTTAGTGTTAATTCTAGATTAGATATGTTAGAGTAGTGTTCTTGCTAGGGTTAGTAAGGTGATTAGGGTGTTAATTGGGTGATTAAGGGATTGTTGGAAATGTTGGTGGAAGATTTGGGTTTCCTCTTGTTTGATGCACATCACATGTTTGTTGAAATGCTTGAATGACTAAGTAGTTGCGAATGATTGTTCTTCTTGCTTTTCTCTTGTGGGTGATAGTTTGTTTGTGGGTTCGGTTCCCTCACTAAGTTGCGAGAGCCCGGTGAGGATGACCCCTAGGTCGGTCTAAGTAGCGAGAGCCCGGATTTGACCTAGGCCACTATAGCACGCTAGTAACCCCGTTTGTTGTGTGTGTCGCCGAGATGGGTTCTAGGTGGAACCTCTAGGTGGGTCTAAGTTGCGAGAGCCCGGACCAACCTAGATCACCCTACTACCTCCTTTACTCTAGTTCTTCCTCGACCATTCCGTTACCCCTTTGACCCCGACCTAACTCTAGCCCGTTTCCTTATTTGTGTTCCTTAGTCATAGTCTAGTTTTCTTCCCTCTCTACCATTCTTAGTTTAGCTTAGCTCGTTGACTTAGTCTCGTATTTGGGCCGACCTAGTCTAGGCTATACATTACCGTCCCCGTGGATTCGACCCGAGTTGCCCTATCTACCGTAGGAATAGCCGGTTATATTATTGACGGTTGGGATTCCACGACAAATCCCCACCATCAAATTGGCGCCGTTGCCGGGGACGGTGCTAGTTTAGACTTTGTTTACCTAGTTACTTGGCTTTGACTTTGTGTTTGTCTTTTTCTTTTTTTTTCTTTTTTGTTACCTTGCTTCTTGTGCGTGTGAAGTTTATTTCTCTCTTGTCTAGTGCTCAAAAAGCTCTAGGCTTCTCACGTTTGTTCTTAGTCTACAGTTTGTGCTTAGAGGTGGTGACTATCTTCTTCTTGCAACTCAGTGCCGCTTAAACGGACGGTTGCTAGAGTGAGAGGTTTCCAACCGGGTATGGACTACGATTTTCGAGCAAGCATGGGGTTTGATCTAAACTCCACATACTCGGGAGCCGATATGAGCTACCCCTCTTCTTCTATGAACCAAAGATATGACATGACGTCCCCCTACCATTATCAAGCTTCTTGGGGTAATCAAGACGGGTATGATCTTCAAGGTTATGAAAACGGCTACCAACAAGTGAATGACTATCAATCCTACGATCATGGTGACTATTACTCGAGTTATGATTGTGAGCCCACCATGTTCAATCAAGATTCACCTTATGGAAGCCAATACCCCCAAAACCCACCATATTACCCTCCACCCCAACAACAATATGAACCCCATGACCCACAATACTACCAATCACCCCAACCTTGCTACCAACAATATGATGCCCCACCCTTTGGGCATCATCAAGATTATCAAGGAGCTTTACAAGACCACAATGATCACCAATTGCCCGACACGGAGGCGTTTCAATCGCTTCTTCAATTGCAAAAGAGCAACCAAGAAATGGCCACCCAAATTCAAAAACAACAAAATGAATTGTGGGTCCAACTTCGAAGGGCAAACGAGGCGAGGAATGCTCAACTAAATGCATTAGCGGTTCAAACCGTAATGTCTTTATCCCGAGCATCACATTTAGATGGAGGGTGCCCACTTGAGAGAGAGGAGCAACCTAATCGCGAAGCCGCCGATGTAATTCACTTTGTGAGGATGTTGGGTGAAATTGTTAGCCTCGAGTTGCCCTTGTCCGAGAATGTGGATAAGCATCAAGAGCCCCTAGCTAGTGAACCAAGTAATGACTTGGAGGAGATTGAAACCGCCGGTAGAAGTTTCGATCCTCTCCTCCATGATGATGTGGGGCCGAGTGATGAAGATGGGGAACTACAACTTGAGGCAAGTGTGGGGGTGTGCAACGAGGAAGTGAGGCCGAAACCGCTTTTTGTGCCTTGTTTCTTGGAGATGAAGCTTGCTTGTGATTGGAGGCAATGCTTAGGGAGGAAGAGGTCGATTAGGCTCGTAGGATGGATAGATCCCGGAGACTACTTTGAAGATGATGTCGGGTCTTGGGATTCCTACTTCTTGCCTCCTCCTTGGAGGCCGTGGAGGTCGGTTAAGCTCGAGCGCTTCTTGGGCCTTCACTATGATGTCGGTAGCGCGTTCGACTTGCTCCTCCATGCCCTTGAGGGCTATGGTTGAAGAATGGAGTTCACCATCCTAGGTTTGACGGAGTTCCTAAAGAACCGTCATGTTGTATATTCCCCTCTCCTCTTCCTTTGAATTCTTGTGTTTGTGTTTGTGTGATTTTTCTATTGATTTTGTTTGTTTTGTGAATTCTTGTAATATTGGATTGTTGATGAGCGATGTGAGGGAGGGAATTTGATGTTGTATTCGAGTTTATTGTGATAGGTGTGAAGTGGTGGTGATTCCTAGAGAGGAGTGGTTAGTGATAAAGCTCGGTTCGTGAGTAGGGGAGTCGGTTTTGGGGTCACGGGAGTCGTGAAGACCCTTCCCGACCGGGAAGGGTGTGTTGTCCCGACCGGGATGGGGCCGTCCCGATCGGGATGAGGGTGCCAAAAATCGTGTCTACTGGAGTGTCATCCCGATCGGGAAGGAGGCTTCCCGACCGGGAAGGGTTTATCAACCCGATCGGGATCACTCATCCCGACCGGGATGGTCCCTTTCTCCTCTTTTGCCCTCTTCTTTGACGTTTGAGTCCACCCATCCATTGTATACCCCCTCCCAACCTTCCTACTCCTTGTTCCTATCATATGACCCGTACACCTCACTTTACACCGAGATCCTCATCAAATCCCACCCCCTCGCACCATTACTACCTCTACCATGCGGTTCTATCAAGCTTGAAGCGGGATAGCAATGATGAAGACAAGCAAGTGCTTATATTGATCTATGAGACGATGGAGAGAGTGAGTTGCTAACCTATGGTATGGCAACTATCCTTTCTTTTCCGTTTTTGTTGTTGCTTGTTTTCCTTTGTTTATTCCCTTCCCCTTGTACACTTTTGTGTCTTGATGTCATGGTGGCCTTCGAGGCCTCGGTAGTTGTTGCTCCCGACTCTCGATGATGTGACTACATCGAGAGTCATTCAAAATCCAAATTTTACAAGTTTTTCACTCTTTCTTTTTTGAGGATTTAGGCGGATTTAGGCGGAATCCGGGCTAGGTGACTTGATTACACCTAGCCCTCCCCTCCCATTTCCTTTTACTTCCTTCTTTTATTTTCCTCCCCCTTCCATATCTTTTTCTCGTCTCGGCCCTTGGTGACTTGACTACACCCCGGCCGGACACCTTCTACCTTTTCTTCGCTTTATTTTTGATTTTTAGTTTTATTTTCGTAGTTTCTTTTTTGTTTCTTTTGTCTTTCCGCACCCTACGATCGAGCATGAGGACATGGCTCGATTTAAGTGTGGGGGAGCGATATTCTAGTATAGTTTACTTTATTTTCTTAGTTTTTCGAAAAAATCTTCAAAAACCCTAAAAATTTGAAAAATTTCACAAAAATCAAAAAGATTTTCCTTTTTGTGTGTTTTCCTTTTATGTTTTTGTATCGTGTTTTTGTCGTATTGTGCGTGTTTGCCTCCCTCTTTCCTTATAGGTTGCTTAAATCACCAATAGCTTTGGAGAGCTTGCAAGACATCCGGTAACATTTTTATCCCTTCTCTTCTTTGTCTCTTGCGGAGTTCGGAGAAGATTGTGATGTTGTGTGCTCGGGTGGAGCTTTGTAAAGTTGTGGTTGATTTGGTGGCTTGTTTGGATGGTGTTTGTGTTGTGTTGTGTTCGTTTTGTGTTGTTTGTGTTTTGTTTCTTTTGCTTCTTTTTCTTTCGTTTTCGTTGAGTCTTTGTTTTGTGTGCGTAGTTGTGTCTTGTGTGTAAACCGTTTTCGAAAACCCAGTTTAGAGGCTAGTGTGTGAGTGTGTACTTTCCCTTCCTAGTAGTGTAAATCGAGTCTTGGACTTTAATCAAGTAGAATGACCCTAAATCAATGATTTCGTTGGTTCTTTACCTTGAGTCCACCTAGCTTACTAGGGATTTACTACGGGATTTGCATTTTGACCATTATGACCACCCACGGTGTGAAAAGGCCTTGGTTACCGAGTCTCGTCCCTTAGGTGACCATGTCTAGGATTGTCTGATTAGTCCAAGTTTCCCTTTTTTGTGGGATTGAAGAGGGAAAGCGCGCCCCCGACTCTCTCATTCCCCTACCTCCTACACACATCCACTCAATAAGATTGCAAATTGTTGAATTCTCTCTTTCTTGTTACACAAGGAATGGCCAAAAAAGCCATATCGAGCCAAAAGGGCAATGAAAAGAAAAGAAAGAAAAATGAAAGAAAGAAAAGAATGAAGAAAAAAAGAAAAGGCACAAAAGCCAAAAAGAAAATAGAAAAGAAGAAAAAGAAATGGCATGACAACAAACAAAGCAAAACGTCAAAAAGAAAGAAAAATGCCAAAAGAAAACCCGTCTCACAAAAAGAAATCCCCACAAAAATAAGCCTTTTCCGACTTTTGCTGTGAAGAGCCTACCAAAGGACCGAGTCCCGAGGAAGGATGATAGCGGCATTAGTCGGTCTTCCCTCATTTTGCATATTTCCATCTTTTTACTTGGACTAGTTAGGCGGTTTTGGACACGGGACGACCCTCTTGGCTCACGCTAAAAGGGGCGGGGTCTCACTTACCTACAGTGTTGACTAACACCGTAGTTCTTCACTTTTCCACTCCGCCGATCGTCCCGTAGTACGTTTTTAGAAAGTTAGGAGGACCTAGGTAAGTTACCAACGTTTTTGTTACTTTATCGTCATACTATTAGGGTTTAGTTCACCTTGGTTTGTATGTCTAGCTTGGGAACGTTGTCACTTACCTCGAGTCCTAAACCGGTGTTTCATTCACCGCTTTTAGAGGGAAGCGGTATTTCTTTTGTTTTGGGTGCAACCGTCTAAGTGTTTGTTTGTGTGTTTGTTTGTTTGTGTGTTTTATGTCCTGTTGCATCCGCGGTTTTGTCGCAAGACCCGACTTGCCTTGCGGAGTGCACTTTTCCTCAAAGTGCATTCGCGTGAGTTGAAGGGGCGTAGGGTGCGCTAATACCCACTCGGATAGTTTAGTAGATAGTATGTGCTTACTCGAGGGCGAGTAAGGGTTAAGTGTGGGGGAGTTGATAAGTGCGGTTTGTAGTGCTATTTTGTAGTGTTTTGGTCCCTTTTTCCTTGTAGAATCGCTCCTTGGGAGCGGTTTAGGGGCTTCTTATGCTTCCTTTAGTTCGTTTCAGGTTCCCGAGACCGATTTGGAAGAGTTGGAGCGATTCTGACTCGATACATACACATTTTGGAGCCAACGTAGTAAAGGAACGATGATTCGCTGCCTTGGAATCGACCCCGAGACCTTGGGACCCAATCCCGAGCCTCCGAGACCCGATCCCGAGTTCCGAGAATCGATGGGAAGCCCATGAGAAGCAAGGAGGGACCAAAAAGTTCATATTGGAGGCCTACAAGGCTCATCCCGGACGGGTATGGCCTCATCCCGTCCGGGATGAAGGAGGAAATGTAGATGAGGCTACTGAGGGTCCATCCCGACCGGGACCATGGCGTCCCGACCGGGACCGACCACGTCCCGACCGGGACCACCTCATCCCGGTTGGGATGGCCATGCTGCAGCTCCGCCTTTGTTCCTTTCAATTCCTTTCCACTTGTAACCCTATATATACCCCCCCCCCTCTTGTATTAAGACACCATATTATGTTATATTCTTCACTTCTCTTTAAACCCTAGACTACTTTAGGTTAGATTAGATTAGATTAGTGTAGATTAGTCGGTAATTAGTGGTTAATGATAGATTAGCTCTTGTATGGTGGAATTATTTGGGTTTTCTTATATACTAGTGTTCTCCTTTTCCATTTCCTTTGTAGTATGGTATAATCCTCTTTCTTTTTACTCTTTATCTTGTTTGTTCATCCAAGTTTGAATCTTTAGTTGATTGTTTTGTTATTGTTCATTGTTATCATTAGTTTGTTGATGTTTGTTTTGTTTCTTTGATGATTCCTCTTGTTAGTGTTAATTCTAGATTAGATATGTTAGAGTAGTGTTCTTGCTAGGGTTAGTAAGGTGATTAGGGTGTTAATTGGGTGATTAAGGGATTGTTGGAAATGTTGGTGGAAGATTTGGGTTTCCTCTTGTTTGATGCACATCACATGTTTGTTGAAATGCTTGAATGACTAAGTAGTTGTGAATGCTTGTTCTTCTTGCTTTTCTCTTGTGGGTGATAGTTTGTTTGTGGGTTCGGTTCCCTCACTAAGTTGCGAGAGCCCGGTGAGGAAGACCCCTAGGTCGGTCTAAGTAGCGAGAGCCCGGATTTGACCTAGGCCACTATTGCACGCTAGTAACCTCGTTTGTTGTGTGTGTCGCCGAGATGGGTTCTAGGTGGAACCTCTAGGTGGGTCTAAGTTGCGAGAGCCCGGACCAACCTAGATCACCCTACTACCTCCTTTACTCTAGTTCTTCCTCGACCATTCCGTTACCCCTTTGACCCCGACCTAACTCTAGCCCGTTTCCTTATTTGTGTTCCTTAGTCATAGTCTAGTTTTCTTCCCTCTCTACCATTCTTAGTTTAGCTTAGCTCGTTGACTTAGTCTCGTATTTGGGCCGACCTAGTCTAGGCTATACATTACCGTCCCCGTGGATTCGACCCGACTTGCCCTATCTACCGTAGGAATAGCCGGTTATATTATTGACGGTTGGGATTCCACGACAAATCCCCACCATCACACCTCAACCGGTTCCGGTTGAGCCTTGTAGGCCTCCTTTAAGCTTCTTTCGGTCCCTCCTTGCTTCTCATGGGTTTCTCATCGATTCTCGGGACTCGGGATCGGGTCTTGGAGGCTCGGGACTCGGGATCGGGTCTTGGAGGCTCGGGATTGGGTCCCAAGGTCTCGGGGTCGATTCCAAGGCATCGAGTCATCGTTCCTTTACTCCGTTGGCTCCAAAATGTGTATGTATCGAGTCGGAATCGCTCCAACTCTTCCAAATCGGTCTCGGGAACCTGAAACGAACTAAAGGAAGCATAAGAAGCCCATAAACCGCTCCCAAGGAGCGATTCCACAAGGAAAATGGGACCAAAACACTACGAAATAGGCACTACAAACCGCACTTATCAAAAATAAAGAAGGGTTACTAACAAGGGAGTAATAAACACTCGGCCTAAACTCAAAATCGGGTTTTCGAAACTTTACCTAGACAAACTATACACAAATGACCCATTCTAGAATCACTCCTTGCCATCTTCTCAATAAAATTCTTAGATGCCTCATTGGTGAGAGAAGAAAAGTCTCCTCCGGCGGCCGAATTGAGGTTTTCCTTGGTTCTCGATGAAAGGGTGTTATAAAACGTTTGAGTGGTTAGCCAATCGGGTATTCCATGGTGTGGACATTTTGCGCAATAGATCTCTAAATCTTTCCCAAGCCTCGCTTAGCCTTTCAAATTCATCTTGCTTGAAGGTTTGTATCTCCATGCGATATTGGTTGGTCTTTGACGGCGGAAAATATTTCTCCAAGAAGGCATTAGATAGTTGAGCCCATGTTGTGAAAGTATTAGCGGGATGGCCTTGAAGACATCTACGAGCTTCATCTCTCAAGGTTTTTCGGAAATAATAAACGATGTAATTGGCATGAAATTAATCCATTGAGACGGGCTCTTACTAATTTTTCTTTAAATGAAGCGATGTGCTCTTGAGCATCTTCTTGAGAAAAACCGTGAAAAGTATCTTGTTGGACCGCGTTGGTCAAAGAAGCTTTCAATTCATAGTTCTCGGGAATCTCTCCGAAATCGACGAGAGAAGGTGTTTCTTCATGTGTGAGTTGGGAATGAGAGCCTAAGGTCGCCATTTGTTGGATTGGTGGTGATGGTGGATTTGAATTTGGTGAATTTTGTGAAGTGGAAGGTATGTAAGGATTATTTGGAGTGGGGTTGTGTGATGTAGAAGGTGTAGAAGGTTTATGTGGTAGGATGAGATTAAGGTTATGAGGTGATAATGAAGGATGTGGAATGATGGTGGTTGAGTTATTTCCTCAAAAACGCAATGCTCTAAAGGTCCTTTCCGGCTCCGGATCGAACCACAAGGGCGATGACGTGTTCCTGGGCATAAAACTCAATTAAACGGTGAGACACCTAGCACCTCGCGGTACTAGGGAAAAGAGAGAAGGGAAAAGAATCAAACACAACAACTAAAAACACAACAGCTACTCGCCGCTCCCCGGCAACGGCGCCATTTTGATCGCCTCCCAATGGGATCGGTCGTTAACGAAGGACGGGGGATCAAACGATATTTATAGACTCGAAATAACACAAAAACTACTATAGTAATAGTGGTAAGTCGAGGTCGGTCCACAGGGAACAGAGTGTGATGTGAAGCTTAAAATGTCGTGTTTGATGTCTAGATGGGGGTTTTCTAAGGGTCAAGTCTATACTAGAGGAATGTCTATGATGATAGCTAGGGGTGGTCAATCTAGGAAAAGGTGTTAGGGGGAAGTCGGGATTCGGTACTTAGAGTCTAAGAAGGTCGGAATTGAGTTTTTGTTGCAACATTGATAAAGGAGAATGCCACCTTTCGGTTTCTTCACCTAACTCACCTAAAAACCCGCTTTCGCGGCGAATAAGGGTAAGTCTCTAGCTTATGGTAATTTCTACCCCGAGTTTCCCCATATTGATAGAAACTAGTCAAGGTCGGTCTAGTTGGCCGGACTAAAACAACAATGACATAACAACCATACACAAGATAAACCAACATGCAAGCAACCCACCAACATCCCTATATTCAAATAATCCAAGTCCTCATCCCTAAACCCCCCAACATAAATCTACTCACTAATCATAATGAAAAATAACAAAACATTAACTAAGGAGACAATCTCTACAACATGCATATTAACTAGATCTAATGAAACTAACAACACTAATATGATCTAAACAAGACAATGATGAGAAAATAACATAAAGCTAAACTAGAGATTAGAGAGTGGAAGAGAATTATACCAACTATGAAGATCTATAAGAAATAATAATGTTGCATGAATAAAGATTGAATCTTTGATGAATAAAATGGAGAACTTGTCACTAATCCTCCAAATAAACCCAACAAATCTTCAAATAAAACTAGAATAATAATCTTGAATCTTTGATGAAGAAGATGAAGAACTAGTCACTTAATTCTTCAATAACCCAACAAATCTTCAAAATAACCTTCTACAAACTTGTAATCTAGAGAATTGTTGATAGAAACTATGTAGATCTACTATTAAATTACTACTAGATTTATAGAGAATTACTAGAAATTTTACTAGATATTTCTACTAATGGATTGTGATACTATACTAATGGTTGCCTCCTACACTAATGAATGATGATTGTGGGATGTCTTGGGCAACAAACTAGGGTAGATATATATATAGTAGTCTCTTAATGGGTAATTAACCTAAAGCCAAATCCACTTTATGCTCCATTAATGAGACAATCTCCCTTAGCATCTTCATGGGGTGAAACTTCGCCCTGCGGACTTGACGATAATTCCCACCGGGTGTAAATTTCGCCTGGTGAGATTTTCTTCGTCTTTTGGCGTTTTTGGCATTTCTTCCCATCGGGCGAAATTTCACCCGGTGGGCGAAATTTTGTCCGGTCAGTTTCTCCCGGTGGGGAGGTCTCGGAAAATCTTCGTGAGGCATTTTTACTGTCGGGTGAAATTTCGCCCGGTGGTGTCTCACCGGGTGAAATTTCGCCCGGTCATTTTTTTGGCCTCTTCTCTTGTCTCATTCTTCGTCGATTGATTGGATGGCTTTAAACTTTAAGTTGTGTGCTTTGCTCTTTGGACGGTTTTCCCTTCTCTTGTGCTCGTGAAAGCTCAATCGTGATTTCGGTGCCAAATCCTATCAAAATGATAGAAAAACTACCAAAAACACGTAAAATGCACAAGAGGGACGCTAATGCGAGAAATACGCAAAATATGGCGATAACCGCACTCAAGACTCGCAAAACGAGGGAAAAACGGGTCTAAATGGGAGAAAATACGGTCTAAGTTTAGCACACAACAACAGGCCTTACAGTAGTTCCTGTTGTACAAGTTTGAACACTCTTTTTGTCAACCCATTTATTCAAAATCTACAACTAATCAGTAAATCTAAAAAGGTTGAATTGTTTTGGCCGTAAAACTTCAAAATTTTAGTTGAAAAATCATATTTGGTGGTGACATCAATGACGGTAATGTAAGAAAATAATTTAAGAAAAAGCTTTTTATCTAGCTTTTTGTTTCACCATTCCTGATTCATGGATCTGTTATAAAAAAAACATGGATGCTGGGTTGCCTAAATAAGCGATTCGATATATTCCGTAGTGCTTATGACAAGGCCTCTATATTTTGTGGACCTAATTACATATGAGATCAGTTATATTATCATTAAAGCATTGTGAGAAGTGCATTTTCGAACCTATAATTTTGTATGGTCGACTATTTTGATCAAAACTATTTAACAGGTCTAATTTTTAAATTTTTCACAGTGCTCCCACAATCATCGAGACGGACCCTGCATGCGTGGCTGTTTTATTATTATTCAGAGACCACTTTTGTTGTACCTGTCTGTGTTGTTTGTACCTGTTTTATTATTAGTCGTAACTCAAAATAATCATTTCATTTTGTACCTATTTTTATAAAAAGCGTACGACTTTTGTTTATTCCTATAGTTTTTCATTTTCAAGTACATGTCATTGTCAGTTTAGAAAATCTGATGATTTTTTTTATTACTTATTGTGAACTCAGATGTCAGGTTTCTCTCCACTGGTAGTGTGCAACGAGAGGTATGATGAATAGTACACCCGTCCTACTAAAACTACCACTGTATTTTAGTTTGAAACTTGGTTATAAAATTTGTGGTCACGATCTTATCTCAATGTTTGTGCCAATGCGATCCATACATCATCAAACCTACAGTCTGTAAACTGCTCAAAACCGTGATTATTTGATTGATGGGCGCGGTGCCATTTACTTCTTTCTTTTCCCTAATACTCCGTATATATTTTGTTCTTTTGGTTAGAAACAAGACTATAAGAGTACACCTACATTCCTACGTTATTGATAATTACATCTTTACTTGAACATCAAGCTACTTTATACTTCAAACTTTCGCGGTTATGGTGATCTCTTTTCCTTAAACATTCGGGCTATTCATAAACCTTACTGTCTCAAATAGTTGCATGTATCTTGCTTTTTTGTTTTCACGTGTGATTTTCCTGCTTACTTTTTTTCTCCTATATACTAATCAGGGACAAGGACAATAACCGTGACTATGATAGAGATCACGGTATGTAGTGGCCAAGATAGGGATAAGGACATAGACAGAGACTGAGACCGAGTCTATCGAGATAGAGACCGAGATCGTCATTGTATACGAGATGAAGACTACGGGCTTGATAAGGACATTAGTGCAAACACATATAGTAATTTGTTTCGGAAACAATGAGTATGTAATTTTGTACGTTGGTTTAGTGTTAACTCTAGCATAGTGTTTCAAGGGCATGACTCCTGTCAAACAAAACATAAATTAAAGTAGAAGAAGCATAATAGCGTGTATTTGATTTGCTTATTACTTCATCCGTTGCAACGAGTTGTTTATAATTTCTATTTAATTTTGTATGTTGGTTTAGTGTTTCAAGGACATGACTTCTGCCAAACAACACATAAATTAAAAGTAGAAGCATAGTAGAGTTTATTTGATTTGCTTATTACTTCCTCCATTTCAATGAGTTGTTTATAATTTCTATTGTAATCCGTTCAATTTAATTGTTTACGTTTCATTATATGAACATTCTTCAATCTATTAAATGACCAACCAACTTGCGGTTTGTACTAATTATCATGAAATGTTTCAATATTTGTAATTTCAGTTTTTCTATTCACGTGAATATGTCATTCTGTCATTTCTTTCCATAGTTTTTCATTTTCAAGTACACGCCATTCTCTTTCTAGAAAAGCTGTCGGTTTTTTTAGGGTTATTTAACAGAAATAATATCAACTTTGGGTGGTATTCCATCAATAAAACCAACTTTAATTAATACGAGAATAAAACCAAGTATGAGACATATTATACGAGAATGAAATTGGCTCTTAAATGACCGGATGAATCGATTTTTGTGCGTCCCATACTATTAAGGGTTATTTCATAACAATAATACCAACTATGGGGGTGCTTCTTATATTAATACCAACTATACGTAATCCCATTTTAATATGAACTATCCCCACATTAATCTCTCTTCAGAACAAGTTACCGGCTACCTGCTGAGCCGGTTCCCTTTTCCTTTTAATTTCTTTTTGAATTAAAGTCCCCCTCCCACCATACTCGGTACACTTCCTCTATCGTTACTACGTACTCTTCCCTCGCCATTGTTGAACTCGACATCTCCTCTCGCCATTGCTTTTCTTAAATTTTTTGAAATTGTGGTAAATAAATTAGAGCATCTAACGTTTGCAAAAAAAATATCTGACATTTGAAGGATACTAATTAGAGGAGGATCCAGATGAATAACCACATCTCATTGTATCAATGAGGGTTTTGAAGGTTGATAATGGAGGGTGACTTTTAATTTGATGAATATAAAGGGGAAGAAGAAGAAGAGGCGCACCAAAAAACCTAGCAGGTCACAATTACCGGTTTTACAGGTAAAAAAAGGCATTGGTTATAAAGAGAGATTAATGAGAGGATAGTTCATATTAAAACGGGATTACGTATAGTTTGTATTAATATAAGAAGCACCCCCATAGTTGGTATTATTGTTATGAAATAACCCTACTATTAATAAACAACCATCTTCATCTTCTTCATTCCCCTAAATCAAATTCTCTCTCCTAAACCTACGTTTTGACTTAGGGTTGGATCAACCTACGTTTTTAATCAAACCAATTAAAAAAAACACTAATTGAACACTTAAACCCCAAATTAAACCAATAAGAAAACCCCAAGTTTACCCAGAAAAATCGAAAACCTAAGTTAAACGCAGAAAAATCGATTTGAGGGAAATGAAAAGAAAACATTGCCGAACCACAAGATTGAGGAATGAACTTGACAATACCCATGAAATTTGATTTTCGACAAAATTAATGATAATCAATTATAAACACGGACGTAGAAAAGTCGGAGAAAGATAAACAAACAAATGTTTCGTAAAAAATTATCTTCGACAAAGTGAATGATGAAGTGATGAATTGACGATGAAGTGATTAGTTTGAAGTTTGGGAATTAATGAAGTTAAAAAGTGAATTGCTTGTATTAGTGGTAATATTGACGGGTGTAGGCGGTAGCAGGTAAGCCTATTTCATTCTCGTATAATATGTCTCATACTTGGTTTTATTCCCGTATTAATTAAAGTTGATTTTATTGATGGAATACCACCCAAAGTTGATATTATTCCTGTTAAATAACCCTTTTTTTTTTACCCATTTTGACCTCAAAGTCTGCAGTTTGTATCGATATAATCTATTCGTTATTTTGTGAATAAATTCATCACGAGATTTTTGATATCACCGTGCAATTTGCACGGATTTTAACCTAGTATTTGAAAATGTTGTAAGATTTAGGGGGCGTTTGGTTGAGGCGTTATAGGAAAAGGAAAGGGAATCAATATCCTTCATTCCTTTTGTGATGGTTTGTTTTAACTTTTTTTGCATTTCTTTTCCCCATTTGCATTCCCTCCTAGGCCCCATACTCCTCTAATTTCATTCAAAAAGGTTACATATACACGTGGTGTATAGGAGATGTTATACATCACCACTCACAACCTTCCACATGGTTTAGGTGAGAATCTTGCTTAAGCATTTAATTCCTTTAGATTCCATCATTATTTAACCCCTAATAAATGATTTTGTTTAATATTACAGTTATATTTTGTTTAATATTTTGTTTAATATTAAGCATTAATTAAAGTTATATTTCAATATTTTTTTTGTATTTCATTATTTGTACAGAGTATTTGTATAGTACATTTATACGGTACGCCTTGTATAATTGTGTAGATTTTCGTATTGTTAGTACACGTATGTATATTTGGTATGTATTTCGTGTATCTTTTTTACGATTATTTTTCATATGATTTTTTCTAGGTCAATATTTGTACGCCTTGTATAATTGTACATGATTTTGTATTTTTGGCACATTTAATTTTGTTATGTGTTTGTTACGGAGTATATGTTTGGTGTATTTTTTTTACGATTAGTTTTTATACCATTTATCTTGTAGAACGTTTTTAAATATGGAGTATAATTTAAATTTAAGCACATTGTTATTAAGATACATTATTACGTATACGTCATTCGGTTACTTTTCTTAAATTTGATTATCGATACTACACTCTAAAGTCTAAACGATGTAGTACTGTTAGTGTTGTATGATTTACTAAGATTATACGTTGTATCCTACGTCTCACATAACTGTTGTACTTAGATTTAGTTTCCGATACAATACTTTGTTAGTGTGTGTATACACGCAATATATTCTAGAGATGTACGCGTTTATGCGTCTTTTACCACATTTGTTATACTATATTATTAACATATTATAATTTTGTGTTAATATATTATTATGTTAAAAAATAGTTTTAGTATTTATGTATATGCATATATGTTATATCTTAATTTTGATATAATTTGTAATTCTTATTATTATATTCCAACAAAATATTTAAGTAGTAAAAAATTTAATTATAGTGCATATTTTGTCTTTTAATCGACTTTTTGTTCGACGATATTGAAGACGTTAATCTTAGGAAATACCTTTATTTCTGATGCCCAACAGGCCCATAGGCGTCAAAAATTACAAAAATATGTTACACTCAAGGCTCAAATCCATAATCTCTTAAGCACAAATAAGCCTCCTTGCCACTAAACCAGTTAAACATTGCTAATAATTCTCACGAAAATAATATCTATATCTGTTTCTAAAATCCCCTAAAATCGTCTATTGGTACAATTTTAATATTATTAATAATATTAGTGTTGTGGTGGGTGGGGAAGAATATATAATATAACATAATCCGTAACATAATAAAATGACGGTTTTAAAAAAAAAACGTTTCATTATCAAGTTTCGTTAACACGATTAAACTTTTTAAATTCGTTAACGAAGTTAGTGAATGTAATTAGGGAAGGGCATTGTTGTCTTTTTACAGTAAAAAGTGTGGACGACTTGGCTGAAATGCCGACGACCTAAAACAGCACTCACGGAACGGTTTGAAAAACTGAAAACCGCTTCATTAACGAGTTTCATTAACATAACTTCATTTCTAAAAGTATATTAAATTAGTTAACTAATGTAATTAAGGGAAGGGCAAAATCATCTTTTACTTTAAAAAGCGCCGACGACCTAACTGAAATGCGGACGACCAAAAACAGCACTCATTTCAAATATCGTATCGTATTTTATTTTCTGCTAATATTGTAGATATATTTTGGTCACTATTTTCTTAATCGATTTTTTAATTTATTTTTGCATATACACTTTAATTATAATTCCAAAACATGATGGAAATCAATTAATGTTGTTGGCTAGATGCAATTTACTAAAAAGATTTTCAACTTTTACAATTCTCCATAAAGAGCAATTAAGAAAGAGATTTTAATCTGGTTTCAACAATTCGGCTAACGTTAATTGACGGATAACTTAATCATTCGATTGTCATTTGTAGTAACCAAAACTCGTTCGACTAAGGTAATACTTTGTTAGGTCGATTGATCTACATATCTAGTCGCATATTGTATCGTCGTTCGTTGTAACAATTTTATTCCATCTTATGTTATTTTTAATAATGAAATTAATTTTGATATAAAAACTTGAAGGAAAATCAATAATGTCAATGGGAAAATGTAAATTATTAAAAAGAGGTGTCATTCCCATCTCATAATTATTTTATTGTAATGTAAACAGTTACTTTACGGTTTTGATCGATATACCGGATTCAATTTTCTATCCACATAATTACTTGTAGACGCTCATGTACTCTACGTTATCGACTACTTATAGGATATTGAATTACGACATTCTATCGAGTAATTTTTCCGTCTATACAATTATCTTCTCTCCCTCGTAAGTATATCTACACAAAAAAAGACTTTACTCAATTACTAATGTTAATGAAATTCATCGGGATTTATAGGACTAATGTCCAAAATATCCAAAATAAATTAAAATATAATGAAATTCAATATCCAATTACTAATGTTACTTCAACATTTGCTCGTGTTTAATAAATAGGACAAATATTAGAAAAACAGAGGGCATAATTGGAGTACGAAATTAATTCCAGCTAAAACAACCAGGAGCAAAAAAAAATAATAGAAAGTTTTCATCGTCAGGGCTCGGACACTGGTGCTTCAGAAGAATAACCAACCCAACAACCAATTAAGCAACAATGTATTATTGAAATACTCTGCATTTCAATTACATTTCACAAACTATCTCAGCCTACGACCCAAGTAAAAAAAATTGTAAACTTAAGAATTTACAAAATTAAAAAATTTAAGAAAATTAAAATTAAAGAACAAATACTTTCAACCCGTATACATCCAGAATACACCTAATATAGTTACACTACTAAAAAAATACCTTCCAAAAATATTGTTTGTAAAACATCTTAAAAAAAATTCTATAAAAAAATTTAAATAAAAATAAAGTGCAAACAAAGTTTACAAAACGTAATAGCAATTCATTTGGATCGTCGGCGTTTCAGCTGGATTGTCAGCGCTTTATACGTGATTTTACCGTATTGCCCTTGTATAATAATCATTAATATAATTAATTGATTTTGTTTATAAATCTAATCTTTCATTTCGGAGTATTAATTTGTCACGTAAATTGAACGGTTTATGTGACACGTTTCCTAATAGAATATTGTCATATCTGTAGAATATTGAGTATTCTTGGTTAGCTATATTAGTTTGCTTAATTAGAAGATAATTTGATTATATTCCGATTGTATTTACATTATGCGGGATTCTCCTTGTAAAGCTACTTAAGTTATCTTGCCAATGGAATAAACACACACTTAATCCTTCAATTACGTTCAACATTCAACTCCTTTTATCATTTCCCCATGGACCTCGGAAATATTTTTCTAATAATCAATAATATAATTGATTGATTTTTATTTAAGTCTAATTTTCTGTTTCCGAGTTTAAAATTTTCACGGTTTTTCAATTTAACGGTTTATTTGACACGTTTTCCATAAACCTCGGGAATCAAGCAATCAAGTAAGGTTTTTGTTTTATATCTCATAATTGATTAATTGATTAGGTCGATTTATAATTTTGTAATTAGTTTGTAGGTCGATTTATTTCATTAATTGATTAAGATGCTAGTTATGTTAGTTCGATTTTTTGTTTGCGGCATGATTAGAGATTAACGGATTGTAGGGAGAATTTGTCGGAATAATCAAAAACCCGGAAATAACATGAAACGGAGGCAAAACGTGGGAAATTCACGTTTTGTGGATCTGCAAAACGTGAGGTTCTCACGTTTTGTGGATCGGCAAAACGTGAGTTTCTCACGTTTTGTGGATCTGCAAAACGTGAGTTTCTCACGTTTTGTGGATCTGCAAAACGTGAAATTCCCACGTTTTGAGGTTTTTTTATTTGGTCGTAACATATTCCATATTTTATAATTTTAAGTATAAAACACGCTAAACCATGCTAAAAAAAAGACAAAACGTGAACATTTCACGTTTCACCGATCTGCAAAACGTGGGAAAGTCACGTTTTATCGATCTGTAAAACGTGAAAGTGTCACGTTTTAATAGATCCGCAAAACGTGAAAGTGTCACGTTTTACAGATCCGTAAAACGTGACTTTCTCACGTTTTAATGATCCGTAAAACGTGACTTTCTCACGTTTTACTAATCCGTAAAACGTGACATTTTCACGTTTTACAGATCCCTAAAACGTGATACTCTCACATTTTGCACTTTATTACGTATTATAGTTCGTCTTTTTTCTACGTCAAATTAAAAAAAGACCGTCACTAGAGAATCGAACGTCATGCGATAGTTATAATCGAACGTCAAGAATAGAGTAATGAAGTGTGGGGTGGTGGAGGGACCATAACCCATAAAATAGGATGAAAAATTACGGAGAAGACGGTTTTAGAAAAAACAAAAACCGTCACATTATCGAGTAATTAGTAATGTTAATATAATTAGTAACATTATTCAAAATGTAATTAGTAATGTTAATGAGGTAAGTTAAAAGAGGGGCAAATGCGTCAATTCACGTTATAAAGCGCCGACGATCCAGCTGAAACGCCGACGACAAGGAATAGCTCTTAACGTAATAGAGCGTAAATAAAGTATAAATAATGTACAAATACACTACAAATATGTATTCGGGTATACATACACAAAAGGTATAAATAAATTCATATACTAAGACGGTATAAATACATAACTATAACATACATATAAAATACAGTGTAATAATACGTAACAAAACATATTGGGGTCAAAAAATACATCAATATAACACTAACGTATAAATACATTTAGAATACAACACCGTATAAAAGTACACGTATAATATGGGATATAAAAATACATGTATAAAAATAAGAAGTACTCGTATTAAATTTGAAGTTAATAAAATAACAAACAAAAAAACAAAAAGAAAAGGTAATTAGGTGAGAAAAGTAGATGAGAGTTAGGTGGGAAGGTGAATTAATAAGGAATCTTGCAAAAGGTAGATTCTTTGGAGTGAACAAGTGGCATGCATATAGTGGTGGTGTACAAACCCTCCCATATAATGAGTGTATCTCTATCACTTGCCAATTTCATTCTCCCATCCTCCTAGGGTTTGGATTTTGTTTCCCTCACCCACCCCAACTCACCACCCACCCACCCCAACTCATCACCCACCACCACTCAGGCACCACTACTAATTGTTGGAAATATTGGGTCACTATAGGGGCAATATATAACGAGAGAATATACGTTGTTGTGTCGTGGTATGGAGGCCACTGAATGAGAAACGAAATCGCCCCGACTACGGTACAAATCGGAATGGGCGTCGTCCCCCAAGGTCACACAACACTCCTAAAAGGTTGTGTACTCAACCATTAGGAGTTGGAACTCGATGGTATACTCAGAATTTATCAAAGAAATTTGGATGATGACATTTTATGTATATACTCATATGTCTTATCATTCTCATACTTATATAATAAGTGTCATATGAGACTAGCCTCAAAAGGTATCCAAAGTCCCTTGTTGGGATGATTAATGAATGAATAATTTGTATATTTTGTTTGAATGATTATGTTTGTCACTATTTTGTGGTGTGACAACATGTGGGGGAAGTCATTCAACTTATTTGATAAAATTATTCATGCATCAATTTTTGAGTTGATATCTTATAATTTGTGAAGAGTATGTATATCTCTATTTGTGGGGGAAAGTGATGATCGATAGCATGTTTTATACATGAATAATTGAACCAATTATAAGAGTTTTAATTTGTTGACTAAGTCAATAAATAATGGTTGCGTAAGGTTCATTTATTTATGTTGTACATCTGGCTTACACCACAATATATATATGAGATTATGATGATTGATTTTATGTGAGTAAAAGTTATATATTTTAATTTGTGGATTTGCAAAAAGAAAATATAAGTGAAACAATCATCGATATCGTTGTTCTCTAATATAAGAATGATGATGTATATATGGTGCAATAATGAGAATTGCAACATGTTGGATATTTATAAAGATGTTGGATCACAAGGTGAGATGCACAATGATCATGAGTAAACTTTCATATTTATAATAATTTTATTATAAGTCTATTGAGAATATTGTTATAATTTAATGTATTATGTATGCGTATTATTTTGCTCTTTTAACCTTACCGGGGTAATGCATGATGATTGGGAGCTTAATTTTTATTGCATAATTGGGGGGGGGGGGGGGGCATCAATTGCTATGGAATATAATTTGGTGTATTTGAGAGGTTCAGCATATAGCTCTTAATGATCTTATAGCCTAAATTTGGGTAGTCCTTGTGAGACGGACTTGATGAGATCACCGTAATGATAAAGATTGAGCATATAGCTCTTAATGGTCTTATAGCCCAAATCTGGGTGGTCCTTGTGAGACGGACTTGATGAGATCACCGTAATGATAGAGGTTGAGATATTTCTCTTAATGAATCTATATCCCTATGTTTGGGTGGTCCTGTTGTGAAGGACTTGATGGATTCACCGTAGTGTTGAGAGGTTGAGCTTTAGAGCTCTTAATGATTCTATAGCTCATAAGTGAGTGGGTTATGTGAAGATATCCTTGATAGAATCACCTAAGTGAGTGTGAAGGGATGGCCTCCTTCTATAAGAGATTGAGTTATCTTTCTAGAGCACTCATCAAAATCCCAAGGTTCATTTGGCCATAAATTTGTTGAATTGTATTGCGGAACTCGTGTGGAACTTAAGGTATGATATGTGTTGTGAGGCTAATTCAACCGAAATTCAATAAGGAATTCAAATCGAAAGATATTCTCTTATTGTAAGTAAGTTGTTGACTCATTTCACTAATACGTTAATTCAAATCGAAAGATATTAACGTCTAAGTGTCAACCTTTTCATATGCTCAGGATTTTTGTTTCCGGTTTGCCATTTGCATTAGTGAGGGATTGTTAGAAATAATGCAAAGTGGAATTGTTGACCATTCTTGCATAGTAAGAGCATCTCCCATTAGTAGCATATCAAACCTAATTTATTAGGATGGTTATGAATGTCATTATATTTAGAATAATGACAATTCATTTTCCATCATAAAGGGACTTTGGATACCTTTTGAGGTTAGTCTCATATGACACTTATTATATAAGTTTGAGAATGATAAGACATATGAGTATATACATAAAATGTCATCATCCAAATTTCTTTAATAAATTCTGAGTATACCATCGAGTTCCAACTTCTAATGGTTGAGTACACAACCTTTTAGGACTGTTGTGTGACCTTGGGGGACGACGCCTATTCCGATTTGTACCGTAGTCGGGGCGATTTCGTTTCTCATTCAGTGATCTCCATACCACGACACAACAACGTATATTCTCTCGTTATATATCGCCCCTATAGTGACCCAATATTTCCAACACTAATATCACCACCACCACCACCACCACCACCACCACTCTGACACCACCACCAATGTCACCACCACCACCAATCTCGTCACTACCGTCACCCCGACACCGCCTACCATCTCGTCATTTCTATTCTAAAAGAATATGTAAATATTCTTTTAGGAAATATTTCTTATTATATTCTTGGAGATATAGAAAGTATTGTATATGAAATAATATTCTTACTAGAGATAGAAAATACTATGGATTGAAATTATAGTATATAAGAGCACTTGTATGGGTTGGAAATCAATAAGAAAATCAGAGAAATAATTCTTCTCGGATACTCTAGAATTTTCATGGTATCAAAGCAAACCTGGTAAAAAAACCAAAAATAAATAAAGAAATCCTAAACTCGGAAAATTCCATCATGGCCGGAGGAATCGAAAAACCAAAGGGGAACAGTCCAAGACTATTCCCATGTCATTTAGTGAAGACGAAATTAATCGTCTTCGGAGTTTATTAGGGGCTAGCTCCTATGAAAACAAAAAATTGCAAGGTATGCAAATAACCTTAGATGTTGAATGGTTAATAGATAGTGGAGCGTCCCATCATATAACGGGAAGACGAGAAATCTTGCAAAATGCTTGGAAAGCTGGTCTCGCTACTGTTGGTTTACCAAATGGACGAAGAGTTGAAGCTTCCATCCATGGAGAAGTAAAACTGGACAAAAAATTTGTCCTGAAAGATGTTTATTTATGCCTACGCGTAGTTGTGAACTCATTTCCGTTCAACAATTAATTCATGAGAACAATTGTATGATAACTTTTTATCCTGATTATTGTGTAATGCAGGATCAGACTAGCTACGAGGATACATATTGGATGGAGTGAGCACAACTAGAGGTATATTATTACAAGTCAAGCAAGGCTGAAGTAGTGGGTCAGGTTATAGTTTCAAAGGAAAGTCGACTATGGCATAAGAGACTTGGTCATCCTTCCAAGAGTATTTTTCCTCGTTTTAATTCTTTAATTGGGAATAATTTAAAATGGGTGTCCGATGAAGCATGTGATTCTTGTTATTAGAATATGTAAATATTTTGTTCCCATATTTACAATATTGTGTATATATTTGTCCCTAATTTGTAGCTCGTATTGTTGGTAACAATTAGGCTCTAGAACCTTGTATTGAGGATGTATATGTGTATCATTACTGAGATCAATAACACTCAAGCATTTAGAATCTTTTATGGTATCAGAGCCTAATCCCTTCCTTTTTCACTACTACATAAAAAGGATTAGATAACTGTTAAAAATGGCCTTAGAAAACGCCTTTGGACAGTTATCTAACTCAATGTTCTCTATTGTATAGAGAACGCATAGAAGGTATGTTTTATATATGAAAAGAAAGAGAACGCCTAAGTGCGAGAGGTGTTATCTTTTCCACAACTATATGGAACACATGTCATTGGTAGGCGTTCTCTATTCTCATACTATAGAGAACGCCCATATATGATCACAGTTATTGTATTATCATTTTTAGAGAACGATTGGGATAGATAACAGTTTTCTAACTTCTATAAATTTTTTTTTTATTTTTTTTTTAATGAATTGTTGATTTGATGGTACGAATTAAGCTCTTAAATTGCAATACAATTATTCTACCGAGTATAAAATAAGTTCAGATGGATTTCAAAATGACTTAACACATTATACTATTAGAAAATCAAATCAAATTTTTTACACAAAATACAAAATACAAAATTTATAGAAGAAAAATACAAAATCAAATACGGATTATTCATTGATAATAAAAATAGATATCCGTAATTAAGAAAAAAAATAATCAAAATACAGTAAGTTAATTAAATATGCGGTACAAATGATGACTCAATGCTAAATAGTATAATCGTAGTCGATATCTGGAACCTCTCAAGAGACTCGTTGAAGACTCTTTCTCGACTCGATGACCGCGTTTCGTCCATCGACAACACCACACACATTCTGATCATTTCTTCTGCCTGGATCAAGATAGATCTAATGACAAAGAAATTCTAGAATATCAAATATCAAAATTAAACCAAAAACGATACATTTTTATAGTCATATGAATAAAATAAAGAAGAAAAACAACAGTAGGAATGTAGAAAAGAGTAATGACGACCTCAAATTTATGAATTATTGATTGATTAAAACTTCAGTATGCCCTTTGATTTGCCATTGAAGTGGATTATTCCAATTATGAAACCATCAGTGGCAAATTTCTTTTGTTACAAAATGTATTTACCAAGTTCATTTCCTCTTTCTTATTTCTTTTATTGATTTTGCTGATGGATTTATCGTCTTGTTGATTGATTCAGTTGGGAACAAGATTATTATGGAAGGTGAGGAACAGAGGAAGGTTAATTGATTTTGATTTTGTTGAAGTGGATTTGTCGTTCGGTGAGGAAGGTTAATTGGGAGGAGTAACTGGGTAATTAATAACTAGGTAAGATCCAAGAAGTGTGTGAATACTATCAAAAGAAAAGGAACACATGGATCAGTGACATGGCTAGTAGATTGGTCGTTGGATTTAAACAATATCTACGGTTTTCAGAACTTTTGTTAGGTAGACTTTTTTTTCTTTTTTTCTTAGAAATTAGTGTGGGTTATATTTCACAAAATAAAGTAAGAGGACGCCTACTTGCAGAAGCATTCGCTATTTTTTATTAAAACAACTGTTATTTAGATATGTGTTCTCTATTCTTTGCTTGTATAATTGTTAGATTAAGAAGCGTTCTCTATTTATTTGTTTGTATAACTATTGCAATAAGAGGCGTTCTCTATTAATTTTTTAAATAACTGTTGTGTTAGGTAGGCGTTCTCTATCGTTTTTTAAATAACTGTTATTTTAGTTAGGCGTTCTCTATAGTTTTATAAAACGCACGTCAAACTTAACAGTTCTATATCTTGCGTTGCCTATTCCTATTTTTGTAGTAGTGTTTCTTCAGTCGTATCACCTACATCAGCCCCTTCTCAGCTATGGCTGCTGACAAAGACGCCTCCAAATCCGCTGATTTTCACCCTGCTTTTTCCGTCTCTATTATCAAAAACCATGCCCAAATAACACTCGAAATGCAAAATGTTCATTATGCATCTTGGGCCGAACTATTTCTAAACGCGGCTCAAGCCTTCGATGTGGCTGACCACATCGAACCCCCTAAAAACATGACCATTACCAAAGATGCTCAATGGAACCGCCTTGATGTCGTAGTGAAGCAATGGATTTACAGTACTATATCTCTCAATTTGCTTCACACAATTCTCAAGCCCGGTGCCACGGCTAAAGAATCATGAGATCGTCTTAAGGACATTTTCAATGACAACAAAAGTTCACGAGCAGTCCATCTCGAGCAACAATTTTCTCAAATTCACATGGATAATTATCCGAATGCTTCGTCTTATTGTCAATCACTGAAGATGTTGGTGGACCAACTCGCCAATGTCGGGGCTCCTGTCACCGAGGAACGACTTGTCCTCCAGTTTGTTAATGGTCTTTCCAAAGGGTATGACTCCACCTTGTGCTAAACAAACTCGAATTTCGTTTCAGCTTAATAATAAAACGTGTGATGTTTTGTTTGGTCACATTCACTGGGATATATGGGGTCCATATCGAGTAGCTAGCATGACTCGTGCCCATTATTTTTTAACTATTGTTGATGATCATAGTCGGGGGGGGGGGGGGTATGGATTTACATCATGGAAGAAAGAGTGAAGCGGGTGATTTGCATAATTTGTCAAATGACCAAAACTCAATTTGAGAAAGAAGTCAAAATTATGCAAAGTGACAATGGGATGAAGTTATTAAGTAGGGACATGCAAAATTATTATGCGGAGCATGAGACATTGTTCCAAACTAGTAATGTCGACACACCCCAACAAAATGGACGGGTTGAGCGAAAACACTGTCACCTTCTTGAGAAGGCAAGAGCCTTGCGATTTGAAGGAGGGTTACCAATAAAATGTTGGGAAGAATGTGTGTTAACAGCCGCATATTTAATTAATCGCACACCCACACCTTTATTAGATGGAAAAACACCTTATAAAATTTTGCATTGCAAACCATCCAAATTGAATCACTTGAGAGTCTTAGGTTGCTTGTGTTATGCGCATAATAAAAGTAAACCGCAATACAAATTTGGTGAGCGAGGGACGAGGTATATCTTTATTGGGTACCCTTATAGCAAGAAAGGGTGGAAGGTGTATGATTTGAAGGGAAAATGAGTCTTAGAATGTCACGGGACGTACAATTTTACGAACACACTTACCCTCTTGCTGTCTCAGAAAATGTGTCACAACAAGGGCATGTACAAGCCCAAAATGACACATTTGTTTATGTGGAACCATCGGCCCCACCCCATGTTGTGAGGGGGAGTGCAGAGAGTGATACAGAAGATGGAATAGGTCGGCTGAGACTGATGTTTCGGCTGCTTCAGGAAATGAAAGGTCGGTTGATGCATCTACTGAAACAGGAGATGCAGGACTCAGGTCAGCCGATCCGAAGTCTCGGATGGGACATGCATTGAGAACTCGGCTGACAAAAGAAGTAATTTGTGGGCTGAGATAGAGCCAACCAAGACTAGCACAGATACTGTGACGGATGAGACTAGGATGGGACGTGGTGCGCATAGTAAATTTGAACCATCTTGGAAAAAAGACTATTATTGCAAATCAACACAAATAATTGCCCCACAGGAAAATGCTCACCAAGTCCAATCTCAATCCTCAAAGCCAGGTACTCCTTATCCTCTTATCCTTTAATTAACTATGTTATCACCAATTATTTCTCACCGTCTCATAGGACTTTCATGGCAAAAATTGATAAAGAGCATGAGCCGAGTTATTATCATGGAAGAAGCAATGAGAAAGGAGATTGATGCATTAGAAAAGAATGCAACATGGAAGATAATGACCTTTCCTAAAGGTAAGAAACTCATTGGATGCAAATGGGTATACAAGATCAAATATCGAGCAGACGGGACGATGGAACGTTATAAGGCGAGACTTGTGGCGCAATGTTTCACCCAAGTGGAAGGAATAGACTACCATGAAACCTATGCCCCGATAGCAAAAATGACAAGTGTGAGGTGCATGTTAGCCGTGGCAGTACAGAAGGGTTGGTTCATTGAGCAATTAGACCTGAACAATGCCTTCCTGCATGGAGATGTTGATGAAGAAGTATACATGAGAATTCCACAAGGTTTCGAGAAAGGCCAAGATGGAAATGTATGTAAATTGCTAAAATTATATATGGTTTAAAGCCAGCTTCCCGGAATTGGTTCGCTAAATTGACTGTTTCAGTGAAGAAATATGGGTTCGTACAATCCTTAGCAGATTATTCATTATTCACGTTCAATCGAGATGAAATTTTTTATTGGAGTGTTGGTTTATGTTGATGATATGATCGTGGTTAGCAATAACCATAAAGCATGTGAAAATTTCAAGACTTTCTTAGATAAGAGTTTTGGAATTAAAGATTTAGGAAAGATTAGATATTTCCTTCGAATAGAAGTAGCACACAATGCAAGTGAATTATTTTTAAACCAAAGAAAATATGCTATGAGCATCATTGAAGAAATATGAATTAAAGGGGCACGTACAGCTTATACTCTGATTCAAACATGCATAAGTTAGCTTTGGCAAGTGGGTATGTACTCAAGCTAAGGATGTGATGAAGTACCGAAGACTAGTGGGCCGACTCGTTTATCTGACCATCACGAGGCCGGACTTAGTTTATGCGGTACATATATTGTCTCAATTTTTGAACCAACCACGGAAGGAGCACTGGGAAGCGGCTTTGTGAGTGGGCGTTATATTGGAGAGCTAAGAAGCAAGTAATTGTTTAAAAGTCGTCAGCAGAAGCTGAATATCGAGCTATGGGATTCGCGACAAGTGAGTTAATATGGTTGAAAGCCTTTTCTTGTATCTTTTGGGGTTTTTCACACATAACCGATGCATTTATATTGTGATGATGAAGCAGCGATTCACATAGCCAAGAATCCAGTGTTTCACGACAAAACCAAGCACATTGAAATTGAATGTCATTTTGTACGTCAACATTTGAGCGAGAAGACGATTAATTTATCGCATGTTCAGAGTAAAGAGCAAATTGCAGATTTATTCACGAAGGCTTTAGGGGGTGAATTATTTGATCATCTGCAGTTCAAGTTGGGACTTGGTTTACCAAGTGCACCAACTTGAGGGGGGGGGGGGGGGGGGGGGTGAAAGAATATGGTAATATTCTTTTAGTAAATACTCCCTCCGATTTTTATCTATCTTCCCTGTTTCTTTATTGGGCTAAAACACCATTTCTTCCCTATTTCTATTTTGGGCCATCAACATGTGGTCTAGAATCACCCTTACATTTCTCTCTCTTCCTTCTTTTATTTTGAACCACACATTTCTACACCCTTATTTTCTTCCCCAAAACCAAAGGGGAAGATAATAAAAAATCGGAGGGAGTATTTCTTATTGTTGAATTAAGGGGGAGTATTAGATATGCTGCACTCTTTTTTCCTTCGTCAGGTTTTATCCCACAGGGTTTTACTGACAAAGTTTTTAATGAGACAACATCATCCAACACTGCGATCCATATGGGTGATATTTTCAAGGGGGAGTGTTGAACAACATCAGTGTGAAAATATTAGCCCACGGTTTCCTCTGCAAAACATCCCACCACCCATATCTTAAACAGTAGTTATGGAAGGAATCCCTTAGCTTCCATATCCAGAACAGTAGTTATGGAAGAAATTCCTTCCAAACACAAACTATGTACACAGTATATATATATATATATATATATATATATATATATATATATATATATATATATATATATATATATATATATATATATATATATATATATATATATATATATTTATATAGTTAAGATTGGGTGAGAAGCCATACTATGGTGAGAACTGTGAGAACCCTTTAAAGCCCTTAGATCTCAGGTCAATTTCACGGAAAAAAAAAGTTTGCAGGGTTAACGCTCATTCCTCCCTTTCTCTCCTTTCCCTCTATTCCTTTGCTTCCTTCCTTCATCACTTTACAAAATTGAAGAATAATTTCAACAAAATTCACCAAAAATCAAGAAAACACAAATTCACCAAAAAAAAAACGCAGATTGAGGCTTCATTCATAAATTCAAATTCACGAGGTTTGTTATCTAATATGAATAAATTAGGGTTAAGGTTTTGATTTCAGTTTCGAATTATTCGATTTAAGTTTTGATTTGATGATTGATTTTAGTTTTTTCTTTGTTTAATTCTACGATTCCAGCTTAAAATCGTTAAAAGTTTGTCTAATTCTCTGTTTGTCTGATTCGATTAACTTGTGCAATTTGAGCTTTAAAGATCCTACTTTTTTCAATTTTTACTTTCTTTTTATTTGCATCACCCGTTCATTAATTATTAATTGTTAATTGTCTTGATGTTAAATTTCGAACTTTGATTTTTTTTTTGTTTTTTTTGTTGTTTGATTGCTTGGTAGAATTCTGAAAAAAGTACACTAAAATAGATTATGGAGTATATTTTTGATCGATTGATTGAACTTAACGAGGCTTGACAAATTAATTTTTCTGCTTCTTATTATTATTGCAGCACTATAATGGATTCAGAAATTGTTGCGACTGATACAAGTGTTCCTCAAGTTAATTCAGTAGTATCCTATGTTTCTTCAAATGTGGTTGTGACGGAACAATTCACTGAAGAAAATGCTATTATATAGACACAAGCATTGAGCCGATAGAAAAAGTGAAAAAGGGTACGCTAAAATAGAAAAGGGGTACGCTAAAATTGAAATCGAAAAAGGGTACGCTAAAATAGAAAAAGAGTACGCTAAAATTGAAAAAGGGTACGCTAAAATTGAAAAAGGGTACGCTAAAATTGAAATTGAAAAAAGGGTACGCTAAAATTAAAATTGAAAAATGGTACGCTAAAACAGGATAAAGAGTACGCTCAAATAAAAAAAAAAAGGTACGCTAAAATTGAAAAGGGTACGCTAAAATTGAAATTGAAAAGGAGTACGATAAAATAGAAAAAAGGGCACGCTAAAATAGGAAAAATGGTACGCTAAAATTGAAATTGAAAAATGGTACGCTAAAAGTGAAAAAATGTATGCTAAAATTGAATGAAATTGAGAAAGAAATTGAAATCCAAGTTATTAATTAAAATGATTGAGGATGAAATTGAAATGTATTTTCACAATTAAACCTTTTAAAAAGATTGAGAATGAAAACGAAATGTTACCTTAATTAAAACATATAAAAAAATGAGAATAAAATTGAAATTTGTTTCTAAAATTAAAATCTAGTACTGTATTTATTAGACTGCTACAAGAAAGGAAAAAATTGTAAAAACTTAAATGCAAGCATGGATGTTCGATCCCATGACCTCCTAACCATTAGGTTCATTCCCAACCAACTGAGACACAACATGAAACTAAGTATTTCGCATCGAAAATAATAATTAATGCAATGTTAAGGACATGGGTTGTGGCCGCATCCCACAATGATTTCTACTTGGCTTCCTTACTTGATTTAATGGATGTAATTGGTTCTCATGGTTCTCATTATACAAGTGGTTCTCATATGATCCTAAATCTATCTATATATATATATATATATATATATATATATATATATATATATATATATATATATATATATAATAAATTTGGAATATTTTAGATTCTTAAATGCAACCCTAAGGGTTGTATTAACATTACCCTTTAATTAATACATTAATCATTTATCTTTTATTTTTTATGTATTAGCACGTAGCTTGGTAGTGCAGATTCTGCTTTCTAGCCATATTAATTTTTTTTCTCCAATAGTTGTCTTATAGCTAGAAAACTATCTTAAATTATAAGCAAGTCCTTTTTTAGGGTGTTGCTCTTCGCAGTACGCATTTTACTCGACGCAGTACCGTGTTTTCAATTTTGCCCCTCTCATTTCCCCTCCCTCGAATTCATCCTTTTATTTTTTTCTCTCTTTTCTTTCTCTCTCCTCCATATCTAATTTACTTAAAGCAGTACATTATTTTTTACTTTTACGCAGTATATTTTTTTTTTACTTTTACGCAGTACATTTTTTGCAGTAAATTTATTTTAAAATTTCATGAAGTACATTTACTTTAATCTTTGAATAAAGTAGTTTTTTTTTTTAATTTATCAACGCAGTACGTTTCTTTTATCACCGAATACACATGTTTTTTTTTCAATTTTGACGCAGTATATTTTTTTTCAACTTTGACGCAGTATATACCCAATTCATAACTGTACTACACTATTTGATTGCATACTTCCAATTTAATACCCAATATTAAAGTATTAAATCAATTTAATTGAGTTTCTAAACCAAAAAAAATTGAAAGTATAGTTTTTGCTAGAAAAATTCATTTGTATTCAGCCACAACTTTAAATTTAGGTTTAAAGTCATGCGAGACATCCAAACCAAAATAAAAAAGACTCCGTAAAAAAGAGGAACACGTCGTACGTAAGGTAATTAATGCTTGAAAATCGATAATTGAAACCAAAAACCCTAATTTCAATAATTATTGATAAACAAAAAACAAAAATCGTAATTAATGATATATAACAATAAACAAAAAAATTGATTATTTCGAACTTTGAAACAAAAAACCCTAATTTCAATAATTAACGATAACTAATGATTGATACATGTTCTTCAATCAAAATCTTTCAATAATTAATGATAAACAAAAAACAATAAGCATAATTAATGATATATAACAATAAACAAAAATCAATTATTTTGAACTTTGAAACAAAAAATCCCAATTTCAATCATTAATGATACCTGTTTTTCAATCAAAATTGTATCCATGATCAATTAAATTTGATAAATTGAATGAATGTATAATTAGATTTGGAGGTAGTCAATAATAATTGAAAAAAAAATGGTTTTTAGGGTTAGGGTAGAGAGGGTGGGAGAAGAATGAAATTATATTTGTTTTTTTTTATAAGGGCATGCAATGGAAAAATATGGGTAAAAAGTACTTCGTCGAGTAAAATGTGTACTGCGAAGAGTAACTCCGCTTTTTTATTACTATTGCACTTGCTCTAAGGCCATGTTCTTTTGGACTGAAGTACTCAGATAAAAATGAGGCTCCTGGATTGAACTGAACTGAATTGAAGTGGGTTACTGAAGTAGACTGAACTGAACTGAAGTAAACTGAAAATAAGTTGAAAAGATAAGCCCAAGTCCCTTTGAATTTATACATAACTAGTTGGAAAGCCTGTGCGATGCACGAGCCTATTTTCAGTGAAAATGATAATGACACAGGTTAGAGGATTGTATTAATTTAATTTGTTAAACTATTGGTTGACAGACTTTTATTTATATAATAAAATTTCATCGTCTTATTATAATTTCTTGATGTGAAATATTTTTACTTCAATTTATAGCCTTAAGAGTTGTTATAAGACTCAAAAGATTTTTCTGGTTAATATCTAAAATGAATAATTTATCTTATTTATGATATACTTCGTAGTATAAAATTTTGTCAGCTCATCATAAT
This sequence comes from Agrostemma githago, assembly GCA_958450325.1. Lineage (NCBI taxonomy): Eukaryota > Viridiplantae > Streptophyta > Magnoliopsida > Caryophyllales > Caryophyllaceae > Agrostemma > Agrostemma githago. Next base: position 12,502,227 of record OY288254.1, on the reverse strand, counting down.
TTTTCGATGTAGGATAGTTCTACTCAAAAGATTTTTAATTGATATCTAAAGACGATGATTACTTTTATTTATATAATACTCCCTCCGAGTTTCTGTCATTGACACGTATTTCTTTTGGGTCGAGTTTGATCTTGTATCCATTTTCAATTTTTGGCCATAAATGTGTGGTTCACACTTAGCCACACATTTCTCTTTCTTCCTCTTTCTTTTTTTAGTCACTCATTTGCCCCTTCTTATTTTACACCCAAAATTCAAAGGTGTCAATGTTAGGAACTCGGAGGGAGTAGAATTTCATCACCTTAATGCAATTTTTCAATGTGGATAATTTTAATTCAATCTATAGCCTTAAGAGCTATTATAATACTCAAAAGATTTTTTATTAATATCTAAAAATGAATAATTTTTCTTATCGATGATGTAGAATTTCACACACGATTATAGTCTTAAGAGCTTTTTAAGACTCAAAAGACAAATTTTTACTTAAGTTTATTATAGTCCTAAGAGCTTTTCTAAAACTCCAAAGATGTTTGTTTTGTATTTATGAAATTCATGACTTTGTAATAATTTTTCGATGTGAGAATTTTACTGAAGTTTATATTTTTAAGAGTTTATATTAAGACTCAAAACTGTGGGATATATTACTTAATTAAGTTTATGGTCTTAAAACTTTTTTTTAAGATCCAAAAGATTTTGTTTTTCATCTAAGTTATTAAGGATGAACGATAACTATTATTTATATAATAGAATTCGAACACCTTATTATGTATTTATATAATAGAATTCGATCACCTTATTACGTATTTATATAATAGAATTCGATCACCTTATTACGAATTATACTTTTGGACAAATGATTATCTAAAACGAATGATTTCTCTTATTTATAATATCTCATCATAATTTTTAATTTCACTTAAATTTATAGTTTTAAGAACTCTTTTTAGGACTCAAAAGATTCTAAACGGAGTTCTATTTGATATCGTCACAGTTTTAAGAACTCATTTTAGGACTCAAAAGATTTCTCTTTGATATCCAAAGACGATGATAACTTTTATTTATATAATAAAATTTCATCACTTTTTTGTAATATTTCGATGTGGGATAATTTTTACTTCAATTTATAGCATTAAGAGGAGTATTATAAGATTCAAAAGATTTTTTATCTATCTTCCCTGTTTCTTTATTGGGCTAAAACACCATTTCTTCCCTATTTCTATTTTGGGCCATCAACATGTGGTCTAGAATTACCCTTACATTTCTCTCTCTTCCTTCTTTTATTTTGAACCACACATTTCTACACCCTTATTTTCTTCCCCAAAACCAAAGGGGAAGATAATAAAAAATCGGAGGGAGTATTTCTTATTGTTGAATTAAGGGGGAGTATTAGATATGCTGCACTCTTTTTTCCTTCGTCAGGTTTTATCCCACAGGGTTTTACTGACAAAGTTTTTAATGAGACAACATCATCCAACACTGCGATCCATATGGGTGATATTTTCAAGGGGGAGTGTTGAACAACATCAGTGTGAAAATATCAGCCCACGGTTTCCTCTGCAAAACATCCCACCACCCATATCTTAAACAGTAGTTATGGAAGGAATCCCTTAGCTTCCATATCCAGAACAGTAGTTATGGAAGAAATTCCTTCCAAACACAAACTATGTACACAGTATATATATATATATATATATATATATATATATATATATATAGAGGTAGGTTCAAATAAGGTCCACAATTTTTTTAAGTCTATATTGAAGTTACAGATGACATATGCTAAAGTTGCATTTGTATATATATCAATTTTGAACAAATGTAACTTTAGCATATGTCATCTGTAACTTCTATATAGACTTAAAAAAATTGTGGACCTTATTTGAACCTACCTCTCTCTATATATATATATAGATATATATATATAGATCTAGGATCCTTTGAGGCAGCTCAACTCGCCGCACCCATTGAGGCACAATCTCAACCATTAGATTTAAATCAAATTAAAGGCTAAGATTAAAACAAAAACTCATACATAAAAAAAATTTCCCCAAATTTTTTTCCCGGGGAAAAAAAATCGATATTTTTCGGGAAATTTTTTTTTTTTTTCCGGAAACAAAATAATTTCGGAATATTTTTTTCCAAAAATTTTTTTTTTCCGAAAAAAAAAATTCGGAATTTTTTTTTCCAAAAAAAAACAAAAATCCGAAAACAAAAAAAAATCAGAATTTAAAATAAAATTGGTGTATATAAAAACAATTTCAGTGTACATAGTAACTGTTTTAAGGTAAGTGTATATATGTTGATTAATTGGTGTACATAGTAACCATTTGAGTGTATATAACAATAACTATTTTACTGTATATATATTTAGTTCTTAAGTGTATATATGTATGTAGTGAGTTTAATAGCGTATATAATGAGTTTTTTAGTGTATATAACAGTTATTTTGATGTATGTTCCATTGTTGATTAACTGATGTACATATTAATTATTTGGGTGTATATAACAATTATTTTACTGTATATATTGAGTTCTTAAGTGTATATATGCAGTGAGTTTAATAGCGTATATAATGAGTTTTTTTAGTGTATATAACAGTTATTTTGATGTATGTTCCATTATTGATTAATTGGTGTACATAATAACTATTTGAGTGTATATAACATTTTTTTTACTGTATATATTGAGTTCTTAAGTGTGTGTATATAGTGAGTTTAATAACGTATATAATGAGTTTTTTTAGTGTGTGTAACACTTATTTGGATGTATGTCTCATCTTAATCTAATGGTCTAGATTGTGCCTCAATGGGTGTAAGGAGTTACCCTGCCTCACCGTATGTAGTGTAAATACATGATCCGATGAATGAGAATGAAACACACTTACTCTCAATCCTTACTCTCAATCTTTCTCTTGCAGTATTTATTTTCAACACGTTATCAGCACGAGTTTGCTCCAAGTTTATAAGGTAGTATTTTAAATCAATATTTTGTTAACAATAGTTACTTATTTAAAAAAAAAAGAATTATCTTTTTTACTTCTATATTACAAGAACAATTCCTTGGATCAGGATATGATATTAAATTTGCGTTCCATATGATTTCTGTAGGTCGTTGGTCCACCTTCTTTTCTTCCTCTATGACTGGGAATGTATTCTCGTCAAAATGACAGTCTGCAAATCATGCATTAAATAAATCTCCAGTTGTGGGTTCAAGGTATTTAATTATACTTGGGGAGACAAAACCCACATATATTCCCAGTCTTCGTTGTGGACCCATTTTGGTTCTCTGCGTTGGTGCAATCTGGACATACACTGAGCAGCCAAAAGTTCTTAAATGAGAAATATTTGGTGGTTGACCGCTTACTAGTTGTAAGGGAGAAAAATTGTGATACGCGGTATCCTCGGAATCCTCTGAGTTAGTCAAACTCACAGGTGCCAAGCGCCGCCACATAGACATTAATGACCCGACTTTCAACGTCGACGACCTTTAAACTCAGCTAAACCACCGATGTCGGTCGATATATGATAATGGACGTAATACCCACCTTGTTAACCATAATAATAAACGTAACATAATTTTCTAGTTGTTTGTGTTGATTTTTATTCAAATGTTTGTGCTTTTATTATAGTAGTAGTATGGTTTGCATGCATTGGAAGAGTAAAATATGAAGTATGACATTTGAAGTGGGAAATGGGAAGAATGAAGTGTGTGATATATCAAGTGTCATGTGAAGGAAAAGTATCATGAGTGCATACTTTAATGACACATTTCATGTTGCATGTTGCATGCAATGACACCACTCATACATGCACTATTCATCCATGCATGTATCGTCAGTGTTAAATACTTACATCTGTTTTAAATATTACCCCTTTTTGCCCTATTAGTACTACTATCAAATATACTCTCGCATTTATTCTTTTCTAATAGTCCCATATATAGTCACTAAATCCAACTGTTTCTACTCGTATACATTAAATCTTCTTCGTAATGGTACAAATTTGCAAAATGGATACAAGAATATTTTAACCTCCACCGACGCTACAGTACTTTTAACCCTTATAAAATCCACAAAATCTTATCACCTTACTCACTTCCGTTATCCGCTCCGTCTTAAAAAAAATAACAAAAACAAAAATTTAATCCTAATAAAATGGATAAAAACGGAGAAGACGACGACACCATGCGCTCTATTACGCAAAATCTTCGTGAGTTGGAGGGTCTACTTAATGTACTTATGTTTCTAATAGTCCTGTTAGTCGCTTTTTTCATATTCCTATATATCAATAAATAATTTATGCTACATGTATCACTTATCAATTAATTACCACTAATCCATTATGAAGTTCGTTAATTATGTTCGTTTTCCTCCCTTATTGTATGCATTCGTCCCATATATCCTCGTTATTTGTATCTATTTTTTTTCTTTTCACATTTTATATACTAATATTAATGTCAGTACTAGTGTTAACTGATTATTTAATACATTACTTTACTATAGATTATCCATGATTATGATACTAACACCCGCACATTCCTATATGTTAGATCTAAAAGAAATAAAAAGAAAATGACTCAGATTGCAAAAAGTGAATTCTACATCCTTGACTTATCTAGTGAAAAGTTCTTACAGTGGAAAGATGATGTCATTGCCTATTTAGGGGCAAAAGCCATTGAACATACTGTTGAGAGGCAATTCGGCTACTCACCAGGAAAAACAAAAAGCCCATATATTTATACGACATCACATGAATGAAGGGCTAAAAAATGAATATTTAAGGATCAGAGACCCATCTGAATAATGGTCTCTCCTTGAGGAACGTTTCGGGCATCAGCAATATGTCCTCCTCCCAAAACTTCGTCATGAATGGCAAAATTTGCGTTTTCAAGATTTTACTTCGGTAAATGAATATAATTATGCTCTATTCCGTATTGCATCACAACTAGAGTATTGTGGGGAAGAAGTTAATGATTTCAGTAAAATAGAGAAAACATTCTCTACCATGGGTAAAAGAAACATGGATTTCCAAAGGAGTATCAGAATCAATAAAATTGAAAAATTCACGGATATCATTGCAATACTTTTAGTTGCTGAACAACATGACGAAGTCCTGTTAAGAAACGTCAATTTGAGGCCAAGTGGCTCTACTGCTATACCAGAGGAGAATTTTGCCGGAACCGGACATGGCCGTAGCGGTGGCCGTGGACGTGGACCCGGCCGCGGACGGGGTCGAGGAGGGCGCGGTTACGGCTCGGGCAGAGGCCAAAATTCTTTTAAATATACGCGCTCGGGAAAACAAATTATTAATTCTGATACCTCGGAAAAATATAAGATCACCTGCCATAAATGTGGCATGAAGGGTCATTAGGCTCGCACATGTCGCACCCCAAAACATTTTGTCGACCTCTATCAAGCATCCATCAAGAAAAAGAAGGGGGAGACCCATTATGTTGCAGATGCCGTACCATTAAACTCTGAGATGCCTGAATCAAATTTAGGTGAAACTGACCCGCTCGAGTCAGAGATGATTGAAACAGCTAATTATTTTCTTGATGATGGTGATGGGAGTAGTGGATTCTAGACGTTCTCCACTATGCAGGACAACTAAATATGTGTGTGTGTGTGTGTGCTGCTTTATTTCCATTATGTACTTTGTATGTTTGTCCCGTTTGCTTATCATATCAAATAAAATGTAATATATTGGTTGTTATTTCACTTTCTATTAATGAGCTCCACTTATTTTTTTTAGACATGATCACTGGAGCAGAAATATGCCTAATTGATAGCGGCACAACTCATATTATTTTAAGACGAAAGGAGTACTTCGTTGAATGAAAGCCAATTAAGGCATAGGTGAAAACTATGTGTGGCAACGCTGAAATTATTGAAGGCAATGGAACAACCAATATTATGCTTCCAATGGGAACTTGTCTAACAATTCATAAAGCGCTATACTCGACTAAGTCGCAAAGAAACCTGATTAGTTTCAAAGATATGCGACAAAATGGTTATCATATTGAAACCATGAGTGAAAACGATAAAGAATATTTATGCCTAACGATGTTCAAATCAGGCACAAAATGCATCGTTGAGAAAATGTCATCTTACTCATCTGGTCTATATTTTACAAAAATAACCCACGTTATAACCAGTATGATGACATCATCCAAAATCCATGATAAAACCATATTTGCTCTATGGCATGATAGGTTAGGACATCCAGGTCTTGCAATGATGGCAAAAATCATCGGAAATGCACTCGGACATCCCATGAAAATATGAGAATTATAAAATCGAGCGATTTTCCTTGCAGTGCATGTTCAATGGGAAAATTGATTATACAACCATCAATAAATAAAATATAAAATGAGACACCCGCATTTCTTGAAAGAATTCAAGGGGACATATGCGGACCAATCAACCCTCAATGTGGACCATTAAGATATTTCATGGTATTAATCGATACATCTACGAGATGGTCATATGTGACTCTTCTTTCCACACGAAACTTTGCTTTCGCAAAATTATTAGCCCAAATTATAAGGCTAAGAACTCAATTCCCAGACCAAAATATCAAGAAAATTCTTTTGGACAATGCAGGGGAATTTACATCTCAGGCATTTAACGAATATTATATGTCAATTGGTATAGACGTTGAACATCCAGTAGCACACGTCCATACCCAAAATGGATTTACGGAAGCAATGATTAAAAGATTACAACTCACTGCTAGACCTTTACTGATGAAATACAAATTACCAACGTCTGCATGGGTACATGCCATTTTACACGCAGAAGCCTTAACTAAGTTAAGGCCAACCGTGTATCACAATTTTTCTCCCTTACAACTAGTAAGCGGTCAACCACCAAATATTTCTCATTTAAGAACTTTTGGCTGCTCAGTGTATTTCCCGATTGCACCACCGCAGAGAACCAAAATGGGTCCACAACGAAGACTGGGAATATATGTGGGTTTTGTCTCCCCAACTATAATTAAATACCTTAAACCCACAACTGGAGATTTATTTAATGCACGATTTGCAGACTGTCATTTTGACGAGAATACATTCCCAGTCTTAGGGGGAGAAAAGAAGGTGGACCAACGACCTACAGAAATCATATGGAACGCAGATTTAATATCATATCCTGATCCAAGGAATGGTTCTTGTAATATAGAAGTAGAAAAGATAATTCATTTGCAAAACATTGCAAATCAATTACCCGATGCATTCACAAACTGAAAGGGAATCACAAAATTCCATATACCTGCGGTAAATGCTCCAGCTAGAATTAACATCCCCGTAGATAGTTCTGAGAAATCAATAGCCGAACAATCTACGACACGAAAGAAACGTGGGAGGCCACCTGGTTCAAAAGACCTAAGGCCGAGAAAATCCAAAAAATCAAAGGAAGTACCTGGAAATTAAGGTACAGAAGAAGATGAACAAAATATGAAATCTCAAGAAGAGCCCACACCAGAGAATATAAATGATAATCATGAAATCTCAATGAATTATGTTCATACAGGAATTGAATATGACAGAATGAATGTCGATATAAATGATAAGTCGATATTTATGCGTGTTTTTACCCCTTTAATATTATTATATTGATGTCGTCTTTGTATTATTTGAGCTAAACGTCATAACTTTAGTAACTTTTGATATATTATCGGTCTTATATTATTTTTGGTGTAAAATTGGGTATTTAATATATATTTTAATTATTTAAAATATATACATGGAAAAGACTACCAAAAATAGTATGTATGTTTGCAGGTCTGTCTTAAGATGACAATATCTCACTCATACGATGTCAGAAAAATACGATTCAAGATGCGATGGAAACCTAAATTCGAGATGAACAACTTTGTTGAAGAGAGCAAAATCAAATTCCATCATCTAATGGGTCGAAATCAAGCTTGAAACCATCAGCCCATTATAGAAAAATAAGGAAAGAAAATCCGGTGACAAAAAAAGGAAAGAAGAAGATCGTTTAATTAAGGAAAGAATAAATTCACCGAGAACAAATTAACACTATAAAAGAAGACATTAGATCTTTAAGGAGAAAAAAAAAGAGAGAGAACAAGGAGCAGAACACACACATAGGAATAGGGCAAAGGCCTTGGCCTTCATGGCCAAGGTCGGTACAAATTCAACCGGATTTTAATGCGGGATGCTATCAATTTAACTCCTAATTTATTTAACGGTTGTATCTATCTATCTTATTTAGTTTATTTATTGTTTAATTAGTTATTTAGTTTAATCTTTCAGTTATTCGAACATGTAATGTGTTGATTATTGTCAATGAGTTATGAGATTATGTTATTGCTTTAACGTTTAATTAGTACTTTGATATTCGTATGAAATTCACGATTTGACTGTTGTTTTCATGTTTATTAATTTAGCCTGATCACCTAGATTATTTACATGAGTCGATTGTTAAATTAATAGTGTTTTAAATTAGGTTGCAGTTTACTGGTCTAATTTAACTACTAGAATTTTGTATGATAATTGAGTTATATTTAATTGCAGCTTTCTGGTTCTATATAATTCAATTGATTGGTGTTCTTAATGCGATTAAATTTATTGACTTGATACGTGCTTACATGGTTGAGTCGATATAATTTAGTTAGGATTAAACTTGTGTGGTTAACGGAGTTTAACGAGTAAGAAAGATAAAACTGTTAATTTACTTGCTTACAAGGGATTAAATAGTTACCGATCTATTTGAGTCTAATTAATTGAATCGATGATTAACCCGACTATATCATATATTGCATGTCTCGAATATTATTATGATTAATTATTTATTTATGGTGATGTTTTATTTTATTTTATTTTTATTATTATTTTTTAAACCAACAAAAAAACCCCCATTTTATATATTTATACTATTAAATAATAAATCGTCTTAGATAATAACGTCAGTCTCTGTGGGATCGACCTCTACTTACCCTATCTACCGTAGAGTTAGTAGTGTTTATAAATTTAATTTTGATTGCAGAAACGACACACATCAAATTTTGGCGCCTTTGTAAAATTTTGGCGCCGTTGCCGGGGACTGATTTGTTTATTATCTTTGATTTTATATTAGTTAGCTAGTAAATTAGTTACTTATTTAGCTAGTTATTTATTTTATTTTATATACTCTTTAGTTTTTATTTCAGGTATTTATTTACAATATTTAAGATGTCTGCTGGAGCGGAGAAGAGTTTAAGGGAGCAATTATTTCATGCGGAGACACCTACTAGTATTATTTTTCCTACTTAGGAAAAATCATTTAAGCTGAGTCCAGGTTTTATCCAAATACTCCCTAACTTTTATGGTCGATCTAATGAGGATGCTCTAAAACATATACAAGAATTTTATGTTGCCTGTTCTACCTTGTCTTTGGATGGTATTGATGATGATTGTATTAAATTCCGAGCTTTCCCATTCACTTTGCATGAATTAGCTAAAGATTGGCTGTTTAATTTACCTGGTGGATCTATTACATCTTGGGATTGTCTAAGAAAAGTTTTTCTTGATAAATATCAACCTGTGAGTATTACAAGGGCAATAAGAAAACAAATTATGAATATTCAACAAGATGACAATGAATCTTTAAATGATTATTGGGATAGATTTAACCGATTATGTAATTCTTGCCCACAACATGAACTAAGTGAGAAAATCTTGATTGAATGTTTGTATGATGGTTTGCTAGATGATCAAAAGAGGTTGATAGACACTACTAGTGGTGGGTCTTTAATGGATAAAACTCCAACTGAAGCTAGAAAATTGATTAATAATATGGCCATTAGCAGTCAACAATATGGAACCAAGAATGAATGTGATTTGAAATTGCAAAAACAATTAAAAGAACAAGCTGAGCAGATGAAAGAATTGAGAGATGTTGTGAATAATCAACTTAAAATTATGGATAACCAACATCAATCTTTAGAAAATATGGTAAAACAATTGGTAGTTCAAGTAGGACAAGTTCACTCTCAGAGCCTTAGTCGTCAAGAACAAACTGATAATAACTTGTGTCCACTACAATTATAGCCTACCATGACGCTTATAAGATGACGCTTACACACGGAACCGTCCTCTAGGTACATTTGGTTTTTGGCGGGAAAAAAAATTATCAATTATGACGGTTTTGGTGAAAAAGTGAGATCTTATGTACAACAAAGAGGACGGTTGGTCAAACAAAACGACCTCTATTACTTAAGAAACCGGTTTGGAAGGAGAAGCGACCTCTATGATAGACAAAGAGGTCGTTTGATTCTTTAAAGCGACATAAATGAAAATAATAATATTTTATTTAACTTACTCTAACTTCCCTAATACACGTAAAGTTACAATTTCCTACTCTTAACTTATTATCAAAAACTAACCTAAGACCCTTAGTTTCAAAAAAAGAAAAAAAACCTAAGACCCTTCATAATATACTCCGTATCACACTTCACCGACCTCCTTCACCACATCCCTTCGCGCTACCCGACCAACTCGCCGTCCGCTCGCCGTACTCCGTTCGCCGTCCTCCGCTCGCCGTCCTCCGTTCGCGTAAGTTTGCCGTTTCACCTACCCATCTTCGTCTTCCTTTGTTATCGTGAGACCGTTGCATGGATACACCCTAAATTGCAATTTTTTGGTTCAATCTTTGGTTTTATTAGTTAATCCCCTTCGTTTTCTGCTATAGGCCGTAAATAATCGTCATCAATTTAGGGTTCTTCAATCCCGTCATTCGACGCCGACGACCGGACGTCCGATCCTCCTCTTTGCCGCACGCCTCACTCTGGTTAATGTATGTCCTCAATTTAGGGTTTAATTTATTCAATTTCTGATGTTAAGTAGTTAGTTCATCATTTTAGGGTTTTGATAAAATTTTGATCGAAACAGTCTGCTTGTTTTTTCTAAGTTGTTGTTTGTCCAGTTCATTCATTTATTTAGTTGAATTTCAAGTTGAATTTATTTAGTTGAATTTCAAGTTGTTTGTCCAGTTCATTCATTCATTTGTTTTTTCTAACTCTGTAACTTGATTAACACTTATTCAGCAAGCTAATCAAAAGACTAGTAAAATCAAAGCCCATAAAATGAGCAATGAGTCCCTGTGCCTGATAAAGGAGTTGTGGTTATTTAAGCATTGGAACACGCTTAGCCCTTAATAAAGAAGGAATTAAGGAAGTTATATATGAGAAAGCAAGTAATGTATGTATGCATGTAGTAGGTAGGTCATACATGTAATATTTTCTATAATTTACACATAACTAAATGATATTGTGAAGTCCATCTTATGCTAGTAGTCTTATTTATAAGCCATATGGAGAATAATCAAGGAATCCAAATATTTCTATAATTCAAGGATTTTTTTTGTTGGTTTTTTTTGTTACTGGCTAAGTTATGTTAATGTTTTATTCATTCTCAAATATTCTTTTTTCTTTGTTGAAGTTTGTCATTGTTGAGTTTATATATCAATACATGATCATTTTTTTGCTTGCACTTGGGTTGAATTAGTAATCATAGACATTATATCATAGACATTATAGTGAGACTTAATCTTGAAACAATGGTTTTTGCTTTGGTCTTGGTTGGTATGTTGTACAATATCTCGCTTTCTAATTCCACACGTCGAAGACTTCCATTAAAATCTCTCGTGTCTATCTTTGTACGATTATATATGTTACTTTAAATCATGTACAAGAAAGAATATTTAAAAAAAAATTGAATAAACATATGTACATCATCTTGCACTTAGTGAAATTGAATGCATATGTGTGAAATATATGTGATTAATTGATTTGTGTAAATAGGAGAAACATATAGCTATAATTGTGACACATAGTGACTTATCTTATTTACTTAACGAGGTAGAATTGGTAAATGAAGGTTGTGTAAGTAGGTCTTATGTTTGATAAAAATAATTGTCTTTTTTCAGTGTCATCAATCATCTTCATTACGTAATCTCTCCTCCACAACCCTTCGCCTAGCAATTCCAGATATAAATAAAGAAAGTGAGACAGCAGTTGAGGGAGGGTTTCCAGAAGGGTTCCAGATATATAAAAATTAGAAACGAAATTATATCTTTGAAGGAGGGTTTCAGAAAAGTGTCAATAAAGAAAGTTATGGCCGGATCGGAAATGGCTAAGTTACCGGTGCCAGTTGGTGACTTTAGTACTTTGATTGATGCTAAGGACTCATTTGTTCAATGGCCACAAAATCAAATTCACAATCCCGATAAGGTAAACTATATCTTTAGTATGCCTTGATCAACTTATTGTTATTGTTTCAATTTTTTTTTGTCTGATACTATTTCAATCACACATTAAACTATTTCAAGTTTTGTTAATTACGATTACGCAATTTAACTTGAAGTATGTCACTTTTTGTCTGATCTCATTTAGTTATACAAATAATATATAAAGAATCTAATAAATTTTATAGTTGTAAACTGTAGAATTATGTAACGATGCAACTTGTTACTAACTCTTAAATTTCCAAGGTGAGTACGATCAATCAAGATGAAAAATCAAGATCAAGCAAGTCCAAACCTCCACAACCTTTGCCCACGACCACAAATATGAAATATCTTGACGTTGAAGTTAGTCGTGAGTTTAAGGCACGCTTGAAAACCCCTGATTTGAAGTTAGTAGCACATGAGGCACGGGTGTTAAAAACTAGTGGAGCAATGATTAAGGTGCCGATTGATGAGCACATATTACACCTTCGACAAACATGTATGCTAAGTTCCGAGGAACTGATACATTGGTGTGACGAACAAATGATCAGCGCTAGTCGCATCACTTTGTTTATGAGGTTTGATTTTCAATCATTGATTTGCCCCTTGTTTTTAGTTATGTAATTTAGATGCAATTGACCAACATTTTAGTAAGTTTATTTTTTATTATGTCAGGTATCTGAGTGAACTTACAGTGCGTAACGGTTGCCATAATGCTTATGGATTCTTGTGCCCGGAGACATTGTCTCAATTTGCAAGTGTTCAGGATGAAAACACTCGTTCGGATTATATTCTTAAGGCTATGACATGTGCTGTTTGTGGTGGGGGAAAAAAACTTATATTTGCCGCATATTATGAAGGGTAAACATGATTTTTTTTCATGGTACTATTGGTTATGTATAAGTTTTTGTATATAATGATTGGACATACCCATTATAAATTGACTATATTTTGGATTTGTAGAGAACATTGGATGTTAGCATGTATCAACCCATCAAAAAGTGTCGTATATTGGTGCGATCCTTCTGCATATCCGAAGCCTCGTCCCTTTTTTGTGGAGACTTTAACCATGTAAGTTATGCTCACTCAGTGGATACATGATTTTTTTTTGTTATAAATATACTTGGTATGCATTTTAGTAAGGATTTCTAAGGAAATTGCAGTATTTGGTTTTAGATGTAGCCATGCAAGAAATAGATTTGCACTTTCTTAGCGTGGGGAGGCAGTGATATTGATTTTGAGCTCTTTACAAGGCATATTTTAATGATAATAATTTATGTTTTGAATTCTCTTCATAATACAGGGAATTTACTAAAAGAAACTCTTTGAATTCAGTTGCTGGGGTTGAGGCAAAAACCCTCGAGTGGCATATTATCAAGGTATTCGTCTAGTATTATATCGAGTTCTATATCGAGTTCAAACATTATTTTTAAAATTATTACATTATTTGTGAGAAATATTTTAAAACAGACTTGCAAATAACTGGCATATCCATAGGATCGACGGGATTGGGTGAAAGCGTAACCGAAATATGGTCGCACCAACTAGCAGCCATACCGTCAAACATGTCATGGTACGAGGAAAACCCCAAACCCGGTCCACTAGCCAGGATATCAATATAACAAAGTATCGATATCAATTAGTATTGTATTTTTGAAATACGTCTGTTTTGTTATGTGAAATGAAGTTCAGTGGATGTAGTTTCTGGTGCTATGGTGTCCCTTGTATTGTGGGATGAAATTGCAGGTATTATGTTGGTTAGACCCGATGCCACAATGGGACAACAAACTTTATGCGGGTTAAGTTTTTTTTGTGCTGTTGATTGTTCATTGTTTGGTGAAGGGAACATTGTAACAAGCAACGTTTTCTGGCGATTTATTTTGTGTTATGACCTTTAATGCTGTTTATTTGTCGTTGTAAATGTATTGAGTCTCATGTTCTTTGTCAAAGTGATTCTAGGAGTTGTAACTAGCTACACTGATGATCGAATTCACAACTAAATTGCTCATTATATATGCAATTTTTTTGTCTATTAATCTTGTGTTTTTTTTGTTTATTCGCTCTTTTAAATGTATAGAATTGCTAGATCAGAGTACAGTTGATATGCTCGTATATGTCTGATTATGAGTTTCTATTTTATTGTCCTAAGCAGCCTCTAGGCACCATTCTATGCGGATATTATGTTTGCCGATACATGTTGGAGATCATCCGAGGAAGACATGTAACTCTTATTTCGGATGTATGTTTTTATCTCAGAATTCATATGTACTTTCTTTTCTAACCTTTACTCTATATATCATACATATATTAATCTCATTGCTTAATTTCGTTGTTATATATCAGTTTATGATTGGATCCCCAAAGACGTATTCGGCTCAACAAATTGAAGAGGTGCGTGATATTTGGGCTAAGTATGTACTCCAATTCAAGCTGTAATAAGTGTTACTGAAGTTCAGGTTAGTCTAGATCTAGATGAATTTCTATCCAACTTTATCCTTATAGTACCAATTCTATTAATTGTTCATGTTTTAGAGATTAAATTTTACTTATACGGTGGATTAAAAATTGTGTGTTTAAACTTTAAATCATGTTGACTTGTAGTTTTGTGAGGTTTATTTAGTCCTTTCAAGTGGAACTTATAAAAACTACTCCGTATATGGCTAGTAAAGACGAGTTTTCATTCTTGGTTTTACGTCATTCTACAGCGTATCCGCAATGTCTACAGGAAGTCATCAGGCACTTGGAATGGATTTTGGATTGACTTTGTTAGCATTCACTAATTTGCGAAGACTATGCAATTACAAGTTGCTATTATGATGTATTTTGATTTGTTTATGCAAGAATATGTATTTTGTTTGTAAATATTGATCCTCTTGCAGCCTTCATGTGTATGACGTTTCTTTTGTCGAATTCTTACTCTTTGTAATATATTGGAGTTGATGGAATCGGTCCTACTGTTTGTAATATATTGAAATTCATGGAATCGCAGTTTCTTTAGTAGCGTTATTTGTTGAAATACAATGTTGGGATCTGTTAGATTGTAGGTTTAGCTGTTTTGTCATACACACGGTACATATTTTCTTTTACAAAGATGATGGTTTTAAAAAAGGGAGCTGTTTTAGAAGGTCAACAAAGATCACGGTTGATAGAAGAAAGCGTGCTTTGCCAAGAATAACAACAATGACGGTCATGTATTTGAATTGTGATCTTAGAAGATTAACAAAGATGACGATTGGTATAAAAAAGCGTCCTCTGCAAAGAATAACAACAATGACGGTTATGTATACCAACCGTGATGTGCAAGGATAACAACAATGACGGTCATATAGTCTAACCGTGCTCTGGAAAAATAACAACAATGACGGTTTGACTTGCTTTAAACCGTGATTGATTATCAACGATCACGGTGACCTATATGACGGTTACTATCTTCTTTTAGGACGGTTTTCAACCGTAATGTTTTGTATGTTTTGTAGTAGTGGTCACTTGGATAATCAAATGAAATTGATTTGTACCACCCTTGCCAACATTGAGAGCAATTTTGTTAGACAACCTGAACCTAACTTGTTGGATGAGTCTAAGGCAATAACCTTAAGGAGTGGTAAGGAGCTTAAAAATAGACTTGATGTTGAGGAAGAAATTGAGGTTAGACCACGAGGTACAAAAGAAAATGATGTTGAAGAGAATCGAGATGAACCTCGTATTAGTGAGAGTGAAAAGGAAATTAAGGAAAATGGTCCAGAATTAGAAAAGGAGAAGGTTATAGCTAAATCTACTTCAGATGTGCCTACTTTTAAGACCAATGTTCTATTTCCTTCCAGATTTGCTCCATCTAAGAAAGAAGAGAAAGATAATGAAATTTTGGAAATATTTAGAAAAGTTGAAGTAAATATACCCCTCTTAGATGCTATTAAACAAATGCCAAAATATGCTAAATTTTTAAAGGAGTTATGCACTAATAAAAGAAAGATTAAGAGTGGGGAAAAAGTGTTGATAGGAGAGAACGTATCTGCGATAATTCAAAAGAAAATACCTCCTAAATGTAAAGACCCAGGAATGTTTAGTATTCCGTGTAAAATAGGAAATAATAAATTAGATAGATGCATGCTTGACTTAGGAGCATCTATTAGTGTTATGCCTAAATCCATATACGAATCACTTAAGTTAGAACCTCTTTCTCAAACCAATGTAGTGATTCAGTTAGCAGATAGATCTCATGCTTACCCTATAGGAGTTTTAGAAGATGTTTTAGTTCAAGTTGATGAGTTAGTATTTCCCGTTGATTTTTATGTGCTTGATATGGGTAATTCTTTCGATGCTAAGGATGCGCCATTATTACTGGGAAGACCCTTTCTTAAAACAGCTAGAACTAAAATTGATGTCTATAAGGGAACTCTTTCTTTTGAATTTGATGGTGAAACGATTAAGCTTAACCTTTATGATGCTATGAAACACCCCATTGATGCTACTGATGATGTGAGTTCTGTAGAGACTATTGATGTGATAGACACAATTACACAAGAGAAACTCGACAGGGTAAATGGATTTGATACACTTGATAATGATAATGATTTGGATCCTATATTATCTTTTGAGGAAAAGTTTGATTCTATTCATAATAGTCGTCTAACCACCAATTTAGAGCGTGTTTCTAGTCTTGAACTGCCTAAAGATTCCCCTAAAGTGATTCCATCGATTCAATGTCCTCCTGAACTGGAATTAAAACCCTTGCCTAATAACTTAAAGTATGCTTTCTTAGGTGAACATGATACCTTACCTGTAATTATTTCTAGTTCACTTTCTGAATCGCAAGAGTTTAAATTGTTAAATGTGTTTAAGGAATATAAAGAGGCGATAGGATGGACCATTGCTGATATTAAGGGTATTAGTCCTACATTGTGTATGCATAACATTTTTCTTGAGGATGGTGCCAAACCAGTTAGAGAAAATCAACGTAGACTTAACCCGTCAATGATGGAAGTTGTGAAAAAAGAAATTCTTAAGTGGCGGGATGCAGGTGTGATATTTCCTATCTCAGATTCAAAATGGGTAAGTCCAATCCATGTAGTGCCTAAAAAGTCCGGGATTACTGTTGTTGAAAATAGTAAAGGAGAACTAGTTCCCACTAGAGTATCAAATGGATGGAGAGTTTGCATAGATTATAGAAAGTTAAATCAAGTCACTAGAAAAGACCACTTTCCTTTACCATTCATAGATCAAATGTTAGAAAAGCTTGCGGGACGTTCTTACTTTTGTTTTCTAGATGGTTATTCTGGGTATATTCAAGTTCCTATGGCACCCGAGGATCAAGAAAAGACAACTTTTACATGCCTTTTTGGTACTTTTGCTTTTAGAAGAATGCCTTTTGGACTTTGTAATGCTCCTGGCACATTTCAGCGTTGTATGATGAGCATATTTTCAGATTTGCTTGATAATTCCATGGAGGTTTTTATGAATGATTTTACTGTTTTTGGTGATGATTTTGATTTATGTCTCCATAATTTATCTCTTGCTTTAAAAAGATGTGTTGAGACTAATCTTGTGCTTAACTTTGAAAAATGTCATTTTATGGTGGAAAAAGGAGTCATCCTAGGCCATGTTGTCAGTGCTAAAGGGTTGGAAGTTGATTAAGCTAAAATAGATATTATTAGTTCGTTACCCTATCCTAGCTGTGTGCGTGAAATAAGATCATTTTTAGGGCATGCTGGATTCTATAGGCGATTTATACAGAACTTTTTCACCATTGCATCACCTTTATCTAACTTACTTGCTAAAGATGTAACATTTGTGTTTGATGATAAGTGTAAGGAAGCATTTAATACGTTAAAAGATAAATTAACTTCCGCACCAATGATTAAACCTCCTAATTGGTCATTACCTTTTGAAATAATGTGTGATGCTAGTGATAAAGCGGTAGGAGCTGTATTAGGGCAAAAAGTAGGCAAAGAATCTCATGTTATATATTATGCGTCGAAAACTCTTGACCCAGCTCAATGCAATTATACTGTCACTGAAAAGGAATTGTATGCTGTTATTTTTGCTCTTGAAAAGTTTAGATCGTATTTGCTTGGTACCCATGTGGTAGTATATTCCGATCACTCTGCTCTGAAATATTTGTTGAAAAAGAAAGAGTCAAAACCTAGATTGTTACGATGGATGCTATTGTTACAGGAATTTGATTTGGAAATAAAAGATAAGAAAGGAGCAGAAAACTTAGTTGTTGACCATCTTAGTAGGATTATTAAGAAACATGACATAACTGCCCTCTCTTCTGATTTGTTTCCTGATGAACAATTGTATGCATTAAATGTGAAATATCCTTGGTATGCTGATATTGTCAATTACTTGGTATCAAAGGAGTTTCCTAAGGAACTTACCAAAGCCCAAAAAGATAAAATTAAGCATGATGCTAAATATTATATTTGGGACGAACGCTATTTGTTTAAAATTTGTTCCGATAATGTTATAAGAAGATGTGTTCCTAAAGAGGAAAGTAAATCTATTCTTGAATTTTGTCACTCATTTGAGTGTGGGGGTCATTTTGGTCCGAAACGAACAGCTCATAAAGTTCTAGAATGTGGATTCTTTTGGCCTTCTCTGCATAAAGATGCTTATACTTTTGTGAAAACTCGTGATCAATGTCAAAGAAGTGGTAATATTTCTAGGAGAGATCAAATGCCTCTTACTTCTATATTTGTAGCTGATGTTTTTGATGTTTGGGGTATTGATTTTATGGGACCTTTTCCATCGTCTTTTGGGAATACTTACATCCTTTTAGCAGTTGATTATGTTTCTAAATGGGTGGAGGCCAAAGCTACTAGAACTAATGATTCTAAGGTGGTTGCTGAGTTTGTTAGGAATCAGATTTTTAATAGGTTTGGTATTCCTAGAGCTATCATTAGTGACAAAGGGACTCACTTTTGTAATCGTATCATTGAGGCTTTATTTAGGAAATATCATGTTACTCATAAGGTTTCTACCACTTATTACCCACAGACTGATGGACAAGCTGAGATTTCTAATAGAGAAATAAAATCAATTTTGGAGAAAGTTGTGAGTCCTAATAGGAAATTAAAGATTGGAGTAAGCGTTTAGGTGATGCATTATGGGCATATAGAACTGCATACAAAACTCCAATAGGAATGTCTCCTTATCGCTTGGTATTTGGGAAAGCTTGTCACCTTCCAGTTGAATTAGAGCATCGAGCATTTTGGGCAATTAAGAAGTGTAATTTTAATTATGAAAAGTCTGTTGCTCACAGAAAACTAGAAATTCTAGAATTGGAGGAGATAAGGAATGATGCATATGAAAATTCTCGGATCTACAAAGAGAAAACTAAGGCTTATCATGATAAAATATTATCTAGAAAAAGCTTTAATGTGGGTGATAAAGTCCTCCTTTATAATTCTAGGTTAAGATTATTTCCTGGGAAATTGAGATCAAGATGGATCGGTCACTTTGAGGTTCTTAAGGTGTTTGATCACGGAGCGGTAGAAATTAAAGGATGCGAGTCAGGAAGGATAATTAAAGTGAATGGTCATAGACTTAAGCCATATTATGATGGATTCAAGGCCAATTGGGTGGATATTATTGATTTGGAGGATCCAACGTATGAAAATTGAGAAATAGCATGTCGAGCCACGACGTAAAATAAGGCGCTTCTCGGGAGGCAACCCGAGCTTGTATATGTATTTTGTATGGTTGACTAATTATTTTACTTAGTTTTATTTTTATATTTCATTTCCCTATTTCACTTGTCTTGGTCAGTGTTGGAATTTTGCAGGATGTGATTATTTGCTGAACTGTGATAGTTGTCAATGGGATGACGTTTTCAAAATCAACGTGGACAAGATGCAGATATTTCTACTTTGCTAGACCCGCTAAGTACCTTTATCCCTCTTATATATTTATATGTGCAAATTTTCAGCTCTTTGTTATCTCTTTTGACATTGAGGACAATGTCGGATTTAAGTGTGGGGATGAGGTAAACTGAAAATTGGATGAATTATTGCTGAAAGTGGAGTTGGCGGGTGGCCATTACATTAAATGTGTGTTTTGCAGGTTATTTTAAAATTTTGGGATATGTGAATATTTAGGGAAAGTGTTGTCGAAATTTTGAAATTTTTATAGAAATTTGAGCTTAAAAGTTTTAGCCTTTGTTTTTATTGAACTACCTAAACTTGGGAAGTTGACGACGAATTCTAATCTAACATTTTGTCACAAAAAAAGATGATTTCTATTAATGACAATAGTAAAAAAAAAATGTGTTTTGAAGTGATATATGCAATTATTTTTCCTCCCGATCGAACTTGGATTAATTAATTGGATAGCAGATAATATTTTAAGTCTCTTTTAAATTTGAGTTATAAGTGAATTATAAAAAATAACACTTACTTTAGCTACCTTCACTACTTCTTTTCGTTGACTCTAGAGGTACGGGAGGTAAGCCGGTCTTGTCTAATTAATTTACTTTCATAGGTGACTCCTAATTAGGGCGATAAGGAAGATTAGATACCTCAAGAGTGAGTGAGTCGTTCTTGTGACTCGAGTTATTAAACCCGAGGGGAATCTAGTCCTAATGGGATTGGGAAAATGCCTAATGCCCTGTCCGGAAGGGCGGGAGTCATTGGTTGAAAGCTCGTTACATGGGTCACTTGATCGGAAAAAAAAAATGAATGAAAAAAAAAAAGAGAAAAAGAAAAGAGAAAAAAAGAAAACGAGAAAAGAAAAAATGAAAATGAAAAAAAAAAAAAAAACAATAAAGAAAAGAAAAGAATAATTGCGGAAAAAGTGAGACGGAGTATCTAGTTTGACTTATATGCTCGGGAGAACGATCCTCGTACTGAACTGGTAATAGGAATGTACATGAAAGTAAATCCCCTTCCCCTAAGACCTTAAACTGCTGAAACCCGTCTTCTTGAGTCAATACAAATATATTTTTTTCGAAGGTAATTAAACTAAGTGTGAAGGATAATGAGTTTATTTATAATTTGAATTGAGAAGCGGTCTAACATATTATATGGTGTTAAATTAGTTAATTGAATAGTTTAAGGGAGAAGAAATTTTATGTATACATTACTTGTTAATCTAACTCAAAATTATTTTCTTAAGTTTACTAACTTAAAAAAAAAAAATGTTTTCTCAAATATTTTTAGTTGTCATCAATTGTACCTAGTTGGGTTGGTTTAAAACATTTGGAGGTTAATTTTTCATTTTATGTTAGCTCTTGAGTAAACATTGTCGAGGACGTCAATGGACTAAGTGTGGGGAATTTGATAAATCGATATTTTTACATATTTTTACCCCTTTAATATTATTATTATAATGTCGTCTTTTATATTATTTGAGCTAATAACGTATTTTTATGAATTATGGGTTAATATATACGTTAATATTATTTATGTGCTAAAATAAGTTTTATTACCTATTTTTAAATTATTTAGAATAACCCATTTAATTTGAAGGTCAAATAATACATATATTCTCGTATACATTGTGTAGGTCTATCTTAAGATGACAATATCTCACTCATACGATATCGGAATCAAGCGATTCAGGATGCGTTGGAAAGCTAAGTTCGAGACCTACAAGTTTGTAGAAGAGAGAAACATCAAATTTTGTCATATACTAGGTCGAAATCGAGCTATAAGACAGCAGACCAGTAGGTTTCTACACCAAAACAAATGGGTTGTAGCCCATTATTACAAAGGAAACAAAAAAAGGAAATAAAAGATTTAAAAAGAGAATAGGAAAGAGAAAAAGAAGAAATAAAAAAATATATAAAAAAGAATAGTGAAGGGAGACGCATAAGACAATAAGGAAGAAAAAAAAAGAAAGAAGGAGAGAGAATACAGAGGAAGACACGAGCAGCACGACAAACCACGGAACGACGGACTCAACTCCGTCGAATCAAATTTCGTCCCGATTTTTATGAGCTTTTCTAATCTTTATCTTATTTCTACTATTGTTATGTTTAGTCTAGAGTAATTTTCAATTGGAGTATGTAATTGACTATTGATGTTAGGGTTTATGAGATTATGATATTGTTTTGACTGATTAATTAGTTTATTGGATATTTATATAAGATTCATTATTTGACTGTTTGATTCATATTTATTAATTTTGTTTGGCCAACTTAATTGTATTCATGAATCGATCGTTGGATTAATAGTAATTTTGGTTAGGTTGCAGCGTTCTGGTCTAATCTTAATTGCTAGAATCTTGTGTATATTTTTACTTAATTGAATTTTATATATTACGGCGGAGCTGCTAATATTTCTACTTCACTAGCTCCGCTAAGTACCTTATCCCTCTTATTTATGTTTATGTGTGAAAGTTTTTTTTTTTTTTTTCTCTTTGACGTCTTTTGACATTGAGGACAATGTCATATTTAAGTGTGGGGGAGGTAATTGAAAATTGGAGGAATTTGGAATTGTTGAAAGTAATATTGGCGGGTGGCCATTTAGGTTGAATGTGTTTTGCAGATTACTTAAAAAAATTTTTTTGAAAGATGTCGATATTTAAGGGAAATGCTGTCAAAATTTTGGTAAAAATTTGAGCTTTAAAGTTTTAACCTTGTTTTTTATTTGACTACCTAGACTTGGGAAGCTGACGACGAACTTTAAAAATATATTTTGTCACAAAGACTAATTTTTGAAATAATTTCTCTAATAATAGTAGTAGCGTAATTTAAAAGATTATATATTTTAAAGTTGTGTATACGTTGGTTTTTCCTCCCAATTAGACTTGGATTAATTAATTTGATAATAGATGGTATTTTAAGTCTCTTTTAAATTTAAGTTACAAATAAGTTATAAAGAATACCACTTGTTTTAACTACCTTAACTACTTTTTTTTTCATTGACTCTGGAGGTACGAACGGTAAGCCGGTCTTGTTTCAGTTAATTTACTTTCGTAGGTGACTCCTAATTAGGGCTATAAGGAAGATTAGATGCCTCAAAAGTGAGTGAATCGGTCTTGTGACTCGAGTTAGTAAATCCGAGGGTAACCTAGTCCTAACGGGATTGGGAGAATGCCTAATGCCTTGTCCGGAAGGGCGGGAGTCATTGGTTGAAAGCTCGCTACATGGGTCACTCGATCTTTGAAAAAAAAATTGAAAAAAAATTGAATGAACGAAAAAAATCATACGAAGAAAAACAAAGAAGAAAATAAATAAATAAAATAAATAAGAGCGGAAAAAGTGAGACGAGGTATCTAGTTTGACTTATATGCTCGGGAGAACGATCCTCGTACTGAACTGGTAATAGGAATGTACCGAAAGTAGATCCCCTTCCCCTAAGACCTTAAACTGCTGAAACCCGTCTTCTTGAGTCAATTCTTACACAATTTTTCAAAGATAGTTAAATAAGTGGGAAGATAATGAGTTTATTTCTAATTTCGATTTAGAAGCGATTTAAAATATTATATGGTGTTAAATTAATTAATTGAATAGTTTATAGTGGAGGATAAATTTATGTATATATTACTTACTAATCTAACTCGTAATTTGTTTCGTTAACTTTACTAACTTTTTTGTTTGTCGTCGATTCTACCTAGTTTGGTTAGTCTAACATGATTTTAAGGGTAATGTTTTGGTTCTTCGTTTTAGCTCGTGAGTTCTCATTGTCGAGGACGACAATGGACTAAGTGTGGGGGAATTTGATAAGTCGGTATTTATACATATTTTTACCCCTTTAATATTATTATATTGATGTCGTCTTTTGTAATATTTGAGTTAAAATGATTATTTTATATAAGTTGGGTTTATTATTAAACTTTCGATATTTTTGTGCTAAATTGAGTTTTTAATATATATTTTAATTAATTAATAATAACCCACTTGGATTAAGATTGCGAGACTATTAAAAACGTATGTTTATTTGCAGATCAAATTCCATCATTTAATGGGTCGAAATCAAGCTTGAAACCATCAACCCATTATGGAAAAAACAAGAAAAGAGCAATAAATTTCAAGACAAAAAAAGGAAAGAAAAGATCAATTAATTAAGGAAAGAATAAATTCACCAAGATCAAAATCAACACTATAAAAGAAGCACTAGGGCTTTCATGAAAAAAAAAAAAGAGAACGAGGAGCCACAAATCACGTACAGAGAAATAGGGCGAAGGCCTTGGCCTTCATGGCCAAGGTCGGTATGAATGCAGTCAGATTTTAATGCGGGACGCGATAAATTCAACTCCTAATTTATTTAACGGTTGTATCTATCTATCTTATTTAGTTTATTTATTGTTTAATTAATTACTTAGTTTAATCTTTCAGTTATTCGAACATGTAATGTATTGATTATTGTCAATAAGTTATGAGATTATGTTATTGTTTTAACGTTTAATTAGTACTTTGATATTCGTATGAAATTCACGATTTGACTGTTGTTTTCATGTTTATTAATTTAGCCTGATCACCTAAATTGTTCACATGAGTCGATTGTTAAATTAATAGTGTTTTAAATTAGGTTGCAGCGTTCTGGTCTAATTTAAGTGCTAGAATTTTGTATGATAATTGAGTTATATTTAATTGCAGCGTTTTGGTTTTATATAATTCAATTGATGGGTATTCTTAATGCGACTAAATTTGTTAAGTTAATTCGTGCGTTCATGTTTAATTTGATAGATTTGGTTAGGATTAAACTTGCGTGCGTTCACGGGGTTTAACGAGTCCAAACGATAAAACTGGTAATTTGCATGCGTTCATGGGATTACCTAGTTACCGATCTATTTGAGTCTAATTAATTGAATCGATGATTAACCCGACTTTATCGTATATTGCATGTCTCGAATATTGTTATGATTAGTTATTTATTTATGTCATGTTTATTTATTTTATTATTATTATTATTATTTTCAAAACCAACAAAACCCCTTTTTCTATATATCTATACTATTAAATAATAAATTTCCTAAGATAATAACGTCAGTCTCTGTGGGATCGACCTCTACTTACCCTATCTACCGTAGAGTTAGTAGTGTTTATAAATTTAATTTTGACTGCGGAAACGACACGCATCAAATTTTGGCGCCGTTGCCGGGGATTTGAAAATTGGAGGAATTTGGAATTGTTGAAAGTAATATTGGCGGGTGGCCATTCATTTAGCAGCTCTGCGTGACGTTTATAAGCGGAAATGACACGCAACAAATTTGATTTTATATATAAATTAGGATTATATATTTTGAAGTTGTGTGTACTTTGGTTTTTCCTCCCAATTAGACTTGAATTAATTAATTTAGTAATAGACGTATTTTAAGTCTATTTTAAATTTAAGTTACAATTAAACTATAAAGAATACCACTTGTTTTAGCTACCTTAATTATTTTTTTTTCGTTGACTCTGGAGATACGAGCGGTAAGCTGGTCTTGTTTCAATTAATTTACTTTCGTAGGTGACTCCTAATTAGGGCTATAAGAAAGATTAGATGCCTCAAGAGTGAGTGAATCGGTCTTGTGACTCGAGTTAGTAAATCTGAGAGGAACCTAGTCCTAACGGGATTGGGAGAATGCCTAATGCCTTGTCCGGAAGGGCGGGAGTCATTGGTTGAAAACTCGCTACATGGGTCACTCGATCTTGGAAAAAATTGAAAAAAAGAAAAAAAATTGAAAAAAAAAAGAAAAAAATAAGGAAGAAAAAAATCAAACAAAGAAATTGAAGAAAAAAAAAAGAATAAGAGCGGAAAATGTGAGACGAGGTGTCTAGTTTGCCTTATGTGCTCGGGAGGATGATAACTCGTGATTTTACTTATTTTTGCCCCATATTTCTACTCTTATTTGATCAATTTTATAACCCAATTTGTTAGTAATTAGCTATTTTACGTTTAATTAGATTATTAGTCGAGTCTTGTATAATTAGTGTCAAATTATGTTATTTCTCGGGATTTTGGTACTGCGTTTCGATATTTGATCTTGTAGGTACCGACCCGGGAAGAATCGAGACGATCAAGACGGGTCAAACCCGACTTTGACCAAGACCTTCATTTCCCTTTCACTCTCCTGCTCTCCTTTACCCACCATCATCATCGTCCATCATCATCAATCATCAATCATCAATCATCACCAACACCTATCTTCACTTTCTAATTCATATCCTTACCTTCTCCACCTTAATCATCAATCATCAATCAACCATGAAAACAATCATTTTCTCACCTCCATCTCCAATCAATCAATCAATCACCACCAATTATTACTCCTCTCATCTCCACCGTCGTCAGCCACCGTGCAGCAACCACCATGAAGCAGGCGCGCCACCTCCGGCAGCCACCACCTCCACCGCGCGTCTCCATCTCCGGTCAGACTCCGCCGCCCTTCCTCCGTCATCTCCGACCAATTACTCCGGCGACCTGAGCCCAGAAATCCTACATGCTCAATCGATTTGATTTTGGCTGATTAAATTGGATTCTAATTTTGAAGGCAAATGACAATAGAGCCCTCCTTTTCACCCTTTTGGTATCATTTAAGTTGGGGGCATTTTAGCCATTTCACTTGTATTTGGGATATTTAAAAGGGATAAACCCTCATTGTAGAAAAAAAAGGCTGATTTTGTAAGAGTTAGAGATTGAGAGAGTAGAGAATTAGAGTAGAGGGTTTAGGAGGAGAACATCACGCATCAGCTCTTCTTCCCATTTTTTTATTATTTTTCTTTTGATTTTTAATTAGTTTATTTAATGCTCTTTTCCGTTCTTCAACTTCCGAGTTCTTTAATTCCATCCTTTTTGGTATAATTCTTATCTCTTTTCTTTTATTATTTTGTTTATCTTTAATTTCATGTTTATGGTATATGTAGTTAGTAATTAGTTTAAAGTTATAATCTTTTATTGTTAATTGTGTTTTGTAATATTATTTTATCTTTGTGTTGTTTGTTATGTGTAGTTAATGTTGGGACTTGTTAAAGACTCTTCCTTTATCCTTTCATTATGCTAAATGTTGTGTTTAGAGTAATAATTTGTGTTTAAGATAGAGTATTTAGTTATCAATCACTTTAAAGTTTTTGTCTTTATTATTTTATCTTGATTATTTTTATGTTTAGAGTAATTATTTGTGTGTTTTGTGTTGGGTTAATTATGTGTAGTGAGTAGTCTCTTTCTAGGGGCTGATTTGACCCCGACATGTCCATATTGTGGGCTTGAAATTCCGTATTTGGTTTGTTTGGGATATACGGAGGAGGATAGTTTGGGATTCGGGGATTGACTTATCATTGGGTTGTGTTTGAACCCTTGACCCTTGTCCACCGACGGGAGTCGGTTAGGTCTAGGTAGTAAAACTCGCCCCTTGACTTGCCTTGCCCCGCCTAGTTGAACACGGGAGTGAGAATTAGGTAGGGTACCCTAACTATCGGTCTAGACTCTTCACCTTGGGAGAGGGGAGAGAAAGGAACGGGATTAAGACGCGTACTTAGTGACCTAGGACCTTGGATTGGGTACCACGGGAGTGGATTCACTCGATTGACCTAGGAATTCGACTCACGAGCCCGGGAGGGAAGTGATCGGATTTTACTTAGTTGGACTACGAGCCCGGGAGGGAGGTAGTCGACCCTTAGAGGCGTTCCACTCATCCTAATATCCCTAGCAACCCATTGTCGGTATTTCTTACGCATGATTATGATATGTCGGTGGTTAAGTCGGACCCTAGGCCTTTAATTATTATTAGATCATCATTCCTATTATTTGTTTGATTTTTATTTTACTTTTGCATTTCTTAGTTAGTCTTATTAGTTTAATCTCACTCTTATTAATCGATTCGCGTAGCTAATTTGTAATCCGAGACCGAACTAGTACTCGATCCCGATCTCTCTGTGGATTCGACCCGACTTACCCTTACTATTTTAGTTTAGGTTAGTTGGTTTATTTGATGGTTAGATTAGCGACAAATCCGGCTATCAAAATGGCGCCGTTGCCGGGGAGATCAATGGTTTGATATTAGTTTAGTTTTAGATTTATTAGACTACGCATTGCTACTTGTTACTTGATCCTTTTGTGTTGGTTTGTCTCTCATCTTGTGCCTTGTGCATTGCTTGTCACATTTTGGTCCGATGGATGCTATGTTTGAATTCTCTCAATATGACAATGAACCATTCCATGATTACCTTTCTAGGTTTGAGCAATATGTTGAATATCTTGGTTCTTGTGGTTATTATTTTTCCGATTCGGATTTAGGCTATGTTGTCTTTGAGGGTATGAACTTGGAGACCCGTGAATGGGCTTGTCACTTGAGTGAGGGTAGATCTTTGGATTTAAATGAGTACTTGAGTTTCTTGAGGTACATGGCATCTCAATCCTTAGAAACCCAAACCTCAACCCTTGAGTCTAGCATGGAGACTATGATGGAGCAAATGTTAGTAAGTCAAAACCAATTTCTTGCCCTTCAAAAGCAAAGAAATGAGGATATTGAAGACTCCTTGGCCCAATTACACTCTTCCGTGACCTCCTACTATGGTAAGGCTCAAGCTCAATTAGACACAATAGCCAAAAATTTGAGAATTTTGGAGAGTTATCGAGAGAATGAGGTAGCTTTTGTTTGTGATGATGATGAGGATGATGTGATTGTTGATGACTCCCTTTCCCCAAATATTGATGTGAATGAATTTTCTATGCCTTTGTCGGGGAAAGATGACATGCTTATTGATGATAATTTTGTTGAGTCTTATGAGCTTCCTCTTGATGCTAATATTTCTTCTCTTGGTGATTTGATTATGGATGACTCTTCTTATTTGAAACATGTTGTGGTTTCCATGTCATTTGATGAAAGTCTTGGGAATATAGCATGTGTTGATAATGATGTTAAGGAGATCCATCTTGAGGAGTTTGATGTTTTTGATGAGTCATGTGAAGAGGAGGAGGTAAGTGAGAGTGAATTTGATGATTCCTCCTTTATTGGAAATGTGATTGATTTCTCAATAGCTAAGACCTTTGAAAACCTCATTTTTGAGGATTTTAGTTGTGTGATGTCGATGGAGAATCCACTATTTGAGGACATGGAGGAGGAGGAGGTTAGTGATGAAATTTTGGAGGTCTTTAGTGATGAAGGAAAGGGTGAGGATACTTTTAGTGTCATCCTTGTTGAGGAATCTTCTAATAATGATTTTCTTGACTCTTGCATCCTTGAGGAACCGTCCCCTTGTGTCTCTTTGAAAACCTCTCCACACCTTTCACCTCTTTCACCATTCACTCCTTACACCTTGCCTAAAAAGCCCAAAATTGACAAAGAAGATCGATTTAAACATGAAAGCCCGGAAAAATTGTTTCATAATAATTGTGTCTTACTTGTTTATGCATTGCTTCGTCCATATATTATTGTCTTCTATTGTCATTTCTCGGACTTCTTTGCTAGGTTGTATGACCAACTTCTAAGGGCATTAAATTGCTCTTTTCTTGAAGTCTTGAAGAAGTCGAGCTAACGTCTTTAAACAAAGCACCATCTTGTATATATTTTTGTTTTGGGTGTGTGTTTGTTCTTTTGTTGTAGGTACTTTTGCAAGAGTTTGACTCGAAGGGATTAGGGCAAGAGGCATGGAAAGATATTTTAATTTTGAGAAGAGCTTAATTGGTAATTTCTTGCCCTCCCTTCCCCTTCCCCTTGTTTGGAACATTGAGGACAATGTTCGATTTAAGTGTGGGGAGGCTTTTGGTTGGATTTTGTTGCGGTTGAGTTGATACTCTTGTGGTTAGTACCTTGGTGGAGTTTTGTGTTGTGGATATTTGATTTTTGTGGAAATATATGCTTGTGTTAACTTGTTTTGACCATTTTTATTTTTCATGTCTATTTCGTGTTTTCTTTTGAAAAATTTAGAAAATCCATAAAAATTTGAAAATTTTGAAAAATTCATAAAAAGTGAAAAATTAGAAAATCGTTAAAGTGTCTTAAGTTTTTTAGCTTTCACTTGTCTTCTTTGATTTAGTTGTTCTTCTAGTTTCTAACTTTTGTGGAAATAATGAAATTTAGACATTGGATCGTTGCATATGAATGTTATGTATCAATTGGTTTCCTACTGTAAGTCGCTCGAGGGTGTGTACTTCATTCAATTCCACCGTCCACCTCCCGTGATGTGATTTGACCTTGAACTTGTCTAGGTGACTATAACCCGAGTGACACTATGTTTACGATCCATTTTCCACAAAAATATTCTACAAAATAAAAGTTAATTTTTCCTACAAATATCACAAGAGGCTCAAGCATCGGAAAAAAATGAGCAACCAAGAAAATCACACAAAAATTCGAAAAAGAAATAATAAGAGGGAGAAGAAAGAAAAAAAATGAAAAATGAAAAAAAATAAAAATGAAAAAGAAACGAAAAAAAAATAGAAAAAGAGAAATCGAGAAAAAGAAAAGAAAAAGAATCAAATTCCTCCCCGAGTTATCTCTATTTATTTCCATTTCACCATTTTGGATCGTTTTACTCCGTCACTTGGTTTATAGGACGACCCTAGTCCTTTGTTTTTACGAGGGGCCGAGACATGTTTTTAGTCACTAATTTCATGGGAGTTCGCTTTCCATCTCCATCTCACGCCCTCGAAATAGCTTGGACCGAAACCGATTGATGTATAATGTGATTATGTGACCTTTTTAGTGTTTGATTATCATTGTTAACGCTTTAATTAGTTAGATTTTAGAATTGCGACTTTTGATATTGGAACTTGTGATTGTTTGTAAATATTTTGTTGAGTGACTATGTTTGTATATATCGTGTTTTCATTTTGTTATTTTTATTTATGAGTCGTAGTTTAGTTTTTTGAGCTTACTCGAAGACGAGTAAGATTTAAGTGTGGGGAGGTTGATAACTCGTGATTTTACTTATTTTTGCCCCATATTTCTACTCTTATTTGATCAATTTTATAACCCAATTTGTTAGTAATTAGCTATTTTACGTTTAATTAGATTATTAGTCGAGTCTTGTATAATTAGTGTCAAATTATGTTATTTCTCGAGATTTTGGTACTGCGTTTCGATATTTGATCTTGTAAGTACCGACCCGGGAAGAATCGAGACGATCAAGACAGGTCAAACCCGACTTTGACCAAGACCTTCATTTCCCTTTCACTCTCCTGCTCTCCTTTACCCACCATCATCATCGTCCATCATCATCAATCATCAATCATCAATCATCACCAACACCTATCTTCACTTTCTAATTCATCTCCTTACCTTCTCCACCTTAATCATCAATCATCAATCAACCATGAAAACAATCATTTTCTCACCTCCATCTCCAATCAATCAATCAATCACCACCAATTATTACTCCTCTCATCTCCACCGTCGTCGGCCACCGTGCAGCAACCACCATGAAGCAGGCGCGCCACCTCCGGCAGCCACCACCTCCACCGCGCGTCTCCATCTCCGGTCAGACTCCGCCGCCCTTCCTCCGTCATCTCCGACCAATTACTCCGGCGACCTGAGCCCAGAAATCCTACATGCTCAATCGATTTGATTTTGGCTGATTAAATTGGATTCTAATTTTGAAGGCAAATGACAATAGAGCCCTCCTTTTCACCCTTTTGGTATCATTTAAGTTGGGGGCATTTTAGCCATTTCACTTGTATTTGGGATATTTAAAAGGGATAAACCCTCATTGTAGAAAAAAAGGCTGATTTTGTAAGAGTTAGAGATTGAGAGAGTAGAGAATTAGAGTAGAGGGTTTAGGAGGAGAACATCACGCAGCAGCTCTTCTTCCCATTTTTTTTTTTTATTTTTCTTTTGATTTTTAATTAGTTTATTTAATGTTCTTTTCCGTTCTTCAACTTCCGAGTTCTTTAATTCCATCCTTTTTGGTATAATTCTTATCTCTTTTCTTTTATTATTTTGTTTATCTTTAATTTCATGTTTATGGTATATGTAGTTAGTAATTAGTTTAAAGTTATAATCTTTTATTGTTAATTGTGTTTTGTAATATTATTTTATCTTTGTGTTGTTTGTTATGTGTAGTTAATAGAATTCAACTCGGAAAACAAAAGGATATGGAAAGTCCATAAAAGAATAATAAGGAAAGAAAAATAAAAATATATATGTATATATATAAAAAGAGGAAGATGAACAGCACACCAACACCAGCATAAAAAAATAAAGAAACACAGGAGAGAGAGAGAGGAAGAATTGGAGAAGAACAGACAGGAATCACGCAGCACAACTCACGACGAACAACAACCCGAATCAATTTTTAATCCGATTTTTATGAGCTTTCTTAATCTTTCACTTTTATTTACTGTTTTAATGTTTAGTATGGAGTAATTTTTCAATAGGAGTATGTAATTAACTATTGATATTGTGGGATATGAGATTGGATTTTTGTGTTTAATGATTAATTATTATTTTTTTTGCAAAAATGTTATGACTCTTTATTCATCCATATTGGGAAATAAGGAGCCTAGGCTTACAAAAACAATATCCCCTACTATGTATATACACACATAGATTTACATGGTCATGTGTTGCCTCAATTCAATATTCCTACTCCTCAATCTAACAAAAATGTCAAATTTGATCTGTCTCAAAATATTATGCACTTGTCTTTCTCTATTGTCAAATATCCGAGCATTTCTTTCACACCAAATGAAATAGACAGCTGCTGCTAAAGAAGAAGAAAACCACTTGTTTTTCCAATGCTTTTTAGATCTTCTTGTTGTACACCATTTGAGTTCCATAAGATAACAATTGCTTCTCCCCAGAGTTTGCATCCAATCCAACAGTCCAATCCAGATTTGTTTTGAGTATTCACATTCAAAAAAGAGATGATTATGGCTCTCCTCATCCTTTTTACAGAGAACACATCTATTCGCCATTTGAAACCCCCTCCTGCACTGATTGTCCAAAGTTGCTAATTTGGCCTGGGCTGCTAGGGAAGCAATGATCCCATGTTTTGGAATTACTTCACCCCCTGTAATCCCATTTAGCCATCTCTTCTTACTCCGTTTAACTCTGAACCAATCATAGGCTGCTGCAGTACAATACCTATTCCCCTTAACCCAGCTGAGTAATAGTTGTGTTGCACTGCCATGTGACCCTTCAGACCTGAGTAATTCATCCCTCAATTGCAGTATCCCTTTAAATGTACCCGGATGAAACACTTTTTTCTGAATGGCCCAAATAGACTCATTCCCTAAAACATATGCTCGCACCCACTGACACCATATTCCTCCTTCCTTTACAACTAGTTTCCATAGCCAACCACACATTAGAGCCTTATTCCATGCGCTAATATCCTTGGTTGAAAACCCACCTTCATCCCAAGGTCCACATACACTCGCCCAACTCTTATATGCTATACTTTTGCCTGCATCAGAACCTGTCCAGAAGTAACTTCTGCAAAGCGTATTTATCCTATTAACAACATTATTAGGAAGTAAGGTGTTGGCACTCCAATAATTCATTATTCCAAATACAACCGAGTTAATCAATTGGATCCTTCCAGCATAGGAAAGGCAATTAGCAGACCATTTATGCATTGATCCCTGAACCGTACTGATCAGGCTAGAATAATGCTCCATCTTATTTACCACATCATTCAATGGAATCCCTAGGTATTTACATGGGAACTTTCCTTGTTTGAAGCCTGTACCCGTAAGAATTTGTTGTTGCACCTCCTCCTGAATCCCTCCAAAGTAGATTTCCGTCTTCTCTCTATTGGCCTGTAATCCAGCTTCCCCTGCAAATCTGTCTAGAGTAGCAGTAACAGCCTTGACGGAAGGGACGTCCCCTCTCATGAATATCATGAGATCATCAGCGAACACTAAATGATTCAAGTTCAGCTTCCTACATTTGGGATGGAGAGAGACATCCTAAATTATCTTGGAATCTGTAAGCTCAACCATACATTCTTTACCCAGGAGATGCTCATAGTAATCCACAAACCCTTGCGCAACATCCTTTTCCCCAGTTCGTACACAGCCATCCTTATCAATGATCTCACCTATAACCTGCTGTAATCTTCTTTCTTT
The DNA here is from genome assembly GCA_958450325.1 of Agrostemma githago. Classification (NCBI taxonomy): domain Eukaryota; kingdom Viridiplantae; phylum Streptophyta; class Magnoliopsida; order Caryophyllales; family Caryophyllaceae; genus Agrostemma; species Agrostemma githago. Next base: position 12,468,069 of record OY288254.1, on the reverse strand, counting down.
AATTCTGGAGTGAAAAAATGAGGTTGAATCATCATCCATAGTGAGTGTATCCATTTTTGCCCTTTGTTGCATAATGCTCAATTCGGCTTGCTTCAAAGCTAAATAGTTAGCCCTTAGATATTTCTCCTTTTGGATCAACTCACTAGTGAATGGGAACTCTTGCAGATGTATCTGACAGACTTCAAGGTCCTTCTCCATTTCCTTAATTCTATTCCCCACATCAGAAAAATGATTTTTATGTAAAACTTTTAGTTTGTTTTTGACAATCTTCAATTTACTGAATAGTTTATATCCTTCAGTTCCAAAAACAGGCGAATCCCAGGCTTCCTAACCAACATAAGAAAGGAGGGATGCTTCGCTCAACAATTAAGGAAGCTAAACCTCTTCCTTTTAGCAGTCTCTTAAAAAATATGCACTAGGACATGAGAATGATCCGAGATCCCGGCAGGCAAATATAGTACATAGGAGTTTGGATAATCAGTAGCCCAATGGAGATTGATTAGGGCTCTATCTAGTTTTGTCCATACCCTTGAGGTAGGATCCTGATTATTCGTCCAAGTGTATTCACAACCCTGGCCAACCAAATCCTGTAAACCACCATTACTAATACAGGTATTAAAGTCATCCATAGCGTCAGCATCAGGGACTACTCCCCCAATTTTCTCATATCTTTCTCTAACAATGTTAAAATCACCCACAACCAACCAACTATTAACTGCAGAGCTTAAATGTACCAGTTGCTGCCACAAATCAACCCTGCCCTTAACATCATCTAACCCATATACTATAGTAACATGGAAAGTCCTACCTGATGCAAAATGTGTCACTTCACAGTGAATAAATTGCTTATGAATCTGAAGAGGTTGTACCTTAACAGTGTTTGGATTCCAAAGGACCCAAATCCTTCCATTATAATGAGAGGAGTAATTGCATTGAACATCATAACTCTTAAATTTCCCATTGATCATTTTAACAGCCTTTTTCTCTTTAATCCTTGTTTCTAATAGACCCAAGACATCAATACCCTTTTCTTTCATAATATTTATTACTGCATTAAGCTTGAGGGTTTCATTTGCGCCCCTAATGTTCCAGGAGCCTACTATCATGTTAAATCAGGTGGAATTGCTTCCCCTACTGGAGGGTAACCCTCCTCATTACCCACTTCTTGAAGGATATCATACCTGTTAGGAGAGACAAACCCTTTATCACAATATCCCTCTTGCTTGTCCTCCTTTTCCGAACTCATCCTAGAGCCTTTCACCTTTATCCCGCTGCATCCTTGACGCTTTACAACAGGAATGAAGACATCATCAGAACAAGAATGAGCAGCCTGACCTAGCTCAGCGCGTGCTTCATCAGACTGTCTCGAACCTGCTGAGGTACCACCTAGCAGCTGGGGTTCAGAGCTCGTCAGGCCCCCAGGAAGTTCATCCCCAAGGGGTCCTAGATGCATTACAGTTGGATTAACGGAATTCAATTCCATACCAACTGAGATACCACCTAACTCTTGAGGATCCACTTTCTTCGGAGTGTATCTCTTCTTGTGGATTTCCATGGCAGGTTTAACAGGTTTGTTCTTCCTGCAATTGGCCTTTACATGCACTAATTTTTCACATTCAGTACAATAGAATGGAAGCCACTCATATTCAATCCGCTGCACCGATTGCCCAACAATTGGAAGATTGAGGACGATCGAGTCAGGAAGCTCCTGTGCAACATCAACCTCCACCAAAACCCTTGCAAAAGACAAGCGTTCCTTGAAGGTTGTGGTAGTATCTGCAAACATTGGAGTGCCAATCTTACTAGCCATTTTGCTCAATACTGTCTCTGTCCATAGATATGGATCGAGATCAGGGAAAAGCACCCAAGTTGGAACCACTGAAATTCGATCCATTTCCATTGAAAAAAGAGGACTCCATTGTTTTAGAACCAGAGAATTCTTCCCACACATCCAAGGTCCACCTCGGAGGATAGTATCCATGGCTTCCTTAGACGTAAATCGGAATGAAAACCAACCCTTCTTGAAATACTGAACAGTAGGCAAAGTTACGTGGTTCCAAAATTTTCCCACGAAATCCTGGATTTGTTTGAGTGTAGGTCGTGCCCCAAGAACATTGCCCATTAGAGTGTAACGCCAGAACTGTAATTCATCTTCAAAATCATCTACAACAATGTCAATTTCAGTTGAGTCCGCACTGTTCTTATCGAAGAACAATCCCATTCCCCTCTTCGTATCTTTAGCCTTATGGACCCAAGACAAGTTAGAAGGATTCTTGGAGGAATCAGAATCATACGTTTTCTTGAGAATTTCGTCCGTCGTAGCCTTATCCTTGTTTTCCCCCAATTCGATTGCAGAAGAATTCTTCATTAATTCATCAGAATTTTGAACAAGTACCTTATTAGTTTCAGCCGAGGACGCTCCAATTGAATTCTTGGCAGCTTTAAAAGCTGAATTGATAAGGTCATTAATGGAGGGACTCCCCTGTTTCTCTAACATATGGGTTTCTGTTAATTCCGAAGTAGTGCCTCCATTGCTGTTTTTCTCCATACCAATAGCTTCCTAATGATCCTGTTCTTCGAGTCGTGCCTTAGTTTTGGGTGGTCTCCCTCTTCCCCGACCTGTGCCCACCGTGCTCATAGTCATCAATGGCGTTCGTGATCGCAATTCGAGAGAGATTTCTATCTCTAGAATCGAGGAGAGAGATTTCTCTTAATGATTAATTATTGTTATTGGGTATTTACTCGAAATTCATTATTAACTTTGTGATTTAGGATAATTAATTTGGATTGATCACCTAGATTGTTCTCTTAAATCTATTGTTAATAGATAATAATTTTGATTAGGTTGCAGCTTACTGGTCTAATCTTTGTTGTTAGAATTTTGAGTAATAATTTCGTCTTATAGAGTTGCAGCTTTCTGGTTCCATAAGACCTAATTGATTGGTGTTCTTAATGCGATTAAATTTATTGACTTGATACGTGCTTACATGGTTGAGTCGATATAATTTAGTTAGGATTAAACTTGCGTGGTTAACGGAGTTTAACGAGTAAGAAAGATAAAACTGTTAATTTACTTGCTTACAAGGGATTAAATAGTTACCGATCTATCTGAGTCTAATTAATTGAATCGATGATTAACCCGACTATATCATATATTGCATGTCTCGAATATTGTTATGATTAATTATTTATTTATGGTGATGTTTTATTTTATTTTATTTTTATTATTATTTTTTAAACCAACAAAAAAACCCCCCCTTTTATATATTTATACTATTAAATAATAAATCGTCTTAGATAATAACCTCAGTCTCTGTGGGATCGACCTCTACTTACCCTATCTACCGTAGAGTTAGTAGTGTTTATAAATTTAATTTTGATTGCGGAAACGACACACATTAAATTTTGGCGCCGTTGCCGGGGATTGATTGTTTATTGTCTTAGACGTTATCTTCTTATTATTACCCTTATTATTATTACTAGTATATTTTTGTTTTATTAGTTGAGTCGGCTTAGGTGCCTCCCTGAGTTTCGCAACCTTTGTAAGGGGATGTTAATAGTGTCGGTTGCCCAAAAAAAATCTTTAATTTATTAATTTGATTATTATAGTTTTTTTTTTATTATTATTTTTTTCCCTATCGATGATATGTGTGTTCTGTTTCCTTTGTGCTACACTTCCTCGATCATTGTTATATTTTGCAGAGTGTAAAAGGACTTTTGAGTTGGTGTCGGGTTGATTATTTCGCTTGGTGCATGGAAAACAAGGGAGCAATGATATTTTTGGCGTCCAAGTAACATGATATCACCAACTACCGAATAATTGGAATCCGCTAAGTCCCTTCACCCTCTTATTATATGCTTAATGTTTAAGTTCTCAATGTCTATGTTTGACAATGAGGACGATGTCGAGTTTAAGTGTGGGGGAGTGGTTAATTCTTACGGAAAAAAAGATGAAAAAGTTAATTCTTTTGGAAAAAAAAATTTGGAATTTTTTTTTAAAAATGGAGCTTATTGTTTAAAAAAAACCTTTTGTTTTTATTCGACTAACTAGAATTGGAAAGTCGACGACAAATTCTAATCTAATTTTTTTTTTCAAAAAAAAAAAAAAAAAAAAATACATTAACTAACTTTAACTGTTACTAACTTAAAAATTCGTTTTTGTATATGCATTTATTTTTCCTCCCGATTAGACTTGGATTAATTAATTTGATAATAGATGGTATTTTAAGTCTCTTTTAAATTTAAGTTACAAATAAATTATAAAGAATACCACTTGTTTAGCTACTTTAACTACTTTTTTTTCGTTGACTCTAGAGGTACAGGAGGTAAGCCGGTCTTGTTTTAATTAATTTACTTTAGTAGGTGACTCCTAATTAGGGCTATAAGAAAGATTAGATGCCTCAAAAGTGAGTGAGTCGGTCTTGTGACTCGAGTTTGTAAATCCGAGGGGAACCTAGTCCTAACGGGATTGAGAGAATGCCTAATGCCTTGTTCGAAAGGGCGGGAGTCATTGGTTGAAAGCTCGCTACATGGGTCACTCGATCTTGGAAAAAAAAAATTAATTTTTTTTAAAAAAAAATCAAACGAAAAAAGAAAGAAAAAAATCATACGGAAAAAAAAATAGAGAAAAAAAGAAAAATAAATAAGAGCGGAAAAATGAGACGAGGTGTCTAGTTTGCCTTATATGCTCGGGAGAACGATCCTCGTACTGAACTGGTAATAGGAATGTACAGAAACTAGATCCCCTTCCCCTAAGACCTTAAACTGCTGAAACTCGTCTTCTTGAGTCAATTCTTACGCAATTTTTTTGAAGGTAGTTAGATAAGTGGGAAGGATAATGAGTTTATTTCTAATTTAGATTTAGAAGCGATTTAAAATATTATATGTTGTTAAATTAATTAATTGAATAGTTTATAGTGGAGGATAAATTTATGTATATATTACTTTCTAATCTAACTCGTAGTTTGTTTTGTTAACTTTTCTAATTTACTAACTTATAAAATATTTTTAGTTTGTCGTCGGTTGTACCTACTTTGGTTGGTCTAACATGATTTTAAGGGTAATGTTTTGGTTCTTCGTTTTAGCTCGTGAGTTCTCATTGTCGAGGACGACAATGGACTAAGTGTGGGGGAATTTGATAAGTCGATATTTATGCGTGTTTTTACCCCTTTAATATTATTATATTGATGTCGTCTTTGTATTATTTGAGCTAAACGTCATAACTTTAGTAACTTTTGATATATTACCGGTCTTATAATATTTTTGGTTTAAAATTGGGTATTTAATATATATTTTAATTATTTAAAATATATACATGGAAAAGACTACCAAAAATAGTATTTATGTTTGCAGGTCTGTCTTAAGATGACAATATCTCACTCATACGATGTCAGAAAAATACGATTCAAGATGCGATGTAAAGCTAAATTCGAGATGAACAACTTTGTTGAAGAGAGCAAAATCAAGTTCCATCATCTAATGGGTCGAAATCAAGCTTAAAATCATCAGCCCATTATAGAAAAATAAGGAAAGACAATCCGGTGACAAAAAAAGGAAAGAAGAAGATCGTTTAATTAAGGAAAGAATAAATTCACCGAGAAAAAATTAACACTATAAAAGAAGACATTAGATCTTTAAGGAGAAAAAAAAAGACAGAACAAGGAGCAGAACACACACATAGGAATAGGGCGAAGGCCTTGGCCTTCGTGGCCAAGGTCGGTACAAATTCAACCGGATTTTAATGCGGGACGCTATCAATTCAACTCCTAATTTATTTAACGGTTGTATCTATCTATCTTATTTAGTTTATTTATTGTTTAATTAGTTATTTAGTTTAATCTTTCAGTTATTCGAACATGTAATGTATTGATTATTGTCAATGAGTTATGAGATTATGTTACTGTTTTAACGTTTAATTAGTACTTTGATATTCGTATGAAATTCACGATTTGACTGTTGTTTTCATGTTTATTAATTTAGCCTGATCACCTAGATTATTTACATGAGTCGATTGTTAAATTAATAGTGTTTTAAATTAGGTTGCAGCTTACTGGTCTAATTTAACTACTAGAATTTTGTATGATAATTGAGTTATATTTAATTGCAGTTTTCTGGTTCTATATAATTCAATTGATTGGTGTTCTTAATGCGATTAAATTTATTGACTTGATACGTGCTTACATGGTTGAGTCGATATAATTTAGTTAGGATTAGACTTGCGTGGTTAACGGAGTTTAACGAGTAAGAAAGATAAAACTGTTAATTTACTTGCTTACAAGGGATTAAATAGTTACCGATCTATTTGAGTCTAATTAATTGAATCGATGATTAAACCGACTATATCATATATTGCATGTCTCGAATATTGTTATGATTAATTATTTATTTATGGTGATGTTTTATTTTATTTTATTTTTATTATTATTTTTTAAACCAACAAAAAAACCCCCCTTTTATATATTTATACTATTAAATAATAAATCGTCTTAGATAATAACGTCAGTCTCTGTGGGATCGACCTCTACTTACCCTATCTACCGTAGAGTTAGTAGTGTTTATAAATTTAATTTTGATTGCGGAAACGACACGCATCAATAAACGAGATATTTGTCCACTCAATAGCGACAAAAATCATGAACGACAAAGTCGATATTGAACCAAAGTCCGTCAACGAGTGTCGAAAAAGACATGATTGGCCAAAATGGGAAGAAGCAATGAAGGCAGAATTAAAGTCTTTTGAGAAAAGAGGAGTCTTCAGCCCGGTAAGTCGAATATCAAAGAATGTAAAACCTGTAGGACATAAGTGGGTTTTCACTAGAAAAAGAAATGAGAAAAATGAAATTGTAAGGTACAAAGCAAGACTTGTTGCACAAGGTTTCTCGCAGAAGCCGGGAATAGATTATGAGGAAACATATTCACCTGTAGTTGATGCAACAACCCTAAGATTCTTAACCGGACTCGCGGTATCCAGAGGATTACATATGCGTCTTATGGACGTAGTGACGGCATATTTATATGGGTCACTTGACACCGATATCTACATGAAAATCCCCGAGGGAGTATCAATGCCAAGGGATCACAATCCTAAACTCCCCCGTGAGATGCTTTGTGTAAAACTTCAGAAATCCTTGTATGGATTAAAACAGTCTGGAAGGATGTGGTATAATCGATTAAAAGAGTACCTTACAAAAGAAGGTTACAAAAATGATCCCATCATCCCATGTGTTTTCATTAGAAAAACAACGACCGGTTTTACAATCATTGCGGTATATGTTGATGATTTAAATATCATCGGAACGGCAGATGAGCTTGAAGCTACTGCAAAATACCTAATGAAAGAATTCGAAATGAAAGATCTTGGACTGACAAAGTTCTGCCTCAGCCTGCAAATTGAACACCTCGAGGACGGGATACTTATCCAACAAGAGAATTACATGCAGAGAGTTATACAAAGATTTGGAATGGCTAGATCGCACCTCCTAAGTTCTCCAATGGTCGTTCGAACTCTTAGTATTGAAAAGGATGAATTTCGACCACGAGAAGAAAATGAAGATATCCTAGGAGCTGAGGTACCATATCTTAGTGTAATAGGCGCACTAATGTACTTGGCAAATAACACTCGACCAGACATAGCTTTTTCAGTCAACCTATTGGCAAGATTTAGTGCATCACCCACTAAGAGGCACTGGAATGGAGTTAAACATCTGTTAAGATATCTTCAAGGAACCCAGGACTTGGGTCTGTTCTACCCTAGAAGGAAATATGCTACATTGATTGGATATGCAGATGTTGGATACTTATCAGACCCACACAAGGCAAAATCACAAACGGGGTATGTTTTCACATATGGTGGCACGGCCATTTCCTGGAAGTCAACAAAGCAAACTTTGACTGCAACATCATCAAATCAAACAGAACTAATTGTGCTCTACGAGGCTTCTAGGGAATGTGTATGGTAAGGTTCATGATACAACACATCGAAAACGAATGTGAAATTAAGACAAGTGATCAACCAACCACAATATATGAAGACAATACTGCATGCATTGCCCAAGTGAAAGGAGGCTATATCAAAGGAGATAGGACTAAACACATAGCACCAAAGTTCTTCTTCGCACATGATCTGCAAGAACAAGGCGTAGTTAACATCCAACAAATTCGTTCAGACGAAAATTTAGCAGATTTATTAACAAAATCATTGCCATCAAAGCAATTCCAAAAACTTGTTCGCTAGATCGGAATGTGTCGATTGAAGGACAAATGTTGAATTAAGGGGGAGTATTAGATATGCTGCACTCTTTTTTCCTTCGTCAGGTTTTATCCCATCGGGTTTTACTGACAGGGTTTTTAATGAGGCAGCATCATCCAACACTACGATCCATATGGGTGATATTTTCAAGGGGGAGTGTTGAACAACATCAGTGTGAAAATATCAGCCCACGGTTTCCTCTGCAAAACATCCCACCACCCATATCTTAAACAGTAGTTATGGAAGAAATCCCTTCCATATCCAGAACAGTAGTTATGGAAGAAATTCCTTCCAAACACCAACTATGTACACAGTATATATGTAGTATAAATACATGATCCGATGAATGAGAATGAAACACACTTACTCTCAATCCTTACTCTCAATCTTTCTCTTTCAGTATTTATTTTCAACACTTATTATATTCTTGGAGATATAGAAAGTATTGTATAGAAAGTAATATTGTTACTAGATATAGGAAATAATATGAGATTAAAATTGTAGTATATAAAAAGAGTTGTATGGGTTGGAAATCAATAAGAAAATCAGAGATATAATTCTTCTCAGAAACTCTAGAATTTATCACCTATAATTTTTAAACAAACCGCATGGAAAATCTAAGAGAATATCTTTGATTTTCTTTCCTTTACCTTTGTTTCCGATGTTTATTCTCTTTCTCTTTCCCGTTATAACACTCTAGTTACGATATGTTAATGTCTTAAGTATTAGCAATATCTGATGAAGATAAAGTAGTTACAGTAACTACGAGTATTACTTTTTTTAATCTTAAGGGTGCGTTTGAATAAAGAGATATGAAAAGAAATGGAGAAGAGGGAAAGGGAGGGAGATCATATCATTTGTTTAGATAGCAAAATGAGGGTGAAAGGATTCGGAGGGGGAGGGAACATAGATCCCTCCATTTCCCTCCTCAAAATTAGACCTGACAAATGAGTCAACCGAATTGGGTTCGGGTCAGGGTAGCTTCAGGTCCGGTCATTTTCGGGTTATAAATATCATGTTGACTTCGGATCAAGTCGGATTATTTCGGGTTTTGGTCGTTTTTTGGGTTTGCTATTTTTAAATTTTTTAGGGATATCGACACGTTTTTATAATAATAGTCGAGTTAGTTTCGGTCTAGGTCCCGTCTATTTGGGTTACGAGTCAAACTCGAATTTTCAATTTGGGTGTCGGGTTCGGGTTGGTTTATTCGGGTTCGGTCATTCGGATTGGATCAGTTTTGTCAGGTCTATTCAAAAGTCAAATCATTATCCCACCTAAAAACGCAAGATTTGGAGACAACTGTAATAGCCCTAAATTTTCGCGACCAAAATAAAAGAATAAAATAGGAAAATTTAAAGTCGTCACTCCGCATTTAGCTCACAAGGCCAAATGCAAGGCAAAAGAATAGTATAAAAATTAAAAGAAATATAAATCTGATAAATAATTAAATGAAAACGTTGCAGCGGAAGACTTAAGTCCCATAAAATCCAAAACGGTTTAAAACAACTTCAACACAAAATTTAACATAAATATAAATAGTTTGGAGGTAAACGTTAAATAATAAAATTCTTCCTCGCTCAGCTTCCCGAACCAAATGCACCCATGCAGCATATTAATTGTACCTATCAACTGTACCCAAAACACAAATAGGTACAGGTTCCAGCGGGGGAACGACCCAAAACAAAGGACGTCAGCAAAGCTGAGTAAAATATATTATATTGAAAACGTAAAACAATAATTATAATTTGTAGTAAACTGAAATCAGAGTTAAATATCATTGTCTCAATACCAAACCAAAAGTACTGTGAAGACAGTAGTCATAACCAAATTCAACCAAAATATATTGTTTCCACCTGTGTGCCAAGGTCCTACCCTTTTGCACGATCTAGAGGTACCACCTATGGTTAGCTAGACTTACTATAGTGCGCACTACTCACATTTGGGCAGTCAGTAGGATGAGGCTGCCAAAGGAGAAAGTCTAACTACCTAGCAAGTGGGGGGCCGGAAAACCCCACTTAACACAACTCGGGCCAGGAGTTCAGTTTCGGGACGAAATCCCAGGGACGTCTCAAACGCACCTTAACCTCATAGACCAACAGAGCTCCCAGAGTCTGTTATAACCACCAAAAATTGTACCAAAATAATACCAATATATGTGACTTGTGTCACAAAATTCCAATATCCAAAATATTACAAAAATATCGTAAAATTTCACCATTGACAAAATAATTATAAAACCGTTTCAAAAATATAATTTAAACCAAACATGCTCTTTACTTAAAGGTGAAAAGGTCAAAACGTCCTTACCTCTCAAGACGGTCAATCCAGCTAATACTAATCCAAAAATTCTCTCTCCTCGAATCCACAGACTACAAATAATATAAATGGTTCAATAACTTAACCCTCCAACTTACTAATATCAAGACGGTATTAACTCAACGTACAAATCTACCAAGATAAGATGCTCTCGTCTTTCTAGCTTAAGTAGGAAAACTAAACATCCCAATAAACTTTTAATCAACTACGATCAAAGTCATATAGTTGTAAACTAAGCATCAACATCACCTTCGTACACTGGACATGTAAACTCCCACCTTTACATCACTTAAAATAAGTAGCATCAACTACTGCACACTTAAAATAAATTTGCATCACCCTCTTACCCAAAAACACAATACATACGAGACTCACAATTCTATCTCACGCCCTTAACAGATTATCCCTTAACAATATAGGTAAATTTAGGAATTTAGCAAGAAGACATGTCTTATTTAAATTGATCCATAATTTAATCCAATAAAGACTCACACCACATCCCGACAGTGACGATGGTAATAAAGCACCAAGACCACGGCTTTTAGAAAGAAAGAATCGAGACTTAGAATATTTAGACATGAATTATCCCAAAATTTATAGTTAAGAAATAAAGAGATTAGTTTATTAAAGTACTTACAATTTTAATGAAGACGGGTGTAAAACGTGTTGGCGTAAACAAAGATGAAGGATTGATTTTACGATACCGATCGATTGGCTACAACAGGAAGCAAGGCAAAAAGAAGAGGAGGAAGAAGTGTGGCGGCAGTGGGGTGTGAAAAAAAAAAGAAAATAAGGGTGATGGGAAACAAGGTCTACAGGTGGGGGTTTAAATAGGTTAAGGTTTCCTTTTTTTTTTTTGTATTTGACTCGAAGTCCAACCCGTCAATTTGTAAACTAACCTTCCACTTTAATAAAATAAAAATCGATTTATTATAAGACGACTCAAATACTTTAATTTTATGACGACATTAAAAAATATTTTTTTTTTTCCAATTTAATGACCCGACTTAAATAAAATAGAAAAATAACACCTTATGAATGACTCGGAAAATAACGGGGTATTACAGACTTCCCTCCTTAAAACAAAACTTCGTCCTCGAAGTTTAAACTCATCCTCTAAAATAAAGTCTCACCTTACTCACGAATGTCCAAAATGATCCGCTCACTCCATATATCCAAAATTCACCAAAATTCTTCATATACCTCCAAAATAAATCATTTACCACATATATCCAAAATCCGTCAAATTAAATACACAACCTTAATAATATCTCACATTTCTAATTTCCTCAAAAATCCAAGAGCACCTAATTCCTCAAATTTTAAAGTATACAACTTCACCATCACCTAAATCCACAAGATAAGATCACCTAATTCCATAAGATAATACCAAAATTCGAAATCACCACAATTCACATACTCCTCTAAGGTAAAGTATAACTTGCCAAGTTAAGAGCATGTCGGACAAAAATATTTAAATTATTTCAAAATTTTGAAAATCACAAGTTCAACCATTTTCCATATGCGTAATGCACAAAATCAATCAATCAATCAAATAAGTGCGGTTAGCACTACCAAATCAACAATATGTGCGTTGAGCACGAAATCACCAATATGTGCGTTGAGCACAAACAAACCACAAATATGTATAACCAAGTAATAACAAATAACCAATGATATTATGCTTATTAAATATCAACGATAGCCAAAATATTCATATTTGTAACCAATAAACATAGAATAACAAGGAATCACACAAGGACATCCTTAGTTTACCACAAAACAAGTAGTCGTACATATTTCTACCCACCTTAAAATAAAGCTTCGTACTCGAAGCACGAAAAATTTACCTTAGGCAAAAAGATGGCGGTATCTTTGGCTCAAGTTTCTCCCAAAATATTGGAACACATATGTTTGTTACCTAATATAATAACCTTTGAAATCCAATGAAGTCCTACCACATAATATATATATAAGCATCAGCAAGTTGCTTCTTCTCTCACATATCCTTCATGGGAATAAAATGTGCTTTCTTAGTTAATCTATTTATTATAATCCAAATCATATTATTACCTTCCTCCGACCTTAACAACCCAACTATAAAATCCATAAAGATTAAACTCTACTTCCACTCGGAATCTCCTAAAGGATCTAACTCATACTCCAAGCATCACCCACCACATTGGCTTTTCTTACCTGATATTGAATCTCGATCTTATAGTCCTCAATCAAATCCAACCAGCATCTTTATCTCACGATTAGCTCCTAATGGGTAAATATATATCTTAAAATTTACGATCATAAAAACCTTAAAAGGTACACCAAACAGATAATGTCTCCAAATTTCTAAGGCAACTACTACGGCTGCTTAGTCTAGATCACAAGTAGGGTAATTTTCTTCATAAAGGTTCAACTGCCTAAATTCATAAGCAATCACTTTCTTATTCTACTGAAAAACACTAACTAATAATGCATAGGTATCAACTTCAGAAACTTCATTTCCATCCGGTAAGGCCAATCCTAAAGTAGTGATCGATTTTTCCTTTAAAATTCGAAACGATTCCTCACACCTCTCATCCCAATGAAATTTTACGGCTTTCTACGTCAGTGCAGTCATTAATCTATCTATTTTGGAAAAATCCTTCACAAATCTCTTATAGTAACCAGCTAAGCCCAAAAGTTACGAATTTCAGCCACAGATTCCGGGTTAGGTCACTCCTTAACAACCTTATTTAGCAGGATCTACTGATACTCCATCCTTAAATATAATATTCCCCAAAATTACTCGTACCAGCCAAAATCACACCTCAAAACTTTAGCAAATACTATTTTCCTCTCAAAATGTCTAAGATAATTCGTAAATGTTCCTCATTCTTCTCTTCATTCTTTGAATAAATACTATGTCATCAATGAATATCACAACAAATTTATCTAGGTAAGTCCTCAAAGTTCGGTTCATCTAAGTCCATAAACAAATCAGGTGCACTAGTCAACCAAAAAACCCTCTTAAAAATCATAATCACTAATAAAAAAAAGACACATCCGTATAAACCCTCTTATAGTTTACTAAGTCCCCACATGACGTGGCAAAATCATAATCCACAATTTCACTAGATTCAACATTCATTTTATCCACAAACTTAGTCGAAATAAAAGAGTGAGATGCACCAAAATCAAATAAAATATGAGCTAAAATAGTATTCACTAGAAAATTACCCGAAACGATGTCTGTGTTTTCGGCTTCCTCCCTGTTCATGACATAGAGCTTCCCAGTAGGCTTTTTGCTATTCTGTGCAGCATTTACTTGGCCCGCGGGTTTACTAGCTGTGGTAGTGGTCTGAGTTGGAGCTGGATTCCTAAAATTATTGTTAGTTGCGGACCTACCAAAATTCTGTGTGTTCCCCTGACTCCCAAATCGGTTATTCTGATTCACACTAGCACTAGCAGATTGCGTAGCACGAGGTTTTCCCGCCTTCTTGTTCCTACACTCGAATTCTCGATGTCCTAACTTCCCGCACCAGTAGCATGTCACCTTATTTCCCTGACAGTCAACGCCTGGGTGATCTCCCTTGCATAACTTACAGTAGTAATGTGGGGTAAAGTCATTAGTTGTTCCCTGATTACCTCTCCAGCTATTACCTTCTTCCTTGCCATTCCCTCCAAAAGATCGGGGCTTGTGTTGGTTGTTATTATTAGTATTGAAATTCCCTCTCTTCGTTGGGGTGTCAGATTGACTCCCCTGAAACTCCCTCTTCTTAGTCCCAGTACTTACCATCTCAGCCTCCATCTTTTGATTACTCCTTTCAATATTAACAGCCCTAGCATAAATATCTCTTAATGAAGTGAATGTCTCTCCAGCAAACCTACCCTTAATCTTCCAATGTAATATATCCTCAAACCTAGATGCTTTAATCCCCTCAGTTGGCACTAGCTCCTTAGCAAAACGACTAAGTTCAACAAATTTATTATAAAAGTCGTTCACACTCATCTCATCGGTTTGTTTTAGGTCTCCAAATTCAGCTAATTTTTGATGTTTCACATGTTCTGGGAAAAATTCTGCTTCTAATATTTCCTTAAGAGTATCCCAGTCTTTATCATATAATGTATGTGTGCCATTAGGATTTCTTCTTCTAATTGGTTTCATAAAGTCCTCTTTCACAGTCTGCCACCAAATATTCGCCTCTTCTTTCAGATAGAAGACAACGATCCTAGCCTGAAATTCATGTGGACAACCTACAGCTAGAAAAATTTTCTCCATCTCCCTAACCCAATTATCTAGTTCATTAGGATCCCCTTTCCCAGTAAAAGTCGGCGGTTTCTTCTTCTGTACCGCTTCAGACATTCCAGCAACAGTGGGTGTAGGATCATTCTCATTCTCAACTCTATCATTCATATTCTGGGTGACAGTGGTCATTTGTTGCACAGCTTGGAGAAGAGCTGCATTCTGAGCTATCAATTGTGCCATCATAGCGACCATATCATTGTTTTCATTTTCTCTTCGTGGAGGCATTGTTACTATAGATATAAATAATATTCTATTAAGTTCAAGCATAAGAAAGTTCAATCACAAATATTAATGTATGTAGCATTCATCACTATCACAGTTCAATTAAGCAAGGATATTAATAATACTAAACCATGACAAGTATAAATATATATAGATATAAATAACATAATTCATGCGTATGCAATGCACCCAATCCACCCAAACACTCTCGGTTTATAAAGAAAGATTTTTGTTTTGTATTTTTTTTTTTTAAAGTAGTAAAAGTTTTTTTTTTTTTTTTTTTTAAACCATTTCAAATTTTGCAAAACTTTTCGGAAAGACCTATTGCTCTGATAACAACTGTAACAGCCCTAAATTTTCGCGACCAAAATAAAAGAATAAAATAGGAAAATTTAAAGCCGTTACTCCGCATTTAGCTCACAAGGCCAAATGCAAGGCAAAAGAATACTATAAAAATTAAAAGAAATATAAATCTGATAAATAATTAAATGAAAACGTTGCAGCGGAAGACTTAAGTCCCATAAAATCTAAAACGGTTTAAAACAACTTCAACACAAAATTTAACATAAATATAAATAGTTTGGAGGTAAACGTTAAATAATAAAATTCTTCCTCGCTCAGCTTCCCGAACCAAATGCACCCATGCAGCATATTAACTGTACCTATCAACTGTACCCAAAACACAAATAGGTACAGGTTCCAGCGGGGGAACGACCCAAAACAAAGGACGTCAGCAAAGCTGAGTAAAATATATTATATTGAAAACGTAAAACAATAATTATAATTTGTAGTAAACTGAAATCAGAGTTAAATATCATTGTCTCAATACCAAACCAAAAGTACTGTGAAGACAGTAGTCAAAACCAAATTCAACCAAAATATATTGTTTCCACCTGTGTGCCAAGGTCCTACCCTTTTGCACGATCTAGAGGTACCACCTATGGTTAGCTAGACTTACTATAGTGCGCACTACTCACATTTGGGCAGTCAGTAGGATGAGGCTGCCAAAGGAGAAAGTCTAACTACCTAGCAAGTGGGGGGCCGGAAAACCCCACTTAACACAACTCGGGCCAGGAGTTCAGTTTCTGGACGAAATCCCAGGGACGTCTCAAACGCACCTTAACCTCATAGACCAACAGAGCTCCCAGAGTCTGTTATAACCACCAAAAATTGTACCAAAATAATACCAATATATGTGACTTGTGTCACAAAATTCCAATATCCAAAATATTACAAAAATATCGTAAAATTTCACCATTGACAAAATAATTATAAAACCGTTTCAAAAATATAATTTAAACCAAACATGCTCTTTACTTAAAGGTGAAAAGGTCAAAACGTCCTTACCTCTCAAGACGGTCAATCCAGCTAATACTAATCCAAAAATTCTCTCTCCTCGAATCCACAGACTACAAATAATATAAATGGTTCAATAACTTAACCCTCCAACTTACTAATATCAAGACGGTATTAACTCAACGTACAAATCTACCAAGATAAGATGCTCTCGTCTTTCTAGCTTAAGTAGGAAAACTAAACATCCCAATAAACTTTTAATCAACTACGATCAAAGTCATATAGTTGTAAACTAAGCATCAACATCACCTTCGTACACTGGACATGTCAACTCCCACCTTTACATCACTTAAAATAAGTAGCATCAACTACTGCACACTTAAAATAAATTTGCATCACCCTCTTACCCAAAAACACAATACATACGAGACTCACAATTCTATCTCACGCCCTTAACAGATTATCCCTTAACAATATAGGTAAATTTAGGAATTTAGCAAGAAGACATGTCTTATTCAAATTGATCCATAATTTAATCCAATAAAGACTCACACCACATCCCGACAGTGACGATGGTAATAAAGCACCAAGACCACGGCTTTTAGAAAGAAAGAATCGGGACTTAGAATATTTAGACATGAATTATCCCAAAATTTATAGTTAAGAAATAAAGAGATTAGTTTATTAAAGTACTTACAATTTTAATGAAGACGGGTGTAAAACGTGTTGGCGTAAACAAAGATGAAGGATTGATTTTACGACACCGATCGATTGGCTACAACAGGAAGCAAGGCAAAAAGAAGAGGAGGAAGAAGTGTGGCGGCAGTGGGGTGTGAAAAAAAAAGAAAATAAGGGTGATGGGAAACAAGGTCTACGGGTGGGGGTTTAAATAGGTTAAGGTTTCCTTTTTTTTTTTTTTTTTTTTTTTGTATTTGACTGGAAGTCCAACCCGTCAATTTGTAAACTAACCTTCCACTTTAATAAAATCAAAATCGATTTATTATAAGACGACTCAAATACTTTAATTTTATGACGACATTAAAATATTTTTTTTTTTCCAATTTAAAGACCCGATTTAAATAAAATAGAAAAATAACACCTTATGAATGACTCGGAAAATAACGGGGTATTACAACAACTTTGCATGTCTTCCATTTCCCTCCTCTCCCATGTTCTTTCCCTTCTTCCCCCTCTCATCCCTTTCCCTCTTATTTTCTTATCCAAATACACGAAGGTCTACAGCGTACAGACAATGACTCTATGTAAGTGGTCATGACTCATGACACGTAATGGTTATCCCTATGCGTAACATTTGTTGCGAGACAACCTTATTTCGACCACTTGTGTCTGGTAAATCAATAATATCCATCTAAGATTAAAATTAAACGGGTCAAATAACATACTCATCTATTTCTAAACACGTGCCTTTTTGTCTCATTTACAAATATATCATAATTGATTCGTTATAATTTTATAACGAATATATGAAAGGTAAACAATGTGTATTTTGACAGTCAAATCCTTTTATTTCATAATTTTCTCATTAATTTGACCAAACATTCGTGAGATACGAGTAATCAATAACATATGCCGAATATGTATTTTGACACTAACAAATCTTTTGGTCAACGTTAGTAGTTGAAGTTTTAGGCAGATATGAATGAAAACATTTTTAACGTGTACGTGATTTATTCAATAAAGATATCTCACTCCGTCCATAAAAAACCGTACATATATTATATATATAGCGTCGACATCAACATTTTAACAAAAGGTGTAGCATAGATTTTGACATGCATCATGTTATGAATGACACGAGGATTAGCACTGAACAACTGACAGCTAACCAGAAAACAAGGATTAATAAGATTAAGGGCATTAACAATAACCAAAGACAGACCATTAGATTCCTTGTATATAATTGTGATTAAGTGTCTACTGTCTAGTCCATTGAATACAACTCACCCTCGATCAATACTTTCTTGACAAATCAATTTCATTCCCAATAATTGCAAAAACCAAACCAACCGTGGTACACTGCTTCATACACCATTATTGTATACGAGTATTTGTATGCGAGCTAATTATCCAACACGAAGCACACCCGCCTATAATAATACAAGTAATACGTAATAGTCTCTTTAAATACTATTGGCGTACATTCTTTTGAACACTTTTAATTATTGGATCGGTCAATTAATAGTTTATACTTTCCTTTTTTTCGTAAGTTTCACCCTCTCTATTTTCTGCTTTTTATTAAACTAATCATAAATCATTTCTCACCTCATCGTACCACCATGATCTGTATCTACAAAATAAATGTAAACTCACGAGACGGAGGGAGTTGTAAAATGAAATAAAATACTACTCGTGATTGATAAGCCCATTAAACCTGTCAACCTGATACTACCCACTAAAAATTGGTTTGAGAGCCGATCGTAACCAATCTAATTTTCACTCCAAAGTTATCCAAAAGTTTAGATATTCGCTCCGAAATTAAATTTGCACCGAATATCTTAGTCAATTATTGTTTATTAGCTTAGTTATGGCTTTTAGTTTTAAACATTTTAGATATTACTCCCTCCGAGTTCTTATCATTGACACATATTCCTTTTTGGACTGAGTTTTATCTTTTATTCACTTTCCATTTTAGATCATAAATGTGTGGTTCATATTTACCCACCTATTTTTCTCTCTTCCTCTTTTTTTTGAATCAGTCATTTTTCATTCCTTATTTTTCACCCAAAAAATAAATGGGTCAATCATAGAAACTAGGAGGGAGTACATTCATTTAATTAGGTAAAATGAGATGGCGCCACGCGATGACGTTCATTTTGTATGCCATCAGGGTATTATAGTAATTTGTTTAGTTATTTTCATTTCCCTCCTTTAAAATATCAATTTAAAATCAATTAGTAATAAAGGCCAGTTTAGAAATATAAATTGAAAAATCTAACTATTTTTAAAAATATATTTCATCTATCTCAGTCAATATTTTATATTTTCTCTTTTGGATGTATAAAGCAAATATGAACTATCCATTGAGAGAGAAAGAGGATTCATGATCTAGAACACATAAATTAGTTATCGGAAATATGTTCCTAACACTTTTGTTGGAATTTTTAACTAGAAGATTAATTATGTATTTACGCGCAACCATTCGAACACCTAATCCTATAATTAACGCCCTCAATTTCATTCGAATTTGTACTTCGTACAAAGTTTTAACGTACTTATGAAAATCATGATTGTAACATACTTATAAAATTAAGGCAAATTGTCCATAAGGGTGTTGCCTAGTGGTTAAAACTTGTGGTCATCGGCCAAAGGGTCTCAGGTTCAAGCCCCTGCAAGCGCGAACTTGTGGGAGTTGTATGGCTTGAGACTATGCCTTCTAGACTTCGAGTTTGTCGCCCACAGGCGGTTTACCTTGGTGTGCGTGAGGGTTTACCCAGAGCGCACCAAAAATGTAGCGGCTGCGGGTTCCCTCGTTCATCAAATACAAAAGTATCCGTCTTAAACATATGACGGGTTAAATATATGGGATAAAACCAACCCATGTGCCTAGGGTGTTGGAATTTTTTTTGTCAATTTCTTCTTAGTGGGATATATTTGACTCAATTTAAATCTTTTAACCTTATGACGAATATGTCCGTCGCAAGGAAGACAAACATCAATCTTACACTCAATACTTAACATAGTTAAGCTTTAAAGAATATATTATGCGGTATCATGACAGGTAAGTATATACTCTCTCCGAGTCTGAATGATCTTCTCCTTTGTTTAATATATGTGAGTTATATTTTAATCAAAATATCATTCAGACTCGGAGGGAGTATTAATTAACAATTGTAAAAAATACTATACTTGGTAAGTTATTTAAACTAAAAAAATTATGTGATGCCAAAAAAAATATATTCTTTCTAATTTTGAATGATCTTCCCTATTTTCTAAATTGGCTGAAACACCTCATCTTCCCTAGAGCTGGCAAAAGCTGACCCGACCCGCGAAAGCGATGCGACCCACCCAAAACCTGACCCGGTAGAACCCGAAATTCTGATGAACCGAAACCGACCCGACTCGACCCAATGACCAACCGATAATCGATACAACCTGAAATACTATTAACCGAACCCGACCTGACCCGACCCGAAGGCTAACCGCGAACCCGATAGGACCCGAAATGACATGACCCGAAGCGACTTGTGACCCGACCCGACTTGACCCGTAACCCGATTCATGTATTATTTTAAGTTCATGTATCTAACTTTCAAAAGTAAAAATTAATAATGACTCAATTTGAATCAACACATTGACTTGCTTCGTTATATTTACCCGAATTGACCCGATTGGTTGTCTAACCCGAATTAACTCGATTTATTGTGTCACGTTAACTGACCCGATTTATTGTATTACCTGAATTGACCCGATTATTTTCAAACTAGACTTGAAAATACATTAAAATGACTCAACTAACCCATGGAATACCCGATGATTGAACTGAATAGACCCGATTAAATAACCGACTTGAACCAGAATCGGTCATAGACCCGATATAACCCGGTTTATCAGATAACCGACCGTTACGATTTTTAACCCGAGTAAACCCGACCCGTAAGAGACTCGATTCGAACCCGACCCGACCCGTCTAAGTATACTGACCTGTTAAAACCTGAACCCGAGATGACCCGACCCGTCTTAACCCGACCCATAACCGACCCGAGTGACCCGATTGCCACCTCTAATTTCCTATTTCCATTTATGGAAACACTTTACCATTGATGGGAGTTAACAAAGTACCGCGGGTCGCCCGCCCACATCACCCCGGAATAATTCGCCCCCAGGGCAGGGGAAGGGCTGCCCGGCAGGCTCACCCTGTAAAAGACCGCCGGAAATACTCCAAGACTTGTGCCTGCTCGGCAGGGCCTTGCTGTCAGCCGAGCAGGGCAACCCAGCTCCCCTGCTTGCTGGTTCTCAGGGTGTCCCGACCCCAGTACGAGCAGGGGAAGCCGAGGGCCCATTCGTCATTCCGCCTCAGGTAAGGGAAAATGGGTGGACGAGGTGAAGCCACGTATCAATCATCCTCACATCCACCCATTCTTCCTCTCTCCACTCCTCTTTCTCCCTCTTGTGGGAAGGTATAAATACTCACCCATTTCCCACTTAAAAGGAGTTGGATTTTCTCTCTCTAGACTCTCACTCCTAAAAAACGCCACTTAGCTCCTCACGAACTAGGTTCATCAAGGCATTTCACAGACTGACTTAGGCATCGGAGAGGGTTTCCTCGGACAACCTCCGAGGCCCTGTGTGTTCATTGTGCAGGGAGCAGGCTCACTTCGCCGGGAAGGTCTGATCATCGGAGTAGGGGAAAGGAGAGACTAAAGGAAATCGGACGAGCAATTATCAAGCAACATATCGAACATACGACCCGAATCCGAAGTCGGGTTAATTGTTTCCGTACCGGAACAATTTGGCGCCGTCTGTGGGGACGAGTACGGTTGTACCCACGAAATTACCCACAAAATCAACCATTCTCAAATACAAAATTAACCAATTACAATCAAACATGCCTGAAATTTTCGATGCCAGCTCTGCGGCAAATCCACCCAATGCTCCCCTATATGGGATGTCGCCAGAGGTAACACCCGCCGCCACGATGCCAGGCGTGGGACGGGCTAGCCTCTAGGGAGCACAGGGTCAAGGGGTAGCTGTCATGGCAGGGTAGGGGGCATACCCGAGGCAAACTCTAAATCTTACCCCTGCCCAGATGATGCAGACTGCAGCATTTTTCTCAGCAATGTTGAATCAAGAGTTTACTCCAGATGATCTGGTAGGCAGGGTCGCCACGACTCCCAGGTTGCTCCACTTTGAAAGTGGGGAGGGAACCGGGGGCTCAAAGCGGACCGCCGCTAGAAACATTCAGAGAAAGGCCAGGAAGACAGCTCAGGCGTATGCACAGGTGCAAAGGCGGGTCACAGGAGTCCGTCAAGAGCCGCCTGCGCAGCAAGAGGCTGCTTGTCCTGAAGAGGCATTCTCCATTCACACTACAGAGTCCACGGCTGCCCGCGAAAGAAGGGGCTTATCCCAGGACCTTAGGAATCGCATGAGGCATAAGGAACCAGTGTCCAAGCGCCTGGGGGAGAAACAGGGAGATGTGTTCTCCAGGCTGACACCAGTTGAAGAATCGCAGCCTGCACCAGGACTGTCCTAGAGCCTGCAGTCCTAACTTAACAATGGCCAGCCTCTAAAGTCAAGGCACCGTCAGGATGATAACATCGAGCCTGCTCAAAAGAAGCGCTCACGGTATCATTCCCCTCCCAGGGACGATGAAGCGATAAGCAGGCGCCCCCCAAGGTACCGCTCCCCTGAAAGTAGGAGACCGACCCCTGACAAAAGGGACGACCACGGTCACTACTCGGGCGCGAGCAGGTCGAGAATGGTGGGCAGGCCAACCAAGACCCCGCTCCACCCTGAGGTACAGGGATATCCTATCCCAAAAATTAAAATGCCCTCTGTTAAGTTTGACGGCACGACTGACCCAGAGGATCACTTGGCGGCGTACGAGAGTCATATGGGCATGTATGACGCCGACGACGCGGTTTGGTGCAAAATTTTTCCAACCACCCTGGTGGGTCTAGCCCAGGGTTGGTTTAGAGATTTGCCTCAGGAATCAATCTGTTTCTTCATCGAGTTGGCTGAGGCCTTCCTTGACCAGTATGCGGGAAACAAGAGGCGACGTCTTACTCGGTTCGACCTAATGACCCTCAGGCAGAAGAAGGGTGAGTCTGTCAGGGAATACCTGAAGAGGTTTGACTTGTCCTTCCAACAAGTCAAAGAGATAGACGATGCGACGGGGACGTATGCACTGACTAACTCCCTGCTCCCCGGAGAGATGAAGAACCAGCTGATCAGGGCCCAGCCGGAGACTCTGGCCAAGGCCAGGAAAATCGCAGAAGGATTTATGCTGCAAGAAGAGTTCCACAGCCTGCCGGATACCCCCACAGGCCCTACCAGGCAGCAGGGGGGACCGCAGGGTGGACGCGGCAGAAATACAATAAATATACATGATTGGAGGCCTACAAGGCTCATCCCGGACGGTATGGCCTCATCCCTTCCGGGATGAAGGAGGAAATGTAGATGAGGCTACTGAGGGTCCATCCCGACTGGGACCATGGCGTCCCGACCGGGACCGACCACGTCCCGACCGGGACCACCTCATCCCGGTTGGGATGGCCATGCTGCAGCTCCGCCTTTGTTCCTTTCAATTCCTTTCCACTTGTAACCCTATATATACCCCCCCCCCTCTTGTATTAAGACACCATCTTATGTTATATTCTTCACTTCTCTTTAAACCCTAGACTACTTTAGGTTAGATTAGATTAGATTAGTGTAGATTAGTCGGTAATTAGTGGTTAATGATAGATTAGCTCTTGTATGGTGGAATTATTTGGGTTTTCTTATATACTAGTGTTCTCCTTTTCCATTTCCTTTGTAGTATGGTATAATCCTCTTTCTTTTTACTCTTTATCTTGTTTGTTCATCCAAGTTTGAATCTTTAGTTGATTGTTTTGTTATTGTTCATTGTTATCATTAGTTTGTTGATGTTTGTTTTGTTTCTTTGATGATTCCTCTTGTTAGTGTTAATTCTAGATTAGATATGTTAGAGTAGTGTTCTTGCTAGGGTTAGTAAGGTGATTAGGGTGTTAATTGGGTGATTAAGGGATTGTTGGAAATGTTGGTGGAAGATTTGGGTTTCCTCTTGTTTGATGCACATCACATGTTTGTTGAAATGCTTGAATGACTAAGTAGTTGTGAATGCTTGTTCTTCTTGCTTTTCTCTTGTGGGTGATAGTTTGTTTGTGGGTTCGGTTCCCTCACTAAGTTGCGAGAGCCCGGTGAGGACGACCCCTAGGTCGGTCTAAGTAGCGAGAGCCCGGATTTGACCTAGGCCACTATAGCACGCTAGTAACCTCGTTTGTTCTGTGTGTCGCCGAGATGGGTTCTAGGTGGAACCTCTAGGTGGGTCTAAGTTGCGAGAGCCCGGACCAACCTAGATCACCCTACTACCTCCTTTTCTCTAGTTCTTCCTCGACCATTCCGTTACCCCTTTGACCCCGACCTAACTCTAGCCCGTTTCCTTATTTGTGTTCCTTAGTCATAGTCTAGTTTTCTTCCCTCTCTACCATTCTTAGTTTAGCTTAGCTCGTTGACTTAGTCTCGTATTTGGGCCGACCTAGTCTAGGCTATACATTACCGTCCCCGTGGATTCGACCCGACTTGCCCTATCTACCGTAGGAATAGCCGGTTATATTATTGACGGTTGGGATTCCACGACAAATCCCCACCATCACACCTCAACCGGTTCCGGTTGAGCTCAACCGGAACCGGTTGAGCCTTGTAGGCCTCCTTTAAGCTTCTTTCGGTCCCTCCTTGCTTCTCATGG
Organism: Agrostemma githago; assembly: GCA_958450325.1. Lineage (NCBI taxonomy): Eukaryota > Viridiplantae > Streptophyta > Magnoliopsida > Caryophyllales > Caryophyllaceae > Agrostemma > Agrostemma githago. The sequence continues at coordinate 12,443,259 of OY288254.1, read as the reverse complement.
GTTTCTCATCGATTCTCGGGACTCGGGATCGGGTCTTGGAGGCTCGGGACTCGGGATCGGGTCTCGGAGGCTCGGGATTGGGTCCCAAGGTCTCGGGGTCGATTCCAAGGCATCGAGTCATCGTTCCTTTACTCCGTTGGCTCCAAAATGTGTATGTATCGAGTCGGAATCGCTCCAACTCTTCCAAATCGGTCTCGGGAACCTGAAACGAACTAAAGGAAGCATAAGAAGCCCATAAACCGCTCCCAAGGAGCGATTCCACAAGGAAAATGGGACCAAAACACTACGAAATAGGCACTACAAACCACACTTATCAAAAATCAAGAAGGGTTACTAACAAGGGAGTAATAAACACTCGGCCTAAACTCAAAATCGGGTTTTCGAAAACTTTACCTAGACAAACGATACACAAATGACCCATTCTAGAATCACTCCTTGCCATCTTCTCAATAAAATTCTTAGATGCCTCATCGGTGAGAGAAGAAAAGTCTCCTCCGGCGGCCGAATTGAGGTTTTCCTTGGTTCTCGATGAAAGGGTGTTATAAAACGTTTGAGTGGTTAGCCAATCGGGTATTCCATGGTGTGGACATTTGCGCAATAGATCTCTAAATCTTTCCCAAGCCTCGCTTAGCCTTTCAAATTCATCTTGCTTGAAGGTTTGTATCTCCATGCGATATTGGTTGGTCTTTGACGGCGGAAAATATTTCTCCAAGAAGGCATTAGATAGTTGAGCCCATGTTGTGAAAGTATTAGCGGGATGGCCTTGAAGACATCTACGAGCTTCATCTCTCAAGGTCTTCGGAAATAATAAACGATGCAATTGGCATGAAGTTAATCCATTGAGACAGGCTCTTACTAATTTTTCTTTAAATGAAGCGATGTGCTCTTGAGCATATTCTTGAGAAAAACCGTGAAAAGTATCTTGTTGGACCGCGTTGGTCAAAGAAGCTTTCAATTCATAGTTCTCAGGAATCTCTCCGAAATCGACGAGAGAAGGTGTTTCTTCATGTGTGAGTTGGGAATGAGAGCCTAAGGTCGCCATTTGTTGGATTGGTGGTGATGGTCGATTTGAATTTGGTGAATTTTGTGAAGTGGAAGGTATGTAAGGATTATTTGGAGTGGGGTTGTGTGATGTAGAAGGTGTAGAAGGTTTATGTGGCAGGATGAGATTAAGGTTATGAGGTGATAATGAAGGATGTGGAATGATGGTGGTTGAGTTATTTCCTCAAAAACGCAATGCTCTAAAGGTCCTTTCCGGCTCCGGATCGAACCACAAGGGCGATGACGTGTTCCTGGGCAAAAACTCAATTAAACGGTGAGACACCTAGCACCTCGCGGTACTACGGAAAAGAGAGAAGGGAAAAGAATCAAACACAACAACTAAAAACACAACAGCTCCTCGCCGCTCCCCGGCAACGGCACCATTTTGATCGCCTCCCAAACGGATCGGTCGTTAACGAAGGACGGGGGATCAAACGATATTTATAGACTCGAAATAACACAAAAACTACTATAGTAATAGTGGTAAGTCGAGGTCGGTCCACAGGGAATGGAGTGTGATGTGAAGCTTAAAATGTCGTGTTTGATGTCTAGATGGGGGTTTTCTAAGGGTCAAGTCTATACTAGAGGAATGTCTATGATGATAGCTAGGGGTGGTCAATCTAGGAAAAGGTGTTAGGGGGAAGTCGGGATTCGGTACTTAGAGTCTAAGAAGGTCGGAATTGAGTTTTTGTTGCAACATTGATAAAGGAGAATGCCACCTTTCGGTTTCTTCACCTAACTCACCTAAAAACCCGCTTTCGCGGCGAATAAGGGTAAGTCTCTAGCTTATGGTAATTTCTACCCCGAGTTTCCCCATATTGATAGAAACTAGTCAAGGTCGGTCTAGTTGGCCGGACTAAAACAACAATGACATAACAACCATACACAAGATAAACCAACATGCAAGCAACCCACCAACATCCCTATATTCAAATAATCCAAGTCCTCATCCCTAAACCCCCCAACATAAATCTACTCACTAATCATAATGAAAAATAACAAAACATTAACTAAGGAGACAATCTCTACAACATGCATATTAACTAGATCTAATGAAACTAACAACACTAATATGATCTAAACAAGACAATGATGAGAAAATAACATAAAGCTAAACTAGAGATTAGAGAGTGGAAGAGAATTATACCAACTATGAAGATCTATAAGAAATAATAATGTTGCATGAATAAAGATTGAATCTTTGATGAATAAAATGGAGAACTTGTCACTAATCCTCCAAATAAACCCAACAAATCTTCAAATAAAACTAGAATAATAATCTTGAATCTTTGATGAAGAAGATGAAGAACTAGTCACTTAATTCTTCAATAACCCAACAAATCTTCAAAATAATCTTCTACAAACTTGTAATCTAGAGAATTGTTGATAGAAACTATGTAGATCTACTATTAAATTACTACTAGATTTATAGAGAATTACTAGAAATTTTACTAGATTTTTCTACTAATGGATTGTGATACTATACTAATGGTTGCCTCCTACACTAATGAATGATGATTGTGGGATGTCTTGGGCAACAAACTAGGGTAGATATATATAGTAGTCTCTTAATGGGTAATTAACCTAAAGCCCAAATCCACTTTATGCTCCATTAATGAGACAATCTCCCTTAGCATCTTCATGGGGTGAAACTTCGCCCTGCGGACTTGACGATAATTCCCACCGGGTGTAAATTTCGCCTGGTGAGATTTTCTTCTTCTTTTGGCGTTTTTGGCATTTCTTCCCATCGGGCGAAATTTCACCCGGTGGGCGAAATTTCGCCCGGTCAGTTTCTCCCGGTGGGGAGGTCTCGGAAAATCTTCGTGAGGCATTTTTACTGTCGGGTGAAATTTCGCCCGGTGGTGTCTCACCGGGTGAAATTTCGCCCGGTCATTTTTTTGGCCTCTTCTCTTGTCTCATTCTTCGTCGATTGATTGGATGGCTTTAAACTTTAAGTTGTGTGCTTTGCTCTTTGGACGGTTTTCCCTTCTCTTGTGCTCGTGAAAGCTCAATCGTGATTTCGGTGCCAAATCCTATCAAAATGATAGAAAAACTACTAAAAACACGTAAAATGCACAAGAGGGACGCTAATGCGAGAAATACGCAAAATATGGCGATAACCGCACTCAAGACTCGCAAAACGAGGGAAAAACGGGTCTAAATGGGAGAAAAACCGGTCTAAGTTTAGCACACAACAACAAGCCTTACAGTAGTTCCTGTTGTACAAGTTTGAACACTCTTTTTGTCAACCCATTTATTCAAAATCTACAATTAATCAGTAAATCTAAAAAGGTTGAATTGTTTTGGCCGTAAAACTTCAAAATTTTAGTTGAAAAATCATATTTGGTGGTGACATCAATGACGGTAATGTAAGAAAATAATTTAAGAAAAAGCTTTTTATCTAGCTTTTTGTTTCACCATTCCTGATTCATGGATCTGTTATAAAAAAACATGGATGCTGGGTTGCCTAAATAAGCGATTCGATATATTCCGTAGTGCTTATGACAAGGCCTCTATATTTTGTGGACCTAATTACATATGAGATCAGTTATATTATCATTAAAGCATAGTGAGAAGTGCATTTTCGAACCTATAATTTTGTATGGTCGAGTATTTTGATCAAAACTATTTTACAGGTCTAATTTTTAAATTTTTCACAGTGCTCCCACAATCATCGAGACGGACCCTGCATGCGTGGCTGTTTTATTATTATTCAGAGACCACTTTTGTTGTACCTGTCTGTGTTGTTTGTACCTGTTTTATTATTAGTCGTAACTCAAAATTATCATTTCATTTTGTACCTGTTTTTATAAAAAGCGTACGACTTTTGTTTATTCCTATAGTTTTTCATTTTCAAGTACATGTCATTGTCAGTTTAGAAAATCTGATGATTTTTTTTATTACTTATTGTGAACTCAGATTTCAGGTTTCTCTTCACTGGTAGTGTGCAACGAGAGGTATGATGAATAGTACACCCGTCCTACTAAAACTACCACTGTATTTTAGTTTGAAACTTGGTTATAAAATTTGTGGTCACGATCTTATCTCAATGTTTGTGCCAATGCGATCCATACATCATCAAACCTACAGTCGGTAAACTGCTCAAAACCGTGATTATTTGATTGATGGGCGCGGTGCCATTTACTTCTTTCTTTTCCCTAATACTCCGTATATATTTTGTTCTTTTGGTTAGAAACAAGACTATAAGAGTACACCTACATTCCTACGTTATTGGTAATTACATCTTTACTTGAACATCAAGCTATTTTATACTTCAAACTTTCGCGGTTATGGTGATCTCTTTTCCTTAAACATTCGGGCTATTCATAAACCTTACTGTCTCAAATAGTTGCATGTATCTTGCTTTTTTGTTTTCACGTGTGATTTTCCTGCTTACTTTTTTTCTCCTATATACTAATCAGGGACAAGGACAATAACCGTGACTATGATAGAGATCACGGTATGTAGTGGCCAAGATAGGGATAAGGACATAGACAGAGACTGAGACCGAGTCTATCGAGATAGAGACCGAGATCGTCATTGTATACGAGATGAAGACTACGGGCTTGATAAGGACATTAGTGCAAACACATATAGTAATTTGTTTCAGAAACAATGAGTATGTAATTTTGTACGTTGGTTTAGTGTTAACTCTAGCATAGTGTTTCAAGGGCATGACTCCTGTCAAACAAAACATAAATTAAAGTAGAAGAAGCATAATAGCGTGTATTTGATTTGCTTATTACTTCATCCGTTGCAACGAGTTGTTTATAATTTCTATTTAATTTTGTATGTTGGTTTAGTGTTTCAAGGACATGACTTCTGCCAAACAACACATAAATTAAAAGTAGAAGCATAGTAGAGTTTATTTGATTTGCTTATTACTTCCTCCATTTCAATGAGTTGTTTATAATTTCTATTGTAATCCGTTCAATTTAATTGTTTACGTTTCATTATATGAACATTCTTCAATCTATTAAATGACCAACCAACTTGCGGTTTGTACTAATTATCAAGAAATCTTTCAATATTTGTAATTTCAGTTTTTCTATTCACGTGAATATGTCATTCTGTCATTTCTTTCCATAGTTTTTCATTTTCAAGTACACGCCATTCTCTTTCTAGAAAAGCTGTCGGTTTTTTTAGGGTTATTTAACAGAAATAATACCAACTTTGGGTGGTATTCCATCAATAAAACCAACTTTAATTAATACGAGAATAAAACCAAGTATGAGACATATTATACGAGAATGAAATTGGCTCTTAAATGACCGGATGAATCGATTTTTGTGCGTTCCATACTATTAAGGGTTATTTCATAACAAAAATACCAACTATGGGGGTGCTTCTTATATTAATACCAACTATACGTAATCCCATTTTAATATGAACTATCCCCACATTAATCTCTCTTCAGAACAAGTTACCGGCTACCTGCTGAGCCGGTTCCCTTTTTCTTTTAATTTCTTTTTGAATTAAAGTCCCCCTCCCACCATACTCGGTACACTTCCTCTCTCGTTACTACGTACTCTTCCCTCGCCATTGTTGAACTCGACATCTCCTCTCGCCATTGCTTTTCTTAAATTTTTTGAAATTGTGGTAAATAAATTAGAGCATTTGACGTTTGCAAAAAAAATATCTGACATTTGAAGGATACTAATTAGAGGAGGATCCAGATGAATAACCACATCTCATTGTATCAATGAGGGTTTTGAAGGTTGATAATGGAGGGTGACTTTTAATTTGATGAATATAAAGGGGAAGAAGAAGAAGAGGCGCACCAAAAAACCTAGCAGGTCACAATTACCGGTTTTACAGGTAAAAAAAGGCATTGGTTATAAAGAGAGATTAATGAGAGGATAGTTCATATTAAAACGGGATTACGTATAGTTTGTATTAATATAAGAAGCACCCCCATAGTTGGTATTATTGTTATGAAATAACCCTACTATTAATAAACAACCATCTTCATCTTCTTCATTCCCCTAAATCAAATTCTCTCTCCTAAACCTACGTTTTGACTTAGGGTTGGATCAACCTACGTTTTTAATCAAACCAATTAAAAAAAAAAACACTAATTGAACACTTAAACCCCAAATTAAACCAATAAGAAAACCCCAAGTTTACCCAGAAAAATCGAAAACCTAAGTTAAACTCAGAAAAATCGATTTGAGGGAAATGAAAAGAAAACATTGCCGAACCACAAGATTGAGGAATGAACTTGACAATACCCATGAAATTTGATTTTCGACAAAATTAATGATAATCAATTATAAACACGGACGTAGAAAAGTCGGAGAAAGATAAACAAACAAATGTTTCGTAAAAAATTATCTTCGACAAAGTGAATGATGAAGTGATGAATTGACGATGAAGTGATTAGTTTGAAGTTTGGGAATTAATGAAGTTAAAAAGTGAATTGCTTGTATTAGTGGTAATATTGACGGGTGTAGGCGGTAGCAGGTAAGCCTATTTCCTTCTCGTATAATATGTCTCATACTTGGTTTTATTCCCGTATTAATTAAAGTTGATTTTATTGATGGAATACCACCCAAAGTTGATATTATTCCTGTTAAATAACTCTTTTTTTTTACCCATTTTGACCTCAAAGTCTGCAGTTTGTATCGATATAATCTATTCGTTATTTTGTGAATAAATTCATCACGAGATTTTTGATATCACCGTGCAATTTGCACGGGTTTTAACCTAGTATTTGAAAATGTTGTAACATTTAGGGGGCGTTTGGTTGAGGCGTTATAGGAAAAGGAAAGGGAATCAATATCCTCCATTCCTTTTGTGGTGGTTTGTTTTAACTTTTTTTGCATTTCTTTTCCCCATTTGCATTCCCTCCTAGGCCCCATACTCCTCTAATTTCATTCAAAAAGGTTACATATACACGTGGTGTATAGGAGATGTTATACATCACCACTCACAAACTTCCACATGGTTTAGGTGAGAATCTTGCTTAAGCATTTAATTCCTTTAGATTCCATCATTATTTAACCCCTAATAAATGATTTTGTTTAATATTAGAGTTATATTTTGTTTAATATTTTGTTTAATATTAAGCATTAATTAAAGTTATATTTCAATATTTTTTTTGTATTTCATTATTTGTACGGAGTATTTGTATAGTACATTTATACGGTACGCCTTGTATAATTGTGTAGATTTTCGTATTGTTAGTACACGTATGTATATTTGGTATGTATTTCGTGTATCTTTTTTACGATTATTTTTCATATGATTTTTTCTAGGTCAATATTTGTACGCCTTGTATAATTGTACATGATTTTGTATTTTTGGCACATTTAATTTTGTTATGTGTTTGTTACGGAGTATATGTTTGGTGTATTTTTTTTACGATTAGTTTTTATACCATTTATCTTGTAGAACATTTTTAAATATGGAGTATAATTTAAATTTAAGCACATTGTTATTAAGATACATTATTACGTATACGTCATTCGGTTACTTTTCTTAAATTTGATTATCGATACTACACTCTAAAGTCTAAACGATGTAGTACTGTTAGTGTTGTATGATTTACTAAGATTATACGTTGTATCCTACGTCTCACATAACTGTTGTACTTAGATTTAGTTTCCGATACAATACTTTGTTAGTGTGTGTATACACGCAATATATTCTAGAGATGTACGCGTTTATGCGTCTTTTACCACATTTATTATACTATATTATTAACATATTATAATTTTGTGTTAATATATTATTATGTTAAAAAATAGTTTTAGTATTTATGTATATACATATATGTTATATCTTGATTTGATATAATTTGTAATTCTTATTATTATATTCCAACAAAATATTTAAGTAGTAAAGAATTTAATTATAGTGCACATTTTGCCTTTTAATCGAGTTTTTGTTCGACGATATTGAAGACGTTAATCTTAGGAAATACCTTTATTTCTGATGCCCAACAGGCCCATAGGCGTCAAAAATTACAAAAATATGTTACACTCAAGGCTCAAATCCATAATCTCTTAAGCACAAATAAGCCTCCTTGCCACTAAACCAGTTAAACATTGCTAATAATTCTCACGAAAATAATATCTATATCTGTTTCTAAAATCCCCTAAAATCGTCTATTGGTACAATTTTAATATTATTAATAATATTAGTGTTGTGGTGGGTGGGGAAGAATATATAATATAACATAATCCGTAACATAATAAAATGACGGTTTTAAAAAAAACGTTTCATTATCAAGTTTCGTTAACACGATTAAACTTTTTAAATTCATTAACGAAGTTAGTGAATGTAATTAGGGAAGGGCATTGTTGTCTTTTTACAGTAAAAAGTGTCGACGACTTGGCTGAAATGCCGACGACCTAAAACAGCACTCACGGAACGGTTTGAAAAACTGAAAACCGCTTCATTAACGAGTTTCATTAACATAACTTCATTTCTAAAAGTATATTAAATTAGTTAACTAATGTAATTAAGGGAAGGGCAAAATCATCTTTTACTTTAAAAAGCGCCGACGACCTAACTGAAATGCGGACGACCAAAAACAGCACTCATTTCAAATATCGTATCGTATTTTATTTTCTGCTAATATTGTAGATGTATTTTGGTCATTATTTTCTTAATCGATTTTTTAATTTATTTTTGCATATCACTTTAATTATAATTCCAAAACATGATGGAAATCAATTAATGTTGTTGGCTAGATGCAATTTACTAAAAAGATTATCAACTTTTACAATTCTCCATAAAGAGCAATTAAGAAAGAGATTTTAATCTGGTTTCAACAATTCGGCTAACGTTAATTGACGGATAACTTAATCATTCGATTGTCATTTGTAGTAACCAAAACTCGTTCGACTAAGGTAATACTTTGTTAGGTCGATTGATCTACATATCTAGTCGCATATTGTATCGTCGTTCGTTGTAACAATTTTATTCCATCTTATGTTATTTTTAATAATGAAATTAATTTTGATATAAAAACTTGAAGGAAAATCAATAATGTCAATGGGAAAATGTAAATTATTAAAAAGAGGTGTCATTCCCATCTCATAATTATTTTATTGTAATGTAAACAGTTACTTTACGGTTTTGATCGATATACCGGATTCGATTTTCTATCCACATAATTACTTGTAGATGCTCATGTACTCTACGTTATCGACTACTTATAGGATATTGAATTACGACATTCTATCGAGTAATTTTTCCGTCTATACAATTATCTTCTCTCCCTCGTAAGTATATCTACACAAAAAAAGACTTTACTCAATTACTAATGTTAATGAAATTCATCGGGATATATAGGACTAATGTCCAAAATATCCAAAATAAATTAAAATATAATGAAATTCAATATCCAATTACTAATGTTACTTAAACATTTGCTCGTGTTTAAGAAATAGGACTAATATTAGAAAAACAGAGGGCATAATTGGAGTACGAAATTAATTCCAGCTAAAACAACCAGGAGCAAAAAAAAATAATAGAAAGTTTTCATCGTCAGGGCTCGGACACTGGTGCTTCAGAAGAATAACCAACCCAACAACCAATTAAGCAACAATGTATTATTGAAATACTCTGCACTTCAATTACATTTCACAAACTATCTCAGCCTACGGCCCAAGTAAAAAAAATTGTAAACTTAAGAATTTACAAAATTAAAAAATTTAAGAAAATTAAAATTAAAGAACAAATACTTTCAACCCGTATACATCCAGAATACACCTAATATAGTTACACTACTAAAAAAATACCTTCCAAAAATATTGTTTGTGAAACATCTTAAAAAAAATTCTATAAAAAAATTTAAATAAAAATAAAGTGCAAACAAAGTTTACAAAACGTAATAGCAATTCATTTGGATCGTCGGCGTTTCAGCTGGATTGTCAGCGCTTTATACGTGATTTTACCGTATTGCCCTTGTATAATAATCATTAATATAATTAATTGATTTTGTTTATAAATCTAATCTTTCATTTCGGAGTATTAATTTGTCACGTAAATTGAACGGTTTATGTGACACGTTTCCTAATAGAATATTGTCATATCTGTAGAATATTGAGTATTCTTGGTTAGCTATATTAGTTTGCTTAATTAGAAGATAATTTGATTATATTCCGATTGTATTTACATTATGCGGGATTCTCCTTGTAAAGCTACTTAAGTTATCTTGCCAATGGAATAAACACACACTTAATCCTTCAATTACGTTCAACATTCAACTCCTTTTATCATTTCCCCATGGACCTCGGAAATATTTTTCTAATAATCAATAATATAATTGATTGATTTTTATTTAAGTCTAATTTTCTGTTTCCGAGTTTAAAATTTTCACGGTTTTTCAATTTAACGGTTTATTTGACACGTTTCCCATAAACCTCGGGAATCAAGCAATCAAGTAAGGTTTTTGTTTTATATCTCATAATTGATTAATTGATTAGGTCGATTTATAATTTTGTAATTAGTTTGTAGGTCGATTTATTTCATTAATTGATTAAGATGCTAGTTATGTTAGTTCGATTTTTTGTTTGCGGCATGATTAGAGATTAACGGATTGTAGGGAGAATTTGTCGGAATAATCAAAAACCCGGAAATAACATGAAACGGAGGCAAAACGTGGGAAATTCACGTTTTGTGGATCTGCAAAACGTGAGGTTCTCACGTTTTGTGGATCGGCAAAACGTGAGTTTCTCACGTTTTGTGGATCTGCAAAACGTGAAATTCCCACGTTTTGACGTTTTATTATTTGGTCGTAACATATTCCATATTTTATAATTTTAAGTATAAAACACGCTAAACCATGCTAAAAAAAAAGACAAAACGTGAACATTTCACGTTTCACCGATCTGCAAAACGTGGGAAAGTCACGTTTTATCGATTTGTAAAACGTGAAAGTGTCACGTTTTAATAGATCCGCAAAACGTGAAAGTGTCACGTTTTACAGATCCGTAAAACGTGACTTTCTCACGTTTTAATGATCCGTAAAACGTGACTTTCTCACGTTTTACTAATCCGTAAAACGTGACATTTTCACGTTTTACAGATCCCTAAAACGTGATACTCTCACATTTTGCACTTTATTACGTATTATAGTTCGTCTTTTTTCTACGTCAAATTAAAAAAAGACCGTCACTAGAGAATCGAACGTCATGCGATAGTTATAATCGAACGTCAAGAATAGAGTAATGAAGTGTGGGGTGGTGGAGGGACCATAACCCATAAAATAGGATGAAAAATTGCGGAGAAGACGGTTTTAGAAAAAACAAAAACCGTCACATTATCGAGTAATTAGTAATGTTAATATAATTAGTAACATTATTCAAAATGTAATTAGTAATGTTAATGAGGTAAGTTAAAAGAGGGGCAAATGCGTCAATTCACGTTATAAAGCGCCGACGATCCAGCTGAAACGCCGACGACAAGGAATAGGTCTTAACGTAATAGAGCGTAAATAAAGTATAAATAATGTACAAATACACTACAAATATGTATTCGGGTATACATACACAAAAGGTATAAATAAATTAATATATTAAGACGGTATAAATACGTAACTATAACATACATATAAAATACAGTGTAATAATACGTAACAAAACATATTGGGGTCAAAAAATACATCAATATAACACTAACGTATAAATACATTTAGAATACAACACCGTATAAAAGTACACGTATAATATGGGATATAAAAATACATGTATAAAAATAAGAAGTACTCGTATTAAATTTGAAGTTAATAAAATAACAAACAAAAAAAGAAAAAGAAAAGGTAATTAGGTGAGAAAAGTAGATGAGAGTTAGGTGGGAAGGTGAATTAATAAGGACTCTTGCAAAAGGTAGATTCTTTGGAGTGAACAAGTGACATGCATATAGTGGTGGTGTACAAACCCTCCCATATAATGAGTGTATCTCTATCACTTGCCAATTTCATTCTCCCATCCTCCTAGGGTTTGGATTTTGTTTCCCTCACCCACCCCAACTCACCACCCACCCACCCCAACTCATCACCCACCACCCTAAAACCACCACCACTCAGGCACCACTACTAATTGTTGGAAATATTGGGTCACTATAGGGGCAATATATAACGAGAGAATATACGTTGTTGTGTCGTGGTATGGAGGCCACTGAATGAGAAACGAAATCACCCCGACTACGGTACAAATCGGAATGGGCGTCGTCCCCCAAGGTCACACAACACTCCTAAAAGGTTGTGTACTCAACCATTAGGAGTTGGAACTCGATGGTATACTCAGAATTTATCAAAGAAATTTGGATGATGACATTTTATGTATATACTCATATGTCTTATCATTCTCATACTTATATAATAAGTGTCATATGAGACTAGCCTCAAAAGGTATCCAAAGTCCCTTGTTGGGATGATTAATGAATGAATAATTTGTATATTTTGTTTGAATGATTATGTTTGTCACTATTTTGTGGTGTGACAACATGTGGGGGAAGTTATTCAACTTATTTGATAAAATTATTCATGCATCAATTTTTGAGTTGATATCTTATAATTTGTGAAGAGTATGTATATCTCTATTTGTGGGGGAAAGTGATGATCGATAGCATGTTTTATACATGAATAATTGAACCAAATATAAGAGTTTTAATTTGTTGACTAAGTCAATAAATAATGGTTGCGTAAGGTTCATTTATTTATGTTGTACATCTGGCTTACACCACAATATATATATGAGATTATGATGATTGATTTTATGTGAGTAAAAGTTATATATTTTAATTTTTGGATTTGCAAAAAGAAAATATAAGTGAAACAATCATCGATATCGTTGTTCTCTAATATAAGAATGATGATGTATATATGGTGCAATAATGAGAATTGCAACATGTTGGATATTTATAAAGATGTTGGATCACAAGGTGAGATGCACAATGATAATGAGTAAACTTTCATATTTATAATAATTTTATTATAAGTCTATTGAGAATATTGTTATAATTTAATGTATTATGTATGCGTATTATTTTGCTCTTTTAACCTTACCGGGGTAATGCATGATGATTGGGAGCTTAATATTTATTGCATAATTGGGGGGGGGGCATCAATTGCTATGGAATATAATTTGGTGTATTTGAGAGGTTCAGCATATAGCTCTTAATGATCTTATAGACTAAATTTGGGTAGTCCTTGTGAGACGGACTTGATGAGATCACCGTAATGATAAAGGTTGAGCATATAGCTCTTAATGGTCTTATAGCCCAAATCTGGGTGGTCCTTGTGAGACGGACTTGATGAGATCACCGTAATGATAGAGGTTGAGATATTTCTCTTAATGAATCTATATCCCTATGTTTGGGTGGTCCTGTTGTGAAGGACTTGATGGATTCACCGTAGTGTTGAGAGGTTGAGCTTTAGAGCTCTTAATGATTCTATAGCTCATAAGTGAGTGGGTTATGTGAAGATATCCTTGATAGAATCACCTAAGTGAGTGTGAAGGGATGGCCTCCTTCTATGAGAGATTGAGTTATCTTTCTAGAGCACTCATCAAAATCCCAAGGTTCATTTGGCCATAAATTTGTTGAATTGTATTGCGGAACTCGTGTGGAACTTAAGGTATGATATGTGTTGTGAGGCTAATTCAACCGAAATTCAATAAGGAATTCAAATCGAAAGATATTCTCTTATTGTAAGTAAGTTGTTGACTCATTTCACTAATACGTTAATTCAAATCGAAAGATATTAACGTCTAAGTGTCAACCTTTTCATATGCTCAAGATTTTTGTTTCCGGTTTGCCATTTGCATTAGTGAGGGATTGTTAGAAATAATGCAAAGTGGAATTGTTGACCATTCTTGCATAGTAAGAGCATCTCCCATTAGTAGCATATCAAACCTAATTTATTAGGATGGTTATGAATGTCATTATATTTAGAATAATGACAATTCATTTTCCATCATAAAGGGACTTTGGATACCTTTTGAGCTTAGTCTCATATGACACTTATTATATAAGTTTGAGAATGATAAGACATATGAGTATATACATAAAATGTCATCATCCAAATTTCTTTAATAAATTCTGAGTATACCATCGAGTTCTAACTTCTAATGGTTGAGTACACAACCTTTTAGGAGTGTTGTGTGACCTTGGGGGACGACGCCTATTCCGATTTGTACCGTAGTCGGGGCGATTTCGTTTCTCATTCAGTGACCTCCATACCACGACACAACAACGTATATTCTCTCGTTATATATCGCCCCTATAGTGACCCAATATTTCCAACACTAATATCACCACCACCACCACCACCACTCTGACACCACCACCAATGTCACCACCACCACCAATCTCGTCACTACCGTCACCCCGACACCGCCTACCATCTCGTCATTTCTATTCTAAAAGAATATGTAAATATTCTTTTAGGAAATATTTCTTATTATATTCTTGGAGATATAGAAAGTATTGTTAGGAAATAATATTCTTACTAGAGATAGAAAATACTATGGATTGAAATTATAGTATATAAGAGCACTTGTATGGGTTGGAAATCAATAAGAAAATCAGAGAACTAATTCTTCTCGGATACTCTAGAATTTTCATGGTATCAAAGCAAACCTGGTAAAAAAACCAAAAATAAATAAAGAAATCCTAAACTCGGAAAATTCCATCATGGCCGGAGGAATCGAAAAACCAAAGGGGAACAGTCCAAGACTATTCCCATGTCATTTAGTGAAGACGAAATTAATCATCTTCGGAGTTTATTAGGGGCTAGCCCCTATGAAAACAAAAAATTGCAAGGTATGCAAATAACCTTAGATGTTGAATGGTTAATAGATAGTGGAGCGTCCCATCATATAACGGGAAGACGAGAAATCTTGCAAAATGCTTGGAAAGCTGGTCTCGCTACTGTTGGTTTACCAAATGGACGAAGAGTTGAAGCTTCCATCCATGGAGAAGTAAAACTTGACAAAAAATTTGTCCTGAAAGATGTTTTATTTATGCCTACGCGTAGTTGTGAACTCATTTCCGTTCAACAATTAATTCATGAGAACAATTGTATGATAACTTTTTATCCTGATTATTGTGTAATGCAGGATTGGACTAGCTACGAGGATACATATTGGATGGAGTGAGCACAACTAGAGGTATATTATTACAAGTCAAGCAAGGCTGAAGTAGCGGGTCAGGTTATAGTTTCAAAGGAAAGTCGACTATGGCATAAGAGACTTGGTCATCCTTCCAAGAGTATTTTTCCTCGTTTTAATTCTTTAATTGGGAATAATTTAAAATGGGTGTCCGATGAAGCATGTGATTCTTGTTATTAGAATATGTAAATATTTTGTTCCCATATTTACAATATTGTGTATATATTTGTCCCTAATTTGTAGCTCGTATTGTTGGTAACAATTAGGCTCTAGAACCTTGTATTGAGGATGTATATGTGTATCATTACTGAGATCAATAACACTCAAGCATTTAGAATCTTTTATGGTATCAGAGCCTAATCCCTTCCTTTTTCACTACTACATAAATAGGATTAGATAACTGTTAAAAATGGCCTTAGAAAACGCCTTTGGACAGTTATCTAACTCAATGTTCTCTATTGTATAGAGAACGCATAGAAGGTATGTTTTATATATGAAAAGAAAGAGAACGCCTAAGTGCGAGAGGTGTTATCTTTTCCACAACTATATGGAACACATGTCATTGGTAGGCGTTCTCTATTCTCATACTATAGAGAACGCCCATATATGATCACAGTTATTGTATTATCATTTTTAGAGAACGATTGGGATAGATAACAGTTTTCTAACTTCTATAAATTTTTTTTAAAAAATTTTTTTTAATGAATTGTTGATTTGATGGTACGAATTAAGCTCTTAAATTGCAATACAATTATTCTACCGAGTATAAAATAAGTTCAGATGGATTTCAAAATGACTTAACACATTATACTATTAGAAAATCATATCAAATTCTTTACACAAAATACAAAATACAAAATACAAAATTTATAGAAAAAAAAAATACAAAATCAAATACGGATTATTCATTGATAATAAAAATAGATATCCGTAATTAAGAAAAAAAATAATCAAAATACAGTAAGTTAATTAAATATGCGGTACAAATGATGACTCAATGCTAAATAGTATAATCGTAGTCGATATCTGGAACCTCTCAAGAGACTCGTTGAAGACTCTTTCTCGACTCGATGACCGCGTTTCGTCCATCGACAACACCACACACATTTTGATCATTTCTTCTGCCTGGATCAAGATAGATCTAATGACAAAGAAATTCTAGAATATCAAATATCAAAATTAAACCAAAAACGATACATTTTTATAGTCATATGAATAAAATAAAGAAGAAAAACAACAGTAGGAATGTAGAAAAGAGTAATGACGACCTCAAATTTATGAATTATTGATTGATTAAAACTTCAGTATGCCCTTTGATTTGCCATTGAAGTGGATTATTCCAATTATGAAACCATCACTGGCAAATTTCTTTTGTTACAAAATGTATTTACCAAGTTCATTTCCTCTTTCTTATTTCTTTTATTGATTTTGCTGATGGATTTATCGTCTTGTTGATTGATTCAGTTGGGAACAAGATTATTATGGAAGGTGAGGAACAGAGGAAGGTTAATTGATTTTGATTTTGTTGAAGTGGATTTGTCGTTCGGTGAGGAAGGTTAATTGGGAGGAGTAACTGGGTAATTAATAACTAGGTAAGATCCAAGAAGTGTGTGAATACTATCAAAAGAAAAGGAACACATGGATCAGTGACATGGCTAGTAGATTGGTCGTTGGATTTAAACAATATCTACGGTTTTCAGAACTTTTGTTAGGTAGACTTTTTTTTCTTTTTTTCTTAGAAATTAGTGTGGGTTATATTTCACAAAATAAAGTAAGAGGACGCCTACTTGCAGAAGCATTCGCTATTTTTTATTAAAACAACTGTTATTTAGATATGTGTTCTCTATTCTTTGCTTGTATAATTGTTAGATTAAGAAGCGTTCTCTATTTATTTGTCTGTATAACTATTGCAATAAGAGGCGTTCTCTATTAATTTTTTAAATAAATGTTGTGTTAGGTAGGCGTTCTCTATCGTTTTTTAAATAACTGTTATTTTAGTTAGGCGTTCTCTATAGTTTTATAAAACGCACGTCAAACTTAACAGTTCTATATCTTGCGTTGCCTATTCCTATTTTTGTAGTAGTGTTTCTTCAGTCGTATCACCTACATCAGCCCCTTCTCAGCTATGGCTGCTGACAAAGACGCCTCCAAATCCGCTGATTTTCACCCTGCTTTTTCCGTCTCTATTATCAAAAACCATGCCCAAATAACACTCGAAATGCAAAATGTTCATTATGCATCTTGGGCCGAACTATTTCTAAACGCGGCTCAAGCCTTCGATGTGGCTGACCACATCGAACCCCCTAAAAACATGACCATTACCAAAGATGCTCAATGGAACCGCCTTGATGTCGTAGTGAAGCAATGGATTTACAGTACTATATCTCTCGATTTGCTTCACACAATTCTCAAGCCCGGTGCCACGGCTAAAGAATCATGAGATCGTCTTAAGGACATTTTCAATGACAACAAAAGTTCACGAGCAGTCCATCTCGAGCAACAATTTTCTCAAATTCACATGGATAATTATCCGAATGCTTCGTCTTATTGTCAATCACTGAAGATGTTGGTGGACCAACTCGCCAATGTCGGGGCTCCTGTCACCGAGGAACGACTTGTCCTCCAGTTTGTTAATGGTCTTTCCAAAGGGTATGACTCCACCTTGTGCTAAAGAAACTCGAATTTCGTTTCAGCTTAATAATAAAACGTGTGATGTTTTGTTTGGTCCCATTCACTGCGATATATGGGGTCCATATCGAGTAGCTAGCTTGACTCGTGCCCATTATTTTTTAACTATTGTTGATGATCATAGTCGGGGGGGGGGGGGGTATGGATTTACATCATGGAAGAAAGAGTGAAGCGGGTGATTTGCATAATTTGTCAAATGACCAAAACTCAATTTGAGAAAGAAGTCAAAATTATGCAAAGTGACAATGGGATGAAGTTATTAAGTAGGGACATGCAAAATTATTATGCGGAGCATGAGACATTGTTCCAAACTAGTAATGTCGACACACCCCTACAAAATGGACGGGTTGAGCGAAAACACTGTCACCTTCTTGAGAAGGCAAGAGCCTTGCGATTTGAAGGAGGGTTACCAATAAAATGTTGGGAAGAATGTGTGTTAACAGCCGCATATTTAATTAATCGCACACCCACACCTTTATTAGATGGAATAACACCTTATAAAATTTTGCATTGCAAACCATCCAAATTGAATCACTTGAGAGTCTTAGGTTGCTTGTGTTATGCGCATAATAAAAGTAAACCGCAAGACAAATTTGGTGAGCGAGGGACGAGGTGTATCTTTATTGGGTACCCTTATAGCAAGAAAGGGTGGAAGGTGTATGATTTGAAGGGAAAATGAGTCTTAGAATGTCACGGGACGTACAATTTTACGAACACACTTACCCTCTTGCTGTCTCAGAAAATGTGTCACAACAAGGGCATGTACAAGCCCAAAATGACACATTTGTTTATGTGGAACCATCGGCCCCACCCCATGTTGTGAGGGGGAGTGCAGAGAGTGATACAGAAGATGGAATAGGTCGGCTGAGACTGATGTTTCGGCTGCTTCAGGAAATGAAAGGTCGGTTGATGCATCTACTGAAACAGGAGATGCAGGAGTCAGGTCAGCCGATCCGAAGTCTCGGCTGGGGCATGCATTGAGAACTCGGCTGACAAAAGAAGTAATTTGTGGGCTGAGATAGAGCCAACCAAGACTAGCACAGATACTGTGACGGATGAGACTAGGATGGGACGTGGTGCGCATAGTAAATTTGAACCATCTTGGAAAAAAGACTATTATTGCAAATCAACACAAATAATTGCCCCACAGGAAAATGCTCACCAAGTCCAATCTCAATCCTCAAAGCCAGGTACTCCTTATCCTCTTATCCTTTAATTAACTATGTTATCACCAATTATTTCTCACCGTCTCATAGGACTTTCATGGCAAAAATTGATAAAGAGCATGAGCCGAGTTATTATCATGGAAGAAGCAATGAGAAAGGAGATTGATGCATTAGAAAAGAATGCAACATGGAAGATAATGACCTTTCCTAAAGGTAAGAAACTCATTGGATGCAAATATAAGGCGACGGGACGATGGAACGTTATAAGGCGAGACTTGTGGCGCAATGTTTCACCCAAGTGGAAGGAATAGACTACCATGAAACCTATGCCCCGATAGCAAAAATGACAAGTGTGAGGTGCATGTTAGCCGTGGCAGTACAGAAGGGTTGGTTCATTGAGCAATTAGACCTGAACAATGCCTTCCTGCATGGAGATGTTGATGAAGAAGTATACATGAGAATTCCACAAGGTTTCGAGAAAGGCCAAGATGGAAATGTATGTAAATTGCTAAAATTATATATGGTTTAAAGCCAGCTTCCCGGAATTGGTTCGCTAAATTGACTGTTTCAGTGAAAAAATATGGGTCCGTACAATCCTTAGCAGATTATTCATTATTCACGTTCAATCGAGATGAAATTTTTTATTGGAGTGTTGGTTTATGTTGATGATATGATCGTGGTTAGCAATAACCATAAAGCATGTGAAAATTTCAAGACTTTCTTAGATAAGAGTTTTGGAATTAAAGATTTAGGAAAGATTAGATATTTCCTTCGAATAGAAGTAGCACACAATGCAAGTGAATTATTTTTAAACCAAAGAAAATATGCTATGAGCATCATTGAAGAAATATGAATTAAAGGGGCACGTACAGCTTATACTCTGATTCAAACATGCATAAGTTAGCTTTGGCAAGTGGGTATGTACTCAAGCTAAGGATGTGATGAAGTACCGAAGACTAGTGGGCCGACTCGTTTATCTGACCATCACGAGGCCTGACTTAGTTTATGCAGTACATATATTGTCTCAATTTTTGAACCAACCACGGAAGGAGCACTGGGAAGCGGCTTTGTGAGTGGGCGTTATATTGGAGAGCTAAGAAGCAAGTAATTGTTTAAAAGTCGTCAGCAGAAGCTGAATATCGAGCTATGGGATTCGCGACAAGTGAGTTAATATGGTTGAAAGCCTTTTCTTGTATCTTTTGGGGTTTTTCACACATAACCGATGCATTTATATTGTGATGATGAAGCAGCGATTCACATAGCCAAGAATCCAGCGTTTCACGACAGAACCAAGCACATTGAAATTGAATGTCATTTTGTACGTCAACATTTGAGCGAGAAGACGATTAATTTATCGCATGTTCAGAGTAAAGAGCAAATTGCAGATTTATTCACAAAGGCTTTAGGGGTGAATTATTTGATCATCCGCAGTTCAAGTTGGGACTTGGTTTACCAAGTGCACCAACTTGAGGGGGGGGGGGGGTGAAAGAATATGGTAATATTCTTTTAGTAAATACTCCCTCCGATTTTTATCTATCTTCCCTGTTTCTTTATTGGGCTAAAACACCATTTCTTCCCTATTTCTATTTTGGGCCATCAACATGTGGTCTAGAATCACCCTTACATTTCTCTCTCTTCCTTCTTTTATTTTGAACCACACATTTCTACACCCTTATTTTCTTCCCCAAAACCAAAGGGGAAGATAATAAAAAATCGGAGGGAGTATTTCTTATTGTTGAATTAAGGGGGAGTATTAGATATGCTGCACTCTTTTTTTCTTCGTCAGGTTTTATCCCACAGGGTTTTACTGACAAAGTTTTTAATGAGACAACATCATCCAACACTGCGATCCATATGGGTGATATTTTCAAGGGGGAGTGTTGAACAACATCAGTGTGAAAATATCAGGCCACGGTTTCCTCTGCAAAACATCCCACCACCCATATCTTAAACAGTAGTTATGGAAGGAATCCCTTAGCTTCCATATCCAGAACAGTAGTTATGGAAGAAATTCCTTCCAAACACAAACTATGTACACAGTATATATATATATATATATATATATATATATATATATATAGATCTAGGATCCTTTGAGGCAGCTCAACTCGCCGCACCCATTGAGGCACAATCTCAACCATTAGATTTAAATCAAGTTAAAGGCTAAGATTAAAACAAAAACTCATACATAAAAAAAATTTCCCCAAATTTTTTTCCCGGGGAAAAAAAATCGATATTTTTAGGGAAATTTTTTTTTTTTTTTTCCGGAAACTAAAAAATTTCGGAATATCTTTTTCCAAAAAATTTTTTTTTTCCGAAAAAAAAAATCGGAATTTTTTTTTTCCAAAAAAAAAAAAAATCCGAAAACAAAAAAAAATCAGAATTTAAAATAAAATTGGTGTATATAAAAACAATTTCAGTGTACATAGTAACTGTTTTAAGGTAAGTGTATATATGTTGATTAATTGGTGTACATAGTAACCATTTGAGTGTATATAACAATAACTATTTTACTGTATATATATTTAGTTCTTAAGTGTATATATATGTATGTAGTGAGTTTAATAGCGTATATAATGAGTTTTTTAGTGTATATAACAGTTATTTTGATGTATGTTCCATTGTTGATTAACTAATGTACATATTAATTATTTGGGTGTATATAACAATTATTTTACTGTATATATTGAGTTCTTAAGTGTATATATGCAGTGAGTTTAATAGCGTATATAATGAGTTTTTTTTAGTGTATATAACAGTTATTTTGATGTATGTTCCATTATTGATTAATTGGTGTACATAATAACTATTTGAGTGTATATAACATTTTTTTATTTGAGTGTATATAACATTTTTTTTACTGTATATATTGAGTTCTTAAGTGTGTGTATATAGTGAGTTTAATAACGTATATAATGAGTTTTTTTAGTGTGTATAACACTTATTTGGATGTATGTCTCATCTTAATCTAATGGTCTAGATTGTGCCTCAATGGGTGTAAGGAGTTACCCTGCCTCACCGGAACCCACCTATATATATATATATATATATATATATATATATATATATATATATATATATATATAGTGTAAATACATGATCCGATGAATGAGAATGAAACACACTTACTCTCAATCCTTACTCTCAATCTTTCTCTTTCAGTATTTATTTTCAACACGTTATCAGCACGAGTTTGCTCCAAGTTTATAAGGTAGTATTTTAAATCAGTATTTTGTTAACAATAGTTACTTATTTAAAAAAAAAAGAATTATCTTTTTTACTTCTATATTACAAGAACCATTCCTTGGATCAGGATATGATATTAAATTTGCGTTCCATATGATTTCTGTAGGTCGTTGGTCCACCTTCTTTTCTTCCTCTATGACTGGGAATGTATTCTCGTCAAAATGACAGTCTGCAAATCGTGCATTAAATAAATCTCCAGTTGTGGGTTCAAGGTATTTAATTATACTTGGGGAGACAAAACCCACATATATTCCCAGTCTTCGTTGTGGACCCATTTTGGTTCTCTGCGTTGGTGCAATCTGGACATACACTGAGCAGCCAAAAGTTCTTAAATGAGAAATATTTGGTGGTTGACCGCTTACTAGTTGTAAGGGAGAAAAATTGTGATACGCGGTATCCTCGGAATCCTCTGAGTCAGTCAAACTCACAGGTGCCAAGCGCCGCCACATAGACATTAATGACCCGACTTTCAACGTCGACGACCTTTAAACTCAGCTAAACCACCGATGTCGGTCGATATATGATAATGGACGTAATACCCACCTTGTTAACCATAATAATAAACGTAACATAATTTTCTAGTTGTTTGTGTTGATTTTTATTCAAATGTTTGTGCTTTTATTATAGTAGTAGTATGGTTTGCATGCATTGGAAGAGTAAAATATGAAGTATGACATTTGAAGTGGGAAATGAGAAGAATGAAGTGTGTGATATATCAAGTGTCATGTGAAGGAAATGTATCATGAGTGCATACTTTAATGACACATTTCATGTCTGCATGTTGCATGCAATGACACCACTCATACATGCACTATTCATCCATGCATGTATCGTCAGTGTTAAATACTTACATCTGTTTTAAATATTACCCCTTTTTGCCCTATTAGTACTACTATCAAATATACTCTCGCATTTATTCTTTTCTAATAGTCCCATATATAGTCACTAAATCCAACTGTTTCTACTCGTATACATTAAATCTTCTTCGTAATGGTACAAATTTGCAAAATGGATACAAGAATATTTTAACCTCCACAGACGCTACAGTACTTTTAACCCTTATAAAATCCACAAAATCTTATCACCTTACTCACTTCCGTTATCCGCTCCGTCTTAAAAAAAATAACAAAAACAAAAATTTAATCCTAATAAAATGGATAAAAACGGAGAAGACGACGACACCATGCGCTCTATTACGCAAAATCTTCGTGAGTTGGAGGGTCTACTTAATGTACTTATGTTTCTAATAGTCCTGTTAGTCGCTTTTTTCATATTCCTATATATCAATAAATAATTTATACTACATGTATCACTTATCAATTAATTACCACTAATCCATTATGAAGTTCGTTAATTATGTTCGTTTTCCTCCCTTATTGTATGCATTCGTCCCATATATCCTCGTTATTTTTATCTATTTTTTTTTCTTTTCACATTTTATATACTAATATTAATGTCAGTACTAGTGTTAACTGATTATTTAATACATTACTTTACTATAGATTATCTATGATTATGATACTAACACCCGCACATTCCTATATGTTAGATCTAAAAGAAATAAAAAGAAAATGACTCAGATTGCAAAAAGGGAATTCTACATCCTTGACTTATCTAGTGAAAAGTTCTTACAATGGAAAGATGATGTCATTGCCTATTTAGGGGCAAAAGCCCTTGAACATACTGTTGAGAGGCAATTCGGCTACTCACCAGGAAAAACAAAAAGCCCATATATTTATACGACATCACATGAATGAAGGGCTAAAAAATGAATATTTAAGGATCAGAGACCCATCTGAATAATGGTCTCTCCTTGAGGAACGTTTCGGGCATCAGCAATATGTCCTCCTCCCAAAACTTCGTCATGAATGGCAAAATTTGCGTTTTCAAGATTTTACTTCGGTAAATGAATATAATTCTGCTCTATTCCGTATTGCATCACAACTAGAGTATTGTGGGGAAGAAGTTAATGATTTCAGTAAAATAGGGAAAACATTCTCTACCATGGGTAAAAGAAACATGGATTTCCAAAGGAGTATCATAATCAATAAAATTGAAAAATTCACGGATATTATTGCAATACTTTTAGTTGCTGAACAACATGACGAAGTCCTGTTAAGAAACGACAATTTGAGGCCAAGTGGCTCTACTGCTATACCAGAGGCGAATTTTGCCGGAACCGGACATGGCCGTAGCGGTGGCCGTGGACGTGGACCCGGCCGCGGACGGGGTCGAGGAGGGCGCGGTTACGGCTCGGGCAGAGGCCAAAATTCTTTGAAATATACGCGCTCGGGAAAACAAATTATTAATTCTGATACCTCGGAAAAATATAAGATCACCTGTCATAAATGTGGCATGAAGGGTCATTAGGCTCGCACATGTCGCACCCCAAAACATTTTGTCGACCTCTATCAAGCATCCATAAAGAAAAAGAGGGGGGAGACCCATTATGTTACAGATGCCGTACCATTAAACTCTGAGATGCCTGAATCAAATTTGGGTGAAACTAACCCGCTCGAGTCAGAGATGATTGAAACAGCTAATTATTTTCTTGATGATGGTGATGGGAGTAGTGGATTCTAGACGTTCTCCACTATGCAGGACAACTAAATATGTGTGTGTGTGTGCTGCTTTATATCCATTATGTACTTTGTATGTTTGTCCCGTTTGCTTATCATATCAAATAAAATGTAATATATTGGTTGTTATTTCACTTTCTATTAATGAGCTCCACTTATTTTTTTTTAGACATGATCACTGGAGCAGAAATATGCCTAATTGATAGCGGCACAACTCATATTATTTTAAGACGAAAGGAGTACTTCGTTGAATGAAAGCCAATTAAGGCATAGGTGAAAACTATGTGTGGCAACGCTGAAATTATTGAAGGCAATGGAACAGCCAATATTATGCTTCCAATGGGAACTTGTCTAACAATTCATAAAGCGCTATACTCGACTAAGTAGATTAATTATGCTTCCAATGGGTTAACAATAATGGGTACTTTGATATTCGTATGAAATTCACGATTTGACTGTTGTTTTCATGTTTATTAATTTAGCCTGATCACCTAGATTATTTACATGAGTCGATTGTTAAATTAATAGTGTTTTAAATTAGGTTGCAGTTTACTGGTCTAATTTAACTACTAGAATTTTGTATGATAATTGAGTTATATTTAATTGCAGCTTTCTGGTTCTATATAATTCAATTGATTGGTGTTCTTAATGCGATTAAATTTATTGACTTGATACGTGCTTACATGGTTGAGTCGATATAATTTAGTTAGGATTAAACTTGTGTGGTTAACGGAGTTTAACGAGTAAGAAAGATAAAACTGTTAATTTACTTGCTTACAAGGGATTAAATAGTTACCGATCTATTTGAGTCTAATTAATTGAATCGATGATTAACCCGACTATATCATATATTGCATGTCTCGAATATTATTATGATTAATTATTTATTTATGGTGATGTTTTATTTTATTTTATTTTTATTATTATTTTTTAAACCAACAAAAAAAAAACCCCTTTTATATATTTATACTATTAAATAATAAATCGTCTTAGATAATAACGTCAGTCTCTGTGGGATCGACCTCTACTTACCCTATCTACCGTAGAGTTAGTAGTGTTTATAAATTTAATTTTGATTGCGGAAACGACACACATCAAATTTTGGCGCCTTTGTAAAATTTTGGCGCCGTTGCCGGGGACTGATTTGTTTATTATCTTTGATTATATATTAGTTAGCTAGTAAATTAGTTACTTATTTAGCTAGTTATTTATTTTATTTTATATACTCTTTAGTTTTTATTTCAGGTATTTATTTACAATATTTAAGATGTCTGCTGGAGCGGAGAAGAGTTTAAGGGAGCAATTATTTCATGCGGAGACACCTACTAGTATTATTTTTCCTACTTAGGAAAAATCATTTAAGCTGAGTCCAGGTTTTATCCAAATACTCCCTAACTTTTATGGTCGATCTAATGAGGATGCTCTAAAACATATACAAGAATTTTATGTTGCCTGTTCTACCTTGTCTTTGGATGGTATTGATGATGATTGTATTAAATTCCGAGCTTTCCCATTCACTTTGCATGAATTAGCTAAAGATTGGCTGTTTAATTTACCTGGTGGATCTATTATATCTTGGGATTGTCTAAGAAAAGTTTTTCTTGATAAATATCAACCTGTGAGTATTACAAGGGCAATAAGAAAACAAATTATGAATATTCAACAAGATGACAATGAATCTTTAAATGATTATTGGGATAGATTTAACCGATTATGTAATTCTTGCCCACAACATGAACTAAGTGAGAAAATCTTGATTGAATGTTTGTATGATGGTTTGCTAGATGATCAAAAGAGGTTGATAGACACTACTAGTGGTGGGTCTTTAATGGATAAAACTCCAACTGAAGCTAGAAAATTGATTAATAATATGGCCATTAGCAGTCAACAATATGGAACCAAGAATGAATGTGATTTGAAATTGCAAAAACAATTAAAAGAACAAGCTGAGCAGATGAAAGAATTGAGAGATGTTGTGAATAATCAACTTAAAATTATGGATAACCAACATCAATCTTTAGAAAATATGGTAAAACAATTGGTAGTTCAAGTAGGACAAGTTCACTCTCAGAGCCTTAGTCGTCAAGAACAAACTGATAATAACTTGTGTCCACTACTACAATTATAGCCTACCATGACGCTTATAAGATGACGCTTACACACGGAACCGTCCTCTAGGTACATTTGGTTTTTGGCGGGAAAAAATTTTATCAATTATGACGGTTTTGGTGAAAAAGTGAGATCTTATGTACAACAAAGAGGACGGTTGGTCAAACAAAACGACCTCTATTACTTAAGAAACCGGTTTGGAAGGAGAAGCGACCTCTATGAACGACAAAGAGGTCGTTTGATTCTTTAAAGCGACATAAATGAAAATAATAATATTTTATTTAACTTACTCTAACTTCCCTAATACACGTAAAGTTACAATTTCCTACTCTTAACTTATTATCAAAAACTAACCTAAGACCCTTAGTTTCAAAAAAAGAAAAAAAACCTAAGACCCTTCATAATATACTCCGTATCACACTTCACCGACCTCCTTCACCACATCCCTTTGCGCTACCCGACCAACTCGCCGTCCGCTCGCCGTACTCTGTTCGCCGTCCTCCGTTCGCGTAAGTTCGCCGTTTCGCCTACCCATCTTCGTCTTCCTTTGTTATCGTGAGACCGTTGCATGGATACACCCTAAATTGCAATTTTTTGGTTCAATCTTTGGTTTTATTAGTTAATCCCCTTCGTTTTCTGCTGTAGGCCGTAAATAATCGTCATCAATTTAGGGTTCTTCAATCCCGTCATTCGACGCCGACGACCGGACGTCCGATCCTCCTCTTTGCCGCGCGCCTCACTCTGGTTAATGTATGTCCTCAATTTAGGGTTTAATTTATTCAATTTCTGATGTTAAGTAGTTAGTTCATCATTTTAGGGTTTTGATAAAATTTTGATCGAAACAGTCTGCTTGTTTTTTCTAAGTTGTTGTTTGTCCAGTTCATTCATTTATTTAGTTGAATTTCAAGTTGAATTTATTTAGTTGAATTTCAAGTTGTTTGTCCAGTTCATTCATTCATTTGTTTTTTCTAACTCTGTAACTTGATTAACACTTATTCAGCAAGCTAATCAAAAGACTAGTAAAATCAAAGCCCATAAAATGAGCAATGAGTCCATGTGCCTGATAAAGGAGTTGTGGTTATTTAAGCATTGGAACACGCTTAGCCCTTAATAAAGAAGGAATTAAGGAAGTTATATATGAGAAAGCAAGTAATGTATGTATGCATGTAGTAGGTAGGTCATACATGTAATATTTTCTATAATTTACACATAACTAAATGATATTGTGAAGTCCATCTTATGCTAGTAGTCTTATTTATAAGCCATATGGAGAATAATCAAGGAATCCAAATATTTCTATAATTCAAGGATTTTTTTTGTTGGTTTTTTTGTTACAGGCTAAGTTATGTTAATGTTTTATTCATTCTCAAATATTCTTTTTTCTTTGTTGAAGTTTGTCATTGTTGAGTTTATATATCAATACATGATCATTTTTTTGCTTGCACTTGGGTTGAATTAGTAATCATAGACATTATATCATAGACATTATAGTGAGACTTAATCTTGAAACAATGGTTTTTGCTTTGGTCTTGGTTGGTATGTTGTACAATATCTAGCCTTCTAATTCCACACGTCGAAGACTTCCATTAAAATCTCTCGTGTCTATCTTTGTACGATTATATATGTTACTTTAAATCATGTACAAGAAAGAATATTTAAAAAAAATTGAATAAACATATGTACATCATCTTGCACTTAGTGAAATTGAATGCATATGTGTGAAATATATGTGATTAATTGATTTGTGTAAATAGGAGAAACATATAGCTATAATTGCGACACATAGTGACTTATCTTATTTACTTAACGAGGTAGAATTGGTAAATGAGGGTTGTGTAAGTAGGTCTTATGTTTGATAAAAATAATTGTCTTTTTTCAGTGTCATCAATCATCTTCATTACGTAATCTCTCCTCCACAACCCTTCGCCTAGCAATTCCAGATATAAATAAAGAAAGTGAGACAGCAGTTGAGGGAGGGTTTCCAGAAGGGTTCCAGATATATAAAAATTAGAAACGAAATTATATCTTTGAAGGAGGGTTTCAGAAAAGTGTCAATAAAGAAAGTTATGGCCGGATCGGAAATGGCTAAGTTACCGGTGCCAGTTGGTGACTTTAGTACTTTGATTGATGCTAAGGACTCATTTGTTCAATGGCCACAAAATCAAATTCACAATCCCGATAAGGTAAACTATATCTTTAGTATGCCTTGATCAACTTATTGTTATTGTTTCAATTTTTTTTTTGTCTGATACTATTTCAATCACACATTAAACTATTTCAAGTTTTGTTAATTATGATTACGCAATTTAACTTGAAGTATGTCACATTTTGTCTGATCTCATTTAGTTATACAAATAATATATAAAGAATCTAATAAATTTTATAGTTGTAAGCTGTAGAATTATGTAACGATGCAACTTGTTACTAACTCTTAAATTTCCAAGGTGAGTACGATCAATCAAGATGAAAAATCAAGATCAAGCAAGTCCAAACCTCCACAACCTTTGCCCACGACCACAAATATGAAATATCTTGACGTTGAAGTTAGTCGTGAGTTTAAGGCACGCTTGAAAACCCCTGATTTGAAGTTAGTAGCACATGAGGCACGGGTGTTAAAAACTAGTGGAGCAATGATTAAGGTGCCGATTGATGAGCACATATTACACATTCGACAAACATGTATGCTAAGTTCCGAGGAACTGATACATTGGTGTGACGAACAAATGATCAGCGCTAGTCTCATCACTTTGTTTATGAGGTTTGATTTTCAATCATTGATTTGCCCCTTGTTTTTAGTTATGTAATTTAGATGCAATTGACCAACATTTTAGTAAGTTTATTTTTTATTATGTCAGGTATCTGAGTGAACTTACAGTGCGTAACGGTTGCCATAATGCTTATGGATTCTTGTGCCCGGAGACATTGTCTCAATTTGCAAGTGTTCAGGATGAAAACACTCGTTCGGATTATATTCTTAAGGCTATGACATGTGCTGTTTGTGGTGGGGGAAAAAAACTTATATTTGCCGCATATTATGAAGGGTAAACATGATTTTTTTTCATGGTACTATTGGTTATGTATAAGTTTTTGTATATAATGATTGGACATACCCATTATAAATTGACTATATTTTGGATTTGTAGAGAACATTGGATGTTAGCATGTATCAACCCATCAAAAAGTGTCGTATATTGGTGCGATCCTTCTGCATATCCGGAGCCTCGTCCCTTTTTTGTGGAGACTTTAACCATGTAAGTTATGCTCACTCAGTGGATACATGATTTTTTTTGTTATAAATATACTTGGTATGCATTTTAGTAAGGATTTCTAAGGAAATTGCAGTATTTGGTTTTAGATGTAGCCATGCAAGAAATAGATTTGCACTTTCTTAGCGTGGGGAGGCAGTGATATTGATTTTGAGCTCTTTACAAGGCATATTTTAACGATAATAATTTATGTTTTGAATTCTCTTCATAATACAGGGAATTTACTAAAAGAAACTCTTTGAATTCAGTTGCTGGGGTTGAGGCAAAAACCCTCGAGTGGCATATTATCAAGGTATTCGTCTAGTATTATATCGAGTTCTATATCGAGTTCAAACATTATTTTTAAAATTATTACATTATTTGTGAGAAATATTTTAAAATAGACTTGCAAATAACTGGCATATCCATAGGATCGACGGGATTGGGTGAAAGCGTAACCGAAATATGGTCGCACCAACTAGCAGCCATACCGTCAAACATGTCATGGTACGAGGAAAACCCCAAACCCGGTCCACTAGCCAGGATATCAATATAACAAACTATCGATATCAATTAGTATTGTATTTTTGAAATACGTCTGTTTTGTTATGTGAAATGAAGTTCAGTGGATGTAGTTTCTGGTGCTATGGTGTTCCTTGTATTGTGGGATGAAATTGCAGGTATTATGTTGTTTAGACCCGATGCCACAATGGGACAACAAACTTTATGCGGGTTAAGTTTTTTTTGTGCTGTTGATTGTTCATTGTTTGGTGAAGGGAACATTGTAACAAGCAACGTTTTCTGGCGATTTATTTTGTGTTATGACCTTTAATGCTGTTTATTTGTCGTTGTAAATGTATTGAGTCTCATGTTCTTTGTCAAAGTGATTCCAGGAGTTGTAACTAGCTACACTGATGATCGAATTCACAACTAAATTGCTCATTATATATTCAATTTTTTTGTCTATTAATCTTGTGTTTTTTTTTGTTTATTCGCTCTTTTAAATGTATAGAATTGCTAGATCAGAGTACAGTTGATATGCTCGTATATGTCTGATTATGAGTTTCTATTTTATTGTCCTAAGCAACCTCTAGGCACCATTCTATGCGGATATTATGTTTGCCGATACATGTTGGAGATCATCCGAGGAAGACACGTAACTATTATTTCGGATGTATGTTTTTATCTCAGAATTCATATGTACTTTCTTTTCTAACCTTTACTCTATATATCATACATATATTAATCTCATTGCTTAATTTCGTTGTTATATATCAGTTTATGATTGGATCCCCAAAGACGTATTCGGCTCAACAAATTGAAGAGGTGCGTGATATTTGGGCTAAGTATGTACTCCAATTCAAGCTGTAATAAGTGTTACTGAAGTTCAGGTTAGTCTAGATCTAGATGAATTTCTATCCAACTTTATCCTTATAGTACCAATTCTATTAATTGTTCATGTTTTAGAGATTAAATTTTACTTATATGGTGGATTAAAAATTGTGTGTTTAAACTTTAAATCATGTTCAATTGTAGTTTTGTGAGGTTTATTTAGTCCTTTCAAGTGGAACTTATAAAAACTACTCCGTATATGGCTAGTAAAGACGAGTTTTCATTCTTGGTTTTACGTCATTCTACAGCGTATCCGCAATGTCTACACGAAGTCATCAGGCACTTGGAATGGATTTTGGATTGACTTTGTTAGCATTCACTAATTTGCGAAGACTATGCAATTACAAGTTGCTATTATGATGTATTTTGATTTGTTTATGCAAGAATATGTATTTTGTTTGTAAATATTGATCCTCTTGCAGCCTTCATGTGTATGACGTTTCTTTTGTCGAATTCTTACTCTTTGTAATATATTGGAGTTGATGGAATCGGTCCTACTGTTTGTAATATATTGAAATTCATGGAATCGCAGTTTCTTTAGTAGCGTTATTTGTTGAAATACAATGTTGGGATCTGTTAGATTGTAGGTTTAGCTGTTTTGTCATACACACGGTACATATTTTCTTTTACAAAGATGACGGTTTTAAAAAAGGGAGCTGTTTTAGAAGGTCAACAAAGATCACGGTTGATAGAAGAAAGCGTGCTTTGCCAAGAATAACAACAATGACGGTCATGTATTTGAATTGTGATCTTAGAAGATTAACAAAGATGACGATTGGTATAAAAAAGCGTCCTCTGAAAAGAATAACAACAATGACGGTTATGTATACCAACCGTGATGTGCAAGGATAACAACAATGACGGTCATATAGTCTAACCGTGCTCTGGAAAAATAACAACAATGACGGTTTGACTTGCTTTAAACCGTGATTGATTATCAACGATCACGGTGACCTATATGACGGTTACTATCTTCTTTTAGGACGGTTTTCAACCGTAATGTTTTGTATGTTTTGTAGTAGTGGTCACTTGGATAATCAAATGAAATTGATTTGTACCACCCTTTCCAACATTGAGAGCAATTTTGTTAGACAACCTGAACCTAATTTGTTGGATGAGTCTAAGGCAATAACCTTAAGGAGTGGTAAGGAGCTTAAAAATAGACTTGATGTTGAGGAAGAAATTGAGGTTAGACCACGAGGTACAAAAGAAAATGATGTTGAAGAGAATCGAGATGAACCTCGTATTAGTGAGAGTGAAAAGGAAATTAAGGAAAATGGTCCAGAATTAGAAAAGGAGAAGGTTATAGCTAAATCTACCTCAGATGTGCCTACTTTTAAGACCAATGTTCTATTTCCTTCCAGATTTGCTCCATCTAAGAAAGAAGAGAGATAATGAAATTTTGGAAATATTTAGAAAAGTTGAAGTAAATATACCCCTCTTAGATGCTATTAAACAAATGCCAAAATATGCTAAATTTTTAAAGAAGTTATGCACTAATAAAAGAAAGATTAAGAGTGGGGAAAAAGTGTTGATAGGAGAGAACGTATCTGCGATAATTCAAAAGAAAATACCTCCTAAATGTAAAGACCCAGGAATGTTTAGTATTCCGTGTAAAATAGGAAATAATAAATTAGATAGATGCATGCTTGACTTAGGAGCATCTATTAGTGTTATGCCTAAATCCATATACGAATCACTTAAGTTAGAACCTCTTTCTCAAACCAATGTAGTGATTCAGTTAGCAGATAGATCTCATGCTTACCCTATAGGAGTTTTAGAAGATGTTTTAGTTCAAGTTGATGAGTTAGTATTTCCCGTTGATTTTTATGTGCTTGATATGGGTAATTCTTTCGATGCTAAGGATGCGCCATTATTACTGGGAAGTCGCTTTCTTAAAACAGCTAGAACTAAAATTGATGTCTATGAGGGAACTCTTTCTTTTGAATTTGATGGTGAAACGATTAAGCTTAACATTTATGATGCTATGAAACACCCCATTGATGCTACTGATGATGTGAGTTCTGTAGAGACTATTGATGTGATAGACACAATTACACAAGAGAAACTCGACAGGGTAAATGGATTTGATACACTTGATAATGATAATGATTTGGATCCTATATTATCTTTTGAGGAAAAGTTTGATTCTATTCATGATAGTCGTCTAACCACCAATTTAGAGCGTGTTTCTAGTCTTGAACTGCCTAAAGATTCCCCTAAAGTGATTCCGTCGATTCAATGTCCTCCTGAACTGGAATTAAAACCCTTGCCTAATAACTTCAAGTATGCTTTCTTAGGTGAACATGATACCTTACCTGTAATTATTTCTAGTTCACTTTCTGAATCGCAAGAGTTTAAATTGTTAAATGTGCTTAAGGAATATAAAGAGGCGATAGGATGGACCATTGCTGATATTAAGGGTATTAGTCCTACATTGTGTATGCATAACATTTTTCTTGAGGATGGTGCCAAACCAGTTAGAGAAAATCAACGTAGACTTAACCCGTCAATGATGGAAGTTGTGAAAAAAGAAATTCTTTAAGTGGCGGGATGCAGGTGTGATATTTCCTATCTCAGATTCAAAATGGGTAAGTACAATCCATGTAGTGCCTAAAAAGACCGGGATTACTGTTGTTGAAAATAGTAAAGGAGAACTAGTTCCCACTAGAGTATCAAATGGATGGAGAGTTTGCATAGATTATAGAAAGTTAAATCAAGTCACTAGAAAAGACCACTTTCCTTTACCATTCATAGATCAAATGTTAGAAAAGCTTGCGGTACGTTCTTACTTTTGTTTTCTAGATGGTTATTCTGGGTATATTCAAGTTCCTATGGCACCCGAGGATCAAGAAAAGACAACTTTTACATGCCTTTTTGGTACTTTTGCTTTTAGAAGAATGCCTTTTGGACTTTGTAATGCTCCTGGCACATTTCAGCGTTGTATGATGAGCATATTTTCAGATTTGCTTGATAATTCCATGGAGGTTTTTATGAATGATTTTACTGTTTTTGGTGATGATTTTGATTTATGTCTCCATAATTTATCTCTTGCTTTAAAAAGATGTGTTGAGACTAATCTTGTGCTTAACTTTGAAAAATGTCATTTTATGGTGGAAAAAGGAGTCATCCTAGGCCATGTTGTCAGTGCTAAAGGGTTGGAAGTTGATTAAGCTAAAATAGATATTATTAGTTCGTTACCCTATCCTAGCTGTGTGCGTGAAATAAGATCATTTTTAGGGCATGCTGGATTCTATAGGCGATTTATACAGAACTTTTTCACCATTGCATCACCTTTATCTAACTTACTTGCTAAAGATGTAACATTTGTGTTTGATGATAAGTGTAAGGAAGCATTTAATACGTTAAAAGATAAATTAACTTCCGCACCAATGATTAAACCTCCTAATTGGTCATTACCTTTTGAAATAATGTGTGATGCTAGTGATAAAGCGGTAGGAGCTGTATTTTGACAAAAAGTAGGCAAAGAATCTCATGTTATATATTATGCGTCGAAAACTCTTGACCCAGCTCAATGCAATTATACTGTCACTGAAAAGGAATTGTATGCTGTTATTTTTGCACTTGAAAAGTTTAGATCGTATTTGCTTGGTACCCATGTGGTAGTATATTCCGATCACTCTGCTCTGAAATATTTGTTGAAAAAGAAAGAGTCAAAACCTAGATTGTTACGATGGATGCTATTGTTACAGGAATTTGATTTGGAAATAAAAGATAAGAAAGGAGCAGAAAACTTAGTTGCTGACCATCTTAGTAGGATTATTAAGAAACATGACATAACTGCCCTCTCTTCTTATTTGTTTCCTGATGAACAATTGTATGCATTAATGTGAAATATCCTTGGTATGCTGATATTGTCAATTACTTGGTATCAAACGAGTTTCCTAAGGAACTTACCAAAGCCCAAAAAGATAAAATTAAGCATGATGCTAAATATTATATTTTTGACGAACGTTATTTGTTTAAAATTTGTTCCGATAATGTTATAAGAAGATGTG
Source organism: Agrostemma githago (assembly GCA_958450325.1). Lineage (NCBI taxonomy): Eukaryota > Viridiplantae > Streptophyta > Magnoliopsida > Caryophyllales > Caryophyllaceae > Agrostemma > Agrostemma githago. Next base: position 12,407,651 of record OY288254.1, on the reverse strand, counting down.
TTCCTGAAGAGGAAAGTAAATCTATTCTTGAATTTTGTCACTCATTTGAGTGTGGGGGTCATTTTGGTCCGAAACGAACAGCTCATAAAGTTCTAGAATGTGGATTCTTTTGGCCTTCTCTGCATAAAGATGCTTATACTTTTGTGAAAACTCGTGATCAATGTCAAAGAAGTGGTAATATTTCTAGGAGAGATCAAATGCCTCTTACTTCTATATTTGTAGCTGATGTTTTTGATGTTTGGGGTATTGATTTTATGGGACCTTTTCCATCGTCTTTTGGGAATACTTACATCCTTTTAGCAGTTGATTATGTTTCTAAATGGGTGGAGGCCAAAGCTACTAGAACTAATGATTCTAAGGTGGTTGCTGAGTTTGTTAGGAATCAGATTTTTAATAGGTTTGGTATTCCTAGAGCTATCATTAGTGACAAAGGGACTCACTTTTGTAATCGTATCATTGAGGCTTTATTTAGGAAATATCATGTTACTCATAAGGTTTCTACCACTTATTACCCACAGACTGATGGACAAGCTGAGATTTCTAATAGAGAAATAAAATAAATTTTGGAGAAAGTTGTGAGTCCTAATAGGAAATTAAAGATTGGAGTAAGCGTTTAGGTGATGCATTATGGGCATATAGAACTGCATACAAAACTCCAATAGGAATGTCTCCTTATCGCTTGGTATTTGGGAAAGCTTGTCACCTTCCAGTTGAATTAGAGCATCGAGCATTTTGGGCAATTAAGAAGTGTAATTTTAATTATGAAAAGTCTGTTGCTCACAGAAAACTAGAAATTCTAGAATTGGAGGAGATAAGGAATGATGCATATGAAAATTCTCGGATCTACAAAGAGAAAACTAAGGCTTATCATGATAAAATATTATCTAGAAAAAGCTTTAATGTGGGTGATAAAGTCCTCCTTTATAATTCTAGGTTAAGATTATTTCCTGGGAAATTGAGATCAAGATGGATCGGTCCCTTTGAGGTTCTTAAGGTGTTTGATCACGGAGCGGTAGAAATTAAAGGATGCGAGTCAGGAAGGATAATTAAAGTGAATGGTCATAGACTTAAGCCATATTATGATGGATTCAAGGCCAATTGGGTGGATATTATTGATTTGGAGGATCCAACGTATGAAAATTGAGAAATAGCATGTCGAGCCACGACGTAAAATAAGGCGCTTCTCGGGAGGCAACCCGAGCTTGTATATGTATTTTGTATGGTTGACTAATTATTTTACTTAGTTTTATTTTTATATTTCATTTCCCTATTTCACTTGTCTTGGTCAGTGTTGGAATTTTGCAGGACGTGATTATTTGCTGAACTGTGATAGTTGTCAATGGGATGACGTTTTCAAAATCAACGTGGACAAGATGCAGATATTTCTACTTTGCTAGACCCGCTAAGTACCTTTATCCCTCTTATATATTTATATGTGCAAATTTTCAGCTCTTTGTTATCTCTTTTGACATTGAGGACAATGTCGGATTTAAGTGTGGGGATGAGGTAAACTGAAAATTGGATGAATTATTGCTGAAAGTGGAGTTGGCGGGTGGCCATTACATTAAATGTGTGTTTTGCAGGTTATTTTAAAATTTTGGGATATGTGAATATTTAGGGAAAGTGTTGTCGAAATTTTGAAATTTTTATAGAAATTTGAGCTTAAAAGTTTTAGCCTTTGTTTTTATTGAACTACCTAAACTTGGGAAGTTGACGACGAATTCTAATCTAACATTTTGTCACAAAAAAAGATGATTTCTATTAATGACAATAGTAAAAAAAAATGTGTTTTGAAGTGATATATGCAATTATTTTTCCTCCCGATCGAACTTGGATTAATTAATTGGATAGCAGATAATATTTTAAGTCTCTTTTAAATTTGAGTTATAAGTGAATTATAAAAAATAACACTTACTTTAGCTACCTTCACTACTTCTTTTCGTTGACTCTAGAGGTACGGGAGGTAAGCCGGTCTTGTCTAATTAATTTACTTTCATAGGTGACTCCTAATTAGGGCGATAAGGAAGATTAGATACCTCAAGAGTGAGTGAGTCGTTCTTGTGACTCGAGTTATTAAACCCGAGGGGAATCTAGTCCTAATGGGATTGGGAGAATGCCTAATGCCCTGTCCGGAAGGGCGGGAGTCATTGGTTGAAAGCTCGTTACATGGGTCACTTGATCGGGAAAAAAAATGAATGAAAAAAAAAAAAGAGAAAAAGAAAAGAGAAAAAAAGAAAACGAGAAAAAAAAAATGAAAATGAAAAAAAAATAAATAAATAAAGAAAAGAAAAGAATAATTGCGGAAAAAGTGAGACGAAGTATCTAGTTTGACTTATATGCTCGGGAGAACGATCCTCGTACTGAACTGGTAATAGAAATGTACATGAAAGTAAATCCCCTTCCCCTAAGACCTTAAACTGCTGAAACCCGTCTTCTTGAGTCAATACAAATATATTTTTTTCGAAGGTAATTAAACTAAGTGTGAAGGATAATGAGTTTATTTATAATTTGAATTTAGAAGCGGTCTAACATATTATATGGTGTTAAATTAGTTAATTGAATAGTTTAAGGGAGAAGAAATTTTATGTATACATTACTTGTTAATCTAACTCAAAATTATTTTCTTAAGTTTACTAACTTAAAAAAAAAAATGTTTTCTCAAATATTTTTAGTTGTCGTCAATTGTACCTAGTTGGGTTGGTTTAAAACATTTGGAGGTTAATTTTTCATTTTATGTTAGCTCTTGAGTAAACATTGTCGAGGACGTCAATGGACTAAGTGTGAGGAATTTGATAAATCGATATTTTTACATATTTTTACCCCTTTAATATTATTATTATAATGTCGTCTTTTATATTATTTGAGCTAATAACGTATTTTTATGAATTATGGGTTAATATATACGTTAATATTATTTATGTGCTAAAATAAGTTTTATTACCTATTTTTAAATTATTTAGAATAACCCATTTAATTTGAAGGTTAAATAATACATATATTCTCGTATACATTGTGTAGGTCTATCTTAAGACGACGATATCTCACTCATACGATATCGGAATCAAGCGATTCAGGATGCGTTGGAAAGCTAAGTTCGATACCTACAAGTTTGTAGAAGAGAGAAACATCAAATTTTGTCATATACTAGGTCGAAATCGAGCTATAAGACAGCAGACCAGTAGGTTTCTACACCAAAACAAATGGGTTGTAGCCCATTATTACAAAGGAAACAAAAAAAAGGAAATAAAAGATTTAAAAAGAGAATAGGAAAGAGAAAAAGAAGAAATAAAAAAATATATAAAAAAGAATAGTGAAGGGAGACGCATAAGACAATAAGGAAGAAAAAAAAGAAAGAAGGAGAGAGAATACAGAGGAAGACACGAGCAGCACGACAAACCACGGAACGACGGACTCAACTCCGTCGAATCAAATTTCGTCCCGATTTTTATGAGCTTTTCTAATCTTTATCTTATTTCTACTATTGTTATGTTTAGTCTAGAGTAATTTTCAATTGGAGTATGTAATTGACTATTGATGTTAGGGTTTATGAGATTATGATATTGTTTTGACTGATTAATTAGTTTATTGGATATTTATATAAGATTCATTATTTGACTGTTTGATTCACATTTATTAATTTTGTTTGGCCAACTTAATTGTTTTCATGAATCGATCGTTGGATTAATAGTAATTTTGGTTAGGTTGCAGCGTTCTGGTCTAATCTTAATTGCTAGAATCTTGTGTATATTTTTACTTAATTGAATTTTATATATTACGGCGGAGCTGCTAATATTTCTACTTCACTAGCTCCGCTAAGTACCTTATCCCTCTTATTTATGTTTATGTGTGAAAGTTTTTTTTTTTTTTTCTCTTTGACGTCTTTTGACATTGAGGACAATGTCATATTTAAGTGTGGGGGAGGTAATTGAAAATTGGAGGAATTTGGAATTGTTGAAAGTAATATTGGCGGGTGGCCATTTAGGTTGAATGTGTTTTGCAGATTACTTAAAAAAATTTTTTTTTAAAAATGTCGATATTTAAGGGAAATGCTGTCAAAATTTTGGTAAAAATTTGAGCTTTAAAGTTTTAACCTTGTTATTTATTTGACTACCTAGACTTGGGAAGCTGACGACGAACTTTAAAAATATATTTTGTCACAAAGACTAATTTTTGAAATAATTTCTCTAATAATAGTAGTAGCGTAATTTAAAAGATTATATATTTTAAAGTTGTGTATACGTTGGTTTTTCCTCCCAATTAGACTTGGATTAATTAATTTGATAATAGATGGTATTTTAAGTCTCTTTTAAATTTAAGTTACAAATAAGTTATAAAGAATACCACTTGTTTTAACTACCTTAACTACTTTTTTTTTTCATTGACTCTGGAGGTACGAACGGTAAGCCGGTCTTGTTTCAGTTAATTTACTTTCGTAGGTGACTCCTAATTAGGGCTATAAGGAAGATTAGATGCCTCAAAAGTGAGTGAATCGGTCTTGTGACTCGTGTTAGTAAATCCGAGGGGAACCTAGTCCTAACGGGATTGGGAGAATGCCTAATGCCTTGTCCGGAAGGGCGGGAGTCATTGGTTGAAAGCTCGCTACATGGGTCACTCGATCTTGGAAAAAAAAATTGAAAAAAAAAATGAATGAACGAAAAAAATCATACGAAGAAAAACAAAGAAGAAAATAAATAAATAAAATAAATAAGAGCGGAAAAAGTGAGACGAGGTATCTAGTTTGACTTATATGCTCGGGAGAACGATCCTCGTACTGAACTGGAAATAGGAATGTACCGAAAGTAGATCCCCTTCCCCTAAGACCTTAAACTGCTGAAACCCGTCTTCTTGAGTCAATTCTTACACAATTTTTCAAAGGTAGTTAAATAAGTGGAAAGATAATGAGTTTATTTCTAATTTCGATTTAGAAGCGATTTAAAATATTATATGGTGTTAAATTAATTAATTGAATAGTTTATAGTGGAGGATAAATTTATGTATATATTACTTACTAATCTAACTCGTAATTTGTTTCGTTAACTTTACTAACTTTTTTGTTTGTCGTCGATTGTACCTAGTTTGGTTAGTCTAACATGATTTTAAGGGTAATGTTTTGGTTCTTCGTTTTAGCTCGTGAGTTCTCATTGTCGAGGACGACAATGGACTAAGTGTGGGGGAATTTGATAAGTCGGTATTTATACGTATTTTTACCCCTTTAATATTATTATATTGATGTCGTCTTTTGTAATATTTGAGTTAAAATGATTATTTTATATAAGTTGGGTTTATTATTAAACTTTCGATATTTTTGTGCTAAATTGAGTTTTTAATATATATTTTAATTAATTAATAATAACCCACTTGGATTAAGATTGCGAGACTATTAAAATCGTATGTTTATTTGCAGATCAAATTCCATCATTTAATGGGTCGAAATCAAGCTTGAAACCATCAACCCATTATGGAAATAACAAGAAAAGAGCAATAAATTTCAAGACAAAAAAAGGAAAGAAAAGATCAATTAATTAAGGAAAGAATAAATTCACCAAGATCAAAATCAACACTATAAAAGAAGCACTAGGGCTTTCATGAAAAAAAAAGAAGAGAACGAGGAGCCACAAATCACGTACAGAGAAATAGGGCGAAGGTCTTGGCCTTCATGGCCAAGGTCGGTATGAATGCAGTCAGATTTTAATGCGGGACGCGATAAATTCAACTCCTAATTTATTTAACGGTTGTATCTATCTATCTTATTTAGTTTATTTATTGTTTAATTAATTACTTAGTTTAATCTTTCAGTTATTCGAACATGTAATGTATTGATTATTGTCAATAAGTTATGAGATTATGTTATTGTTTTAACGTTTAATTAGTACTTTGATATTCGTATGAAATTCACGATTTGACTGTTGTTTTCATGTTTATTAATTTAGCCTGATCACCTAAATTGTTCACATGAGTCGATTGTTAAATTAATAGTGTTTTAAATTAGGTTGCAGCGTTCTGGTCTAATTTAAGTGCTAGAATTTTGTATGATAATTGAGTTATATTTAATTGCAGTGTTTTGGTTTTATATAATTCAATTGATGGGTATTCTTAATGCGACTAAATTTTTTAAGTTAATTCGTGCGTTCATGGTTAATTTGATAGATTTGGTTAGGATTAAACTTGCGTGCGTTCACGGGGTTTAACGAGTCCAAACGATAAAACTGGTAATTTGCATGCGTTCATGGGATTACCTAGTTACCGATCCATTTGAGTCTAATTAATTGAATCGATGATTAACCCGACTTTATCGTATATTGCATGTCTCGAATATTGTTATGATTAGTTATTTATTTATGTCATGTTTATTTATTTTATTATTATTATTATTATTTTCAAAACCAACAAAACCCCTTTTTCTATATATCTATACTATTAAATAATAAATTTCCTAAGATAATAACGTCAGTCTTTGTGGGATCGACCTCTACTTAACCTATCTACCGTAGAGTTAGTAGTGTTTATAAATTTAATTTTGACTGCGGAAACGACACGCATCAAATTTTGGCGCCGTTGCCGGGGATTTGAAAATTGGAGGAATTTGGAATTGTTGAAAGTAATATTGGCGGGTGGCCATTCGTTTAGCAGCTCTGCGTGACGTTTATAAGCGGAAATGACACGCAACAAATTTGATTTTATATATAAATTAGGATTATATATTTTGAAGTTGTGTATACTTTGGTTTTTCCTCCCAATTAGACTTGGATTAATTAATTTAGTAATAGACGTATTTTAAGTCTATTTTAAATTTAAGTTACAAATAAACTATAAAGAATACCACTTGTTTTATCTACCTTAACTATTTTTTTTCGTTGACTCTGGAGATACGAGCGGTAAGCTGGTCTTGTTTCAATTAATTTACTTTCGTAGGTGACTCCTAATTAGGGCTATAAGAAAGATTAGATGCCTCAAGAGTGAGTGAATCGGTCTTGTGACTCGAGTTAGTAAATCTGAGAGGAACCTAGTCCTAACGGGATTGGGAGAATGCCTAATGCCTTGTCCGGAAGGGCGGGAGTCATTGGTTGAAAACTCGCTACATGGGTCACTCGATCTTGGAGAAAATTGAAAAAAAAAAAAATATTGAAAAAAAAAAAGAAAAAAATAAGGAAGAAAAAAAATCAAACAAAGAAATTGAAGAAAAAAAAAAGAATAAGAGCGGAAAATGTGAGACGAGGTGTCTAGTTTGCCTTATGTGCTCAGGAGGATGATAACTCGTGATTTTACTTATTTTTGCCCCATATTTCTACTCTTATTTGATCAATTTTATAACCCAATTTGTTAGTAATTAGCTATTTTACGTTTAATTAGATTATTAGTCGAGTCTTGTATAATTAGTGTCAAATTATGTTATTTCTCGGGATTTTGGTACTGCGTTTCGATATTTGATCTTGTAGGTACCGACCCGGGAAGAATCGAGACGATCAAGACGGGTCAAACCCGACTTTGACCAAGACCTTCATTTCCCTTTCACTCTCATGCTCTCCTTTACCCACCATCATCATCGTCTATCATCATCAATCATCAATCATCAATCATCACCAACACCTATCTTCACTTTCTAATTCATCTCCTTACCTTCTCCACCTTAATCATCAATCATCAATCAACCATGAAAACAATCATTTTCTCACCTCCATCTCCAATCAATCAATCAATCACCACCAATTATTACTCCTCTCATCTCCACCGTCGTCGGCCACCGTGCAGCAACCACCATGAAGCAGGCGCGCCACCTCCGGCAGCCACCACCTCCACCGCGCGTCTCCATCTCCGGTCAGACTCCGCCGCCCTTCCTCCGTCATCTCCGACCAATTACTCCGGCGACCTGAGCCCAGAAATCCTACATGCTCAATCGATTTGATTTTGGCTGATTAAATTGGATTCTAATTTTGAAGGCAAATGACAATAGAGCCCTCCTTTTCACCCTTTTGGTATCATTTAAGTTGGGGGCATTTTAGCCATTTCACTTGTATTTGGGATATTTAAAAGGGATAAACCCTCATTGTAGAAAAAAAAGGCTGATTTTGTAAGAGTTAGAGATTGAGAGAGTAGAGAATTAGAGTAGAGGGTTTAGGAGGAGAACATCACGCAGCAGCTCTTCTTCCCATTTTTTTTATTATTTTTCTTTTGATTTTTAATTAGTTTATTTAATGCTCTTTTCCGTTCTTCAACTTCCGAGTTCTTTAATTCCATCCTTTTTGGTATAATTCTTATCTCTTTTCTTTTATTATTTTGTTTATCTCTAATTTCATGTTTATGGTATATGTAGTTAGTAATTAGTTTAAAGTTATAATCTTTTATTGTTAATTGTGTTTTGTAATATTATTTTATCTTTGTGTTGTTTGTTATGTGTAGTTAATGTTGGGACTTGTTAAAGACTCTTCCTTTATCCTTTCATTATGCTAAATGTTGTGTTTAGAGTAATAATTTGTGTTTAAGATAGAGTATTTAGTTATCAATCACTTTAAAGTTTTTGTCTTTATTATTTTATCTTGATTATTTTTATGTTTAGAGTAACTATTTGTGTGTTTTGTGTTGGGTTAATTATGTGTAGTGAGTAGTCTCTTTCTAGGGGCTGATTTGACCCCGACATGTCCATATTGTGGGCTTGAAATTCCGTATTTGGTTTGTTTGGGATATACGGAGGAGGATAGTTTGGGATTCGGGGATTGACTTATCATTGGGTTGTGTTTGAACCCTTGACCCTTGTCCACCGACGGGAGTCGGTTAGGTCTAGGTAGTAAAACTCGCCCCTTGACTTGCCTTGCCCCGCCTAGTTGAACACGGGAGTGAGAATTAGGTAGGGTACCCTAACTATCGGTCTAGACTCTTCACCTTGGGAGAGGGGAGAGAAAGGAACGGGATTAAGACGCGTACTTAGTGACCTAGGACCTTGGATTGGGTACCACGGGAGTGGATTCACTCGATTGACCTAGGAATCCGACTCACGAGCCCGGGAGGGAAGTTATCGGATTTTACTTAGTTGGACTACGAGCCCGGGAGGGAGGTAGTCGACCCTTAGAGGCGTTCCACTCATCCTAATATCCCTAGCAACCCATTGTCGGTATTTCTTACGCATGATTATGATATGTCGGTGGTTAAGTCGGACCCTAGGCCTTTAATTATTATTAGATCATCATTCCTATTATTTGTTTGATTTTTATTTTACTTTTGCATTAATAGTTAGTCTTATTAGTTTAATCTCACTCTTATTAATCGATTCGCGTAGCTAATTTGTAATCCGAGACCGAACTAGTACTCGATCCCGATCTCTCTGTGGATTCGACCCGACTTACCCTTACTATTTTAGTTTAGGTTAGTTGGTTTATTTGATGGTTAGATTAGCGACAAATCCGGCTATCAAAATGGCGCCGTTGCCGGGGAGATCAATGGTTTGATATTAGTTTAGTTTTAGATTTATTAGACTACGCATTGCTACTTGTTACTTGATCCTTTTGTGTTGGTTTGTCTCTCATCTTGTGCCTTGTGCATTGCTTGTCACATTTTGGTCCGATGGATGCTATTTTTGAATTCTCTCAATATGACAATGAACCATTCCATGATTACCTTTCTAGGTTTGAGCAATATGTTGAATATCTTGGTTCTTGTGGTTATTATTTTTCCGATTCGGATTTAGGCTATGTTGTCTTTGAGGGTATGAACTTGGAGACCCGTGAATGGGCTTGTCACTTGAGTGAGGGTAGATCTTTGGATTTAAATGAGTACTTGAGTTTCTTGAGGTACATGGCATCTCAATCCTTAGAAACCCAAACCTCAACCCTTGAGTCTAGCATGGAGACTATGATGGAGCAAATGTTAGAAAGTCAAAACCAATTTCTTGCCCTTCAAAAGCAAAGAAATGAGGATATTGAAGACTCCTTGGCCCAATTACACTCTTCCGTGACCTCCTACTATGGTAAGGCTCAAGCTCAATTAGACACAATAGCCGAAAATTTGAGAATTTTGGAGAGTTATCGAGAGAATGAGGTAGCTTTTGTTTGTGATGATGATGAGGATGATATGATTGTTGATGACTCCCTTTCCCCAAATATTGATGTGAATGAATTTTCTATGCCTTTGTCAGGGAAAGATGACATGCTTATTGATGATAATTTTGTTGAGTCTTATGAGCTTCCTCTTGATGCTAATATTTCTTCTCTTGGTGATTTGATTATGGATGACTCTTCTTGTTTGAAACATGTTGTGGTTTCCATGTCATTTGATGAAAGTCTTGGGAATATAGCATGTGTTGATAATGATGTTAAGGAGATCCATCTTGAGGAGTTTGATGTTTTTGATGAGTCATGTGAAGAGGAGGAGGTAAATGAGAGTGAATTTGATGATTCCTCCTTTATTGGAAATGTGATTGATTTCTCCATAGCTAAGACCTTTGAAAACCTCATTTTTGAGGATTTTAGTTGTGTGATGTCGATGGAGAATCCACTATTTGAGGACATGGAGGAGGAGGAGGTTAGTGATGAAATTTTGGAGGTCTTTAGTGATGAAGGAAAGGGTGATGATACTTTTAGTGTCATCCTTGTTGAGGAATCTTCTAATAATGATTTTCTTGACTCTTGCATCCTTGAGGAACTGTCCCCTTGTGTCTCTTTGAAAACCTCTCCACACCTTTCACCTCTTTCACAATTCACTCCTTACACCTTGCCTAAAAAGCCCAAAATTGACAAAGAAGATCGATTTAAACATGAAAGCCCGGAAAAATTGTTTCATAATAATTGTGTCTTTCTTGTTTATGCATTGCTACGTCCATATATTATTGTCTTCTATTGTCATTTCTCGGACTTCTTTGCTAGGTTGTATGACCAACTTCTAAGGGCATTAAATTGCTCTTTTCTTGAAGTCTTGAAGAAGTCGAGCTAACGTCTTTAAACAAAGCACCATCTTGTATATATTTTTGTTTTGGGTGTGTGTTTGTTCTTTTGTTGTAGGTACTTTTGCAAGAGTTTGACTCGAAGGGATTAGGGCAAGAGGCATGGAAAGATATTATAATTTTGAGAAGAGCTTAATTGGTAATTTCTTGCCCTCCCTTCCCCTTCCCCTTGTTTGGAACATCGAGGACAATGTTCGATTTAAGTGTGGGGAGGCATTTGGTTGGATTTTGTTGCGGTTGAGTTGATACTCTTGTGGTTAGTACCTTGGTGGAGTTTTGTGTTGTGGATATTTGATTTTTGTGGAAATATATGCTTGTGTTAACTTGTTTTGACCATTTTTATTTTTCATGTCTATTTCGTGTTTTCTTTTGAAAAATTTAGAAAATCCATAAAAAATTGAAAATTTTGAAAAATTCATAAAAAGTGAAAAATTAGAAAATCGTTAAAGTGTCTTAAGTTTTTTAGCTTTCACTTGTCTTCTTTGATTTAGTTGTTCTTCTAGTTTCTAACTTTTGTGGAAATAATGAAATTTAGACATTGGATCGTTGCATATGAATGTTATGTATCAATTGGTTTCCTACTGTAAGTCGCTCGAGGGTGTGTACTTCATTCAATTCCACCGTCCACCTCCCGTGATGTGATTTGACCTTGAACTTGTCTAGGTGACTATAACCCGAGTGACACTATGTTTACGATCCATTTTCCACAAAAATATTCTACAAAATAAAAGTTAATTTTTCCTACAAATATCACAAGAGGCTCAAGCATCGGAAAAAAATGAGCAACCAAGAAAATCACACAAAAATTCGAAAAAGAAAGAATAAGAGGGAGAAGAAAGAAAAAAAAATGAAAAATGAAAAAGAAACGAAAAAAAAATAGAAATCGAGAAATCGAGAAAAAGAAAAGAAAAAGAATCAAATTCCTCCCCGAGTTATCTCTATTTATTTCCATTTCACCATTTTGGATCGTTTTACTCCGTCACTTGGTTTATAGGACGACCCTAGTCCTTTGTTTTTACGAGGGGCCGAGACATGTTTTTAGTCACTAATTTCATGGGAGTTCGCTTTCCATCTCCATCTCACGCCCTCGAAATAGCTTGGACCGAAACCGATTGATGTATAATGTGATTATGTGACCTTTTTAGTGTTTGATTATCATTGTTAACGCTTTAATTAGTTAGATTTTAGAATTGCGACTTTTGATATTGGAACTTGTGATTGTTTGTAAATATTTTGTTGAGTGAGTATGTTTGTATATATCGTGTTTTCATTTTGTTATTTTTATTTATGAGTCGTAGTTTAGTTTTTTGAGCTTACTCGAAGACGAGTAAGATTTAAGTGTGGGGAGGTTGATAACTCGTGATTTTACTTATTTTTGCCCCATATTTCTACTCTTATTTGATCAATTTTATAACCCAATTTGTTAGTAATTAGCTATTTTACGTTTAATTAGATTATTAGTCGAGTCTTGTATAATTAGTGTCAAATTATGTTATTTCTCGAGATTTTGGTACTGCGTTTCGATATTTGATCTTGTAAGTACCGACCCGGGAAGAATCGAGACGATCAAGACGGGTCAAACCCGACTTTGACCAAGACCTTCATTTCCCTTTCACTCTCCTGCTCTCCTTTACCCACCATCATCATCGTCCATCATCATCAATCATCAATCATCAATCATCAATCATCACCAACACCTATCTTCACTTTCTAATTCATCTCCTTACCTTCTCCACCTTAATCATCAATCATCAATCAACCATGAAAACAATCATTTTCTCACCTCCATCTCCAATCAATCAATCAATCACCACCAATTATTACTCCTCTCATCTCCACCGTCGTCGGCCACCGTGCAGCAACCACCATGAAGCAGGCGCGCCACCTCCGGCAGCCACCACCTCCACCGCGCGTCTCCATCTCCGGTCAGACTCCGCCGCCCTTCCTCCGTCATCTCCGACCAATTACTCCGGCGACCTGAGCCCAGAAATCCTACATGCTCAATCGATTTGATTTTGGCTGATTAAATTGGATTCTAATTTTGAAGGCAAATGACAATAGAGCCCTCCTTTTCACCCTTTTGGTATCATTTAAGTTGGGGGCATTTTAGCCATTTCACTTGTATTTGGGATATTTAAAAGGGATAAACCCTCATTGTAGAAAAAAAGGCTGATTTTGTAAGAGTTAGAGATTGAGAGAGTAGAGAATTAGAGTAGAGGGTTTAGGAGGAGAACATCACGCAGCAGCTCTTCTTCCCATTTTTTTTTATTATTTTTCTTTTGATTTTTAATTAGTTTATTTAATGTTCTTTTCCGTTCTTCAACTTCCGAGTTCTTTAATTCCATCCTTTTTGGTATAATTCTTATCTCTTTTCTTTTATTATTTTGTTTATCTTTAATTTCATGTTTATGGTATATGTAGTTAGTAATTAGTTTAAAGTTATAATCTTTTATTGTTAATTGTGTTTTGTAATATTATTTTATCTTTGTGTTGTTTGTTATGTGTAGTTAATAGAATTCAACTCGGAAAACAAAAGGATATGGAAAGTCCATAAAAGAATAATAAGGAAAGAAAAATAAAAATATATATGTATATATATAAAAAGAGGAAGATGAACAGCACACCAACACCAGCATAAAAAAATAAAGAAACACAGGAGAGAGAGAGGAAGAATTGGAGAAGAACAGACAGGAATCACGCAGCACAACTCACGACGAACAACAACCCGAATCAATTTTTAATCCGATTTTTATGAGCTTTCTTAATCTTTCACTTTTATTTACTGTTTTAATGTTTAGTATGGAGTAATTTTTCAATAGGAGTATGTAATTAACTATTGATATTGTGGGATATGAGATTGAATTTTTGTGTTTAATGATTAATTATTTTTTTTTTTTGCAAAAATGTTATGACTCTTTATTCATCCATATTGGGAAATAAGGAGCCTAGGCTTACAAAAACAATATCCCCTACTATGTATATACACACATAGATTTACATGGTCATGTGTTGCCTTAATTCAATATTCCTACTCCTCAATCTAACAAAAATGTCAAATTTGATCTGTCTCAAAATATTATGCACTTGTCTTTCTCTATTGTCAAATATCCGAGCATTTCTTTCACCCCAAATGAAATAGACAGCTGCTGCTAAAGAAGAAGAAAACCACTTGTTTTTCCAATGCTTTTTAGATCTTCTTGTTGTACACCATTTGAGTTCCATAAGATAACAATTGCTTCTCCCCAGAGTTTGCATCCAATCCAACAGTCCAACCCAGATTTGTTTTGAGTATTCACATTCAAAAAAGAGATGATTATGGCTCTCCTCATCCTTTTTACAGAGAACACATCTATTCGCCATTTGAAACCCCCTCCTGCACTGATTGTCCAAAGTTGCTAATTTGGCCTGGGCTGCTAGGGAAGCAATGATCCCATGTTTTGGAATTACTTCACCCCCTGTAATCCCATTTAGCCATCTCTTCTTACTCCGTTTAACTCTGAACCAATCATAGGCTGCTGCAGTACAATACCTATTCCCCTTAACCCAGCTGAGTAATAGTTGTGTTGCACTGCCATGTGACCCTTCAGACCTGAGTAATTCATCCCTCAATTGCAGTATCCCTTTAAATGTACCCGGATGAAACACTTTTTTCTGAATGGCCCAAATAGACTCATTCCCTAAAACATATGCTCGCACCCACTGACACCATATTCCTCCTTCCTTTACAACTAGTTTCCATAGCCAACCACACATTAGAGCCTTATTCCATGCGCTAATATCCTTGGTTGAAAAACCCACATACACTCGCCCAACTCTTATATGCTATACTTTTGCCTGCATCAGAACCTGTCCAGAAGTAACTTCTGCAAAGCGTATTTATCCTATTAACAACATTATTAGGAAGTAAGGTGTTGGCACCCCAATAATTCATTATTCCAAATACAACCGAGTTAATCAATTGGATCCTTCCAGCATAGGAAAGGCAATTAGCAGACCATTTATGCATTGATCCCTGAACCGTACTGATCAGGCTAGAATAATGCTCCATCTTATTTACCACATCATTCAATGGAATCCCTAGGTATTTACATGGGAACTTTCCTTGTTTGAAGCCTGTACCCGTAAGAATTTGTTGTTGCACCTCCTCCTGAATCCCTCCAAAGTAGATTTCCGTCTTCTCTCTATTGGCCTGTAATCCAGCTTCCCCTGCAAATCTGTCTAGAGTAGCAGTAACAGCCTTGACGGAAGGGACGTCCCCTCTCATGAATATCATGAGATCATCAGCGAACACTAAATGATTCAAGTTCAGCTTCCTACATTTGGGATGGAGAGAGACATCCTAAATTATCTTGGAATCTGTAGGATCAACCATACATTCTTTACCCAGGAGATGCTCATAGTAATCCACAAACCCTTGCGCAACATCCTTTTCCCCAGTTCGTACACAGCCATCCTTATCAATGATCTCACCTATAACCTGCTGTAATCTTCTTTCTTTAATTCTGGAGTGAAAAAATGAGGTTGAATCATCATCCATAGTGAGTGTATCCATTTTTGCCCTTTGTTGCATAATGCTCAATTCGGCTTGCTTCAAAGCTAAATAGTTAGCCCTTAGATCTTTCTCCTTTTGGATCAACTCACTAGAGAATGGGAACTCTTGCAGATGTATCTGACAGACTTCAAGGTCCTTCTCCATTTCCATAATTCTATTCCCCACATCAGAAAAATGATTTTTATGTAAAACTTTTAGTTTGTTTTTGACAATCTTCAATTTACTGAATAGTTTATATCCTTCAGTTCCAAAAACAGGCGAATCCCAGGCTTCCTAACCAACATAATAAAGGAGGGATGCTTCGCCCAACAATTAAGGAAGCTAAACCTCTTCCTTTTAGCAGTCTCTTCAAAAATATGCACTAGGACATGAGAATGATCCGAGATCCCGGCAGGCAAATATAGTACATAGGAGTTTGGATAATCAGTAGCCCAATGGAGATTGATTAGGGCTCTATCTAGTTTTGTCCATACCCTCTAGGTAGGATCCTGATTATTCGTCCAAGTGTATTCACAACCCTGGCCAACCAAATCCTGTAAACCACCCTTACTAATACAGGTATTAAAGTCATCCATAGCGTCAGCATCAGGGACTGCTCCCCCAATTTTCTCATCTCTTTCTCTAACAATGTTAAAATCACCCACAACCAACCAACTATTAACTGCAGAGCTTAAATGTACCAGTTGCTGCCACAAATCAACCCTGCCCTTAACATCATCTAACCCATATACTATAGTAACATGGAAAGTCCTACCTGATGCAAAATGTGTCACTTCACAGTGAATAAATTGTGTATGAATCTGAAGAGGTTGTACCTTAACAGTGTTTGGATTCCAAAGGACCCAAATCCTTCCATTATAATGAGAGGAGTAATTGCATTGAACATCATAACTCTTAAATTTCCCATTGATCATTTTAACAGCCTTTTTCTCTTTAATCCTTGTTTCTAATAGACCCAAGACATCAATACCCTTTTCCCTCATAAGATTTATTACTGCATTAAGCTTGAGGGTTTCATTTGCGCCCCTAATGTTCCAGGAGCCTACTATCATGTTAAATCAGGTGGAATTGCTTCCCCTACTGGAGGGTAACCCTCCTCATTACCGACTTCTTGAAGGATATCATACCTGTTAGGAGAGACAAACCCTTTATCACAATATCCCTCTTGCTTGTCCTCCTTTTCCGAACTCATCCTAGAGCCTTTCACCTTTATCCCGCTGCATCCTTGACGCTTTACAACAGGAATGAAGACATCATCAGAACAAGAATAAGCAGCCTGACCTAGCTCAGCGCGTGCTTCATCAGACTGTCTCGAACCTGCTGAGGTACCACCTAGCAGCTGGGGTTCAGAGCTCGTCAGGCCCCCAGGAGGTTCATCCCCAAGGGGTCCTAGATGCATTACAGTTGGATTAACGGAATTCAATTCCATACCAACTGAGATACCACCTAACCCTTGAGGATCCACTTTCTTCGGAGTGTATCTCTTCTTGTGGATTTCCATGGCAGGTTTAACAGGTTTGTTCTTCCTGCAATTGGCCTTTACATGCCCTAATTTTTCACATTCAGTACAATAGAATGGAAGCCACTCATATTCAATCCGCTGCACCGATTGCCCAACAATTGGAAGATTGAGGACGATCGAGTCAGGAAGCTCCTGTGCAACATCAACCTCCACCAAAACCCTTGCAAAAGACAAGCGTTCCTTGAAGGTTGTGGTAGTATCTGCAAACATTGGAGTGCCAATCTTACTAGCCATTTTGCTCAATACTGTCTCTGTCCATAGATATGGATCGAGATCAGGGAAAAGCACCCAAGTTGGAACCACTGAAATTCGATCCATTTCCATTGAAAAAAGAGGACTCCATTGTTTTAGAACCAGAGAATTCTTCCCACACATCCAAGGTCCACCTCGGAGGATAGTATCCATGGCTTCCTTAGACGTAAATCGGAATGAAAACCAACCCTTCTTGAAATACTGAACAGTAGGCAAAGTTACGTGGTTCCAAAATTTTCCCACGAAATCCTGGATTTGTTTGAGTGTAGGTCGTGCCCCAAGAACATTGCCCATTAGAGTGTAACGCCAGAACTATAATTCATCTTCAAAATCATCTACAACAATGTCAATTTCAGTTGAGTCCGCACTGTTCTTATCGAAGAACAATCCCATTCCCCTCTTCGTATCTTTAGCCTTATGGACCCAAGACAAGTTAGAAGGATTCTTGGAGGAATCAGAATCAGACGTTTTCTTGAGAATTTCGTCCGTCGTAGCCTTATCCATGTTTTCCCCCAATTCGATTGCAGAAGAATTCTTCATTAATTCATCAGAATTTTGAACAAGTACCTTATTAGTTTCAGCCGAGGACGCTCCAATTGAATTCTTGGCAGCTTTAAAAGCTGAATTGATAAGGTCATTAATGGAGGGACTCCCCTGTTTCTCTAACATATGGGTTTCTGTTAATTCCGAAGTAGTGCCTCCATTGCTGTTTTTCTCCATACCAATAGCTTCCTGATGATCCTGTGCTTCGAGTCGTGCCTTAGTTTTGGGTGGTCTCCCTCTTCCCCGACCTGTGCCCACCGTGCTCATAGTCATCAATGGCGTTCGTGATCGCAATTCGAGAGAGATTTCTATCTCTAGAATCGAGGAGAGAGATTTCTCTTAATGATTAATTATTATTATTGGGTATTTACTCGAAATTCATTATTAACTTTGTGATTTAGGATAATTAATTTGGATTGATCACCTAGATTGTTCTCTTAAATCTATTGTTAATAGATAATAATTTTGATTAGGTTACAGCTTACTGGTCTAATCTTTGTTGTTAGAATTTTGAGTAATAATTTCGTCTTATAGAGTTGCAGCTTTCTGGTTCCATAAGACCTAATTGATTGGTGTTCTTAATGCGATTAAATTTATTGACTTGATACGTGCTTACATGGTTGAGTCGATATAATTTAGTTATGATTAAACTTGCGTGGTTAACGGAGTTTAACGAGTAAGAAAGATAAAACTGTTAATTTACTTGCTTACAAGGGATTAAATAGTTACCGATCTATTTGAGTCTAATTAATTGAATCGATGATTAACCCGACTATATCATATATTACATGTCTCGAATATTGTTATGATTAATTATTTATTTATGGTGATGTTTTATTTTATTTTATTTTTATTATTATTTTTTAAACCAACAAAAAAACCCCCCTTTTATATATTTATACTATTAAATAATAAATCGTCTTAGATAATAACGTCAGTCTCTGTGGGATCGACCTCTACTTACCCTATCTACCGTAGAGTTAGTAGTGTTTATAAATTTAATTTTGATTGCGGAAACGACACACATCAAATTTTGGCGCCGTTGCCGGGGATTGATTGTTTATTGTCTTAGTCGTTATCTTCTTCTTATTACCCTTATTATTATTACTAGTATATTTTTGTTTTATTAGTTGAGTCGGCTTAGGTGCCTCCCTGAGTTTCGCAACCTTTGTAAGGGGATGTTAATAGTGTCGGTTGCCCAAAAAAAATCTTTAATTTATTAATTTGATTATTATAGTTTTTTTTATTATTATTTTTTTCCCTATCGATGATATGTGTGTTCTGTTTCCTTTGTGCTACACTTCCTCGATCATTGTTATATTTTGCATAGTGTAAAAGGACTTTTGAGTTGGTGTCGGGTTGATTATTTCGCTTGGAGCATGGAAAACAAGGGAGCAATGATATTTTTGGCGTCCAAGTAACATGATATCACCAACTACCGAATAATTGGAATCCGCTAAGTCCCTTCACCCTCTTATTATATGCTTAATGTTTAAGTTCTCAATGTCTATGTTTGACAATGAGGACGATGTCGAGTTTAAGTGTGGGGGAGTGGTTAATTCTTACGGAAAAAAAGATGAAAAAGTTAATTCTTTTGGAAAAAACAAATTTGGAATTTTTTTTAAAAAATGGAGCTTATTGTTTAAAAAAAACCTTTTGTTTTTATTCGACTAACTAGAATAGGAAAGTCGACGACAAATTCTAATCTAATTTTTTTTTTCAAAAAAAAAAAATATTAACTAACTTTAACTGTTACTAACTTAAAAATTCGTTTTTGTATATGCATTTATTTTTCCTCCTGATTAGACTTGGATTAATTAATTTGATAATAGATGGTATTTTAAGTCTCTTTTAAATTTAAGTTACAAATAAATTATAAAGAATACCACTTGTTTAGCTACTTTAACTACTTTTTTTTCGTTGACTCTAGAGGTACAGGAGGTAAGCCGGTCTTCTTTTAATTAATTTACTTTAGTAGGTGACTCCTAATTAGGGCTATAAGAAAGATTAGATGCCTCAAAAGTGAGTGAGTCGGTCTTGTGACTCGAGTTAGTAAATCCGAGGGGAACCTAGTTCTAACGGGATTGAGAGAATGCCTAATGCCTTGTTCGAAAGGGCGGGAGTCATTGGTTGAAAGCTCGCTACATGGGTCACTCGATCTTGGAAAAAAAAATTAAATTTTTTTTTAAAAAAAATCAAACGAAAAAAGAAAGAAAAAAATCATACGGAAAAAAATAGAGAAAAAAAGAAAAATAAATAAGAGCGGAAAAATGAGACGAGGTGTCTAGTTTGCCTTATATGCTCAGGAGAACGATCCTCGTACTGAACTGGTAATAGGAATGTACAGAAACTAGATCCCCTTCCCCTAAGACCTTAAACTGCTGAAACCCGTCTTCTTGAGTCAATTCTTACGCAATTTTTATGAAGGTAGTTAGATAAGTGGGAAGGATAATGAGTTTATTTCTAATTTAGATTTAGAAGCGATTTAAAATATTATATGTTGTTAAATTAATTAATTGAATAGTTTATAGTGGAGGATAAATTTATGTATATATTACTTTCTAATCTAACTCGTAGTTTGTTTTGTTAACTTTACTAATTTACTAACTTATAAAATATTTTTAGTTTGTCGTCGGTTGTACCTACTTTGGTTGGTCTAACATGATTTTAAGGGTAATGTTTTGGTTCTTCGTTTTAGCTCGTGAGTTCTCATTGTCGAGGACGACAATGGACTAAGTGTGGGGGAATTTGATAAGTCGATATTTATGCGTGTTTTTACCCCTTTAATATTATTATATTGATGTCGTCTTTGTATTATTTGAGCTAAACGTCATAACTTTAGTAACTTTTGATATATTACCGGTCTTATATTATTTTTGGTGTAAAATTGGGTATTTAATATATATTTTAATTAATTAAAATATATACATGGAAAAGACTACCAAAAATAGTATTTATGTTTGCAGGTCTGTCTTAAGATGACAATATCTCACTCATACGATGTCAGAAAAATACGATTCAAGATGCGATGTAAAGCTAAATTCGAGATGAACAACTTTGTTGAAGAGAGCAAAATCAAGTTCCATCATCTAATGGGTCGAAATCAAGCTTAAAATCATCAGCCCATTATAGAAAAATAAGGAAAGAAAATCCGGTGACAAAAAAAGGAAAGAAGAAGATCATTTAATTAAGGAAAGAATAAATTCACCGAGAACAAATTAACACTATAAAAGAAGACATTAGATCTTTAAGGAGAAAAAAAAAGACAGAACAAGGAGCAGAACACACACATAGGAATAGGGCGAAGGCCTTGGCCTTCATGGCCAAGGTCGGTACAAATTCAACCGGATTTTAATGCGGGACGCTATCAATTCAACTCCTAATTTATTTAACGGTTGTATCTATCTATCTTATTTAGTTTATTTATTGTTTAATTAGTTATTTAGTTTAATCTTTCAGTTATTCGAACATGTAATGTATTGATTATTGTCAATGAGTTATGAGATTGTTATTGTTTTAACGTTTAATTAGTACTTTGATATTCGTATGAAATTCACGATTACTGTTGTTTTCATGTTTATTAATTTAGCCTGATCACCTAGATTATTTACATGAGTCGATTGTTAAATTAATAGTGTTTTAAATTAGGTTGCAGCTTACTGGTCTAATTTAACTACTAGAATTTTGTATGATAATTGAGTTATATTTAATTGCAGTTTTCTGGTTCTATATAATTCAATTGATTGGTGTTCTTAATGCGATTAAATTTATTGACTTGATACGTGCTTACATGGTTGAGTTGATATAATTTAGTTAGGATTAGACTTGCGTGGTTAACGGAGTTTAACGAGTAAGAAAGATAAAACTGTTAATTTACTTGCTTACAAGGGATTAAATAGTTACCGATCTATTTGAGTCTAATTAAATGAATCGATGATTAAACCGACTATATCATATATTGCATGTCTCGAATATTGTTATGATTAATTATTTATTTATGGTGATGTTTTATTTTATTTTATTTTTATTATTATTTTTTAAACCAACAAAAAAAACCCCCCTTTTATATATTTATACTATTAAATAATAAATCGTCTTAGATAATAACGTCAGTCTCTGTGGGATCGACCTCTACTTACCCTATCTACCGTAGAGTTAGTAGTGTTTATAAATTTAATTTTGATTGCGGAAACGACACGCGTCAATAAACGAGATATTTGTCCACTCAATAGCGACATAAATCATGAACGACAAAGTCGATATTGAACCAAAGTCCGTCAACGAGTGTCGAAAAAGACATGATTGGCCAAAATGGGAAGAAGCAATGAAGGCAGAATTAAAGTCTTTTGAGAAAAGAGGAGTTTTCGGCCCGGTAAGTCGAATATCAAAGAATGTAAAACCTGTAGGACATAAGTGGGTTTTCACTAGAAAAAGAAATGAGAAAAATGAAATTGTAAGGTACAAAGCAAGACTTGTTGCACAAGGTTTCTCGCAGAAGCCGGGAATAGATTATGAGGAAACATATTCGCCTGTAGTTGATGCAACAACCCTAAGATTCTTAACCGGACTCGCGGTATCCAGAGGATTACATATGCGTCTTATGGACGTAGTGACGGCATATTTATATGGGTCACTTGACACCGATATCTACATGAAAATCCCCGAGGGAGTATCAATGCCAAGGGATCACAATCCTAAACTCCCCCGTGAGATGCTTTGTGTAAAACTTCAGAAATCCTTGTATGGATTAAAACAGTCTGGAAGGATGTGGTATAATCGATTAAAAGAGTACCTTACAAAAGAAGGTTACAAAAATGATCCCATCATCTCATGTGTTTTCATTAGAAAAACAACGACCGGTTTTACAATCATTGCGGTATATGTTGATGATTTAAATATCATCGGAACGGCAGATGAGCTTGAAGCTACTGCAAAATACCTAATGAAAGAATTCGAAATGAAAGATCTTGGACTGACAAAGTTCTGCCTCAGCCTGCAAATTGAACACCTCGAGGACGGGATACTTATCCATCAAGAGAATTACATGCAGACAGTTATACAAAGATTTGGAATGGCTAGATCGCACCCCCTAAGTTCTCCAATGGTCGTTCGAACTCTTAGTATTGAAAAGGATGAATTTCGACCACGAGAAGAAAATGAAGATATCCTAGGAGCTGAGGTACCATATCTTAGTGTAATAGGCGCACTAATGTACTTGGCAAATAACACTCGACCAGACATAGCTTTTTCAGTCAACCTATTGGCAAGATTTAGTGCATCACCCACTAAGAGGCACTGGAATGGAGTTAAACATCTGTTAAGATATCTTCAAGGAACCCAGGACTTGGGTCTGTTCTACCCTAGAAGGAAAGATGCTACATTGATTGGATATGCAGATGTTGGATACTTATCAGACCCACACAAGGCAAAATCACAAACGGGGTATGTTTTCACATATGGTGGCACGGCCATTTCCTGGAAGTCAACAAAGCAAACTTTGACTGCAACATCATCAAATCAAACAGAACTAATTGTGCTCTACGAGGCTTGTAGGGAATGTGTATGGTGAGGTTCATGATACAACACATCGAAAACGAATGTGAAATTAAGACAAGTGATCAACCAACCACAATATATGAAGACAATACTGCATGCGTTGCCCAAGTGAAAGGAGGCTATATCAAAGGAGATAGGACTAAACACATAGCACCAAAGTTCTTCTTCGCACATGATCTGTAAGAACAAGGCGTAGTTAACATCCAACAAATTCGTTCAGACGAAAATTTAGCAGATTTATTAACAAAATCATTGCCATCAAAGCAATTCCAAAAACTTGTTCGCTAGATCGGAATCTGTCGATTGAAGGACAAATGTTGAATTAAGGGGGAGTATTAGATATGCTGCACTCTTTTTTCCTTCGTTAGGTTTTATCCCACCGGGTTTTACTGACAGGGTTTTTAATGAGGCAGCATCATCCAACACTACGATCCATATGGGTGATATTTTCAAGGGGGAGTGTTGAACAACATCAGTGTGAAAATATCAGCCCACGATTTCCTCTGCAAAACATCCCACCACCCATATCTTAAACAGTAGTTATGGAAGAAATCCCTTCCATATCCAGAACAGTAGTTATGGAAGAAATTCCTTCCAAACACCAACTATGTACACAGTATATATGTAGTATAAATACATGATCCAATGAATGAGAATGAAACACACTTACTCTCAATCCTTACTCTCAATCTTTCTCTTTCAGTATTTATTTTCAACACTTATTATATTCTTGGAGATATAGAAAGTATTGTATAGAAAGTAATATTGTTACTAGATATAGAAAATAATATGAGATTAAAATTGTAGTATATAAAAAGAGTTGTATGGGTTGGAAATCAATAAGAAAATCAGAGATATAATTCTTCTCAGAAACTCTAGAATTTATCACCTATAATTTTTAAACAAACCGCATGGAAAATCTAAGAGAATATCTTTGATTTTCTTTCCTTTACCTTTGTTTCCGATGTTTATTCTCTTTCTCTTTCCCGTTATAACACTCTAGTTACGATATGTTAATGTCTTAAGTATTAGCAATATCTGATGAAGATAAAGTAGTTACAGTAACTACGAGTATTACTTTTTTTAATCTTCAGGGTGCGTTTGAATAAAGAGATATGAAAAGAAATGGAGAAGAGGGAAAGGGAGGGAGATCATATCATTTGTTTAGATAGCAAAATGAGGGTGAAAGGATTCGGAGGGGGAGGGAACATAGATCCCTCCATTTCCCTCCTCAAAATTAGACCTGATAAATGGGTCAACCGAATTGGGTTCGGGTCAGGGTAGCTTCAGGTCCGGTCATTTTCGGGTTATAAATATCAGGTTGACTTCGGATCAAGTCGGATTATTTCGGGTTTTTGTCGTTTTTTGGGTTTGCTATTTTTAACTTTTTTAGGGATATCGACACGTTTTTATAATAATAGTCGAGTTAGTTTCGGTCTAGGTCCCGTCTATTTGGGTTACGAGTCAAACTCGAATTTTCAATTTGGGTGTCGGGTTCGGGTTGGTTTATTCGGGTTCGGTCATTCGGATTGGATCAGTTTTGTCAGGTCTATTCAAAAGTCAAATCATTATCCCACCTAAAAACGCAAGATTTGGAGACAACTGTAACAGCCCTAAATTTTCGCGACCAAAATAAAAGAATAAAATAGGAAAATTTAAAGCCGTTACTCCGCATTTAGCTCACAAGGCCAAATGCAAGGCAAAAGAATAGTATAAAAATTAAAAGAAATATAAATCTGATAAATAATTAAATGAAAACGTTGCAGCGGAAGACTTAAGTCCCACAAAATCCAAAACGGTTTAAAACAACTTCAACACAAAATTTAACATAAATATAAATAGTTTGGAGTTAAACGTTAAATAATAAAATTCTTCCTCGCTCAGCTTCCCGAACCAAATGCACCCATGCAGCATATTAATTGTACCTATCAACTGTACCCAAAACACAAATAGGTACAGGTTCCAGCGGGGGAACGACCCAAAACAAAGGACGTCAGCAAAGCTGAGTAAAATATATTATATTGAAAACGTAAAACAATAATTATAATTTGTAGTAAACTGAAATCAGAGTTAAATATCATTGTCTCAATACCAAACCAAAAGTACTGTGAAGACAGTAGTCAAAACCAAATTCAACCAAAATATATTGTTTCCACCTGTGTGCCAAGGTCCTACCCTTTTGCACGATCTAGAGGTACCACCTATGGTTAGCTAGACTTACTATAGTGCGCACTACTCACATTTGGGCAGTCAGTAGGATGAGACTGCCAAAGGAGAAAGTCTAACTACCTAGCAAGTGGGGGGCCGGAAAACCCCACTTAACACAACTCGGGCCAAGAGTTCAGTTTCGGGACGAAATCCCAGGGACTTCTCAAACGCACCTTAACCTCATAGACCAACAGAGCTCCCAGAGTCTGTTATAACCACCAAAAATTGTACCAAAATAATACCAATATATGTGACTTGTGTCACAAAATTCCAATATCCAAAATATTACAAAAATATCGTAAAATTTCACCATTGACAAAATAATTATAAAACCGTTTCAAAAATATAATTTAAACCAAACATGCTCTTTACTTAAAGGTGAAAAGGTCAAAACGTCCTTACCTCTCAAGACGGTCAATCCAGCTAATACTAATCCAAAAATTCTCTCTCCTCGAATCCACAGACTACAAATAATATAAATGGTTCAATAACTTAACCCTCCAACTTACTAATATCAAGACGGTATTAACTCAACGTACAAATCTACCAAGATAAGATGCTCTCGTCTTTCTAGCTTAAGTAGGAAAACAAAACATCCCAATAAACTTTTAATCAACTACGATCAAAGTCATATAGTTGTAAACTAAGCATCAACATCACCTTCGTACACTGGACATGTAAACTCCCACCTTTACATCACTTAAAATAAGTAGCATCAACTACTGCACACTTAAAATAAATTTGCATCACCCTCTTACCCAAAAACACAATACATACGAGACTCACAATTCTATCTCACGCCCTTAACAGATTATCCCTTAACAATATAGGTAAATTTAGGAATTTAGCAAGAAGACATGTCTTATTCAAATTGATCCATAATTTAATCCAATAAAGACTCACACCACATCCCGACAGTGACGATGGTAATAAAGCACCAAGACCACGGCTTTTAGAAAGAAAGAATCGAGACTTAGAATATTTAGACATGAATTATCCCAAAATTTATAGTTAAGAAATAAAGAGATTAGTTTATTAAAGTACTTACAATTTTAATGAAGACGGGTGTAAAACGTGTTGGCGTAAACAAAGATGAAGGATTGATTTTACGACACCGATCGATTGGCTACAACAGGAAGCAAGGCAAAAAGAAGAGGAGGAAGAAGTGTGGCGGCAGTGGGGTGTGAAAGAAAAAGAAAATAAGGGTGATGGGAAACAAGGTCTACGGGTGGGGGTTTAAATAGGTTAAGGTTTCCTTTTTTTTTTTTTTTTTTTGTATTTGACTCGAAGTCCAACCCGTCAATTTGTAAACTAACCTTCCACTTTAATAAAATCAAAATCGATTTATTATAAGACGACTCAAATACTTTAATTTTATGACGACATTAAAATATTTTTTTTTTTCCAATTTAATGACCCGATTTAAATAAAATAGAAAAATAACACCTTATGAATGACTCGGAAAATAACGAGGTATTACAGACTTCCCTCCTTAAAACAAAACTTCGTCCTCGAAGTTTAAACTCATCCTCTAAAATAAAGTCTCACCTTACTCACGAATGTCCAAAATGATCCGCTCACTCCATATATCCAAAATTCACCAAAATTCTTCATATACGTCCAAAATAAATCATTTACCACATATATCCAAAATCCGTCAAATTAAATACACAACCTTAATAATATCTCACATTTCTAATTTCCTCAAAAATCAAAGAGCACCTAATTCCTCAAATTTTAAAGTATACAACTTCACCATCACCTAAATCCACAAGATAAGATCACCTAATTCCATAAGATAATACCAAAATTCGAAATCACCACAATTCATATACTCCTCTAAGGTAAAGTATAACTTGCCAAGTTAAGAGCATGTCGGACAAAAATATTTAAATTATTTCAAAATTTTGAAAATCACAAGTTCAACCATTTTCCATATGCGTAATGCACAAAATCAATCAATCAATCAAATAAGTGCGGTTAGCACTACCAAATCAACAATATGTGCGTTGAGCACGAAATCACCAATATGTGCGTTGAGCACAAACAAACCACAAATATGTATAACCAAGTAATAACAAATAACCAATGATATTGTGCTTATTAAATATCAACGATAGCCAAAATATTCATATTTGTAACCAATAAACATAGAATAACAAGGAATCACACAAGGACATCCTTAGTTTACCACAAAAACAAGTAGTCGTACATATTTCTACCCACCTTTAAATAAAGCTTCGTACTCGAAGCACGAAAAATTTACCTTAGGCAAAAAGATGGCGGTATCTTTGGCTCAAGTTTCTCCCAAAATATTGGAACACATATGTTTGTTACCTAATATAATAACCTTTGAAATCCAATGAAGTCCTACCACATAATATATATATATATAAGCATCAGCAAGTTGCTTCTTCTCTCACATATCCTTCATGGGAATAAAATGTGCTTTCTTAGTTAATCTATTTATTATAATCCAAATCATATTATTACCTTCCTCCGACCTTAACAACCCAACTATAAAATCCATAAAGATTAAACTCCACTTCCACTCGGAATCTCCTAAAGGATCTAACTCATACTCCAAGCATCAGCCACCACATTGGCTTTTCTTACCTGATATTGAATCTCGATCTTATAGTCCTCAATCAAATCCAACCAGCATCTTTATCTCACGATTAGCTCCTAATGGGTAAATATATATCTTAAAATTTACGATCATAAAAACCTTAAAAGGTACACCAAACAGATAATGTCTCCAAATTTCTAAGGCAACTACTACGGCTGCTTAGTCTAGATCACAAGTAGGGTAATTTTCTTCATAAAGGTTCAACTGCCTAAATTCATAAGCAATCACTTTCTTATTCTACTGAAAAACACTAACTAATAATGCATAGGTATCAACTTCAGAAACTTCATTTCCATCCGGTAAGGCCAATCCTAAAGTAGTGATCGATTTTTCCTTTAAAATTCGAAACGATTCCTCACACCTCTCATCCCAATGAAATTTTACGGCTTTCTACGTCAGTGCAGTCATTAATCTATCTATTTTGGAAAAATCCTTCACAAATCTCTTATAGTAACCAGCTAAGCCCAAAAGTTACGAATTTCAGCCACAGATTCCGGGTTAGGTCACTCCTTAACAACCTTATTTAGCAGGATCTACTGATACTCCATCCTTAAATATAATATTCCCCAAAATTACTCGTACCAGCCAAAATCACACCTCAAAACTTTAGCAAATACTATTTTCCTCTCAAAATGTCTAAGATAATTCGTAAATGTTCCTCATTCTTCTCTTCATTCTTTGAATAAATACTATGTCATCAATGAATATCACAACAAATTTATCTAGGTAAGTCCTCAAAGTTCGGTTCATCTAAGTCCATAAACAAATCAGGTGCACTAGTCAACCCAAAAACCCTCTTAAAAATCATAATCACTAATAAAAAAAAGACACATCCGTATAAACCCTCTTATAGTTTACTAAGTCCCCACATGACGTGGCAAAATCATAATCCACAATTTCACTAGATTTAACATTCATTTTATCCACAAACTTAGTCGAAATAAAAGAGTGAGATGCACCAAAATCAAATAAAATATGAGCTAAAATAGTATTCACTAGAAAATTACCCGAAACGATGTCTGTGTTTTCGGCTTCCTCCCTATTCATGACATAGAGCTTCCCAGTAGGCTTTTTGCTATTCTGTGCAGCATTTAGTTGGCCCGCGGGTTTACTAGCTGTGGTAGTGGTCTGAGTTGGAGCTGGATTCCTAAAATTATTGTTAGTTGCGGACCTACCAAAATTCTGTGTGTTCCCCTGACTCCCAAATCGGTTATTCTGATTCACACTAGCACTAGTAGATTGCGTAGCATGAGGTTTCCCCGCCTTCTTGTTCCTACACTCGAATTCTTGATGTCCTAACTTCCCGCACCAGTAGCATGTCACCTTATTTCCCTGACAGTCAACGCCTGGGTGATCTCCCTTGCATAACTTACAGTAGTAATGTGGGGTAAAGTCATTAGTTGTTCCCTGATTACCTCTCCAGCTATTACCTTCTTCCTTCCCATTCCCTCCAAAAGATCGGGGCTTGTGTTGGTTGTTATTATTAGTATTGAAATTCCGTCTCTTCGTTGGGGTGTCAGATTGACTCCCCTGAAACTCCCTCTTCTTAGTCCCAGTACTTACCATCTCAACCTCCATCTTTTGATTACTCTTTTCAATATTAACAGCCCTAGCATAAATATCTCTTAATGAAGTGAATGTCTCTCCAGCAAACCTACCCTTAATCTTCCAATGTAATTTATCCTCAAACCTAGATGCTTTAATCCCCTCAGTTGGCACTAGCTCCTTAGCAAAACGACTAAGTTCAACAAATTTATTATAAAAGTCTTTCACACTCATCTCATCGGTTTGTTTTAGGTCTCCAAATTCAGCTAATTTTTGATGTTTCACATGTTCTGGGAAAAATTCTGCTTCTAATATTTCCTTAAGAGTATCCCAGTCTTTATCATATAATGTATGTGTGCCATTAGGATTTCTTCTTCTAATTGGTTTCATAAAGTCCTCTTTCACAGTCTGCCACCAAATATCCGCATCTTCTTTCAGATAGAAGACAGCGATCCTAGCCTGAAATTCATGTGGACAACCTACAGCTAGAAAAATTTTCTCCATCTCCCTAACCCAATTATTTAGTTCATTAGGATCCCCTTTCCCAGTAAAAGTCGGCGGTTTCTTCTTCTGTACCGCTTCAGACATTCCAGCAACAGTGGGTGTAGGATCATTCTCATTCTCATTCTCAACTCTATCATTCATATTCTGGGTGACAGTGGTCATTTGTTGCACAGCTTGGAGAAGAGCTGCATTCTGAGCTATCAATTGTGCCATCATAGCGACCATATCATTGTTTTCATTTTCTCTTCGTGGAGGCATTGTTACTATAGATATAAATAATACTCTATTAAGTTCAAGCATAAGAAAGTTCAATCACAAATATTAATGTAAGTAGCATTCATCAGTATCACAGTTCAATTAAGCAAAGATATTAATAATACTAAACCATGACAAGTATAAATATATATAGATATAAATAACATAATTCATGCGTATGCAATGCACCCAATCCACCCAAACACTCTCGGTTTATAAAGAAAGATTTTTGTTTTGTTTTTTTTTTTTTTAAAGTAGTAAAAGTTTTTTTTTTTTTTTAAACCATTTCAAATTTTGCAAAACTTTTCGGAAAGACCTATTGCTCTGATACCAACTGTAACAGCCCTAAATTTTCGCGACCAAAATAAAAGAATAAAATAGGAAAATTTAAAGCCGTTACTCCGCATTTAGCTCACAAGACCAAATGCAAGGCAAAAGAATAGTATAAAAATTAAAAGAAATATAAATCTGATAAATAATTAAATGAAAACGTTGCAGCGGAAGACTTAAGTCCCACAAAATCCAAAACGGTTTAAAACAACTTCAACACAAAATTTAACATAAATATAAATAGTTTGGAGGTAAACGTTAAATAATAAAATTCTTCCTCGCTCAGCTTCCCGAACCAAATGCACCCATGCAGCATATTAATTGTACCTATCAACTGTACCCAAAACACAAATAGGTACAGGTTCTAGCGGGGGAACGACCCAAAACAAAGGACGTCAGCAAAGCTGAGTAAAATATATTATATTGAAAACGTAAAACAATAATTATAATTTGTAGTAAACTGAAATCAGAGTTATATATCATTGTCTCAATACCAAACCAAAAGTACTGTGAAGACAGTAGTCAAAACCAAATTCAACCAAAATATATTGTTTCCACCTGTGTGCCAAGGTCCTACCCTTTTGCACGATCTAGTGGTACCACCTATGGTTAGCTAGACTTACTATAGTGCGCACTACTCACATTTGGGCAGTCAGTAGGATGAGGCTGCCAAAGGAGAAAGTCTAACTACCTAGCAAGTGGGGGCCGGAAAACCCCACTTAACACAACTCGGGCCAGGAGTTCAGTTTCGGGACGAAATCCCAGGGACGTCTCAAACGCACCTTAACCTCATAGACCAACAGAGCTCCCAGAGTTTGTTATAACCACCAAAAATTGTACCAAAATAATACCAATATATGTGACTTGTGTAACAAAATTCCAATATCCAAAATATTACAAAAATATCCTAAAATTTCACCATTGACAAAATAATTATAAAACCGTTTCAAAAATATAATTTAAACCAAACATGCTCTTTACTTAAAGGTGAAAAGGTCAAAACGTCCTTACCTCTCAAGACGGTCAATCCAGCTAATACTAATCCAAAAATTCTCTCTCCTCGAATCCACAGACTACAAATAATATAAATGGTTCAATAACTTAACCCTCCAACTTACTAATATCAAGACGGTATTAACTCAACGTACAAATCTACCAAGATAAGATGCTCTCGTCTTTCTAGCTTAAGTAGGAAAACTAAACATCCCAATAAACTTTTAATCAACTACGATCAAAGTCATATAGTTGTAAACTAAGCATCAACATCACCTTCCTACACTGGACATGTCAACTCCCACCTTTAAATCACTTAAAATAAGTAGCATCAACTACTGCACACTTAAAATAAATTTGCATCACCCTCTTACCCAAAAACACAATACATACGAGACTCACAATTCTATCTCACGCCCTTAACAGATTATCCCTTAACAATATAGGTAAATTTAGGAATTTAGCAAGAAGACATGTCTTATTCAAATTGATCCATAATTTAATCCAATAAAGACTCACACCACATCCCGACAGTGACGATGGTAATAAAGCACCAAGACCACGGCTTTTAGAAAGAAAGAATCGAGACTTAGAATATTTAGACATGAATTATCCCAAAATTTATAGTTAAGAAATAAAGAGATTAGTTTATTAAAGTACTTACAATTTTAATGAAGACGGGTGTAAAACGTGTTGGCGTAAACAAAGATGAAGGATTGATTTTACGACACCGATCGATTGGCTACAACAGGAAGCAAGGCAAAAAGAAGAGGAGGAAGAAGTGTGGCGGCAGTGGGGTGTGAAAGAAAAAGAAAATAAGGGTGATGGGAAACAAGGTCTACGGGTGGGGGTTTAAATAGGTTAAGGTTTCCTTTTTTTTTTTTTTTTTGTATTTGACTCGAAGTCCAACCCGTCAATTTGTAAACTAACCTTCCACTTTAATAAAATCAAAATCGATTTATTATAAGACGACTCAAATACTTTAATTTTATGACGACATTAAAATATTTTTTTTTTTTCCAATTTAATGACCCGATTTAAATAAAATAGAAAAATAACACCTTATGAATGACTCGGAAAATAACGAGGTATTACAGACTTCCCTCCTTAAAACAAAACTTCGTCCTCGAAGTTTAAACTCATCCTCTAAAATAAAGTCTCACCTTACTCACGAATGTCCAAAATGATCCGCTCACTCCATATATCCAAAATTCACCAAAATTCTTCATATACGTCCAAAATAAATCATTTACCACATATATCCAAAATCCGTCAAATTAAATACACAACCTTAATAATATCTCACATTTCTAATTTCCTCAAAAATCAAAGAGCACCTAATTCCTCAAATTTTAAAGTATACAACTTCACCATCACCTAAATCCACAAGATAAGATCACCTAATTCCATAAGATAATACCAAAATTCGAAATCACCACAATTCACATACTCCTCTAAGGTAAAGTATAACTTGCCAAGTTAAGAGCATGTCGGACAAAAATATTTAAATTATTTCAAAATTTTGAAAATCACAAGTTCAACCATTTTCCATATGCGTAATGCACAAAATCAATCAATCAATCAAATAAGTGCGGTTAGCACTACCAAATCAACAATATGTGCGTTGAGCACGAAATCACCAATATGTGCGTTGAGCACAAACAAACCACAAATATGTATAACCAAGTAATAACAAATAACCAATGATATTGTGCTTATTAAATATCAACGATAGCCAAAATATTCATATTTGTAACCAATAAACATAGAATAACAAGGAATCACACAAGGACATCCTTAGTTTACCACAAAAACAAGTAGTCGTACATATTTCTACCCACCTTTAAATAAAGCTTCGTACTCGAAGCACGAAAAATTTACCTTAGGCAAAAAGATGGCGGTATCTTTGGCTCAAGTTTCTCCCAAAATATTGGAACACATATGTTTGTTACCTAATATAATAACCTTTGAAATCCAATGAAGTCCTACCACATAATATATATATATATATAAGCATCAGCAAGTTGCTTCTTCTCTCACATATCCTTCATGGGAATAAAATGTGCTTTCTTAGTTAATCTATTTATTATAATCCAAATCATATTATTACCTTCCTCCGACCTTAACAACCCAACTATAAAATCCATAAAGATTAAACTCCACTTCCACTCGGAATCTCCTAAAGGATCTAACTCATACTCCAAGCATCAGCCACCACATTGGCTTTTCTTACCTGATATTGAATCTCGATCTTATAGTCCTCAATCAAATCCAACCAGCATCTTTATCTCACGATTAGCTCCTAATGGGTAAATATATATCTTAAAATTTACGATCATAAAAACCTTAAAAGGTACACCAAACAGATAATGTCTCCAAATTTCTAAGGCAACTACTACGGCTGCTTAGTCTAGATCACAAGTAGGGTAATTTTCTTCATAAAGGTTCAACTGCCTAAATTCATAAGCAATCACTTTCTTATTCTACTGAAAAACACTAACTAATAATGCATAGGTATCAACTTCAGAAACTTCATTTCCATCCGGTAAGGCCAATCCTAAAGTAGTGATCGATTTTTCCTTTAAAATTCGAAACGATTCCTCACACCTCTCATCCCAATGAAATTTTACGGCTTTCTACGTCAGTGCAGTCATTAATCTATCTATTTTGGAAAAATCCTTCACAAATCTCTTATAGTAACCAGCTAAGCCCAAAAGTTACGAATTTCAGCCACAGATTCCGGGTTAGGTCACTCCTTAACAACCTTATTTAGCAGGATCTACTGATACTCCATCCTTAAATATAATATTCCCCAAAATTACTCGTACCAGCCAAAATCACACCTCAAAACTTTAGCAAATACTATTTTCCTCTCAAAATGTCTAAGATAATTCGTAAATGTTCCTCATTCTTCTCTTCATTCTTTGAATAAATACTATGTCATCAATGAATATCACAACAAATTTATCTAGGTAAGTCCTCAAAGTTCGGTTCATCTAAGTCCATAAACAAATCAGGTGCACTAGTCAACCCAAAAACCCTCTTAAAAATCATAATCACTAATAAAAAAAAGACACATCCGTATAAACCCTCTTATAGTTTACTAAGTCCCCACATGACGTGGCAAAATCATAATCCACAATTTCACTAGATTTAACATTCATTTTATCCACAAACTTAGTCGAAATAAAAGAGTGAGATGCACCAAAATCAAATAAAATATGAGCTAAAATAGTATTCACTAGAAAATTACCCGAAACGATGTCTGTGTTTTCGGCTTCCTCCCTATTCATGACATAGAGCTTCCCAGTAGGCTTTTTGCTATTCTGTGCAGCATTTAGTTGGCCCGCGGGTTTACTAGCTGTGGTAGTGGTCTGAGTTGGAGCTGGATTCCTAAAATTATTGTTAGTTGCGGACCTACCAAAATTCTGTGTGTTCCCCTGACTCCCAAATCGGTTATTCTGATTCACACTAGCACTAGTAGATTGCGTAGCATGAGGTTTCCCCGCCTTCTTGTTCCTACACTCGAATTCTTGATGTCCTAACTTCCCGCACCAGTAGCATGTCACCTTATTTCCCTGACAGTCAACGCCTGGGTGATCTCCCTTGCATAACTTACAGTAGTAATGTGGGGTAAAGTCATTAGTTGTTCCCTGATTACCTCTCCAGCTATTACCTTCTTCCTTCCCATTCCCTCCAAAAGATCGGGGCTTGTGTTGGTTGTTATTATTAGTATTGAAATTCCGTCTCTTCGTTGGGGTGTCAGATTGACTCCCCTGAAACTCCCTCTTCTTAGTCCCAGTACTTACCATCTCAACCTCCATCTTTTGATTACTCTTTTCAATATTAACAGCCCTAGCATAAATATCTCTTAATGAAGTGAATGTCTCTCCAGCAAACCTACCCTTAATCTTCCAATGTAATTTATCCTCAAACCTAGATGCTTTAATCCCCTCAGTTGGCACTAGCTCCTTAGCAAAACGACTAAGTTCAACAAATTTATTATAAAAGTCTTTCACACTCATCTCATCGGTTTGTTTTAGGTCTCCAAATTCAGCTAATTTTTGATGTTTCACATGTTCTGGGAAAAATTCTGCTTCTAATATTTCCTTAAGAGTATCCCAGTCTTTATCATATAATGTATGTGTGCCATTAGGATTTCTTCTTCTAATTGGTTTCATAAAGTCCTCTTTCACAGTCTGCCACCAAATATCCGCATCTTCTTTCAGATAGAAGACAGCGATCCTAGCCTGAAATTCATGTGGACAACCTACAGCTAGAAAAATTTTCTCCATCTCCCTAACCCAATTATTTAGTTCATTAGGATCCCCTTTCCCAGTAAAAGTCGGCGGTTTCTTCTTCTGTACCGCTTCAGACATTCCAGCAACAGTGGGTGTAGGATCATTCTCATTCTCATTCTCAACTCTATCATTCATATTCTGGGTGACAGTGGTCATTTGTTGCACAGCTTGGAGAAGAGCTGCATTCTGAGCTATCAATTGTGCCATCATAGCGACCATATCATTGTTTTCATTTTCTCTTCGTGGAGGCATTGTTACTATAGATATAAATAATACTCTATTAAGTTCAAGCATAAGAAAGTTCAATCACAAATATTAATGTAAGTAGCATTCATCAGTATCACAGTTCAATTAAGCAAAGATATTAATAATACTAAACCATGACAAGTATAAATATATATAGATATAAATAACATAATTCATGCGTATGCAATGCACCCAATCCACCCAAACACTCTCGGTTTATAAAGAAAGATTTTTGTTTTGTTTTTTTTTTTTTTAAAGTAGTAAAAGTTTTTTTTTTTTTTAAACCATTTCAAATTTTGCAAAACTTTTCGGAAAGACCTATTGCTCTGATACCAACTGTAACAGCCCTAAATTTTCGCGACCAAAATAAAAGAATAAAATAGGAAAATTTAAAGCCGTTACTCCGCATTTAGCTCACAAGACCAAATGCAAGGCAAAAGAATAGTATAAAAATTAAAAGAAATATAAATCTGATAAATAATTAAATGAAAACGTTGCAGCGGAAGACTTAAGTCCCACAAAATCCAAAACGGTTTAAAACAACTTCAACACAAAATTTAACATAAATATAAATAGTTTGGAGGTAAACGTTAAATAATAAAATTCTTCCTCGCTCAGCTTCCCGAACCAAATGCACCCATGCAGCATATTAATTGTACCTATCAACTGTACCCAAAACACAAATAGGTACAGGTTCTAGCGGGGGAACGACCCAAAACAAAGGACGTCAGCAAAGCTGAGTAAAATATATTATATTGAAAACGTAAAACAATAATTATAATTTGTAGTAAACTGAAATCAGAGTTATATATCATTGTCTCAATACCAAACCAAAAGTACTGTGAAGACAGTAGTCAAAACCAAATTCAACCAAAATATATTGTTTCCACCTGTGTGCCAAGGTCCTACCCTTTTGCACGATCTAGTGGTACCACCTATGGTTAGCTAGACTTACTATAGTGCGCACTACTCACATTTGGGCAGTCAGTAGGATGAGGCTGCCAAAGGAGAAAGTCTAACTACCTAGTAAGTGGGGGCCGGAAAACCCCACTTAACACAACTCGGGCCAGGAGTTCAGTTTCGGGACGAAA
This sequence comes from Agrostemma githago, assembly GCA_958450325.1. Lineage (NCBI taxonomy): Eukaryota > Viridiplantae > Streptophyta > Magnoliopsida > Caryophyllales > Caryophyllaceae > Agrostemma > Agrostemma githago. The sequence goes on along the minus strand of OY288254.1, from coordinate 12,370,194 downwards.
TCCCAGGGACGTCTCAAACGCACCTTAACCTCATAGACCAACAGAGCTCCCAGAGTTTGTTATAACCACCAAAAATTGTACCAAAATAATACCAATATATGTGACTTGTGTAACAAAATTCCAATATCCAAAATATTACAAAAATATCCTAAAATTTCACCATTGACAAAATAATTATAAAACCGTTTCAAAAATATAATTTAAACCAAACATGCTCTTTACTTAAAGGTGAAAAGGTCAAAACGTCCTTACCTCTCAAGACGGTCAATCCAGCTAATACTAATCCAAAAATTCTCTCTCCTCGAATCCACAGACTACAAATAATATAAATGGTTCAATAACTTAACCCTCCAACTTACTAATATCAAGACGGTATTAACTCAACGTACAAATCTACCAAGATAAGATGCTCTCGTCTTTCTAGCTTAAGTAGGAAAACTAAACATCCCAATAAACTTTTAATCAACTACGATCAAAGTCATATAGTTGTAAACTAAGCATCAACATCACCTTCCTACACTGGACATGTCAACTCCCACCTTTAAATCACTTAAAATAAGTAGCATCAACTACTGCACACTTAAAATAAATTTGCATCACCCTCTTACCCAAAAACACAATACATACGAGACTCACAATTCTATCTCACGCCCTTAACAGATTATCCCTTAACAATATAGGTAAATTTAGGAATTTAGCAAGAAGACATGTCTTATTCAAATTGATCCATAATTTAATCCAATAAAGACTCACACCACATCCCGACAGTGACGATGGTAATAAAGCACCAAGACCACGGCTTTTAGAAAGAAAGAATCGGGACTTAGAATATTTAGACATGAATTATCCCAAAATTTATAGTTAAGAAATAAAGAGATTAGTTTATTAAAGTACTTACAATTTTAATGAAGACGGGTGTAAAACGTGTTGGCGTAAACAAAGATGAAGGATTGATTTTACGACACCGATCGATTGGCTGCAACAGGAAGCAAGGCAAAAAGAAGATGAGGAAGAAGTGTGGCGGCAGTGGGGTGTGAAAAAATAAATAAATAAGGGTGATGGGAAACAAGGTCTACGGGTGGGGGTTTAAATAGGTTAAGGTTTCCTTTTTTTTTTTTTTTGTATTTGACTCGAAGTCCAACCCGTCAATTTGTAAACTAACCTTCCACTTTAATAAAATCAAAATCGATTTATTATAAGACGACTCAAATACTTTAATTTTATGACGACATTAAAATATATTTTTTTTTCCAATTTAAAGACCCGATTTAAATAAAATAGAAAAATAACACCTTATGAATGACTCGGAAAATAACGGGGTATTACAACAACTTTGCATGTCTTCCATTTCCCTCCTCTCCCATGTTCTTTCCCTTCTTCCCCCTATCATCCCTTTCCCTCTTATTTTCTTATCCAAATACACGAAGGTCTACAGCGTACAGACAATGACTCTATGTAAGTGGTCATGACTCATGACACGTAATGGTTATCCCTATGCATAACATTTGTTGCGAGACAACCTTATTTCGACCACTTGTGTCTGGTAAATCAATAATATCCATCTAAGATTAAAATTAAACGGGTCAAATAACATACTCATCTATTTCTAAACACGTGCCTTTTTGTCTCATTTACAAATCTATCATAATTGATTCGTTATAATTTTATAACGAATATATGAAAGGTAAACAATGTGTATTTTGACAGTCAAATCCTTTTCTTTCATAATTTTCTCATTAATTTGACCAAACATTCGTGAGATACGAGTAATCAATAACATATGCCGAATATGTATTTTGACTCTAACAAATCTTTTGGTCAACGTTAGTAGTTGAAGTTTTAGGCAGATATGAATGAAAACATTTTTAACGTGTACGTGATTTATTCAATAAAGATATCTCACTCCGTCCATAAAAAACCGTACATATATTATATATATAGCGTCGACATCAACATTTTAACAAAAGGTGTAGCATAGATTTTGACATGCATCATGTTATGAATGACACGAGGATTAGCACTGAACAACTGACAGCTAACCAGAAAACAAGGATTAATAAGATTAAGGGCATTAACAATAACCAAAGACAGACCATTAGATTCCTTGTATATAATTGTGATTAAGTGTCTACTGTCTAGTCCATTGAATACAACTCACCCTCGATCAATACTTTCTTGACAAATCAATTTCATTCCCAATAATTGCAAAACCAAACCAACCGTGGTACACTGCTTCATACACCATTATTGTATACGAGTATTTGTATGCGAGCTAATTATCCAACACGAAGCACACCCGCCTATAATAATACAAGTAATACGTAATAGTCTCTTTAAATACTATTGGCGTACATTCTTTTGAACACTTTTAATTATTGGATCGGTCAATTAATAATTTATACTTTCCTTTTTTTCGTAAGTTTCACCCTCTCTATTTTCTGCTTTTTATTAAACTAATCATAAATCATTTCTCACCTCATCGTACCACCATGATCTGTATCTACAAAATAAATGTAAACTTACGAGACGGAGGGAGTTGTAAAATGAAATAAAATACTACTTGTGATTGATAAGCCCATTAAACCTGTCAACCTGATACTACCCACTAAAAATTGGTTTGAGAGCCGATCGTAACCAATCTAATTTTCACTCCAAAGTTATCCAAAAGTTTAGATATTCGCTCCAAAATTAAATTTGCACCGAATATCTTAGTCAATTATTGTTTATTAGCTTAGTTATGGCTTTTAGTTTTAAACATTTTAGATATTACTCCCTCCGAGTTCTTATCATTGACACATATTCCTTTTTGGACTGAGTTTTATCTTTTATTCACTTTCCATTTTAGATCATAAATGTGTGGTTCATATTTACCCACCTATTTTTCTCTCTTCCTCTTTTTTTTGAATCAGTCAATTTTCATTCCTTATTTTTCACCCAAAAAATAAATGGGTCAATCATAGAAACTAGGAGGGAGTACATTCATTTAATTAGGTAAAATGAGATGGCGCCACGCGATGACGTTCATTTTGTATGCCATCAGGGTATTATAGTAATTTGTTTAGTTATTTTCATTTCCCTCCTTTAAAATATCAATTTAAAATCAATTAGTAATAAAGGCTAGTTTAGAAATATAAATTGAAAAATCTAATTATTTTTAAAAATATATTTCATCTATCTCAGTCAATATTTTACACTTTTCTCTTTTGGATGTATAAAGCAAATATGAACTATCCATTGAGAGAGAAAGAGGATTCATGATCTAGAACACATAAATTAGTTATCGGAAATATGTTCCTAACACTTTTGTTGGAATTTTTAACTAGAAGATTAATTATGTATTTACGCGCAACCATTCGAACACTTAATCCTATAATTAACGCCCTCAATTTCATTCGAATTTGTACTTCGTACAAAGTTTTAACGTACTTATGAAAATCATGATTGTAACATACTTATAAAATTAAGGCAAATTGTCCATAAGGGTGTTGCCTAGTGGTTAAAACTTGTGGTCATCGGCCAAAGGGTCTCAGGTTCAAGCCTCTGCAAGCGCGAACTTGTGGGAGTTGTATGGCTTGAGACTATGCCTTCTAGACTTCGAGTCTGTCGCCCACAGGCGGTTTACCTTGGTGTGCGTGAGGGTTTACCCAGAGCGCACCAAAAATGTAGCGGCTGCGGGTTCCCTCGTTCATCAAATACAAAAGTATCCGTCTTAAACATATGACGGGTTAAATATATGGGATAAAACCAACCCATGTGCCTAGGGTGTTGGAATTTTTTTGGTCAATTTCTTCTTAGTGGGATATATTTGACTCAATTTAAATCTTTTAACCTTATGACGAATATGTCCATCGCAAGGAAGACAAACATCAATCTTACACTCAATACTTAACATAGTTAAGCTTTAAAGAATATATTATGCGGTATCATGACAGGTAAGTATATACTCTCTCCGAGTCTGAATGATCTTCTCCTTTGTTTAATATATGTGAGTTATATTTTAATCAAAGGAGAATATCATTCAGACTCGGAGGGAGTATTAATTAACAATTGTAAAAAATACTATACTTGGTAAGTTATTTAAACTAAAAAAATTATGTGATGCCAAAAAAAATATATTCTTTCTAATTTTGAATGATCTTCCCTATTTTCTAAATTGGCTGAAACACCTCATCTTCCCTAGAGCTGGCAAAAGCTGACCCGACCCGCGAAAGCGATGCGACCCACCCAAAACCTGACCCGGTAGAACCCGAAATTCTGATGAACCGAAACCGACCCGACTCGACCCAATGACCAACCGATAATCGATACAACCCGAAATACTATTAACCGAACCCGACCCGAAGGCTAACGGCAAACCCGATAGGACCCGAAATGACATGACCCGAAGCGACTTGTGACCCGACCCGACTTGACCCGTAACCCGATTCATGTATTATTTTAAGTTCATGTATCTAACTTTCAAAAGTAAAAATTAATAATGACTCAATTTGAATCAACACATTGACTTGCTTCGTTATATTTACCCGAATTGACCCGATTGGTTGTCTAACCCGAATTAACTCGATTTATTGTGTCACCTTAACTGACCCGATTTATTGTATTACCTGTATTGACCCGATTATTTTCAAACTAGACTTGAAAGCATTAAAATGACTCAACTAACCCATGGAATACCCGATGATTGAACTGAATAGACCCGATTAAATAACCGACTTGAACCAGAATCGGTCATGATATAATCCGGTTTATCAGATAACCGACCGTTACGATTTTTAACCCGAGTAAACCCGACCCGTAAGAGACTCGATTCGAACCCGACCCGACCCGTCTAAGTATACTGACCTGTTAAAACCCGAACCCGAGATGACCCGACCCGTCTTAACCCGACCCATAACCGACCCGAGTGACCCGATTGCCACCTCTAATTTCCTATTTCCATTTATGGAAACACTTTACCATTGATGGGAGTTAACAAAGTACCGCGGGTCGCCCGCCCACATCACCCCGGAATAATTCGCCCCCAGGGCAGGGGAAGGGCTGCCCGGCAGGCTCACCCTGTAAAAGACCGCAGGAAATACTCCAAGACTTGTGCCTGCTCGGCAGGGCCTTGCTGTCAGCCGAGCAGGGCAACCCAGCTCCCCTGCTTGCTGGTTCTCAGGGTGTCCCGACCCCCAGTACGAGCAGGGGAAGCCGAGGGCCCATTCGTCATTCCGCCTCAGATAAGGGAAAATGGGTGGACGAGGTGAAGCCACGTATCAATCATCCTCACATCCACCCATTCTTCCTCTCTCCACTCCTCTTTCTCCCTCTTGTGGGAAGGTATAAATACTCACCCATTTCCCACTTAAAGGGAGTTGGATTTTCTCTCTCTAGACTCTCACTCCTAAAAAACGCCACTTAGCTCCTCACGAACTAGGTTCATCAAGGCATTTCACAGACTGACTTAGGCATCGGAGAGGGTTCCCTCGGACAACCTCCGAGGCCCTGTGTGTTCATTGTGCAGGGAGCAGACTCACTTCGCCGGGAAGGTCTGATCATCGGAGTAGGGGAAAGGAGAGACTAAAGGAAATCGGACGAGCAATTATCAAGCAACATATCGAACATACGACCCGAATCCGAAGTCGGCTTAATTGTTTCCGTACCGGAACAATTTGGCGCCGTCTGTGGGGACGAGTACGGTTGTACCCACGAAATTACCCACAAAATCAACCATTCTCAAATACAAAATTAACCAATTACAATCAAACATGCCTGAAATTTTCGATGCCAGCTCTGCGGCAAATCCACCCAATGCTCCCCTATATGGGATGTCGCCAGAGGTAACACCCGCCGCCACGATTCCAGGCGTGGGACGGGCTAGCCTCTAGGGAACACCGGGTCAAGGGGTAGCTGTCATGGCAGGGTAGGGGGCATACCCGAGGCAAACTCTAAATCTTACCCCTGCCCAGATGATGCAGACTGCAGCATTTTTCTCAGCAATGTTGAATCAAGAGTTTACTCCAAATGATCTGGTAGGCAGGGTCGCCACGACTCCCAGGTTGCTCCACTTTGAAAGTGGGGAGGGAACCGGGGGCTCAAAGCGGACCGCCGCTAGAAACATTCAGAGAAAGGCCAGGAAGACAGCTCAGGCGTATGCACAGGTGCAAAGGCGGGTCACAGGAGTCCGTCAAGAGCCGCCTGCGCAGCAAGAGGCTGCGTGTCCTGAAGAGGCATTCTCCATTCACACTACAGAGTCCACGGCTGCCCGCGAAAGAAGGGGCTTATCCCAGGACCTTAGGAATCGCATGAGGCATAAGGAACCAGTGTCCAAGCGCCTGGGGGAGAAACAGGGAGATGTGTTCTCCAGGCTGACACCAGTTGAAGAATCGCAGCCTGCACCAGGACTGTCCTAGAGCCTGCAGTCCAGACTTAACAATGGCCAGCCTCTAAAGTCAAGGCACCGTCAGGATGATAACATCGAGCCTGCTCAAAAGAAGCGCTCACGGTATCATTCCCCTCCCAGGGACGATGAAGCGATAAGCAGGCGCCCCCCAAGGTACCGCTCCCCTGAAAGTAGGAGACCGACCCCTGACAAAAGGGACGACCACGGTCACTACTCGGGCGAGAGCAGGTCGAGAATGGTGGGCAGGCCAACCAAGACCCCGCTCCACCCTGAGGTACAGGGATATCCTATCCCAAAAATTAAAATGCCCTCTGTTAAGTTTGACCGCACGACTGACCCAGAGGATCACTTGGCGGCGTACGAGAGTCATATGGGCATGTATGACGCCGACGACGCGGTTTGGTGCAAAATTTTTCCAACCACCCTGGTGGGTCTAGCCCAGGGTTGGTTTAGAGATTTGCCTCAGGAATCAATCTGTTTCTTCATCGAGTTGGCTGAGGCCTTCCTTGACCAGTATGCGGGAAACAAGAGGCGACGTCTTACTCGGTTCGACCTAATGACCCTCAGGCAGAAGAAGGGCGAGTCTGTCAGGGAATACCTGAAGAGGTTTGACTTGTCCTTCCAACAAGTCAAAGAGATAGACGATGCGACGGGGACGTACGCACTGACTAACTCTCTGCTCCCCGGAGAGATGAAGAACCAGCTGATCAGGGCCCAGCCGGAGACTCTGGCCAAGGCCAGGAAAATCGCAGAAGGATTTATGCTGCAAGAAGAGTTCCACAGCCTGCCGGATACCCCCACAGGCCCTACCAGGCAGCAGGGGGGACCTCAGGGTGGACGCGGCAGAAATGAATCCGGAAAACAGAGAGCCGAAGAAGGGGATACCCCTAAGAAAGAACGCACAGTCTACCAGCCTAGGTTCGACAGCTATACAGCCCTCAACAAGTCCAGGGCAGAGATTTTCGAACTAGAGAAGGAGACTGCCAAGTGGAATCGCCCGAGCAAACCACGCAGCCCAAAGGGAGACCCTAAGAAGTTTTGTACCTTCCACGATTGCGTAGGCCACACCACCACCACTGAGGAGTGCCGCCACCTGAAGGATGAAATCGAAAAACTAATCAGGAATTATTGGCTGGCCAACTACGCAGCAAGGAATAAAACACAGAAGGAGACACTAGAAAAGCCTGAAGGCTCGGCGCAGAACCGCCTGATAATCCATGTGATATCAGAGGATGCAGAGGGCCAGACCAGCAGAAGAAGTTAGAAGAGACAGATTCGTGAGCTGAAAAACCAAATCTGTTACGCTGAAAGGGCGGGAAGCCCAAGGGGCATGACGCTGAGCATCACCCCTAAAGATGCAGGGCGAGTGGTGTATCCCCATAGTGATCCCCTGGTACTATCCCTGGAAATCAGTAACCACATTGTGAGGAGATGCATAGTGGATACCGGCGCATACACGAACCTGCTATACAAAGACGCCTTCGATAAAATGAGCCTGGAGAAGAGGCACCTGCGACCTGCCCCTGGATCACTGTATGGGTTCAGCGAGGCAGGTATACTGCCCATGGGAATTATAGACCTGCCTGTAACATTTTGGGAGAGGGCCTCTGCCAGAAATATTAGGGCGTCGTTTGTTGTAGTTGATGCAAGGTCTGCATACAATGCCCTGATTGGCAGGGCCACCCTGGATGAGATTGAAGCAGCCATATCAATCAGGGCTCTCACCGTAGCCTATGTTACAGATTTTGGCCTTGAAGGTAAAGTGCACGGAGACCAGGAGTCGGCTAGGCAGTGCTACTCCGTGGCCCTGCAAACCCACGAAAGTGAAAGAAAAGGAAAGAGAAAAGCTGATAGTTTCCCCAGCAGGGAAGGCGAGATCCCAGTCGGTGATCAGGCATCCAACCACCTGGAACCTGGGGGAGAGAGCATGCTGGTGGACCTAGAACCAGGGAGACAGGTCCTAATAGGGGCTGACCTGGAAGAGTCCTACCAGGCTGAACTGATCAAGTTACTAAAGGATAACAAGGATGTATTCGCTTACTCGGCAGACGAAAAGCCAGAGGTTGATCCAGCATGTATCGTTCACAGGCTGAACGTAAACGCGGACGCCCGCGCTATAAAGCAGAAAAAGCAAAACATGTCCGCAGAGAAGGACGTGGCGATTAAAGAAGAAATTGAAAAACTTCTGAAGGCAGATTTTATTGAGGTTTGCGACTACCCAGAATGGTTAGCAAATGTGGTCATGGTCAAGAAATCCTCGGGCGCATGGAGAATGTGCGTGGACTTTACAAACCTTAACAAGGCCTGCCCGAAAGGCTGCTACCCACTCCCCAGGATTGACCAACTGGTGGACGCTACCAGTGGATATTCTATGCTGAACTTCCTGGACGCCTTCTCAGGATATCATCAGGTGTACTTATGGCAGCCGGACATGGTGAAGTGTGCCTTCATCACCAGCTCAGGCACCTACATGTTCAAAATGATGCCGTTTGGGCTTAAAAACGCAGGGGCCACATACCAGCGCCTGGTCGACAAGGTTTTCGAGAATCAAAAAGGCAGAAACCTAGAAGCTTATGTCGACGACGCTATTGTGAAAAGCAAAGGGGACAATGAACACTTGGCAGACCTGCAGGAGACCTTCTCCTCCCTACGCGCCTACAAGATGAAACTCAATCCAAAGAAATGTACGTTCGGGATTCGCTCTGGCAAGTTCTTGGGTTTTCTGGTCAGCTCTCGAGGGATAAACGCTAACCCTGAGAAAGTTCAGGCTGTTCTGGACCTTCCTGAACCCAGAACCATAAGGGACATTCAACGTCTGACTGGCCGGATGGCCGCCCTGGCACGCTTCATCACCAGGTCAGCAGACAAGTCGACTCCATTCTTCAAAGTATTGAAGGGCAACAAGCAGTTTAAATGGGGGGATGAGCAAAGAGAAGCCTTTGAACAGTTGAAGGAACATCTGAAGAAACTCCCCACCCTGGCGAGACCAGTAGCAGGGGAGAAACTCTTCCTCTACATTGCTGTAACCAATGTGACAGTAAGCGCAGTCATCCTAAGAGAAGAAGCAGGCGCACAGCAGCCTATATACTTTGTAAGTCATGCCCTGGGGGCAGCAGAAAAGAACTATCCTATGGTCGAAAAAGCAGCCTACGTAGTTGTCATAGCAGCCAGGAAATTAAGGCCATACTTTGACGCACACCCTGTCGTGGTACTGACAGACCAACCTCTAGAGAAAGTGCTGGAGAAGTTCGAGAAATCAGGCAGGCTGCTAAAATGGGCCATCGAGCTGAGTGGACTAGGGATAACATACCAGTCTAGAACAGCTATCAAAGCGCAGGCTCTGGCCGAATTCTTAGCAGAATGCTCCCATTCTGAGGAGGATAGCCCGCCTGCCGGCGAGTGGGTGGTGTACACCGACGGATCTTCCACGGCTAACAGTGTAGGGGCCGGAGTCGTGCTAACCAGCCCGGAGGGGGCTAACTTTGAGCACGCACTCAGATTTGTTTTCCCAGCATCAAACAACGAGGCCGGCAGTACTCGCAGGCGTTAATCTAGCCAAAGCTGCGGGCGCAGAAAGGATTGTCCTGGCGACAGACTCCCAACTCATCGCCAACCAAATTAATGGAGAATATGAAGCCAGGGATCAGACGATGGCCGCATACCTGGAAAAGGTGAAGAGAGAGTTGTCAGGCCTAAAGTCGTATGAAGTCAGGCAGATCCCCCGGTCCCAGAACAATCGGGCAGATGCCCTGTCAAAACTGGTTAGTTCCAGCCTACAAGATATACGGAGGTCAGTTTGGGTAGACGTTATCCAAGAAAAATCCACCACCCCCTGCCAAACAGTCGGCGCTGTAGAAGAGACAGGGCCTGAGGATTGGATGACCCCCATCATCCTATTCAAAAAATGCAGAATTTTACCATCTGACCCTGTGCAAAAGAGAAATGCCGGCGAGAGCTGCATGGTTCATACTAATCGGAGAAGATTTATACAAAAAATCATTCTCGTCTCCCCTGCTCAAATGTCTGGGGGCAGAGCAGGCGGCGGAGGTCTTGGATGACATCCATTCAGAAATATGTGGTCATCACATAGGAGGAAAGTCGTTGGCACACAAGGCCTTAAGGGCGGGATACTACTGGCCGACCCTACTGGCCGACGCAAAAGACTTGACTTAAAAATGCAGGAAATGTTGCCCCATCTATCCATGCCCCGGCACAAGAACTCAGACCAATCCTATCCCCCATCCCCTTCGCTCAGTGGGGGATGGACATACTAGGTCATTTTGCAGTGGCGACTGGGGGCAGAAAATTCTTGATTGTGGCAATCGACTACTTCACCAAGTGGGTAGAGGCTGAGGCAGTGCCAAACATCACAGAGCCTGTAGTCAGGAAGGTGATATGGAGGAATATCATCACCAGATTTGGCCTACCAAAGATGTTGGTATTTGATCATGGAAGGCAATTTGATAACGACCCTCTGAGGATCTGGTTAGAAGGCCATGGCGTTGCAGTTGCCTACTCTGCCGTCTGCCACCCTCAAACCAACGGACAGGCAGAGGCAGCCAACAAACAGATCCTGAACGGTCTCAAAAAGATGGTAGATGACCTCAAGGGCAGATGGGCCGACGAGCTACCCAGTATACTCTGGTCAATCAGGACCACTCGAAAAGAGTCCACAGGTCAGACCCCGTTCGGCCTGGTATACGGGGCAGAGGCTCTGCTACCCATCGAAGCCAGAATTCCCACCCTGCGTTCCCTGCAATATGACCGGGCGGAGAATGAAGTAGCAATGACTGAGGCTCTAGACTTGGTCAGCGAGGTAAGGGAGGAGGCCAGTGTTAACATCGCCGCCTACCAGCAACGAATGAGGAAAACATACAACAAAAGGGTACATGAGAGAAGCTTCCAGACAGGCGACCTGGTTTTAAGAAAAACGCAGGCTGTGGGAAGATCAAGAGAGCACGGCAAGCTGAGTGCCAACTGGGAAGGCCCATACCAGGTGACCCGAATTTTAGGGCCAAGCACGTACAAAATCGCCAACCTAGAGGGCCAAGAGCTGAGCGCGCACTGGAATGCCGACACTCTAAAAAAGTACTATGTCTAGCAAAATCTTGAAGTAGATTTCGTTTCCAGAAAAACTGGCGGAAAAGGGTCAAGAATGTCGACGGCTCCGACCACACTTATGTTAAGCTTTTTTTTTACAAAGAAATGAAAGTAACTTCGAATCCATACTCGTTGCCTGTTCAAACTTGCGTTTTCACACACAAACGAGCAGGGGGCAATAGGGGGAGGCCCCCCTGTTGCCAGAACCAAGGAAAATGGACCCTTCAACAAAATTCTAAGTCCCCCCGCCTACCTCCGGGCAGGCAAGGGGCAGGCCCCCTGGACTTTGATCAAAAGCCAGGGACAGGTCGGGCCCCACGTGCCGAATAAACAAGGACTGGGGGCAGGCCTCCCAACCTTGTATAAAAAATGCAAAACCCCTTCTTACCTCTGGGCAGGCAGGGGGCAGGCCCCCTGGACTTTGATCAAAAGCCAGGGTCAGGCCAGGCTTCGCACGCCAAAAGTGAACAAGGATTGGGGGCAATCCCCCCAACCTTGTATAAAAAACGCAAAACCCCCTCCCTACCTCTGGGCAGGCAGGGGGCAGGCCCCCTGGACTTCGAACAAAAAGCCAGGGTCAGGCCAGACTTCGCACGCAAAATAGACCCCCCTCCCACCTCTAAGTAGGTAGGGGGCAGGCCATATCCTAAGGAAGGGAAAACAAACAGAAATAAGGAAAGGGTATTCATAAACAGATTCATGAAGAAGTAAAATTGTTTAAAAATACCAAGACAAAGATCCAAAGAAGATGAAATATTACAGACAAGCTGGCCACATCAGGACTGAGCACAAAAGTTAGAATTGTCAACAGAAAAACCTAAGCATCAGGAGTATCCTGGCTAGGACCAGCAGTCTACTCAGGGGGTCTAGCTGCCTGAGCTTCATTCTTGGCAGAGTAGAGGTTCCGGAAAGCCTCCTCGTCAAAGACAGGGAACATCTCCTTAATTACCTCCATAACAAGCTCCAGGGAGGAGTTGGCTCCATTCTCAAAGCTCATGTCCACTGCAGCTTCAGTTTCCTTCAGGATGACATCTTTCTCATTTTGCCATTCACCCTGAGCTTGCTTGAAGTCCGAGTTAGCTTTGGTCAGACTCTCCTCCAGATCAGTTGCCTTTTTCTTGAAATGCTCCATCTCGACCAGGGATATTGTAGCACGTTCCATCGCCAGGCGGCTCTCCTTCAGTTCCGCTTCGAACTTGGACGCTTCCTTTACAGCCCTCTCCCCCTGAAGCTTCCACTGGTTGGCTTGGCCCTTCGCCTCCTCCAGCTCGCTCTCCTGCTTTGCCAGCTTATCCCTCAAGTTGGTGATCAGAATAGCGTCCCTTTCAACCATAGCCAGACGGTCCGGAGGGGGGGGCCCAGGAGTGACAACCAACTCTTCATCGCTCAGACGGCTGAGAGCCGCCAGCTCGGCAGAAGCCTGCAACACCTTGGAGGTGCGTTGGATGTATTGAATCACCTGGTTGGAGGTAGAGGTTATAGACTTAGTGAGACGATCTGCCAAGACAGCACCGGAGTCCGAAAGCAGGCCCGACACGTCAACGCTATCACCGGCAGTATATTGAAATTCCGTATTCTCCTCCGAGAAGAGGGCACCGGGAATGTCACGAGAAGGGCGCTTAGCCTCAGGGGTCTCAACGTCAGCCTCCAGATCAACCACCTGAGCATCCCTTGAAGGTTCTCTTTTTCTTTTCCTCCTGCACTCCAAGGGAACACTCTCTCCAGTCCCTTCGGAATCCGCGGGGCGTGGACCCGAAGATATATGAGTCCTCCCTGAACTACCTTCAAGGCCAGGGATCAGGCCCAGTGGGAGCAGGTATTCATCTGTGGCAATGAGCTCCGCATGAGGGAGCCAGAAGGCAGGGCCACAAGCGCCAGACTTGCCAACAACAATCTCGAACTTATCAACTAATTTCTCTTCCCTCTTACTTAATTTTACCTCCAAAGCTTTCCCCCCGACGCCTGGATGGTACTCTTCACGAGTTTCCATACGGGTATGAACATGATTCCTAAAGTGCCTAGGAATCTGCCACCCTGAAGCACTATGAACATACGAAAAATTGTTCTTCCAGTCTTTCCGGCTGCTTAAAGCCGGCCAAACCAGAGCATACTTCTTCTGCCTTTGAAGGGATCAGTACCCAGGGGAGCCATCTCCTCCCGATGAAGACACCATTTGCAACCCAACCATGAAACGCAAGGCGTCAATGGAAGGCTCCTCCCCATGAAAGACGCGGGTCCAGGTGTAGGCTACCAATGACCTAATCGCCGAGGCAGTCAATTGGGCTATGGCCACATTCATCCTCCTAAAGGTCTCCTCCAAGAAGGGGTGCAGAGGGAACCGCAGGCCGAATTCCAGGCTTTTATGATAAACGGCCACGCAGCCGTCAGGAGGGCAGCATACTGTGTCTTTCTCCCCTGGAACTATAATGGTGTACCCCTCCCCGAAGTTATAAAACTTCTCAATTTCCCCGGCAGCATTACTCTCTAAAATTAGGTCTCGGTTCTTGGCTTCGGGGTAGGTTTTCAAGGGGATCAGGTACTTGTTTTTGTCCAAAAAGTATTTTATTTCCCTTTCTCCCTGGGAATAAGGGGACCAGTAATTGTGAAGGGGTCTACCTCCGGTGCCTCGTCGTCAGAATCGACGACGTCAAAGGAAGCAGGTTCGGGGGAGTTGGCATCCTCTTCCCCCTCAAATCGGTCCTCCCCACCGGGCCTAACCCCGGAAGAGGAGGCTAAGTCAGCTCTACCCACCCCCCTACCCTCCGTCCTCTCAGACGACGGGCCGAATACAAGATCACGAGTACGAGACATGCTGATTTACGAGGAAAAAGTATTGAGGAAATGAAAAATGAGGATTTAGAGTAAGATTCTAACCTAGAACGATGATCGTCGCTTGGAAATCCGAAAAGAAGAACCCCTCAATCTTATGGAAGTTCTCAGCAGCAAAGAAAGCAAGGAAATATGAAGATGGGTTTTAAGTTTCGAAAGTGTGAAAGAAGGAAATAGGGGGAGGAGAAGGGCTTTTATAGACCTAGGCAACTGAAGGGTCGCCCCTCTTGCAAAGCCCTCCCCATGAATTGCCTCCACGTGTCGCACTTTTAACAACCAACTGCCCCCCTCTTCCCAAGAAAAGCCTCGAGAAGACAAAAGGCGTCAGAGGATTAACTCCCCCAGTGACGTCATTCCCTTTCAAAAAAAAAAAAAAACACACACACACTACGATAATAATAAACCGCCTAATTTTTCATTAATTTGGAAAAGAACCCAGAGATGGGCAAATTACATTCCAGGCATGCAAATAAAAGTACAAGGGCCTGATTTCTGCCCCAGTCAACTAGCCTGCAAATCCAGAGCATGTCTAATCATCATCAGGGTCTGGGGAGTAATTCCCGGGGCTGTAGTCATCCAGAGGAGACCCCCAATCCCAGTCATCAGAGCTCTTGAAGGGATCAGTAGGGAGGTCGTCCTCGACACCGCCTGAAGAATAGCCCTGACCCTCGCTGTCCTCGGAGTCTCGGCTGCTAGAGTCCCAGTCATGACCAAAAGGGACAGCTCTAGCATCATCAGAAAGTCTGCGACCCATCTTCTTTGGAGAGGAAGGGCCTGACTCTGGGGAAGAGGTAATCTCAGGGCATTTGGGGACGAACTGCTCTGGGTGTAGCCATGGAAAGCAATCATGGCAACCCCTGTCATAGCACCCTCCAGCTCGGGTGCATCCCCCAGGGCGTGGGCCAGTAGAAGAAGACCCAAGATGCCTGCCAGACCTGGAAAGGGTTTTCCTCTTAGCCACCCGTTGAGAGCGGGAGCGCCTCCTTTCACTCCTACGAAGGACCTGGTGAGCCTTCTTAGCGTATCTCAGACGACGACGTCCTTTGAAATAGTGGATTTCTACGTAAATTCCACATCGGCAAACTCTTTTCCTGATCCAAGACATCGGTTCTCAAATATTTCGGAAGAAGATAACAGGAAAGTTGTGAGGTAAAGGTGTGAAAATGGTGAGGGAAACCGGAGCTTATATAAAAGCGGGAAGCTCGCCATTAATGGCGCTCCAACCACCCTTGTAAGAGGGGTAGCCAATCATAAGATCCGCACATTGCCCAAGAATCCACTTTGCAAAAAGAAATAATCATTACCAGAGGAACATTCTAACCCTCCTTGTCATAACCAATGCGCTTGGACTTCCTGCCTCGGGAACAAGCATCGAATTAAATACGGGGAAGCTCAAAAGTCAACTCCATCCCATTCTGAAAGACGCCTGCCAAAGGGAAGCCCTACTCCCCCCTGACCGGCGTGGGCCAATTGATGGGAGTTAACAAAGTACCGCGGGTCGCCCGCCCACATCACCCCGGAATAATTCGCCCCCAGGGCAGGGGAGGGGCTGCCCGGCAGGCTCACCCTGTAAAAGACCGCCGGAAATACTCCAAGACTTGTGCCTGCTCAGCAGGGCCTTGCTGTCAGCCGAGCAGGGCAACCCAGCTCCCCTGCTTGCTGGTTCTCAGGGTGTCCCGACCCCCAGTACGAGCAGGGGAAGCCGAGGGCCCATCCGTCATTCCGCCTCAGGTAAGGGAAAATAGGTGGACGAGGTGAAGCCACGTATCATCCTCACATCCACCCATTCTTCCTCTCTCCACTCCTCTTTCTCCCTCTTGTGGGAAGGTATAAATACTCACCCTTTTCCCACTTAAAGGGTGTTGGCTTTTCTCTCTCTAGACTCTCACTCCTAAAAAACGCCACCTAGCTCCTCACGAACTAGGTTCATCAAGGCATTTCACAGACTGACTTAGGCATCGGAGAGGGTTCCCTCGGACAACCTCTGAGGCCCTGTGTGTTCACTGTGCAGGGAGCAGGCTCACTTCGCCGGGAAGGTCTGATCATCGGAGTGGGGGAAAGGAGAGACTAAAGGAAATCGGACGAGCAATTATCAAGCAACATATCGAACATACGACCCGAATCCGAAGTCGGGTTAATTGTTTCCGTACCGGAACAACCATCTTACCCCTCATTAATTAATATAATATTTCTCTCTTATATCTTTACAATCCATTTTTTTCATTTAATTAATATAATATTTCTCTCTCCTATTTTTTTCTATCCATCATAAAACCATGTACAATAGAGAGAACAACTTCTTTCTCTTATTTTTTCTCTTTCATTCTATCTTTTTGACACATCATTGTCTCTTTCATTCACCTCATTTTCCCTAGACTACTATTTACCGTCGGCGTTAATTATGTAAAATGACGACTTTGCCCCTGTTATTTATTCTCGAAATAATATTAGTTTTACATTTTATAGATTATCAGTTTATTAAAACTCAATAATAAAACCGTCTTTTCGATTATCGTAATAAATCGAAACTGACTTCCTATATAGGTAACGTATGTAATTACGTAAAATGACTAGTTCTTCCTTGCAATTAATTCTCGAAATATTATCACATTTACATTTTATAGAGTATCGGTTTATTAAAACTTGATAATAAAATCGGGTTTTTATTTACGATTCTATGACTTTATTTTGTACTAAATAATTTTTTTCATCGATTCTCATTGTTTTACGTTTTCTAGTTTTCGGAAATCATCACGCAAGTTTAAAAAAGAAAAAAATATTCGGATACGGGTGTTTGATCGACTAGATTTTTCGACTCGCCGATGGTGAGTCGAAAATCTAGTTGACCCACGGATAGGTTGGTCGACTAGATTTTTTGACCCGCCGATGGGTGAGTCGAAAATCTAGTTGACCCACGGATGAGTTGGTCGACTAGATTTTTTGACCTGCCGATGGGTGAGTCGAAAAATAAAGTTAACCCTAACTAGATTTTTCGACACATCCATCTGTGGGTCAACTAGATTTTTCGACACATGCATCGGCGGGTCAAAAAATCTAGTCGACCAACCCCTTTTTTTTCTTCGTTTTTTGTCATTTTTTGTGACAATTAGTTGTAGTTCTCGCTTGTTGTAAATTAGTTAATTCTTTGGTTTCGAATCCTTCGTAATTAATAAAATCTTCATTTATTTAATTTTTATGTTTCGTTGAATTCAATATTATATATAATTCCTTGTTTATATATTTTCTTTTTCGTTGATCACGTAACTATATGATTCTGTGTTTATTAAAAAAAATTATAATGTTTGTTCCATCAACGATGTTACTAATTTGTGTATAATTTACTATTGTGTTGAACAAATACATGAGAATGATTACGGCGGTGATGGTATTGAATACCGTATTTGTTTTCTTTTCGCTTAAAACACGGTTCCTAAAAAGGTCGTTTGTTGGAGTCTGTTTTAAAATTAGAAATCGTAAATATTATCGACTTCGTAAATCGAAAATATTGGAAACAAAAAATAAAAATAATAAAAATTAATGAAAGGTAAAGGCTTTATGTTACGTAATTAACGCCGACGGTAAGAAGTAAAGCGCTGACGGCAAAGAGTAGCCCCCATTTTCCACTATTTTCATCTTTTTCATTTTCTCTTCTCTAATTTTTACCCCACAATAAGGAGGATCCTCCTAATTACCTTTCTTATTATTTATTTTAATTATTTGATGTTATAAATATATCGTAGAATAATATCGTAAACCGAAAATCGGAATGAGATTATATTGATGTGTGTATTACAATACATGTGTTGATCGATATTTATAGATATCGAAACATAAAGGACACGTCTCTTCGCGGAGAGACATATCGCTTGGAAGGATAAAAACATCCATATTATAACACTCCCCCTTGGATGTTAATCATCCAAAAATTATAACATCTTCTATGTTGCCTCATTAAAACCTTACCAGGAAAACCCAGTGGGAAAAACCATGGTGAAGGAAAAAGAGTACAACTCGCATTACTCCCCCTCATCGTTACATAACTTAATCTTCGGATAACTCTCAATCTTCGATGTAGATTCCATTATTGTAGCTAATAAACTTGATATCTTCGATTAATAAAACTTCGTGATACTTGTAAGCTTCATGTTCTTCATAACTCATCATATGTGAATAATTTACTAACGATTCATTTCATTCGTTTAAAACCACTTCAATCATTCTCAATATGAACAACATGAGCACAGCTACCTCATTAAAAACCTTGCTAGGTAAAACCCAGTGGGACAAAAACCCTAGACGAAGGGAAAAAGAGTGTAGCAATAATTATCCATCCATTTGATCTCTTCTGGAGAATCAATCTGATTAACAACTAAGTCATTTCACTCACACTTCATTAGGATATTACCTAGAAATCATAGTGTCGAAGTGATGCATAATCTTAGGATCTTAATATTATCAATCCATTTATGAATCTCAATTTCATGATCTTTTAAAACAAGCTCCTTCAAGGAGTCATAGATCATGACAATGTTTATAATTCTATATATTTATCCTGCAATAAACATTTAATAATAATGTGCACGCATGTAATATAATATAAACAATGTTTTATGATACATGTCTTAAGCTAATGATGATAATATATGAAACAAAAATGAAATTCTATTTACATGCACATGAAGACCAAATGTAAATTACACGGGATTTTTAACCAATATTCATAATTTGATTGACTTCGGGTCAATAGGTGGACTTCATGTCCATGAGCTCATTTTAATCATATATTATATGTCGACTTTCTAGATGGACTTTTATATAAGATCCCCAATAGTGTCCATTTTATATCTCGCGCGCAAATTGTATTCGGTTCTAAAAAATAAATATATCGATATAATTTCTTATATTATCAGTACTGCTTGATATCTGAATTCACATATTTCGTATAGGCCATCTATTTTCTTTCAGATATCTATGTCACATCTGGGACATTTATTTTACTCTAAACTTTAGTACCAACTGCATACATACTTGCCAATTTCTTAGTTATAATATATGAACCAAATATGACACATCATGTGTGATTAATTCATGATTTTGGCAAGGGTCGTTACATAATAACAAATCTTGATAAGGAAATGCAATCAAACTGGTATACTATACATCATCTTAACCAAATTATCGTTCTTATTTCTTGAACCTCTAGCTGATGTATTCACATTTAAACAAGTCACTGAACTTCGAATTCAGTTGGGGATCAATTTACTTGTTTGTTCTTTTTACCAGCTTATCCTTATCAATCTTCCCCTAAGGTGGTAAAAACTATCATTACCTGATAGATTTTAAGGGCAATAATATCCACCTTAGAAATTATCACATATTTCATGAACTTTACACAATTTGTTTATTTTCAATCGAATAATATATTGGGGAGGTAGATTTAACGCAGTTGGTTTTCCACGTGCTGACTGAAAATTGCCCATTCAGGAGATTATAATGTTCACATAATATTCAAATTGTGAACTATGATTACATGAACTACTCGTAAAATTTTGCGTGACTACAGGTCACATAATTAAACCATACATAAACGCTCATTTTCATTATCCAACTACGAGTAGTATTTTAAATCTCCAACATAATTTCCCATCTCAGTGTATTGTCTTGCCTCAAATAATATTTCTTTGATACATGAGAGGAGTTCGATCAGCACTTTATTACATTTCTTCAGGATAAACTACGGGGTTTGTGGCATGACATAGGCCCACCCCGACGCGGCCACGCGCGGGTTTGGGGAGGCGAATGAATCTCCATATGAGATGGTCAAATTGAAATTTAAATCGAAGTTGGAGTCGCCACCGAATTTTATGGTTATTCGGAACCGTTCGAGCCCACTCTATGTCGTAGTGGGCCGTATACAAAATACGGCCCATTTCCGATGTCAGAGTTTATTGGGCTCGTCCCTTTGCATATCGATACCGATGCCGACTTGAGCGGTTAATCGTATATTGAATGACTCTCATTGCCAATGGATTCGGACATCCGGAAACCACGGTTCTGAGTAAGGGGTGAGGGTACGTGTTGGGAAGTTCACTAAGAACACCCAACCCCGCCCGCACATTAGCGGCCTCTACTAGGATATCTAATGATTTTTTAATACGCGCGTTAGTAATACGATGAATGATATGCAAACATTGTTTTTCTAAACGTGCGAGGAATTGAATGGGTTGCTAAGTCGGTTTAATGCATAAAAATTTAACGTCAAAGTTGAATTTAGCATGTGAGGTTCGTTTTAGTATAATAAAACAAAAGATGAAATAAAGATGAATTTGCTACAAGATAAACAAACGAGTTGGTATCGATTTGTAAAAATAATATAGCAAATAAAATAAATATACGAGATCGAGAAAATAAATATTAATCGAAATCTGAAAAATATTGCTAAAAACGTTGTTTTGTATAAAAAACGAAGTTCGAAAAATAATAAAAAAACGAGAAAGGCGCGTCGTGGCAGCCGGCCGCGCGGCTCGCCTGGGACGCCGGCGAGTCGCGTGTCGGTCTGATTTCGAAAGCGGTTTTTTGAAAATTCGATGCTTTTATTAAATCGCGTACAAATATCGCATAATTTGTACTCGACCTAATATTTTCAATATTCGTTATATTCGATAATTGACTACGAAATCAATATCAAATATACGGAATAGTTTTAAAAAAGATATAAATTTTGGAAATCGTTTCGTAGAATAATTAAAATAAAGTAAACAAAAAAGCTAAAAAAAGACTCGGGTTTCAGGCCCGTGCGCGAGTCGCCTGGGAGTGGCGCGACTCGCGTGCGGGTCTGTCCGATTTTACTTTTTTTGTTCGAAATTGCTAATTTTGATAAATCGCGTACAAAATGTGAATTAATTTGTATTCGATTTATGTTTTCGATATTCGTCGTATCCGATATTCGATTATGGAATCGATATCGAATATTCGGAATGAATAAAAAAAGTTTTGTAAAAAAGTTTGAAAAAAAGATGTAACGATTTTTAACATCGTCGAGATCTTAATATAATTCTTTTTGATACAATATTCGATTATAGGAAATCGATATCATATTTTTAAGAATGTTGTTATATGAAAATAGTTTTTGTAGTATCGATATTAGAAAATAAAAAAAACGACGACCGACCCATAAAAAATAAGACGGACGAGGAGGAGAAGAGAAGAGGAAGGAGAAATCGGGTTTTGTTACACCCTCAACCTACATGCTTCTGTTTACTCGGATCGGAGCTCGTCGGGACGTGGCTTGGGTACAAGAGCGTCGAGTGGATGTCGGTGAGTTGGTGGTGGTTCGGTTCAGGCGTGAAGGGTGTCGGGTATCGGGACGGTTTCCTTCGGGTTTGTAATATCGGTGTATCGACGCTAAGGGTGTATGATAATAATTGATGTTGTAGCTGTTGATAATTGATAATGAATGTTAATTGATGTCTTCAAAAGTGCGTGTGCAAGGGGCTATTTATAGGGAGTTCCCGACCTTGGCTAGGAGAGTTTGAACTACCGTTTAAGATAGGAAACGTAAGAATTCGAAAGGAATGAGGATTCCGCTTTCTTGTGAAGGAAGAAAGGGAACCGGCTGGTAGAGGGCTGCTCGGCAGAGTGTTTGCACTCGGTCGGGTGTTTGAATCGGTTTTCGGATAGGATTCCTACTTGAGATCGAATTCCATCCTTAAACGTATTTGTTTAATATTTTGCGAAGCTGATTTTTCGTAGGATTAGAGTTCGAATCAGCCGTGTGAGGTGTCACGGCTGACTCGCGCACCTCGGGAATATTTTTGACGGATTTTGACTCAGTCGTTAAAAGACGGTTTTACCCCTGGTGTCGGAATCGACCCAAATTAGTCTTATTTGACTCGAAACGACCCACTGGGCCTGATTTTGAGGTTGGTTTTGTGAGATATGTACTCCATAATGAGCCCAAGCCAAATGCCAATGATTTTGAGCCCGTTTCTGAGTATTTGAAGCACATTTGCGTCCGATCATCATCGGGTGTTTGTCGGAAACTGCTATAGACACCTGGCAGTCAAAATGTGGGTGTCTACAGAGCCCCCACTCTGACTGAGGCTTGGACAAGGCGAAAGTCAGAATAGCTACCAGGCAAATCAAAGATTAGACCTGGCAGACTTCCGGTCGGGTCGTTTAAGGTCCATTAGACCTGCGTGGAGGGCCCGCCGGCCGGAGACTAGAAATGTACCTGAATTGACGATGATACTCCGTGGGGAATCTGACTTGTCGTATAAGTCTATGCC
The DNA here is from genome assembly GCA_958450325.1 of Agrostemma githago. Taxonomy (NCBI): domain Eukaryota; kingdom Viridiplantae; phylum Streptophyta; class Magnoliopsida; order Caryophyllales; family Caryophyllaceae; genus Agrostemma; species Agrostemma githago. The sequence continues at coordinate 12,347,595 of OY288254.1, read as the reverse complement.
GCTGAGGAGTTGATTGCACGGTTTTGCTTGAGTCGTCCTGCATAATGATTTATGCAAAGTTTGCATGTAACACATTTTTAGGAGAAATGACTCGTGCTGGGGAATAAAAATTTGAGAAGATTTTTTGAAATTTTGGATTTTGGGAGAATTTTTGAAAATAAGGTATTCTGACTCTGAGAAGGACTAGGAATGCTCGGGATGACTTAGCTAGATCCTAGGGAAAAGGCATGTATGCTAAATCCCGTGGGATTAGGAATCCCAAAGTGAGGAGGAGAATCTGATTTCATGCTATAAATACCCATCTCCCTGCTCACAATTTATTCACAATTCACAATTCTCTTCTCCCTTCAAAGAAAAAACAAGCCTTGAGAAACTTATTTCTTCTTTTTAGAAATTCAATCATGGGTATTGATCGATTAGTTGGAATGTTGCAAGATTGGTCCCGAATTTTCAGAGATGCTGATAAAGTTATTTTAAACCAGAATGGCGTCACCCAGCTGTCCACAATCCGCCAGATGCAAGTGGATCGTCACTTTTTGGATGCTTGCCTGTTCTATTGGGATGATACCTATCATGTTTTTAGGTTTCCTCGGGGCGAAATCGGTCCCCTTCCTGAGGAAATAGCTGCTGTAGGAGGGTGGAACCCCATTCTTCGTCCTGCTATCCCCTTTTCAGTTCATGATCCAAGGAGGAAATTAAGAGAATTTTTAGGGCTTTCTCATATGGAGGTGTCCCGTATGCTGGAAGGAAATACAGTCTCCTTGATCGACCTGGCTGAAAAATTTATGAATCCAAATGACGTTCGGGCCAGGCCGGCCTATCGCCGTAGGGCCTTTACTTTTTGCATGCTTCATGTCTATGCTTTTGAAGGCCATATGGATTGGCTATCTTGTATGGGCCATGTCAGACTTCTTGTCGTAGCGGATCAAATGGAGATAGAGCATAGCCCAGCTTGGCTGATTACTGGGGAGATTATCCAAGGCTTAGATAATCGTAAGAAGGATCCATCGATCAGGCTGACCGGTAGCACCCGTCTTCTACAGGTAGGCTGATTTTTTCCGATTTTCGCAATTTTTGATTTTTTTTCAATTTCTGATTTTACGGTCTTCGATTTTTTCGCGATTTCCGCGGTTTTTTTCTCGATTTTCCGGTTTTTCTCGGTTTTTTCGATTTTTTTTATGCGATTTTTTTTTTTACCACTTTGAATTTTCGCGATTTTGACTTTTCAGCTATGGCATTTTGAGAGGCTATCGATCTTGGATCCTCCTCTAGATGTAAGCCGATATCGCCCGAATCAAGTGATGACAAGAAGACGGACCGTTGATTTTTCTCGTCTTACCACCCAAAAATTCTGGGACGAGCTGTTGTCTTTCCATGGAGGCCCATTGATCCGTTGGACCGTACCTTGTTGGCCCATTTACGTCTGGACCGGGTTAGAATTGCGAGATAGGGCACGTTATCAACTGATCCTATCTTTTAGGCAGACGATTCATCTTTATCCCGATCGCATACTTAGGCAATATGGTCGGGCCCAGAGAATTGCGGAAATTGAGGCGGTCGTGAGTGAATCTACTCAGCTAACAGACGTGATGTGTGACATTTGGGCGCAAAGATGGTATACCCGGCACACTTGGCCCGTTTCTAAAGCTTCTCCCTCGATCTGGGTATCAGATTCTTATACGAAGTGGACCCAGGCAGATTCCGCTAAACCCCGTGCTGCTTTAAAGATTGACGAAGCCTTTGACTTGTTGCGCCGAGAACAGGCTAAGGATAATCGAGGTTTCTTTGATGATGGCGATACCCCGGCTACCATGGTCCGACTGATGTCAGGCCAGAAAGGGAAGGCTAAGACTTCGACTAAAGGGTCCAGCTCTAAAGGTACATGGGGGAAGATGAGCCCCCAGACGGACTTAGAAAGGAGACTTGGCCCAAGACTGGCAGCTAAAGACCGACTTGGTCCTCGGGATAGACTTCCCGAGCACATACGAGCTCGGATCGAACCGGTGCGGGAGAAACAGAAGTCGAAGAAGCGGGTTCGAGCAAAGGAAGTTTCACTTGTGATTAGGGAACGTTCGCCCCCACCTCGTCGGCCTCGGGATCCACGTGACCCGAAAGATAAGGGGAAGGGAAAAATGTACGAGTAGTCTCCAAAATATTATTATTTAAGTATTACTACTATTTTTTGTGTGATTTTTGTGTGATTTATTTTTGCGTGAGGCATTTTTTTTGAAATAATAAAAGACATATTAGTGAAAACCGTTTCTGTCTTTTCGTTATTGCAGTGGTTGTACCCTTTTGAGGGGTTGCCTACGTATCCATGATTAGTGGAATCAAACCGACCGTAGTTCAGACATAGATTCTTGCAATTTTCGAAATACATCAAGACTATTAGTTCGAGATGTGCGACAGTAGGATCAGTAATCCTAACTCATTGACTTGCTTAATTTTTGAAAGTTTTATAAAAAAAAAAGATAAACTTTTAGCAAATGACATTGAGACAAGGTTAGGGGTAGTAGCGCTTCAACTGGTCCAAGTTGGTCGGGTTGACAAGCTCGTTCCCATCCAAGTCTGTCAGCATTACTGCTCCTCCTGATAAGACCTTCTTTACTAAATACGGTCCGGCCCAATTAGGTTTGAATTTTCCTCTTGGGTCAACTGGTAGCAAAGCCCGGACAGATTTTAGGACTAGATCGCCCTCTTTGATATTTCTAGGCCTAACCCTTTTGTTGAAAGCCCGTTTTATCCTTTTTTGGTATATCTGGATGTTGTTAAGGGCTCGAGATCGTCGTTCGTCCAGAAGAATCAACGAATCATATCGGGCCTGGACCCAATCTGCTTCAGGTACTTGACTTTCGAGTAGAATCCTTAGAGATGGTACCTCAAGCTCGACTGGCTGGACCGCCTCCATCCCATATGTCAGATAGTACGGAGTTGCTCCGGTTGCGGTGCAGATTGATGTCCGGTACTCCCATAAGGCGAAAGGGATTTTATCGGGCCAATCCCGGTAATTATCAGCCATCTTTTTAAGTATGGTGACAATTGTTTTATTTGCTGCCTCTACCGCTCCATTGGTTTGGGGACGGTAAGGCGAAGATGTATGCCATTGAATCTTATATTTTGCTAGCAAATTAGCGGTTTCGGCTTGGAAATGGGTCCCGTGATCATTTATGAATTCGTGCGGGATCCCGTATCGGCATATAATTTTATCTTGGATAAATTTTGCAACGTGCTTGGCGTTCAAGACACGATATGACTCGGCTTCAACCCATTTAGTAAAATAGTCAATAGCCACTAGAATAAAGCAGTGACCTCCCGTCCCGAAAGGGTTTACTTTCCCGATTATATCAATTCCCCATGTTGAAAATGGCCATGGTGATGTCATAGTATATAACAGGGATGACGGCATATGCTGGACATTGCCGAAAATCTGACAGTTGTGACAGTGCTTGACATATAACTGACAGTCGGTTTCCATGCTATTCCAATAGTACCCGAGTCTGGCGATTTTTCGAGCTAGCATATGGGCATTCATATGCGGGCCGTTCTCACCATCGTGTACCTCGGCCATGACCTTTTCGGCTTGTGTTTTATCGATGCATAGGAGTAAAGCCCCCTGTGCCGTCTTTTTGTACAATTGTCCATCGTCCGTGCGGATGAACTGAGCGGCCCATCTTCGTAGGGCTTTCTTGGCCCGGTTTTCAGATCTCGGAGGATATTCTCCCGACGTCAAGTAGGTAAGAACAGCCTGGTACCAAGGTTCTGGGTCAGTTATTTCGATGTCTTGGATAGCGTTGATATATGCCGGCTCGGATCGTCTTTCGACGCAGATCGGCATGCTGGTCAAATGTTCCGGGATATTCAGTAAGGATGCTAATTTGGATAGTGCATCTGCAAACTGGTTTTCTTCCCGAGGTAAGTAAATGTACTCCACCTTTTGAAACTGCTTTTCGAGAACCCTTACTCGCGCTAGGTAAGCTACGAGATTTGCGTTCCGAGTTTTCCATTTATGGAGTGCTTGATTTATGACTAATGATGAGTCACCGTGGACCCGGAGGTTTGTTACTCCTAAATCAGCGGCGGCTTGCAACCCATGAATGCATGCTTCGTATTCGGCTGCGTTATTAGTCACATCGAAATCTAACTTGATGGATAACGGGGTGTGCTCCCCTTGTGGTGAGATTAGTAAAATCCTGACACCAAATCCTCGAAAGTTGGATGCTCTTTTTTTTTACGATGGCCTGCTTTTTTGTTTTGGCCTTTTGCTTTTTTCCTTGGACTTTTGATTTTTTTTTTGTCCAGTTTTTTTTGTTTTTCCCGTTGGTCAGACTAACACCTAAGGTAGGGATTGGTAGTCTTATTGGATGGGTGTTTACTGTGGGAAATGGGCTTGCCTCCCGTCTTGAACCCAAACTAGGAGACTACCTAAATTCGTCATTGGATTCGATACCGCTCCTGCTAAGTGTAGTTTTGTGGCTTCCTATGTCAGACGTGGAACAGGTAAAGGAAAACACGGGTCTCGATTTCCTGCAGTCATTATAGATGTGCCTGTAATAGTCACGTGCATGTGCTCACAGTGTATGACGGTGTTTATCATGTTCTCGGAAACACATAAGGAAAGTATATATGAGCAATAGAAAAGCTGATTTTATTGAATTTTGAAAAAGAGGACAGAATGCAAAAGACTCTGACTCTGATTTGGACTTTGACTTTGACTTTGGAAGAAATAGCACATCCTAGACTCGGACTCAGACTCGGACTTAAATCAAATCCGGACTCTCGGATGATGTTGTCAATTCAGCTTCTAAGGACTCAAGCCGATGTCCAGTATAGCCTTCAGTAGAAGCTTCACCCAGATCTTCATTATGTCGAAGATCGTCTTCAATCCTAATGCCCATTTCGGTAAGCACTGCAAAGTTGGAAATGCCGGCATACCTAAGATGGATGCGGTAGGAAGGTAGAAGGTTATTGATGAACGCCTTCACTAGTGTCTTCTCGTTGGACTTGTCTACCAACTTCACACTCTCGGCCCTCCACCTTTGAAGTTACTTGGTGAAACCTTCCTTGGGCTCTTGGGCCATGATTTCTAAAGTACGCATCGTGGTCTGGATCTCGGTATTATCGGCATAATTCCGAGCGAATTCCGTCGCCACGTCATCCCAAGTCTTGTACTTCTTGGGGTCAAGCCTGTAGTATCAGGCTTTCGGGTGCTTCTCGAGGGAGGAAGCAAACAGGTGCTTGAACATGGTTGACTTCACTCCTTTGATGGCCATGAATTCTTTGAAAGCTCGGATATGTAATACCGGGTCTTCAGTCCCGTCGAACATTGGTAGGCCCGTCAGGTTGAGGTTAGCGGGCAGCTCGTCGGTCAAAGGTGAATAGGAACTAGCATTTTCCGTATGGATTGAATTGTTGGTCGACAGGTGGACCTGTTCCTCCAGCTTGCGGACTGCGTTGGCCAGTTCAGCTATGGGCCCAGTGGTTTCATTCCCGACCTTAGGAGTCCTTTGTTCCAAGGCACTCAAACGGGTGGCAATGGCGGTTTGGTCTCCCCTTATCTGGTTCAGTTGATCTTGGATCTTGGCCAACGAGGCGGTCAGTTGATCAATGGAGTCCTTAGTCATGGTTTAGGTGAAGGGCGGCCTGTGTGTAAGAATACCGCGTAATCAGGAAAGTTGCTTCGGAACTCAAATTCACCAAGGCATAGGAAATAGCGCGGGGGGAGAGACGACTCCAGTTTGGCTCGGGTTAGACTCTCCTAAGACAAAGGCTTAGGATATGATCCTCGGAGTGACCGTGATTAATCGCTCCGTCGGAGAATAGCCCCCAAGTGAGACTAAGGACTCATATAGGACTCAGATGGTGTGGCCTCTAAGTGACTCAAAGGTGGGGTACGTGAGACACATGTAAGACATGACCCTTAGAGCAACCGTGATTGACCGCTCTGATGAAGGGTAGCCCCCAAGTGGGATCGAAAATTGTTAAGACTCGAGTGTCGGACGAGTGACCCTTAGATGTAAGGGTCACGGACCTTTTGTTATAGGGCTATGCCTTGTAAAAGGTTGACTCGGAAAAGACACTTAGACGGGTGACTTGTGAAAGGTGGGCCTCCTTTAGGATCCAGCCGTGTGGGCTGGGCCCTGTTCGAAAGGAGGTTCACGTGAGAATTTCCCAGACTTTTAGACTCGATTGTGTAGATGGGCCGACCCTTGTAGGATTATGTCCTACGTAGGTGGGCCTTGCCTTAGTATAATAAGGCGGACTGGGATAGGGAGGAAATCCGTGATATAAGATCGACAGAGTTTCGACGCTAGAAGATTCGACGACTTACGACATGACCCGACACTGCTAAATACGGGAAGTCCTAAGAAGAGGAAGGTTTTGAAATATTGAATTTTTGAAAGGCCCGAAAGAATCGGGGAGAACCGGCCCTTTTTCGAGAAAGAAAAAGGAAAGGCGGACCGGGGATGGTTTTGAAAAGTTTCGAAAATATTTTCGAGTTTTGAAATGGGCGTAATACCGGCTAAAAATAGGCTATTTTGAGTAAAATCGTGGATCCTAAATTCGGTATATGTCCCGGGTTTTGAAATTGGATATTTTGAAAAGGATGCAATTTTGAAAATGATGGTTTTTCGAAAAAAAGACTTGTGAATCAGGTAGCACGTAGTCATGGAAACAGTATAACGACGCCATGTATGCTCTAATTCTAAGTCTCGGTCAGTCTGAAAGGGTCTATACCAGTGTACACAACCTATCGAGAATCGGGGCGGACTTCCTAAGTCGAGTTGAGCTTAGAACATGCCGTAAAACCCATACGAATCGGCTAATGGACACCTTCGACATATCCAATTTGGACTACATCGATAGTATAGTGGGACGTCGGTCACCAGTACCGGCCCGGGAAAATATGGGGTCATGTATGAACCGTAAAACTAAAACGCGTATTGTACTAGTCAAACGATTTCTATTCGAGTCTCACCCTGAGGATGCCGAAGGTCAGTAACGTATCAGCTATCCCCAGCGGAGTCGCCAAATTGTGGACATGACATAGGTCCACCCCGACGCGGCCACGCGCGGGTTTGGGGAGGCGAATGAATCTCCATATGAGATGGTCAAATTGAAATTTAAATCAAAGTTGGAGTCGCCACCGAATTTCATGGTTATTCGGAACCGTTCGAGCTCACCCTATGTCGTAGTGGGCCGTATACAAAATACGGCCCATTTCCGATGTCAGAGTTTATTGGGCTCGTCCCTTTGCATATCGATACCGATGCCGACTTGAGCGGTTAATCGTATATTGAATGACTTTCGTTGCCAATGGATTCGGACATCCGGAAACCACGGTTCTGAGTAAGGGGTAAGGGTACGTGTTGGGAAGTTCACTAAGAACACCCAACCCCGCCCGCACATTAGCGGCCTCTACTAGGATATCTAATGATTTTTTAATACGCGCGTTAGTAATACGATGAATGATATGCAAACATTGTTTTTCTAAACATGCGAGGAATTGAATGGGTTGCTAAGTCGGTTTAATGCATAAAAATTTAACGTCAAAGTTGAATTTAGCATGTGAGGTTCGTTTTAGTATAATAAAACAAAAGATGAAATAAAGATGAATTTGCTACAAGATAAACAAACGAGTTGGTATCGATTTGTAAAAATAATATAGCAAATAAAATAAATATACGAGATCGAGAAAATAAATATTAATCGAAATCTGAAAAATATTGCTAAAAACGTTGTTTTGTATAAAAAACGAAGTTCGAAAAATAATAAAAAAACGAGAAAGGCGCGTCGTGGCAGCCGGCCGCGCGGCTCGCCTGGGACGCCGGCGAGTCGCGTGTCGGTCTGATTTCGAAAGCGGTTTTTTGAAAATTCGATGCTTTTATTAAATCGCGTACAAATATCGCATAATTTGTACTCGACCTAATATTTTCAATATTCGTTATATTCGATAATTGACTACGAAATCAATATCAAATATACGGAATAGTTTTAAAAAAGATATAAATTTTGGAAATTGTTTCGTAGAATAATTAAAATAAAGTAAACAAAAAAGCTAAAAAAAGACCCGGGTTTCAGGCCCGTGCGCGAGTCGCCTGGGAGTGGCGCGACTCGCGTGCGGGTCTGTCCGATTTTACTTTTTTTGTTCGAAATTGCTAATTTTGATAAATCGCGTACAAAATGTGAATTAATTTGTATTCGATTTATGTTTTCGATATTCGTCGTATCCGATATTCGATTATGGAATCGATATCGAATATTCGGAATGAATAAAAAAAGTTTTGTAAAAAAGTTTGAAAAAAAGATGTAACGATTTTTAACATCGTCGAGATCTTAATATAATTCTTTTTGATACAATATTCGATTATAGGAAATCGATATCATATTTTTAAGAATGTTGTTATATGAAAATAGTTTTTGTAGTATCGATATTAGAAAATAAAAAAAAAACGACGACCGACCCATAAAAAATAAGACGGACGAGGAGGAGAAGAGAAGAGGAAGGAGAAATCGGGTTTTGTTACACCCTCAACCTACATGCTTCTGTTTACTCGGATCGGGGCTCGTCGGGACGTGGCTTGGGCACAAGAGCGTCGAGTGGATGTCGGTGAGTTGGTGGTGGTTCGGTTCAGGCGTGAAGGGTGTCGGGTATCGGGACGGTTTCCTTCGGGTTTGTAATATCGGTGTATCGATGCTAAGGGTGTATGATAATAATTGATGTTGTAGCTGTTGATAATTGATAATGAATGTTAATTGATGTCTTCAAAAGTGTGTGTGCAAGGGGCTATTATAGGGAGTTCCCGACCTTGGCTAGGAGAGTTTGAACTACCGTTTAAGATAGGAAACGTAAGAATTCGAAAGGAATGAGGATTCCGCTTTCTTGTGAAGGAAGAAAGGGAACCGGCTGGTAGAGGGCTGCTCGGCAGAGTGTTTGCACTCGGTCGGGTGTTTGAATCGGTTTTCGGATAGGATTCCTACTTGAGATCGAATTCCATCCTTAAACGTATTTGTTAAATATTTTGCGAAGCTGATTTTTTGTAGGATTAGAGTTCGAATCAGCCGTGTGAGGTGTCACGGCTGACTCGCGCACCTCGGGAATATTTTTGACGGATTTTGACTCGGTCGTTAAAAGACGGTTTTACCCCTGGTGTCGGAATCGACCCAAATTAGTCTTATTTGACTCGAAACAACCCACTGGGCCTGATTTTGAGGTTGGTTTTGTGAGATATGTACTCCATAATGAGCCCAAGCCAAATGCCAATGATTTTGAGCCCGTTTCTGAGTATTTGAAGCACATTTGCGTCCGATCATCATCGGGTGTTTGTCGGAAACTGCTATAGACACCTGGCAGTCAAAATGTGGGTATCTACAGAGCCCCCACTCTGACTGAGGCTCGGACAAGGCGAAAGTCAGAATAGCTACCAGGCAAATCAAAGATTAGACCTGGCAGACTTCCGGTCGGGTCGTTTAAGGTTCATTAGACCTGCGTGGAGGGCCCGCCGGCCGGAGACTAGAAATGTACCTGAATTGACGATGATACTCCGTGGGGAATCTGACTTGTCGTATAAGTCTATGCCGCTGGGGAGTTGATTGCACGGTTTTGCTTGAGTCGTCCTGCATAATGATTTATGCAAAGTTTGCATGTAACACATTTTTAGGAGAAATGACTCGTGCTGGGGAATAAAAATTTGAGAAGATTTTTTGAAATTTTGGATTTTGGGAGAATTTTTGAAAATAAGGTATTCTGACTCTGAGAAGGACTAGGAATGCTCGGGATGACTTAGCTAGAACCTAGGGAAAAGGCCTGTATGCTAAATCCCTTGGGATTAGTAATCCCAAAGTGAGGAGGAGAATCTGATTTCATGCTATAAATACCCATCTCCTTGCTCACAATTTATTCACAATTCACAATTCTCTTCTCCCTTCAAAGAAAAAACAAGCCTTGAGAAACTTATTTCTTCTTTTTAGAAATTCAATCATGGGTATTGATCGATTAGTCGCAATGTTGCAAGATTGGTCCCGAATTTTCAGAGATGCTGATAAAGTTATTTTAAACCAGAATGGCGTCACCCAGCTGTCCACAATCCGCCAGATGCAAGTGGATCTTCACTTTTTGGATGCTTGCCTGTCCTATTGGGATGATACCTATCATGTTTTTAGGTTTCCTCGGGGAGAAATATGTCCCCTTCCTGAGGAAATAGCTGCTGTAGGAGGGTGGAACCCCATTCTTCGTCCTGCTATCCCCTTTTCAGTTCATGATCCAAGGAGGAAATTAAGAGAATTTTTAGGGCTTTCTCATATGGAGGTGTCCCGTATGCTGGAAGGAAATACAGTCTCCTTGATCGACCTGGCTGAAAAATTTATGAATCCAAATGACGTTCGGGCCAGGCCGGCCTATCGCCGTAGGGCCTTTACTTTTTGCATGCTTCATGTCTATGCTTTTGAAGGCCATATGGATTGGCTATCTTGTATGGGCCATGTCAGACTTCTTGCCGTAGCGGATCAAATGGAGATAGAGCATAGCCCAGCTTGGCTGATTACTGGGGAGATTATCCAAGGCTTAGATAATCGTAAGAAGGATCCATCGATCAGGCTGACCGGTAGCACCCGTCTTCTACAGGTAGGCTGATTTTTTCCGATTTTCGCAATTTTTGATTTTTTTCAATTTCTGATTTTACGGTCTTCGATTTTTTCGCGATTTCCGCTGTTTTTTTCTCGATTTTCCGGTTTTTCTCGGTTTTTTCGATTTTTTTTATGCGATTTTTTTTTTTACCACTTTGAATTTTCGCGATTTTGACTTTTCAGCTATGGCATTTTGAGAGGCTATCGATCTTGGATCCTCCTCTAGATGTAAGCCGATATCGCCCGAATCAAGTGATGACAAGAAGACGGACCGTTGATTTTTCTCGTCTTACCACCCAAAAATTCTGGGACGAGCTGTTGTCTTTCCATGGAGGCCCATTGATCCGTTGGACCGTACCTTGTTGGCCCATTTACGTCTGGACCGGGTTAGAATTGCGAGATAGGGCACGTTATCAACTGATCCTATCTTTTAGGCAGACGATTCATCTTTATCCCGATCGCATACTTAGGCAATATGGTCGGGCCCAGAGAATTCCGGAAATCGAGGAGGTCGTGAGTGAATCTACTCAGCTAACGGACGTGATGTGTGACATTTGGGCGCAAAGATGGTATACCCGGCACACTTGGCCCGTTTCTAAAGCTTCTCCCTCGATCTGGGTATCAGATTCTTATACGAAGTAGACCCAGGCAGATTCCGCTAAACCCCGTGCTGCTTTAAAGATTGACGAAGCCTTTGACTTGTTGCGCCGAGAACAGGCTAAGGATAATCGAGGTTTCTTTGATGATGGCGATACCCCGGCTACCATGGTCCGACTGATGTCAGGCCAGAAGGGGAAGGCTAAGATTTCGACTAAAGGGTCCAGCTCTAAAGGTACATGGGGGAAGATGAGCCCCCAGACGGACATAGAAAGGAGACTTGGCCCAAGACGGGCAGCTAATGACCGACTTGGTCCTCGGGATAGACTTCCCGAGCACGTACGAGCTCGGATCGAACCGGCGCGGGAGAAACCGAAGTCGAAGAAGCGGGTTCGAGCAAAGGAAGTTCCACTTGTGATTAGGGAACGTTCGCCCCCACCTCGTCGGCCTCGGGATCCGCGTGACCCGAAAGATAAGGGGAAGGGAAAAATGTACGAGTAGTCTCCTAAATATTATTATTTAAGTATTACTACTATTTTTTGTGTGATTTTTGTGTGATTTATTTGTGCGTGAGGCATTTTTTTTGAAATAATAAAAGACATATTAGTGAAAACCGTTTCTGTCTTTTCGTTATTGCAGTGGTTGTACCCTTTTGAGGGGTTGCCTACGTATCCATGATTAGTGGAATCAAACCGACCGTAGTTCAGACATAGATTCTTGCAATTTTCTAAATACATCAAGACTATTAGTTCGAGATGTGCGACAGTAGGATCAGTAATCCTAACTCATTGACTTGCTTAATTTTTGAAAGTTTTATAAAAAAAAAAAAAGATAAACTTTTAGCAAATGACATTGAGACAAGGTTAGGGGTAGTAGCGCTTCAACTGGTCCAAGTTGGTCGGGTTGACAAATTCGTTCCCATCCAAGTCTGTCAGCATTACTGCTCCGCCTGATAAGACCTTCTTTACTAAATACGGTCCGGCCTAATTAGGTTTGAATTTTCCTCTTGGGTCAACTGGTAGCAAAGCCCGGACAGATTTTAGGACTAGATCGCCCTCTTTGATATTTCTAGGCCTAACCCTTTTGTTGAAAGCCCGTTTTATCCTTTTTTGGTATATCTGGATGTTGTTAAGGGCTCGAGATCGTCGTTCGTCCAGAAGAATCAACGAATCATATCGGGCCTGGACCCAATCTGCTTCAGGTACTTGACTTTCGAGTAGAATCCTTAGAGATGGTACCTCAAGCTCGACTGGCTGGACCGCCTCCATCCCATATGTCATATAGTACGGAGTTGCTCCGGTTGCGGTGCGGATTGATGTCCGGTACTCCCATAAGGCGAAAGGGATTTTATCGGGCCAATCCCGGTAATTATCATCCATCTTTTTAAGTATGGTGACAATTGTTTTATTTGCTGCCTCTACCGCTCCATTGGTTTGGGGACGGTAAGGCGAAGATGTATGCCTTTGAATCTTATATTTTGCTAGCAAAGTAGCGGTTTCGGCTTGGAAATGGGTCCCGTGATCACTTATGAATTCGTGCGGGATCCCGTATCGGCATATAATTTTATCTTGGATAAATTTTGCAACGTGCTTGGCGTTCAAGACACGATATGACTCGGCTTCAACCCATTTAGTAAAATAGTCAATAGCCACTAGAATAAAGCAGTGACCTCCCGTCCCGGAAGGGTTTACTTTCCCGATTATATCAATTCCCCATGTTGAAAATGGCCATGGTGATGTCATAGTATATAACAGAGATGACGACATATGCTGGACGTTGCCGAAAATCTGACAGTTGTGACAGTGCTTGACATATAATTGACAGTCGGTTTCCATGCTATTCCAATAGTACCCGAGTCTGGCGATTTTCGAGCTAGCATATGGGCATTCATATGCGGGCCGTTCTCACCATCGTGTACCTCGGCCATGACCTTTTCGGCCTGTGTTTTATCGATGCATAGGAGTAAAGCCCCCTGTGTCGTCTTTTTGTACAATTGTCCATCGTCCGTGCGGATGAACTGAGTGGCCCATCTTCGTAGGGCTTTCTTGGCCCGGTTTTCAGATCCTGGAGGATATTCTCCCGACGTCAAGTAGGTAAGAACAGCCTGGTACCAAGGTTCTGGGTCAGTTATTTCGATGTCTTGGATAGCGTTGATATATGCCGGCTCGGACCGTCTTTCGACGCAGATCGGCATGCTGGTCAAATGTTCCGGGATATTCAGTAAGGATGCTAATTTGGATAGTGCATCTGCAAACTGGTTTTCTTCCCGAGGTAAGTAAATGTACTCCACCTTTTGAAACTGCTTTTCGAGAACCCTTACTCGCGCTTGGTAAGCTACGAGATTTGCGTTCCGAGTTTTCCATTTCTGGAGTGCTTGATTTATGACTAATGATGAGTCACCGTGGACCCGGAGGTTTGTTACTCCTAAATCAGCGGCGGCTTGCAACCCATGAATGCATGCTTCGTATTCGGCTGCGTTATTAGTCACATCGAAATCTAACTTGATGGATAACGGGGTGTGCTCCCCTTGTGGTGAGATTAGTAAAATCCTGACACCAAATCCTCGAAAGTTGGATGCTCTCTTTTTTTACGATGGCCTGCTTTTTTGTTTTGGCCTTTTGCTTTTTTCCTTGGACTTTTGATTTTTTTTTTGTCCAGTTTTTTTTTTTCCCGTTGGTCAGACTAACACCTAAGGTAGGGATTGGTAGTCTTATTGGATGGGTGTTTACTGTGGGAAATGGGCTTGCCTCCCGTCTTGAACACAAACTAGGAGACTACCTAAATTCGTCATTCGATTCGATACCGCTCCTGCTAAGTGTAGTTTATGGCTTCCTATGTCAGACATGGAACAGGTAAAGGAAAACACGGGTCTCGATTTCCTGCAGTCATTATAGATGTGCCTGTAATAGTCACGTGCATGTGCTCACAGTGTATGACGGTGTTTATCATGTTCTCGGAAACACATAAGGAAAGTATATATGAGCAATAGAAAAGCTGATTTTATTGAATTTTGAAAAAGAGGACAGAATGCAAAAGACTCTGACTCTGATTTGGACTTTGACTTTGACTTTGGAAGAAATAGCACATCCTAGACTCGGACTCAGACTCGGACTTAAATCAAATCCGGACTCTCGGATGATGTTGTCAATTCAGCTTCTAAGGACTCAAGCTGATGTCCAGTATAGCCTTCAGTAGAAGCTTCACCCAGATCTTCATTATGTCGAAGATCGTCTTCAATCCTAATGCCCATTTCGGTAAGCACTGCAAAGTTGGAAATGCCGGCATACCTAAGATGGATGAGGTAGGAAGGTAGAAGGTTATTGATGAACGCCTCCACTAGTGTCTTCTCGTTGGGCTTGTCTACCAACTTCACACTCTCGGCCCTCCACCTTTGAAGTTACTTGGTGAAACCTTCCTTGGGCTCTTGGGCCATGATTTCTAAAGTATGCATCGTGGTCTGGATCTCGGTATTATTGGCACAATTCCGAGCGAATTCCGTCGCCACGTCATCCCAAGTCTTGTACTTCTTGGGGTCAAGCCTGTAGTACCAGGCTTTCGGGTGCTTCTCGAGGGAGGAAGCAAACAGGTGCTTGAACATGGTTGACTTCACTCCTTTGATGGCCATGAATTCTTTGAAAGCTCGGATATGTAATACCGGGTCTTCAGTCCCGTCGAACATTGGTAGGCCCGTCAGGTTGAGGTTAGCGGGCAGCTCGTCGGTCAAAGGTGAATAGGAACTAGCATTTTCCGTATGGATTGAATTGTTGGTCGACAGGTGGACCTGTTCCTCCAGCTTGCGGACTGCGTTGGCCAGTTCAGCTATGGGCCCAGTGGTTTCATTCCCGACCTTAGGAATCCTTTGTTCCAAGGCACTCAAACGGGTGGCAATGGCGGTTTGGTCTCCCCTTATCTGGTTCAGTTGATCTTGGATCTTGGCCAACGAGGCGGTCAGTTGATCAATGGAGTCCTTAGTCATGGTTTAGGTGAAGGGCGGCCTGTGTGTAAGAATACCGCGTAATCAGGAAAGTTGCTTCGGAACTCAAATTCACCAAGGCATAGGAAATAGCGCGGGGGGAGAGACGACTCCAGTTTGGCTCGGGTTAGACTCTCCTAAGACAAAGGCTTAGGATATGATCCTCGGAGTGACCGTGATTAATCGCTCCGTCAGAGAATAGCCCCCAAGTGAGACTAAGGACTCATATAGGACTCAGATGGTGTGGCCTCTAAGTGACTCAAAGGTGGGGTACGTGAGACACATGTAAGACATGACCCTTAGAGCAACCGTGATTGACCGCTCTGATGAAGGGTAGCCCCCAAGTGGGATCGAAAATTGTTAAGACTCGAGTGTCGGACGAGTGACCCTTAGATGTAAGGGTCACGGACCTTTTGTTATAGGGCTATGCCTTGTAAAAGGTTGACTCGGAAAAGACACTTAGACGGGTGACTTGTGAAAGGTGGGCCTCCTTTAGGATCCAGCCGTGTGGGCTGGGCCCTGTTCGAAAGGAGGTTCACGTGAGAATTTCCCAGACTTTTAGACTCGATTGTGTAGATGGGCCGACCCTTGTAGGATTATGTCCTACGTAGGTGGGCCTTGCCTTAGTATAATAAGGCGGACTGGGATAGGGAGGAAATCCGTGATATAAGATCGACAGAGTTTCGACGCTAGAAGATTCGACGACTTACGACATGACCCGACACTGCTAAATACGGGAAGTCCTAAGAAGAGGAAGGTTTTGAAATATTGAATTTTTGAAAGGCCCGAAAGAATCGGGGAGAACCGGCCCTTTTTCGAGAAAGAAAAAGGAAAGGCGGACCGGGGATGGTTTTGAAAAGTTTCGAAAATATTTTCGAGTTTTGAAATGGGCGTAATACCGGCTAAAAATAGGCTATTTTGAGTAAAATCGTGGATCCTAAATTCGGTATATGTCCCGGGTTTTGAAATTGGATATTTTGAAAAGGATGCAATTTTGAAAATGATGGTTTTTCGAAAAAAAAGACTTGTGAATCAGGTAGCACGTAGTCATGGAAACAGTATAACGACGCCATGTATTCTCTAATTCTAAGTCTCGGTCAGTCTGAAAGGGTCTATACCAGTGTACACAACCTATCGAGAATCGGGGCGGACTTCCTAAGTCGAGTTGAGCTTAGAACATGCCGTAAAACCCATACGAATCGGCTAATGGACACCTTCGACATATCCAATTTGGACTACATCGATAGTATAGTGGGACGTCGGTCACCAGTACCGGCCCGGGAAAATATGGGGTCATGTATGAACCGTAAAACTAAAACGCGTATTGTACTAGTCAAACGATTTCTATTCGAGTCTCACCCTGAGGATGCCGAAGGTCAGTAACGTATCAGCTATCCCCAGCGGAGTCGCCAAATTGTGGACATGACATAGGTCCACCCCGACGCGGCCACGCGCGGGTTTGGGGAGGCGAATGAATCTCCATATGAGATGGTCAAATTGAAATTTAAATCGAAGTTGGAGTCGCCACCGAATTTTATGGTTATTCGAAACCGTTCGAGCTCACCCTATGTCGTAGTGGGCCGTATACAAAATACGGCCCATTTCCGATGTCAGAGTTTATTGGGCTCGTCCCTTTGCATATCGATACCGATGCCGACTTGAGCGGTTAATCGTATATTGAATGACTTTCGTTGCCAATGGATTCGGACATCCGGAAACCACGGTTCTGAGTAAGGGGTAAGGGTACGTGTTGGGAAGTTCACTAAGAACACCCAACCCCGCCCGCACATTAGCGGCCTCTACTAGGATATCGAATGCTTTTTTAATACGCGCGTTAGTAATACGATGAATGATATGCAAACATTGTTTTCCTAAACATGCGAGGAATTGAATGGGTTGCTAAGTCGGTTTAATGCATAAAAATTTAACGTCAAAGTTGAATTTAGCATGTGAGGTTCGTTTTAGTATAATAAAACAAAAGATGAAATAAAGATGAATTTGCTACAAGATAAACAAACGAGTTAGTATCGATTTGTAAAAATAATATAGCAAATAAAATAAATATACGAGATCGAGAAAATAAATATTAATCGAAATCTGAAAAATATTGCTAAAAACACTGTTTTGTATAAAAAACGAAGTTCGAAAAATAATAAAAAAACGAGAAAGGCGCGTCGTGGCAGCCGGTCGCGCGGCTCGCCTGGGACGCCGGCGAGTCGCGTGTCGGTCTGATTTCGAAAGCGGTTTTTTGAAAATTCGATGCTTTTATTAAATCGCGTACAAATATCGCATAATTTGTACTCGACCTAATATTTTCAATATTCGTTATATTCGATAATTGACTACGAAATCAATATCAAATATACGGAATAGTTTTAAAAAAGATATAAGTTTTGGAAATCGTTTCGTAGAATAATTAAAATAAAGTAAACGAAAAAGCTAAAAAAAGACCCGGGTTTCAGGCCCGTGCGCGAGTCGCCTGGGAGTGGCGCGACTCGCGTGCGGGTCTGTCCGATTTTACTTTTTTTGTTCGAAATTGCTAATTTTGATAAATCGCGTACAAAATGTGAATTAATTTGTATTCGATTTATGTTTTCGATATTCGTCGTATCCGATATTCGATTATGGAATCGATATCGAATATTCGGAATGAATAAAAAAAGTTTTGTAAAAAAGTTTGAAAAAAAGATGTGACGATTTTTAACATCGTCAAGATCTTAATATAATTCTTTTTGATACAATATTCGATTATAGGAAATCGATATCATATTTTTAAGAATGTTGTTATATGAAAATAGTTTTTGTAGTATCGATATTAGAAAATAAAAAAAAAACGACGACCGACCCATAAAAAATAAGACGGACGAGGTGGAGAAGAGAAGAAGAAGGAGAAATCGGGTTTTGTTACACCCTCAACCTACATGCTTCTGTTTACTCGGATCGGGGCTCGTCGGGACGTGGCTTGGGCACAAGAGCGTCGAGTGGATGTCGGTGAGTTGGTGGTGGTTCGGTTCGGGCGTGAAGGGTGTCGGGTATCGGACCGGTTTCCTTCGGGTTTGTAATATCGGTGTATCGATGCTAAGGGTGTATGATAATAATTGATGTTGTAGCTGTTGATAATTGATAATGAATGTTAATTGATGTCTTCAAAAGTGTGTGTGCAAGGGGCTATTTATAGGGGTTCCCGACCTTGGCTAGGAGAGTTTGAATTACCGTTTAAGATAGGAAACGTAAGAATTCGAAAGGAATGAGGATTCCGCTTTCTTGTGAAGGAAGAAAGGGAACCGGCTGGTAGAGGACAGCTCGGCCGAGTGTTTGCACTCGGTCGGGTGTTTGAATCGGTTTTCGGATAAGATTCCTACTTGAGATCGAATTCCATCCTTAAACGTATTTGTTTAATATTTTGCGAAGCTGATTTTTCGTAGGATTAGAGTTCGAATCAGCCGTGTGAGGTGTCACGGCTGACTCACGCACCTCGGGAATATTTTTGACGGATTTTGACTCGGTCGTTAAAAGATGGTTTTACCCCTGGTGTCGGAATCGACCCAAATTAGTCTTATTTGACTCAAAACGACCCACTGGGCCTGATTTTGAGGTTGGTTTTGTGAGATATGTACTCCATAATGAGCCCAAGCCAAATGCCAATGATTTTGAGCCCGTTTCTGAGTATTTGAAGCACATTTGCGTCCGATCATCATTGGGTGTTTGTCGGAAACTGCTATAGACACCTGGCAGTCAAAATGTGGGTGTCTACAGGTTTATCAAAAACGGGTGTAACAAGAACCCGGATGGCCTCAATTTTGTCACATCTTTAATCATCATGCTAAACTTCTAGGTAGCTATATTCTATCGAATGTGCACAATAATTTTATTCTATCATATGGCCAAAACAAAATGATGATAGATGTGGCATGACACTACTGGTGTTTCATATAATTAGGCAAGACCCGTCAATTTTCCTTCAGGGAATGTGACTATATTATACTTTCTTTGAGTATTTTAAACAACGTAATTTATCCATTTTACGCGTATATTGAGTATGCTACGTCATACTTGGTGATTGATTAATATTCTATTCTCGCGAACTTCAGGTTACAAAATAAATTAGTAAAATTGTCAAAAGATTAATATTATACTACATAACGATGAACTATACATAATATAACTAATAAATTAAAACAATAATAAAACCCATTAAGATATATATCATGTTCATGAAATACTTAAACACCATAAAAACATATACAAGTATAATAATAAAATCCAAGCTTTAAAAATAAAATAAATACAAATATGGTACTAATAAGTTTGATATGTCATAAAATCATAGTAATAATACTTTCATCATTTAATTATTCCCTTCATTGATCGGAAAGAAATCGGCCGCATCTAAGTGAGTTGTATCATTATAATCAAAGTCACCTTCACCATCGTTTGTATCATCATAATCAAAGTCACCTACACCATCGTCTATCACCAAGTTTGTCTCTACATTCCTTCTCTTTTCCTTCATTGATTGTTGATAGAGATCTATTAGGTGCTTTGGTGTACGACAAACGCGAGACCAATGACCTTTCCCACCACATCGGAAACATATATTGGTCACATCCTCACTTTTATCGTCCACATTTTGTTCTTCATTCTGGTTCCACTGCGGGTGGTATTGTGTCCTTTTGAAATAACCTCCACGACCTCTAAGATATCTACCATAACCACGTCCACGACCTCGCCATGGTCCTCGACCTCGACCACGACCACGGCCTCGCCCGCGACCACTACTACTGACATCATCTTTATTATAATATGTCGCATTCGCTTCAGGAAATGGAGTAGATCCAGTAGGACGTGATTCATGATTTTTCATCAACAACTCGTTTATTTTGTTCCGCCACCAATAAACAAGATATTATTTCAGAATAGTTTTTAAATCCCTTTTCACGATATTGTGTCTGCAGGACGATATTATTAGCATGAAAAGTAGAGTATGTTTTTTCTAGCATATCTCCATCGGTAATTTTCTCACCACATAGTTTCAATTGAGAAGTAATTCTGAACATTGTGGAGTTATACTCGCTTACAGATTTAAAATCTTGCAAACGCAAATGCAACCAATCGTAACGAGCCTTTGGTAATATAACGGTTTTTTGGTGGTCATACCTTTCCTTTAGATCGCTCCAAAGGATTTGTGGGTCTTTAACTGTCAAATACTCATTTTTAAGACCGTCATGGAGATGATGGCGGAGGAATATCATGCCTTTGGCCTTTTCTTGGCATGTTGTCTTATTTCCTTCCTTTATCGTTTTGCCTAGTGCTTCGGCATTTTGGTGCATTTCGGCATCTAATATCCATGCCAAATAATTATTTCCGGAAATATCAAGGGCCTCAAACTCGAGTTTAGTAAGATTCGACATGGTTCACTAAAAAAATGAGCAATATAAATCAAGGATCGTAGGTAATTAAATAATAATTTATTATTATAAAAAAAAACAGAGCATAAAAATTGGAGAAGCAGTTTAACAAGAGAGAGAGAAAAAAAAACAAAAGAAAACAGGGGTGATCTGATGAAGTGACGATACAGTGAAGAATTTTCTCAAAAATGAAATAAATAAATTTCTTTTATTCAAGTTTCAAATTATGTGATTTCAAAACTAACTTCATAAAATCAATCCCATATTACGTAGAATAATTGAGAATTGAAAATTTTATACTGAATGAAAACTTTAAGTCCTGTCAATTTGATTGTTACGCAATTAATATTCAAACAAGTTGCATGAAAGAAAAAGTATATAAATGTCAAATATGCAATACAGATATGGCAGAATTTGCAGGAAATTAAAAAAAATAAAAAAAATATTCTGTTATGGAAAGTATAATAGAATGCAATTTGCCTAATACGTATAAATGTATAATAGAATGCAATTTGCCTAATACGTATAATAGAATGCACGAACTACAATTTGCCGGCATACAGACTTATTGAACAGAATGTAAAATTCTTCATTACAGAATAAAGTAATTGTAGTCAATTTTTTTTTTTTTATCGCCAGTCTGCCAGACATATCAATATCAATAAGTATGGATCGAAGACTAATTATGATTTATGATAAACATTGATACATAGGTAATCAGAAGATATACGATGATGCATATTCGATGATGTATAATCATAGCATAAACACCGATACATATATGACAATGCAAATTCGATGACGTATTAATCAAAGTATCCACAATTGATCACTCCAGGAACATGACTCGTTAGATAGTAATCATGGTACATTAGACAGTAATCAGCCAACATGCGAAGAAAGAAAAGAAAATAGAACATAACAGTGTTAGAATATTGGGGAGGATGAGTGGGTGACTTACCGTAGATACGCAAGATTTGTAGATCATAAAAAATTATAAAAATAAAGATCTAATAATTCTTGTAGGATTAAACCCGAAAAAATGATAATATGTCCTTAGTAGAAATTGTCGATGTCGATCGAGGATCGTGCTGATAACGTGTTATAAATATATCGTAGAACAATATCGTAAACCGAAAATCGGAATGAGATTATATTGATGTGTGTATTACAATACATGTGTTGATCGATATTTATAGAAACATAAAGGACACGTCTCTTCGCGGAGAGACATATCGCTTGGAAGGATAAAAACATCCATATTATAACATTTGATGATTAATATTATTTTTTATTTAACTTAATTATTTACATGGCCAATAGTCTTTGATAGCATGCACAAGGGCCAATCTTAAAATTCCTCTAAAATTATAGGAAGTGCTCAACTCTATCTAAATAAAAGGACCTTTCATGTTGATCCCACAATGGAGAGGACCTCCTCTAGAGGAGAGAGGGTGCTAAGAGGAGGGTAAATCTTTCTCTATTGTACATGCTCTAAGACCATTCACAATGTAGAGGAGGTTTTATTCCTCTTATTTTATCTCTCTCATTTTCTTATTTTGACACTTCATTTTTTCTTTCTTTCATCTTATTTTTTATTTTTTTATCCTCATCCTCATTTTTTTTCACACAATGAAGAGGATCCTCTTCCATATATCTTTTACTCCGTATTATTTTTATTACTATGATGATACTCCCATCCTAACTTTTATAAAATAAAATAAAACAATGAATATTTGTCTACATGGCAAATAATAATTTGTTGCTAGGCACAAGGGTCAATGTTGTTTCCCTCTAAAATTTTCTAAAATTAAAGGAAGTAACTTCAATACTCTTGCTAAGAGGACATTCAACACATATCTCACAATGTAGAGGATCCTCGTAGAAGAGAGAGTGTGTTAAAGAGGATGATTCATCCTGTACATTGTGGATACTCTAACACTCTCTCCTTAGAGCATCTACAATGTAGAGGAGGACTTCTTCCTCTTATTTTTTTTCTCTTTCATCCTATATTTTTGACATATCATATCTCTTTCATCCACCTCATTTTCAATTATCTTCATCCTCTTCAATTTCTCTTCTCTAATTTTATCCCACAATGTAGAGGATCCTCTTGTATTATCTTTTTTTATTATTATTTTAATTATTTAATAATTAATATTATTTTTTATTTAACTTGATAATTTACTTGGCCAATAATATTTGATGGCATGAACAAGGGCCAAGATAAAACTTTCCTCCTATTCCTCTAAAATTAGATAAAGTACTCAACATCCTCTAAATAAGAGGATCCTCTATGTTGTACCTACATTGTAGAGGACATCCTCTTATAGGAAAGGTACAACATAGAGGACATCCTTTTATAGGAAAGAGGATGCTAAGAGGATAGTTAATCCTCAACTTACAATTTTAGACCATGTACATTAGAGAGGACATTTTCATCCTCTTATTTCTTCTCTCTCCCTCTATTTTTTTGACAACTCATAATCTCTTTCTTCTACTACATTTTTCACTATCTACATCCTCTTCCTCTTCTTTTCTCAATTTTTCTCCCACAATAAAGAGGATCCTCTTGCATTACAAAATGAAAGCAAAAAAAAAATCATTCCAATTTTATAAAATATAAAAAATAAGATTGTTATTAGTAAGTATGCACAAGGGCCAAGAAAAGTTTTCCTCTAAAATTAGAGGAAGAACTCATGTTCCTCTTACTAAGAGGATGCACAATGCATTACCTATCATAGAGAGGGCCTTCTCTTAGAGGAAAGAGAGTGCTAAGAAGATGGCAAATCCTCTCTATTGTACATGGTCTAAGAGGGAAAAGGCTACACATACACGGCGTGTATGACAATTTCATATACGACCAATCATATCGCTCCATGTGTCAAGTTTTTGTTAACCTAGAGTTATTAGTTTAGGGTTAGTTTAGTCATTTTACACCTTTGATTAATTTTTAACCTTAATCTAGTTAAGTGAGGTTTATAAACTTTTACGGAGTACATTTTTTATTTTTTTATTTTCTTTGAAATAATCATATAATATTGTTAAGTTTTTTATGATCCATTTAAAATGTAAAATTAATTAATATGATTACATTTCGTACTTTATTATTATTATTATTATTTTTGCAAGAAAATGGTATGTCTTATTATTATTATTATTATTATTATTATATATAAGGTGAATATATATATATATATATATATATATATATATATATATATTAACAATCTAAAATAAGTAGAATGTGAACACATAAAGAATATGCTCAATTAATATTTCATTCCATTTTAATAATTCATATTTTTTAGGATTCAAATCTTCTTCAAAACTACTAAAATATATTTTCTACTAACAAAAAAGATTTCCTAAATATTTGCAATCCAATATTATTCACTTTAAAATTTTCGTGAATATTGAATTAGTTTTAAATTATATTTACGTCTAAAATAATTTACTTTTAAAATATTTTTTTATATTAATCTAAACGGTTCTTGAAAAAAAAAATATTATACATATACAAGGTTATAGTAATATATTTTTTAATATATAAGCAAAATTATACTGTTACAAAAATTTGTGTGTTGCAAAAATTATACTGTTGCAAAAATTTATATACTCCGTATATATGTTTACCATTTACCATTTACGATATATATATATATATATATATATATATATATATATATATATATATATATATATATATATATATATATATGTTTACCATTTACGTATTTGTTTTTAAAACATTAATCTTATTACTTTGTAAAAATTTCAAACCATTATACATTTTTTTCTTTTAAGTAATTTTTCGTTTTAAATTTAATTTATTAATAGAAAAAATAAGATATTATGGAGTATTAATTTATTACTTATCAAAATTTACTTTAAAATTTTCGAAAGTTATAATTTTTTTAATATATTATTTTCGAAAAATATAATATTTTTTAAATTGATTTTTTTTAATATAAAAAAATATATAACAATGATTTAAAAAAAAAACTTATAATTATATTAATAATCTTTCTTTTTAAATAAATCTTTAATTAATTCATAAAACGGAATGTGTAAAAAAAACCAAAATAATTTTTTTCCTAATTTGACTTAACTAAACTAAGATTAAGAACTAACTAATCAGGTAAAATTACTAATCTAACCCTACACTAACCACCTTAGGTTAAACAAAATTAAATACGTGGCGCAATATGATTGGTCGTGTATGAGAAATCTCATACACGCCGTGTAAGTGTATCAACTTCCGTCTAAGAGGAGGGCAAATCCTTGATATTAGAGAGGACAATTTCTTCCTCTTATTTTTTCTCTTTCATTCTATATTTTTGACACATCATCCTCTCTTTCATCCACCTCATTTTCCACTATGTTCATCCTCTTCATTTTTCATTCTCCAATTTTATTCCACAATAGAGAGGATCCTCTTAAATTATTTTTATAATAATTTATTTTAATCATTTTATGATTAATATTATTTTTGTTTAATTTGTTTATTTAGATGACCAATGAGGTTTGTTATGCACAAGGGCATATGCAAAAAATTCTCTAAAATTAGAGGAAGTACTCAACTTCCTCTACGTAAAGAGGACCTTGCAGGTTGATCTCACAATGGAGAGGGAGAGAGTGCTAAGAGGAGGGTAAATTCTCTACATTGTACATGCTCTTATTTTATTTCTTCCCCAAAAGCAAAGGGAACGAACATTCGAAATTGGAGGGAGTATGATTAGTTGATTACTGACATTTTTGTCTTTTGGTATATTATTCAATAGCTCGCACTTTCTTTTTTAGGTATTTCTATCCTCTATTTTTTTTCTTTTTAATAAAAAAACATTAATTCTTCTCTCACTACCTTAAATTTTATCGATACAACAAATGTGAACTGTATATTGAGAGAGAGGAAGTACTCCGTGTATGTGGTAATGAATTACATCAAATTTTTATATTTCATTCAAAATTTACAAGTTAAAGAATGTATTTGATGAAAACGTTAATAGTGATCGTAGGACTCTTTTTGATTGATGACCAAAAAAACTTTTTCTTTTATCTTTGACCATCCTCCTTCGCCTTTAGGACTTTATACGGAGTACGAGTAGTTTATTGTAATACGGAGTAGGTGAGTTATGGTGAGAGATGAGACACGCCGGTTGGCTTGGTGGTGCAAATTAGGTTGATTGAAGCAGTGATTCATTTGTAATCAAAACCCACTAACTTGAAATCTCTATTCGAGGGAGTGTACTCATATATACTCTCATAACATAGTTTCTATACTTCGTAAGGAGTATTATTTTGGATATATAGTGTATTTTTTTTTCATTTTATTTAAAAATTTGGGATTTTTCTTTATAAATTCTACTCTCTTCGAATTTCTATCATTGACACCATTTTTTTTTAGGTTGACTTTGATCTTTTACCCATTTTCATTTTAGATCATAAATGTATCCCACCCATTTTTCTCTCTTTCTCTTTTATGAATCACTCATTTTCTTTTCCTTATTTTTCACCACAAAATCAAATAGGTTAATCATAAGAATTGGGAGGGAGTACATGATAACTTTATTTTTTAAAAACACGATGACCCTCTACTTTTTTTAGAACACATGTCGTAATTATTAACGAGTCGTTTTGAGTCTAGTCTAAACGTCTAGGTTAGGTGATTCTAACATGTCGGTTATGCCGGGTCGAAATGCTTGCTCTGGTGAAGTTCGGTTCAATTTTGAGTTATTTCTTAGTCACATTACTTGTATTGTCAAATCGAGTCTTACAATACATTAGGTTAGAGCGGGCAATCGAATTGACGATGAATCGAGTCAATAAGTTGAGCTCAATTTGGGTATATCGATATTCAAAACATGGAATAAGTTGAGTTCAAATCGGGTCAATCATGGCAACGATGGGTCAGGGCCGGAATTTTGTCGGCACGAAATCCAAATATACAATATTCAACATAGGCAGTACTCGTACCCCAATTGCTAACTCTTGTGCAAGACAAGTTTTAATACCAAGACAACATCTATAGATGGGAACAAAAACATTTACATGAGCAAATGCCGAGTATGAGTTGAAGCATGAAACATGGCATCCTACCAAGTAGTAAACGACCAAAACCTCCATTTTCAGGTTATTACAAAATGGAATGTCTGCTTAAACTCAGGAGCTAACACCAACTATTGCTATAGTACAACACTAGTGCACTAGTACTACTATTGCTATGATTTCAAAAAAAAAAAAGTACTACTATTGCTATTACAACAAACACATCTGAAGTAAGTAACTGAAGTGCTCACTAACATTACCTAACTAAAAACATTTCACAATAACAAACATTAGAGTTAAGAACATACAAAAACATACAGTACTCTAGTAGAAAAAGAGTACTACTACAAGTCCATTTACATGATGCTGCAACTCTCTGTATTCTCATCACTGAAGTAGGTGGTGAAGGGGTCATGGTACCCTGGAGGAGGCACCATGGATGGTGCATAGCTTGCGCCCATTGGCGGCCGTCCATACATCATGTTCATCGGCTGTAGCTGTTGTTGGGCCATCCCATATCCATCTCCACCTCCACCTCCACCATTCATTCTCTGCTGGTTCGTCATCAATGCCATGTACTGTTGCTGCTGCGGATTCCCGTATGGACCTCCCGGACTTGGTGCCATGCCCATTCCAGGATGACCGCCGCTACCAACGTTGCTGTTCATCATGTGGGGAGCTGGCATCCCGGCTGCCGGGCCCATTTGGCTCATTTGGGGCATATTCATGTTATGTCCAGTATTTGCCTTCATACCACCATCCATCATATCAGGAAATCCTCCACCACTACCACCACCACCGCCGCCTCCTTTCTTACCCCCGTTGTTATTGCCAATATTTTGGATGTTTCCTCCTTGGTGGACTCCACCTTTGTTTTTCCCCCCTCCACCATTCTTTCCACTTTTCTCCTCTCCACCACCAAGACCACTTTTATCTTTACCTCCTCCACTTCCTAGATTTTGATGACCAACACCACCTCCTCCCTTGTTTTTACCACCATCTTTTTTACCATCAATACTCTTCTTACTTTCACCACCACCTCCTAGCATGCCCTTGAACATGCTAGCCATCCCACCTTTCTTGCCACCCCCTTCTTTCCCCTTATTGCCACCACCCCCTTCCTTTCCCTTCTTGTCGCCACTGGCTTTACCCTTCTTATCCCCTCCTCCACCTCCACCTCCACCTCCGCCGCCACCAAACCCACCTTTCCCACCATTACCTCCCATGATAGGTATGTTCTTCACTTGCCCATGATTCCCACCATACATATCATCATCATCCTCATCATCAAACTCATCATCGTCATACTCATCATCATCATCAAACTCATCATCATCATACTCATCCTCAGTGGGCATAAACTGAACAGCTTTTTGGTCCTTGGAGGGCATTTTGGTCCCCTTCACTTGTTGCATCAACTGTTGCTGCTTTAGTTGTTGCATCTGCTGCAGTTGTTGCATCTGCTGCTGAACATGTTGTTGCTGTTGCATCTGTTGTTGTTGTTGTTGTTGACCACCTACTCCTCCTCCTTTTTGTTGTTGGTCCTTGCCACCCTTTTGACCCTTGTTATTGTCTTTTCCCATTTTACCCCCATCAAATTGCAAGTTCTTGAATTGGTTGTTAGGAGGTCCCCATAACTCAGCATGCTTCCCCTTCTTCTCCAACTTTTTTAACAGAGTTTGTGGGTCAACACTTCCAGTTACACTCACCTTCCCCTGTGCTGAATCTATACTTACTCCATATACCCCTGAAATTTAACACATACACTTTCAATTTTCTCAGTAAAAACATACTATTAAGATACGGAAGGAGTATTTCTTTTATATTAAAAGAACATTAAGATATGGAGGGAACGGAAAAAGTTACAGTAATTTCTTATAACATGGGGGTGTAACTCAAGAAAAACAACTAACAATAATTTCAGATCTAAATAAGGATAGAGATTAAATTTTTACCGTCAATCTTCTGCAGTATTTTCTTTATTTTTCCCTTGCATCCTTCACAGTGTATATTTATCTTAAGAACACAGCTCTGCAAGAAAACACAACATAAAGGTAAAAATCAAGGGTGACCACTACAGTATATGTAACATGTTACGTTCAATCGAAACGGGTAAAGCTGCATACGACATCTAACCTTTCTAAAACCTTAATAGTATCATAATTTCAGCTCAATTTTAAAAAAAACCGAATAACAAAATCTTCTATACAACAAAACCCATTTTTTCTTATTTCATTTATGAAGAAAATAAAAATAAAAATTAGGTTGCTCAAGTAGAAGTTGTAAAACACAAAGCAAAAGGCGTAAATAGTCCTCGCTCCATTCACTTGAATTCGATACGTTTTCTTTATTTTCCCCTCGTAAAATGAAACTAAACTTATCAAATTCAAGTGAAAAAAGGGAGAGTATGAGCTAGAAAGAAGAGTACCTGAGTTTTAAGGACGTCCTGCTTATTCATTTGAAGGATATGTTGTTATGAATTACCGAAGATCTGGAAGATAATATGTTTGAAAGGAAAGCTTTTTTAAAAAAGTAAGGTAGTTTCAATTGTGTTTTTTGTTTGTGTAGTACGGAGAGCTAGCTAGTATTTGTGGTGAGTGGAGTATGTTTGTTTTTCTTAACTTAGATGTATGTATTTCCTATTTGAAGGGGTTTGTTTGTTTGTTTGTTTATATGAAATGAAAGACAACGAAAACCGCCTCTAGATTTTTTTTTGGGATGGAGGGTTTATGAAGAGAGAAGTGAGAAGGAAGGAAGGAAATAATAAAGGCGGTTGAAATCAAAGAGAGAAAGAGAAGTGGAAGGAAGGAGATGTGGACAGTCGCAGAAGGAGCTATGTAATTATTAGTCACTCCTTCACGTCTATTCTATAATTCTATTATTGTAGACTGTAGAGCAGATAAAAGTACGAGTACAAAGTACAGTGGTTGAAAATACGAGTAGTATGAGCTGGGACCTGGGATATTATACTCTACAACACAAAAACAAAAAAAAAAAACAAAAAAAAAAAAACCAATTATTATATTATCTCACATCCATTCAATTCTTTACCTAGCAATTGTTCTGTTTCATTTGATTATTTGTATCTACTTTTTCACATTTGTCAATCCACAAAAAACAAATGCAAAGAATCAAATGAAACAGAGAGAGTGTATTTCATCACTTTTTAAAAATGTGGTAAAAGTAAGGGTATTATTGATAAATCAAATGATTTTATGGGTCCACCAACTTAAAGTAGGAAAAAAGTAGTGTCATTTTGTGTTAATAGAGAAGTATATAAAGATTATAAGGTAAAATCTTTTGCCAAAAGAAAAATGTAAATAATTGATCGAATTGTCCATTTATAGTAAAGGTAAAGAATGATTTGGATGAGAAGAAATAGTAAAAAAATGAAGAAGACACTATCCCAGATTTCCAGACTCGTATTATGATATTAATCGAACCCACGATATTGTAATCCATATTGTAATCGACCTGACCCATTTGACAACTCAAGTTCCTAATATTCTCTTCGTCTTGATCATTTGTTGTTCTTTTATATTTTGTGAGAAATATTTTAATCAAATGACAACTAATGGTCGAGACGAAAAGAGTATAATTATAAAAATTTAAAAAAAAAAACAAAGTGAAGTACGTAACAAACCTTAATGGCAAAGTTGAAGATAGCTCAAATGTGCAAGGGTAGTATTGGAAAATTGAAATTACGCAAACTCTCCTCTCTCTTTATAACAGAGTAATGATAATGATTAAAGCTGACAGTTCGGACGTGCCGGGTCGTGCTTCGTGCCGGCCCAATCGTTCTCAACTGTGCATGGCAGGCCAATCGTGTCGTGCCAGGCACAACCTGACCTTGAATCAACACGTCGAGGCACGGCCCGAGGCCCGGGCCCGACCGTGCCGTGCTCGGGTCATGTTTCGTGCGTGAGTCACGCCTGGTCTGATTTCCCTTTTTTTAATCTCCGTCTGCGTCTTTGCGATGAAATACGATTGTGATTTTCCGTCAATATTTGTACAAAACGTTATTAATTATTTATTAAAAAAATGAGCAAATAAATCAGAAATATAGTAAAGAAATTTAATATTTATTAAATAATCAACAGATAGACTGCGAGTACATACTGTCGTACTGAATAATCAATGCATAATTGAAGAAGTAACTAAAATTTATAAATAGAATTTTTAAATAAAAAATTACGTAGAAGTTACTAAAATGTACAAATAGAAACTAAAATATACAAATTGACTAAGCGTTGACAGATTCGGTGGTAGTTTCGTCGGAGTCGTTGTCACTATCTTTTAACTCCTCACCTTGTTTTCTGTCTCGTGCATCTATCCAATCTTTAAAGAATACGCATATTCGGAGGGTGTCGGAACCCAAAAATGTACGTCTGTCATCTAACACCCTCTTAGCGGCACTGAAACAACGTTCGGTTGCAACATATGAAACTTGAATGGCGAGAAAGTTCTTCGCCATAGCGGACATCACCGGCAGAAGTGTGTTGTTTCCACCAAACCGTAAGGTGTAGGTTGACTACTGATCAGGTAGGTTCATTAGTGCCGAAATATTGATGTGTCGTACATATGATACTCGGCCAAATCAGCCATCCTTGAAGCTCCTCTACTCGGAATTATTCCCGACATTATGTCAAGGATGTTGCCGAAGCTTGCATCCCTACTGCTGCTACTAGTACCTGCACCTGATTGAGTGTTATTACCGCAAATAGACTCGTAAACGTTAAATAATCTAAAAATTTCATTTCTAATCTCTGTTTTATATTCTTCCAAGTCAAAATCTATGTTCATTAATTGTTTATAAGCATGAAAAAAGTCTATCGTACCCTGAAATTACCATCTAGGGTCTAAAATGGTTGTAAATACATAGGCCATAACGTTTCGTAAATATCTTTGTAAATATCGGACCAATACTTTAGTCACTTCTCTTCCATGGGAGGGTAAAAACGTTTCGTAAATATCTTTGCCTCGATATTTTCTGAAAATATTGGCAATTCTAATAATGTTACAAAGGAAATAAGGGGCAGTGGGTCTATATACATGGGAGAAGGTGTTTGTCGCCTCACTAAAGGCGCACAAGAGGTCAATATACATTTCAGTTTTTGACCAATCATCATCAAAAATTTGGTCGTTGGGACAACTACGGTTCCACCAAATAGTCAGATGATCCTTATACGCTAAACAAGCACTAAACATTGTATCATTGAATTTCACCTTGTGTTATTTTTCGGGGAAAATTTTCTATATTTTATACCGTTCTCTCTACAATAGTTGCGCCTGTCTTGGCGCCTCCAGTGACAATTATTCAAGTGCATAGCGATTCTTTTAAATTTAGCGTGGTATTCTTTTAGACCCATGAGACCATCTTGAACACATAAGTTTAAAACATGACAAACACATTGAACATGTAACAAACTACTATCTAAAAATACATTTTCTAAATGAGTCTTTAACATGTTAGCGCAAGAAGTCATAGACGTGGCGTTATCGAAAGTAACAATTAATATTTTATCTCTAATTTTGTATTCTTTTATCCCTTTCATAATAATGTTTAGTATATTTAAAGCGGTATGCATGTATTCTAATTTAGCAAACTTTATATTTCTTTTTTGCATAACTCAATCCTCATCTAGCTGGCGAGCAATTAATCATATATATGGAAAGCCGTAACCGGAATCCCATCCATCAGCCGTTAGTGATATTCTAGATGTATTATTTTTTAACTGGGAAATAAGCTCCATTTCCATGTATTGTTTCATTGCTTTATTTTTAACGCAACGACGACTCGTTTCTTTATGAGCCGGTTGGTTGCTTTTTAAATATCTGTTAAAAGCTGGTGTTCAGCTAGAGCAAAAGATTTTTCCCCGTTTGAATTATCATTCTAGATAATTCGTTGGCACATGTACTATAATCATATAGGTGTATTCTTGTTGGGAACTGGGTCGGTTTACAAATTGGTCAAGAGATGTTTGACCTTGTTCTTTTGTAACACATTTTTTAGCTTGCCGGGCTAGGTGACCGGTACCAGATGCGCTTGCGGCACTTAAAATACTGCCGCATACATTACAATGAGCCTCTTTTTATCTTTACTTTTAGTAAAACTTTGCCATATTACACTTGTCGTAGCCCTTGCATTTATTACATCCATTTCTTTTTCCGTCATCCATTCTATCTCAGTACCGGTTTGTTCAGTTGTTCCACTTGTTTGTTGGACGTGTGTGGGTTGTGAAGATTGTGTTGTGAAGTTGGTCTGTTATGTGTAGATGTGTCAGGTGTGAACGTTTATTGACTCTATAATGGTATAAATGGTGTAAATGGCAATTGTGTGTAAGGCGGGGTGGCGGGGGTTGGGGTGGTCAGCCTAAGATTACTTGGTCCTCGAAACTAAATTGGTAAGGTTGGTGGGACGACCCTTGGCCGGTTTGATCGAAACTGAAAGGGGTCGGGGTATCGTATTGGCTTCTGGGGAAGTAAGGAGACGGGATACCGGGCCATTGGTTGGAGATCGGGTTAAATCCCTGTCAGTCATATATGGACCCTGTTTGGGATGTCCAACATGTCCCTGTAGGGTTGTGCACCGGGCCCGACCCGGACCGGACCTGGTTGGACCCGGAACCGGAATCATCAAATTCCTTGACCCTGGACCTGTTACCAAAGTATTGACCCTGGTCCGGCCCGGAAAAATACCAGGTCCGACCCGGACCGGACCGGTTTTGGCCCGGTTTGACATTGCTGTGAAATTTGAGAGTGTGCTACTGCTTACTGCCTATTGTGCTGTACAACAACTTTTTTGGAAAACGAACAAAATTAAACGAAGCCATAAATCATACTTTAGGAAATAAAAAAAGAGGGTGAGTGCTGGCGTAGAAGCAGCGTGAGTGCTGGAGACTAGAGTGGAGGAGTGGAGGACTTAGGGTTAGGGCTTAGGGGAAATGGGAAAGTGGAATGAGTGAATGACATTCTAATTCAGCAGATGGGCCGACATGGGAGAAGCCCAAAACAAAAAAAAACCCAATTCAGGGTTTCCGGTCTGGACCGGGAAAATCCGGGTCTGACCTGGTCCGGACCGAAACCCGGAATCAGTAATTTTTATGACCCGTGGACCGGCCCGGTTTGGAATATTCCGGATCCGGACCGAACTATTCCGGTTCGGTCCTGTCCATTTTTCCGGTCTGACCCGGCTTTTGCACAGTCCTATGTCCCTGTGCCTCTGATTGTGGTGTTTGTGAACCGGAGGCTTGTGGTTGTTTTACGCTACCTTGATGTGATCGACTCCTTTTTGACCCAGACTCAGTGTGACGTGATTCCGACATGATTTATATTATTTAACGGGTTGAACAATTTAATTAACAATTTGAGTGAAGAGAATTAACAATATGATTACCAAGTTAATAAACAATTAAGATTATCAATTTAATTAACAATTTAATTAACGACTTAATTGACAATTACCAAAATTTTTTTATTAGCCAATTTTTTTAATTAACAAATTAATCGTAAGCTAACTAATAAAAATCAACAATAAATAACAAATATAATGTAAATGAGATTAAGTTAGAAAATGCAAACAAAGGGTAGAGAATTCCGGAGAAAGTGATCGAATAACGATATTCGATAGAGTTTAATTAATAGCTCAAAAACCCAAATAAACCAAAAAGTCGATGCTATCAAATTTGTACTTCAATCTCATAATTAAGCCCCAGAAAAGTCGTCGACAACCTTCAAACAATTTACTATATTGAAGTTAGTAGTATATTTTTTATATATAATAGTTTTTATAAGATTAGTAATAATTTGTGTTTGGGGTTCAAACAGTCTACCTATCCAGCTGGTGTTTGTCGACTGGGTGCTCTTGTCCACTTCCTTGAACCGTTTGTCGTCTGGTGTTGCATAGGCAACACACAAGTGCCTCGGAGGGTGTCCGTGGTTGCCTCTCCGACGTTCAAGTTGGTGACGAAATTCAGGATGAAGGTAAATCTAGGGATGAGACTTTACCTCTTTTCTAGTGAGATAAGTGCTTTTATTGGCTTATTTTGTGAACCCTTGGTTAGTGGCATGTGGTGATGTATTTATAGGCATGTGATGCTACATTTGGTGCTGATGACAAGGCCTGCCGTCTGGTCGTTCCTTCGTGGCCGGCAAGGCTCAGACGGAACCCCCGGGGGCTGGGGCCCATGGACGACCGACAAGATCCGAGATGGGGGAGGTGGCCGGCTAGAGCTAGCCGGCCTGAAGTTGATAAGTGTGGTTTGTAGTGCCTATTTTGTAGTGTTTTGGTCCCATTTTCCTTGTAGAATCGCTCCTTGGGAGCGGTTTAGGGGCTTCTTATGCTTCCTTTAGTTCGTTTCAGGTTTCCGAGACCGATTTGGAAGAGTTGGAGCGATTCCGACTCAATACATACACATTTTGGAGCCAACGAAACTAAGGATCGATGACTCGATGCCTTGGAATCGACCCCGAAACCTTGGGACCCAATCCCGAGCCACCGAGACCCGATCCCGAGTCCCGAGAATCGATGGGAAGCCCATGAAAGGCAAGAAGGGACCAAGAAGATCTTAATGGAGGCCTACAAGGCTCATCCCGTTCGGGATGGCCTCATCCCGTTCGGGATGAAGTGCACAAACAAGGAGGTTGCTGACCTGGGTCCATCCCGATCGGGAAGGTGGCGTCCCGACCGGGACCGACCTCGTCCCGACCGGGACCATCCCGTCTCGGCCGGGACGGGCGTGCTGCTGCCGTGCTTTGCTTTCCTTCTTCTCCTTTCATTCTTAAACCCTATATATACCCTTCCCTTGTTATGTAAAGGATTATGCACTTCATTAGAGACTAAACCCTAGACTACTTTAGGTTAGATTAGATTAGATTAATGTAGATTAGTCGGTAATTAGTAGTTAATCATAGATTAGCTCTTGTATTAAGGAATTCTTGAAGAATCCATTCAAGCTTGACAACCTTGGTGGAATTATTTGGGTTTTCTTCTATACAAGTGTTCTCCTTTTCATTCTCTTGTTAGTATGGTATAATCATCTCTTCCTCTTTACTCTTAATCCTTTGTTTTTCATCAAGTTCTCATCTTTAATCATAGTTCATCATTTTCACTAGTTTGTAGATGTTTGTTTTGTTTCTTATGATGATTCCTCTTGTTAGTGTTAGTATTAGTTTGATTATGTTAGAGTAGTGTTCTTGCTAGGGTTAGTAAGGTGATTAGGATGTTGATTGGGTGATTAAGGGATTGTTGGAGTTGTTGGTGGAAGATTTGGGTTTCCTCTTGTTTGGTGCACATCACATGTTCGATGAAATGCTTGATTGACTAGTTGTTGCAAATACTTGTTTTTCTTGCCTTTCTCTTGTGGGTGTTAGTTTGTTTGTGGGTTCGGTTCTCTCACTAAGTTGCGAGAGCCCGGTGAGGACGACCCCTAGGTCGGTCTAAGTAGCGAGAGCCCGGATTTGACCTAGGCCACTATAGCATGCTAGTAACCCCGTTTGTCATGTGTATCGCCGAGTTGGGTTTTAGGATGGACCCCTACGCCGGTCTTTGTTGCGAGAGCCCGGACCGACCTAGATTACCCTACTACCTCCTTCACTCTAGTCCTCCCTTGACCATTCCGTTACCCCTTTGACCCCGACCTAATCCAAGCCCGTTTTCTTTAGTTGTTCTTCTTAGTCGTAGTCTAGTCTTCTCCCCTCCTTATCATTCTCTAGTTTAGCTCGTTGACTTAGTCTCGTATTTAGGCGACCTTAGTCTAGACTATACATTACCGTCCCCGTGGATTCGACCCGACTTACCCTATCTACCCTAGTTAGGTTAGCCGGTTATATTATTGACGGTTGGGACGTGACGAATCCCTCCCATCAATTTGGCGCCGTTGCCGGGGACGGTGCTAGTTTGGACTTTGTTTTCCTATTTGCTTGACTTAGTCTTTGTGTTTGTGTTTTTCTTTTTCGTTTTGTTACCTTTCTTCTTGTGTGTGTGTGGTTTATTTCTCTCTTGTCTAGTGCCCAAAAAGCACTAGACTTCTCACGTTTGTTCTTAGTCTACAGTTTGTGCTTAGAGGTGGTGATTATCTTCTTCTCGCAACTCAGAGCCGCTTAAACGGACGGTTGCTAGGATGAGGGGTTTCCAACCGGGTATGGACTACGATTTTCGAGCAAGCATGGGGTTTGATCTAAACTCCCCACACATGGAAGCCGATATGAGCTACCACTCTTCTTCCATGAACCAAAGCTATGACATGACGTCCCCCTACCATAATCAAGCTTCTTGGGGTAATCAAGACGGGTATGATCTTCAAGGTTATGAAACGGCTACCAACAAGTGAATGACTATCACTCCTACGATCATGGTGGCTATTACTCGAGTTATGATTGTGAACCCACCATGTTCAATCAAGATTCACCATATGGAAGCCAATACCCCCAAGACCCACAATATTACCCTCCACCCCAACCACAATATGAACCCTATGACTCACAATACTACCAATCACCCCAACCTTGCTACCAACAATATGATGCCCCACCCCTTGGGCATCATCAAGATTATCAAGGAGCTTTACAAGACCCCAATGACCACCAATCTTCAAACTTAGAGTTACATCAATCGATGCTTCAAATGCAAAGGAGCCTTCAAGAAACGGCCATTCAATTGCGAAAACAACAAGAGGAATTAATGGCCTAAATTCGAAGGGGAAACGAGGCGAGGAATGCTCATTTAAATGCATTAGCGGTTCAAATCGTAATGTCTTTATCCCGAGCATCGTATTTAGATGGAGGGTGCCCACTTGAGAGAGAGGAGCAACCTAATCACGAAGCCGCCGATGTAGTTCCCTTTGAGAGAGAGATTTGCTTTGAAGAACCTCAATCGTCTACCCAAAAAGAGACGAATGAGGAGATGACTCTTGGTGAAGGCATCGTTGGTGAAGAACTGGAGGAGGATAGTGAGTGGGATGGTTTGGTGGAGTTTGTAGAGTTGTTGGGTGAAATTGTTAGCCTCGAGTTGCCCTTGTGCGATAATTTGGACAAGCATCAAGAGCCCCTTGGTAGTACACCGAGAGATGACTTGGAAGAGATTGAAACCGCCGGTAGAAGTTTCGATTCTCCTCTCCAAGATGATGTGGGGCCAAGTGATGAAGATGGGGAACCACAACTTGAGGAAAGTGTGGGGGTGTGCAACGAGGAAATGAGGCCAAAACCGCTTTTTGTGCCTTGTTTCTTGGAGATGAAGCTTGCTTGTGATTGGAGGCAATGCTTAGGGAGGAAGAGGTCGGTGAAGCTCATAGGATGGAGAGACCCCGGAGACAACTTTGAAGATGATTTTGGGTCTTGGGAATCCTACTTCTTGCCTCCTCCTTGGAGGCCGTGGAGGTCGGTTAAGCTCGAGCGCTTCTTGGGCCTTCACTACGATGTCGGTAGCGTGTTCGACTTGCTCCTCCATGCCCTTGAAGGCTATGGTTGAAGAATGGAGTCCACCATCCTAGGTTTGACGGAGTTCCTAAAAGAACCGTCATGTTGTATATTCCCTTCCTCTCCTCTTCTTTAGAGTACTTGTGCTTGTATTTGTGATTTTTGTTTCTAGAACTCTTTTGTTTTTGTGGGATTCTTGTAATTGTTTTTGGTATTTTGATGAGCGATGTGAGGGAGTGAATTTGATGTGTACTTTGAGTTTATTATGATAGGTGAAGTGAAGGTGACTCCTAGAAAGGAGTAGTTGATGATGGAGTTTGGTTTGCGAGCGAGGAAGTCGGTTTTTGAAGCTTATGATAAGCTTTTGGGCTTGGGGAAGCAAAGAAGAGTCATCCCGACCGGGAAGAGGGCTTCCCGACTGGGAAGGATGAGGAATCCCGACCGGGAAGGAGCCATCCCGATCGGGATGAAGGTGCAAAAATTCGGACTCACTGGAGTGTGTTCCCGACCGGGACGAGAGCTTCCCGATCGGGAAGGGTTTATCAACCCGATCGGGACCATCCATCCCGACCGGGATGGTCCCCTTTGACTCCACCCATCCATTATACCCCCTCCCAACCTCCCTACTCCTCCTTACTCCTATCATATGACCCGTACACCTCACTTTACACACCGAGATCCACATCAAATCCCACCCCCTACCATTACTACCCCAACCATGCGGTTTTATCAAGCTTGAAGGAGGATGACAACGAAGACAACAAGCAAGCGCCTGTATTGATTTATGAGACGATGGTGAGAGTGAGTTGCTAACCTATGGTACGACAACTATCCTTTCTTTTCCGTCTTTTATTGCTTGTTTTCCTTTGCTTACTCCCCTTCCCCTTATTTTGAGTCATGGTATCTTAGTGGCCTTCGAGGCCTCGGTAGTTGTTGCTCCCGACTCTCGATGATGTGACTACATCGAGAGTCATTTCAAAATCCAAATTTTTACAAGTTTTTCACTTTCTTTTTTGAGGATTTAGTCGGATTTAGGCGGAATCCGGGCTAGGTGACTTGATTACACCTAGCCCTCCCCTCCCATTTCCTTCTATTTCCTTTTTTTTTTCTTCCCCCATCCATATCTTTTTCTCGTCTCGGCCCATGGTGACTTGATTACACCCCGGCCGGACACCTTCTACCTTTTCTTCATCTTTATTTTAGATTTTTTTTAGCTTTATTTTCGTAGTTTCTTTTCTTTTTCTTTTGTCTCTCCGCACCCTACGATCGAGCATGAGGACATGGCTCGATTTAAGTGTGGGGGAGCGATATTCTAGTATAGTTAGTTTTATTTTCTTAGTTTTTCGAAAAAACCTTTAAAAATCCTAAAAATTTGAAAATTTTTCACAAAAATCAAAAAGATTTTCTCTTTTGTGTTTCCATTTTGTGTCTTTGTGTCGTATATTTGTTTGTGTGCGTGTTTTGCCTCCCTTTTTCCTTTTAGGTCGCTTAATCACCGCTAGCTTTGGAGAGCTTTCAAGACACCCGGTAACATCCTTTCAACCCTTTTCCCTCTTTGTTTCTTGTAGAGTTTGGAGGAGATATGTGTTGTGGTGTGCTCGGGTGGAGCTTTGTATAGCTTGTGGATGATTGGTTGCTCATTTGGAAGTTCGGGGTGGTGTTTGTTTTGTATGTGTTCGTTTTGTTTTGTTCTTGTTTTGTTGCTTTTGTTTCTTTTTCTTTCGTTCGTTTTCGTCATGTCTTCATTTTGTGTTGTGTTTGTTGAGTCTTGTGTGTAAAAGGTTTTCGAAAACCCGGTTTAGAGGCTAGTGTGTGAGTGTCTATTTTCCCTTCCTAGTAGTGTAAATCGAGTCTTGGATTTTAATCTAGTAGAATGACCCTAAATCAATGAGTTCGTTGGTCCTTTACCTTGAGTCCACCTAGCTTACTAGGGATTTACTACGGGATTTGCATTTTGACCATTATGACCACCCACGGTGTGAAAAGGCCTTGGTTACCGAGTCTCGTCCCTTAGGTGACCGTGTTTAGGATTGTTTGATTAGTCCAAGTTTCTCCCATTTTTGTGGGTTTGAAGAGGGATCGCGACCCTCGACTCACCCATTACCCTACCTCCTACACATACCCACACAAATAATATGCAAATTGTTGATTCTCTCTTTCTTGTTACACAATGAAATGCCAAAAATGCCAAAGCTTGCCAAAAAGGGCAAAGAAAAGAAAAGAAAGAAAGAAAAGAATGAAGAAAAAGAAAAGGCACAAAAGCCAAAAAGAAAATAGAAAAGAAGAAAAAGAAATGGCATGGCAACAAACAAATCAAAATGTCGAAAAGAAAGAAAATGCCAAAAGAAAACCCGTCTCACAAAAAGAAATCCCCACAAAAATAAGCCTTTTTCCGAGTTTTGCCGTGAAGAGCCTACCAAAGGACCGAGTCCCGAGGAAGGATGATAGCGGCATTAGTCGGTCTTCCCTCATTTTGCATATTTCCATCTTTTTACTGGGACTAATTAGGCGGTCTTGGACGCGGGACGACCCTCTTGGCTCACGCTAAAGGGGGCGGGGTCTCACTTACCTACAGTGTCGACTAACACCGTGGTTCTTCACTTTCCACTCCGCCGATCGTCCCGTAGTACGTTTTTAGAAAGTTAGGAGGACCTAGGTAAGTTACCAACGTTTTTTGTTGCTTTTTCGTCATACTATTAGGGTTTAGTCCACCTTGGTTTGTATTGCTAGCATGGGAACGTTGTCACTTACCTCGAGTCCTAAACCGGTGTTTCATTCACCGCTTTTAGAGGGAAGCGGTATTTCTTTTGTTTTGGGTGCAACCGATTATGTGTTTGTTTGTGTGTTTGTTTGTTTATGTGTTTTGTGTCCGGTTGCATCCACAATTTTGTCGCAAGACCCAACTTGCCTTGCGGGGTGCACTTCTCCTCTAAGTGTACTCGCGTGAGTTGAAGGGGCGTAGGGTGCGCTAATACCCACTCGAATAGTTTAGTAGTAGTTTGTGCTTACTCGAGGGCGAGTAAGGGTTAAGTGTGGGGGAGTTGATAAGTGTGGTTTGTAGTGCCTATTTTGTAGTGTTTTGGTCCCATATTCCTTGTAGAATCGCTCATTGGGAGCGGTTTAGGGGCTTCTTATGCTTCCTTTAGTTCGTTTCAGGTTCCCGAGACCGATTTGGAAGAGTTGGAGCGATTCCGACTCAATACATACACATTTTGGAGCCAACGAAACTAAGGATCGATGACTCGATGCCTTGGAATCGACCCCGAAACCTTGGGACCCAATCCCGAGCCACCGAGACCCGATCCTGAGTCCCGAGAATCGATGGGAAG
The DNA here is from genome assembly GCA_958450325.1 of Agrostemma githago. Taxonomy (NCBI): domain Eukaryota; kingdom Viridiplantae; phylum Streptophyta; class Magnoliopsida; order Caryophyllales; family Caryophyllaceae; genus Agrostemma; species Agrostemma githago. The sequence goes on along the minus strand of OY288254.1, from coordinate 12,306,202 downwards.
CCCATGAAAGGCAAGGAGGGACCAAGAAGATCTTAATGGAGGCCTACAAGGCTCATCCCGTTCGGGATGAAGTGCACAGACAAGGAGGTTGCTGATCTGGGTCCATCCCGATCGGGAAGATGGCGTCCCGACCGGGACCGACCTCGTCCCGACCGGGACCATCTCGTCTCGGCCGGGACGGGCGTGCTGCTGCCGTGCTTTGCTTTCCTTCTTCTCCTTTCATTCTTAAACCCTATATATACCCTTCCCTTGTTATGTAAAGGATTATGCACTTCATTAGAGACTAAACCCTAGACTACTTTAGGTTAGATTAGATTAGATTAGTGTATATTAGTTGGTAATTAGTAGTTAATCATAGATTAGCTCTTGTATTAAGGAATTCTTGAAGAATCCATTCAAGCTTGACAACCTTGGTGGAATTATTTGGGTTTTCTTCTATACAAGTGTTCTCCTTTTCATTCTCTTGTTAGTATGGTATAATCCTCTCTTCCTCTTTACTCTTAATCCTTTGTTTTTCATCAAGTTCTCATCTTTAATCATAGTTCATCATTTTCACTAGTTTGTAGATGTTTGTTTTGTTTCTTATGATGATTCCTCTTGTTAGTGTTAGTATTAGTTTGATTATGTTAGAGTAGTGTTCTTGCTAGGGTTAGTAAGGTGATTAGGGTGTTGATTGGGTGATTAAGGGATTGTTGGAGTTGTTGGTGGAAGATTTGGATTTCCTCTTGTTTGGTGCACATCACATGTTCGATGAAATGCTTTATTGACTAGTAGTTGCAAATACTTGTTTTTCTTGCCTTTCTCTTGTGGGTGTTAGTTTGTTTGTGGGTTCGGTTCCCTCACTAAGTTGCGAGAGCCCGGTGAGGACGACCCCTAGGTTGGTCTAAGTAGCGAGAGCCCGGATTTGACCTAGGCCACTATAGCATGCTAGTAACCCCGTTTGTCATGTGTATCGCCGAGTTGGGTTTTAGGATGGACCCCTAGGCCGGTCTAAGTTGCGAGAGCCCGGACCGACCTAGATTACCCTACTACCTCCTTCACTCTAGTCCTCCCTTGACCATTCCGTTACCCCTTTGACCCCGACCTAATCCTAGCCCGTTTTCCTTAGTTGTTCTTCTTAGTCGTAGTCTAGTCTTCTCCCCTCCTTATCCTTCTCTAGTTTAGCTCGTTGACTTAGTCTCGTATTTAGGCGACCTTAGTCTAGACTATACATTACCGTCCCCGTGGATTCGACCCGACTTACCCTATCTACCCTAGTTAGGTTAGCCGGTTATATTATTGACGGTTGGGACGTGACGAATCCCTCCCATCAGAAGTCGACCCCCATTAATTGCCCCGCCGTCGGTGTAAGGCTGGTGCTCTGACGTAAGGCTCGGTTGGCAGCTTTTGTTGCCTTCTCACTGGTTACTTGCTTCGAATTAGTAGATGTCATGAATGGTCTTTTCCCCTTCTGTCTTGGGAAGGAACAAAATTTTTAATGTCCAATGGGGAAGCCTTTGGTAAAGATTACTTGGGGTGGTTGGGAGGATCATAAATGCCCCAATTTGGCCTATAAAAGGCTTGCCCATTTTGCCATTTTTGGTTCATTTTCAATCTCTCTCCTCTCTCTAATTCTTGATTTCTGCCTCTCTCTTCCACAAAGAAAAATGTCTGATGCTGATAGCTCTTCGAATGTGCCGTTTGGATCTTCGTCTAGGCCCAGACGTAGTCGCTCACGCTTGACCTCCTCTGGGAGATTCCTCTCGGCTGGGGTCACCAGCCGGGCAGCGGGAATTAGTCGGCCTTCTCGTCTTATCCAATCCACCGTGGAGCCTGCCCGGAACGAGCCTCGCCCTCCTCCACATACTTGGAACGAGTACTGCCTTCTTGACTCAGAGAAGGAGAATGATAATTATAACTCCCCTCCTCGTAGGGCGTCTTCTCTTCCTTACTCGTCCGTGCCTTCCTCGCCGGTGAGCCCGATGAATCCACCTGCTCCTTGCCTTCCCGGCCCCCCTCTTCCTCGGGACGACTCGGAAGAGGAGGCTCTCTAGGAGCAATTTGCGTACCCGTATTGGATGGCGTACGGGCGTCATCTCCTTGGCAGCTGAGTGCCCTTGTCCGGTCGGGCTTCGTTTTGTCGATGAAGTCGGCTAGCTAGGATGTAGGAGGACGACGAGGCGTATGTTTTTGGCGGTTTGTGTGGCCATATTTTAGTGAAGGCGGTCAGTTGTCTTATTAATCAACTCTTGTAGGTGGCCTTAGGCCCCTTAGTTTTCTCCTTTTTCTTTTGACCGTCGGGTGTTTGTATGGGGTCCCGGCCTCCACGTAGCTGTGGGCGTCGACCCACTTAGTATGTAACTCGGCCTTGAGCCTCTATTAATGAATGACAGTTGCTTTAATTTGGTAATTAATAAGCGCTTTTTTCCAATGTACTTTACGATTTTCATGCTTGTCCATTCAACTTCACTGACTGACACCTAGCGAAGGGTTGGTGGTCTTGGAGTTGGTGTCCCATCCTTTATAAATAGGGGGTCACTTCCTTACTCCTCCTCATTCGCCCATCCTTTTCTTTAATCGCCTTCACTCTCATTCACCTTCTTTCTAATTTCTCGCACCTCACCATTATTTCGTTGTTGACCTAGCCGACCGTTCGTGGGTTTTAGTATGATGTCGCCCATTTCTTTGCCACCGACTTCTTTATAGGTTAGTTTTCACTCTTTGGTCTCTCTTTCCCCATTTTCCTCTTTTTTTAACTTCAAATCATGTCCACCCGGTCTCAATCCATTCATTTCGAAGAAGGAGCGTCAGCCTCCAGTGGGGCAACGACATCGGGGTCGATGCCGGACGAGATGACAGGAGACGTGTTGTCTCCAACTCTTCTGCATGCAGTCCATCCCTCCTCTTCGGAGTATTTTGCCGCAGTTGAGATGTCGTCCGACGGGGGACGAGTTGAGGCCTCACCTTCTCGTCCACCTGGCGACGACCAAGGTGAGCCTTCTCCCAAACGTCCCCGTCCGGGGAAGTCGTAGGACGACAGAGGCTGAATCATCCTCGTCGACCACCATTGAGTCCATCTGGCGGCAGAACATCTTGGATAGGGGTTTGTTGGCGAGGGCAGAGGTCTTGTACCCTATGGGGGAGGGGTATCAGTACTAGTTGCCGGCGGAGGGACAGACGACCTGTAATCCTCCTATGGGCCGGATCACCGTCTACATTGAGGACCTTAAGTTTGGTTTGAGGTTCCCCCTTCCCTTTCACCTGGGAAGGTTGCTATTCAGGATGAATGTTGCGCTCTGCCAGGTGACCCCTCAACCATCCGCTACATTGTCTCTTTCTGCTAGGTTTGCTTTTTTAGGAAATTCCATTTTACGGTGGACATATTCAGGTCTATGATGTTCTGAAATCTTTGCCGCCTTCTCCTTACTAGGAATTATGCCGTCTGGGCAACTACGTCACCATCTATCCCACTATCTCCAGCTGCCATGACTGGAAGGGGAGGTTCCTCTACGTCCGGTCTTCCGAAGTGTGGGCCTTCCCTACTTCGTTCCAAGATCGTGTCCGTCCTTATATGGAGAAGGACAATGAGTTAGAGACCATTCGACGCGCCATCTTAGACGAGGTGTCTCTAAGCAGGGATGTAGTGGTCGTCCGCAATTTGTTCAAAGCGATGGTGGAAAACGTGGGGAAGAAGGAGAGAGCATTGCCTGTCATCTGGCTCCCTCCCTTGGATTTAATCTTGTCCAATCCCTATTTGGTGAGACTGGGAATGTGTATCTCTCCCAACTTAGGTAGCTCTGGTATGCTTCCTTTACAATGTCATCCGTTCGCCCAATACGTCGCTTCTAACGTCTATTCTGTTTGTTAATTACAGGCACCTACAAGTATGCCGTCTGGACACCAAAGGAACTTCAGTTGCTGGGATTAACTCTCAGCTCGTCCCTATCGCCAGCCGCCCAGAACTACCCGAGGTTGAGCGTCCGACACTTATGAACTACTCCAAGGCTAAGGCTGCCAATGCAAGTCCAAGAAGAGGCAGCCGTCCCTTCTCGTTGCGCCTTCAAAGCGATCGACTACCCAGAGTTCTGCTCAGTCGGGGGAGGTGGCTGTCAGCCAAGCCGGCCCAGATGAGGCGGTCGGAGGATTCGAGGCGGTGAATTCATCTAAAGGGCCAAGTCCTCCCAAGGTGACGATTGCGTAGGGGTCGTTGCCACCCGGTGCCTAAGAAGCAGATGATTGATTTGGAGGCGGATGTTTTTCCTTACTGGGGTGTCTGCAAAATTGTGTAGCCGAAAGATCCCGTCAACAACTTGCAGGCCGCCCAAGACCTGGTGGCGTCTTCAGACAAGGATGTTCAGTGGGATGTGGAGGTCGGTGTCAATGCCGCTCTTCCTTCTTTCTCTGGCGGCCGTACTCTTTCCGACTTTTTCAGGACGATCGAAGGTGGGTAAGGCGTCGCGGTCCCTAGGGACACCGCTAGTGCCGACTCCTGGCCATCCTCGAAGTCATCGCTAGGCTGCCGAGGCCCTTGATGCTCTTGCAAAGATGGGGCATTCTTTGGTGAGGCTAGCTCCAAATCCCTCAACCTTCATCCCCTAAAGGCCGAACTCAAGGAGGCCGACTCCAGACGCATGGAGGCTGAAGCTAAACTTAAGGAAGCCTTGGAGGATGCTGCCAACGAGCGCCGCCATGCTTTTGAATCTCTCCAGGCACGCTACAGGTGGCCGAGGAGAGGATGCTGGTGCGGGGGGGGGGGGGGGGGGGGGTTGGGGGGGAGATCTTTGGCCGAAGGTGACGACCTGAGAAAGAAATTGGAAGCGGCAACCCTCGAAGTGTCTCTGTCCAAGAAGGAGCTTACTGCGGCAAAGGAGCTCAACGCTTCTTTGAAGGATGAGGGGGCCAAAGCCAAGGCTGCCCTTGCTGTCATGGAGACGGAGGCAAACGAGGCCTGTAGTGCCGGTTATGCAGAAGGTCAAGCTGTGATCTTCCGTCTCGGCGGCGATGCCTTGGCCGAGATAGACACTGACTTTGATTGGGATAGTTACCAGGACATCTATCACCGGTTGGACGAGGAGAGGAAGAGGCCGACAATACCGACGACAGCGCTACCTTCGGGGAGGTCGTTGCTGGGCCGCCCGCTGTCCCTAAATAGGAAAGTGGGCCGTCATCCTCTTATGTCTCTTGTGCCTCTAGGGCGGGGAAAGATGGTATGGCCGGTGAGCGAGCCGACACATTAGGCTCGTCTGCCCCCCTCTAAGGCTTTTTGTGGATTTCCATCACCTACCCTTTTGGCAATCAGTGGCATGAGACTGCCCTTTATGCTTTACGGCTTTATATTTTTTCTTTTATAGTAGGTGGCGCTTGATCCTTTGAGGACGACTGCCGATTTCAATAATCGTCGCCTTATTTTGCACTTTGATGCTTGGATTTTGTACTTTGTAGCTTGACTTTTGTGTCTATGGCGCCTTTTTCTTTATGCAATTTCGTGTTTATTCACGTTTTATCCTCCTGATTTTACTTATGTTTTATGCCCCCATTCTATGAATGGAGGTCGCTAGCCCTTGCCGTCTAGAGATGTGGCATCCTGATGGACTTGGGTTTATGCCCTAATTCTATGGATGGAGGTCGCTAGCCATTGTCGTTTGGAGCTGCGGCATCCAGATGGACTTGGGCATATGCCCCCATTCTATGGGGGTCTGATTCAAGGATTTGTCGTGGCTCCCAACCAATCAAGATAAACCAACCAACCTAGGCTTGGTAGCAAATGGTAAGTCGAGTCGAATTCCTCAGGGACGGTAAGTCGGACTAAAGCAAGCTATGGTTCTAGACTAGGTTAAAGACGAATAAAGGTGATTGGTTTGAGTTGTGTGCTAAACTAGAGTCTAATATCTAAAACCATACAAGGCAAATAAAAATAAAATAATGATAGAGGGAACTAGGGTTTGATCGGGCTCAAGAGTATCTAGGTGGTCAGGTAGGAATAAAAGTGTCGGTGCAAATCCACTAGCCTTGGCTACGCCCAGGCTCTCGCACTTAGACGGCCAAAGGAGTCTCTACACTACGCTCATGCTAATAATAAAGATATCCAACAAATCAGCATGCAATAGCATAAAAGAGAAAGTAAGGAAACATGAATTTGTCAATAACAAATCTACTAGGCATCTCATAAAACATGTTATGTGCACAATGATAGGAGGCAAAGTAAATGACACCAAACACCATTAATAACACCCTAATCACCCATAATCAACACCCATTCCCCCTACTAACCCTATAAAGAATCTACTCACTACTCATCCTAAGACAATCCACATCCAGGCCACATTCAACATCAACAACATAACAATGACATTCATATTGAAGGGATGAAGAATACATGGTATAAAAAATGAAGAAAACTAAGAAAATAAGATTAGATTAGAGGTGGATAAGGGAGAAGATAAAAGTACCAAACAAGATGAATGACTAAATCTTGTATAAAATCAACCCAAGAAGAATCCCCAATGTTGTCAATAAAGATGAATTCTGCGATAGATCTTCAATTACACAAGGATTAACTAAAGTTAAGCTAGAATAAAGAGCGATTAAAGAAAGATTAAGCTAAGCTCCACTAATTTCTATCTAGGGTTTGGTGCCTAAAATGAATACAAGAGGGAGTATATATAGGGTAGGAAGAAAGGGGAGGAGGCGAGGAATCGAAACCGGCCACGAGAAAGGGGACACAACCGTGTTATGGAGGTCGCGGTCGTGTTGGCTTTTGCCGACATGGCCGTGTCTTTGGTGACATGGCCTGTAGCACCTTAGTAGGCCGACTTCTTTTGCATCTTTTGTCACGATCTGTATCCCTTAGGGACGCCTCTAGCAACGCCCCAACTTGCTCTTTCTTGGCTTCTTATTGATGCTCGGTGCTCGAGATTGTCTCAAATGGTTCCCGAGGGACTCGGGATGAACTCTAAGGCATCGAGTCACCATTGCTTCTCTTTTTTGCTCTTTATGCACCCAGAATGAGACTGATTCGTTCAATTTCTCCATGATCGGCCTTAGAAACCTAAAACATACTAGAAGAAGCATAAGTAGCCTCGAAACTGCTCGAAAGAGAGATTTTGTCGAAGAAAGCGGGACAAAAAAGTGAAATAAACACTACAAAACATGCTTATCAAATCTCTCACACTTAAACCTTACTCGCCTTCGAGTAAGCACGAAACTAAACTAACGAACAAAAATAAATTATAATAAAATCTGATCGGGTATTAGCGCACCCTACGCCCTTTCAACTCACGCCGGAACACTAAAAGTTCTCCCCGCAAGGCAAGTGGGGTCTTCTCACAAAATTGTGCCAAAAGTAAAGAAGAGTCGACTCGGGGTTAAACACAATAATGCACATGCCTAAATAATAGCCTCAACAACCAAGAATGTGACTCAAGGTGCTAGTGAAACGAATTCACAAGCGGGAAAGGGAAAGGTCGACCCTAATCCCGAGATTAACATGAAGTGCAAAGGTACAACACAAATAGTTGGACAAAAGGCTAAGTAAACCCTAGAACACGGAGACTTTCACGGTAACACTCATGAATGTAAGGGTGAGTATGCGTGTAAATAAGTAACCAAGATCACTCACCTACTACAACTCACAAGGCATGCCCGCAACAAAAGTGGGGCTTCATCCAAATACAACAAATAGCATACACAAGCAAATGAGCAAAGTCGAAGACGTAAAATAAAAGGTTGTAATGGGGATAAGAGGTAAAGGGAAGAAAGGGGTTGCGCTTGGCACATTTTGGGATTGAGAGGCTCAAACCGAGTTTTCAACCAAGGTGGAAACCATCAATCAAACTCTTTTAAATCCTCAATGCTTGAATAATAATGCTATAAGAGTCCATCAAACATCGACCAAGAAACTCTAGGAGTCAAGTGAATGACAGAAACTCTAGAAAAACAAACTTCTCTCAACAAGATAATGATCCTCAATCAAATTTCAAATGTAAACGCTAATATCACATCTCTACAACCCATTTAGTTTTAAACACATCGGCCCCTTTTTATTAGCAACGCCTTTTCTCCTCTTATGATGAATGGGGGCATGTTGCTTGGCTCTTTTATTTTTTTTCCTCTTTCTTATATATTCTTCTTCTTCTAATTTTTTTTTTGTAAACATAGGTGACCAAGTCAGAACAACACAACTAACCATCAAGCTTAACATTCTGAAGTGCACCTAGGCTTTTCAAATCTACACCCAAGCTCCTTAAAACAACATCAATCTAACACCAATCAATGGCCAACTCGGTAGGGATGGATAAGTTTCGATATGTAGCTAGTCAATGGTAAATGACGAAAGAGAAGCAAACAAAGGCATAATAAGGGTTAAGCAAAGGGAACCTAGTCTAAAACGTGAAAAACATGGCTATTTGGATATGTAGAGTTCATATTTTGTGCAACCTCAACAACAATGCTCAAATGAAATCACATACCAAAGCATAACAACGAATGACACTATAAAAGTGCGTGATAATGAAACATACCAAGCGAGGAGACCTACTCACAGAAACCTAAATGGTGACCGGTTAGGGATGTGCCGGTCACAAAAGGCTCTAATCCTCATAATATATGCAGTTATGCTCGGGTTCCAGGTTAAGTCAAGAGTCAAACAAGGTCGCACCTAAGCGGTCAAGACTCGTTCAAAGGGTCAACAAATCCCGGGTGATCATAAACAACCACCCAAGGGGAGTCACAAACATGATACAAGACACTAAATGGACAGTGGCGAAGTGCATAACCAGTATCATCATTGCCAACTATCATCTTCTAAACTCTTGACAAAACTTTTTAGATTTTTAGAAATTTTAAATTTTTAGGGATTTTTCAAAAATTGAATCAAAGAAAAAAAAGACACAATACGCAAGCATGCTGCAATCCCTCAATGACAACACAAAAATACCACAAACACACCACCAAAGTCCAACAAGATTCAATGATAAGTGTGGTTTGTAGTGCTTATTCCTTGTGTTTGGTACCGGTTTCTCTTGTAGAATCGCTCTTTGGAGCGGTTTTCGAGGCTACTTACGCTTCTTCTAGTTTGTTTTAGGTTTCTAAGACTAATCTTGGAGAAATGGAACAATTCCGACTCGTTTTCGACACATTTGGAGCCAACGAAGAGAAGCGACGATCATTCGGTGGCTTAGACTCGATCCCGAGTCCTTGTGACTCATTCCCGAGCCATTTGGACACATTCCCGAGCACCGAGAATCGATGAGAAGCCTAGGGAGAGCAAGTGGGGACCTATGAGACTATATTTGAAGCCTACAAGACCCATCCCGGTCGGGATCACATCCATCACGACCGGGATGAAGTGCAAAGAAGAGACAAGCTCCTGGAGGGCCTTCCCGGCCGGGATGATGATCTTCCCGACCGGGATGGGTCCCTTCTCGACCGAGATCATCCCTTCCCGGCCGGGATGGGCCCAGTTCGACCGCTGATTCGCTTTTCCGCCGCCCTTATTCATTGTAACTCTATATCTACCCCCCTTCTTGTAACCATTCATTACCAACCCTTAGATTAGAGAAACCCTAGATTACTTTAGCTTAGATTAGTGTAGATTAGCTTAATCCCTCTTTAATTACTCCTTAATCTTAGTTTAATCTAGTTAGATTGCTCTTGTATTATTGGATTTTCTGGAGAATCTACCAATCTTGACAACATTGGTGGATGTTTGGGTTTTCTTCTATGCAAGTGTTCATCTTTTCATCTCTTGTTTAGTTGGTATAATCTTTCTTCTCTCTTTTCTCTTAATCTTTCATAGTTAATCAAGTTTTCATCTTTGTTTATTGTTTGTTGTTCATCCTTGTTCTTCATAATGAATGTTTCTTTTGTTCCTTTGATTGTTTCTCTTGTTAGTGTTAGTTTTATTTTAGTTATGTGTGAGTAGTTATCCCCTAGTGTTAGTAGGGGGATTGGGTGTGATTAGGGATGATTAGGGTGAGATGGGTGGTACTAGTTGTTGTTTTTGTTGATCCCCATTTGTCTTGCACTCTACATGTTTGATGAAATGCTTGTGAGACTTGAGATGATCATTCCTTGTTTTTCTTGCTTCTTCTCTTGCATGTTCTTGTTTGGTTGATAGGTTTGGTCACCCCATTAGTAGCGAGAGCGTGGTGAGGAGACCCCTAGGCCGTTTAAGTAGCGAGATCCTGATCGGAACCTAGGCTACGAAAGAATGCTAGCAACCCCCGTTTCCTTCTTTTGATCTCCTTGGCATCCATGAACCCGACCTAGCCTTAGTTTTATTCTTGTTGATTTATTTGCTTCCATTTGTCATTAGTTACTTGTTTAGCTTAGTCATTAGTCAACCTTAGCCATCGCCTTAGTTTAAATTCTCTCGAACCTAGTCTAGGACCATAGCCCACCATAGTCCGATACCCCGTTCCCTTAGGATCTCGACCCGACTTACCCTAGCTACCTAGGTTAGTTGGTTATTACTTTGACCGGTGGGATCCACGACAAATCCCTATCCGTCATTCAACCAACAATCGTCAATCAACAATGGAACAATCAATAAAAAACTCCCCCACACTTAAACCGAACATTGTCCTCAATGTTCAAAACAAGGGAGGGAAGGGAGGGAAAAAAAATACCGTAATGGCATAAGACTTCCCCCACGCTTGATTGCTTCCATGTACTTCATCTTCAATCCATGATTGTTTCTTTGTTGGAGATTCCTACAAAGTAAAACAACAAACAAACACCAAAAGTGTAAAATATGTACAATAAGCTTGGGTTGCCTTTCAAGAAGCATGGTTTTGGCTAGGACCGCAAAACCTTGAAGTTTTTTTTTTCTCAATTACCATCAGAACCCTCAAGGGCTTAGAGAAGCAAGTCAAAGGCTCTAGCAAATTAGCATGTGGGCTCATGTAGTTGAGCCAAGTTATCATCACAATCTTCCAAGTCGGAAGCAAGAAGTAGTCATCCAAAGAACCATTATCATGTTCATGTGGTCTCCCGAGTCTTTCCAACCAACAAGCCTTACGGACCTCTTCATCCCTAAGCACTGTCTCCAATCACAAGCAAGCTTCAAAACGTCAACTCGAGGAACGCAAGGCGAGGCGATTTAGGCCACGTTTTCCTATCACACATCCCCATATCTTCTTCAAGTTGTGGGCCCCCATCTCCAAGCCTCGAGAAATCACTTGTCCTCATATCATCTTGAAGGAGAGAATTGAAACTTCTACCGACGGTTTCAATAAACCAAAGTTTGGCTTACTTGCAGGAGGCTCACGATGCTTTTCCACATTTTCACTCAAAAGCAACTTGATTTCATCATTCCTATCCCAAGACTTCACAACTTCTATCACCTCATTCAACTCATCCCAAAGATTTTGTTTCCCAACTTCTTCTTCATCAATAATAGTCTCATAAGAAGTGGTGTGAAGGTCTAGAGGAGAACAAGTTAAGGGGATTGAAGGTTCAACAAGAATGGAGAGGATAGACTCTTGGATTTCCTGTATTTTACCGGCGTTTTCTACATCGAAATTAACCATGAGTCCATTGTCTCTGGTTTCAACAAGTTCACCAAAATCTTCATCTTCTTCTTGAGAAAACACAAGATGAGCCCCAATTGTGTTTTCACCAATGAGACTCCTCAAATTCTCACTAAAACTATCAAACTTCTTACCAATAATGACCTCACCAAAGATAACTTCATCGGGTTGATTGTGTTGTGGAGGCAATAAATCTTCTTTCTCAAATATATTATCCGAGTCAATTTGGATTTACTACAGTCATTAACGTTGATGCGGGATGGAAGGATTTCGTGTTTGATGCGGCCGGTTAGATAACCAAGGACAATAACGAGGGTTGATAAGGTATGGAACTGACTCTTTTTTAGCAGAATCGGCCCTTCAAGCGGAAACGTTTGCAGCGATCAAGGTAATCCAATGGACAAGAAAAAAATGGGTATTTACATTTAACCTTGCAAATGGATTGCCTACAATTGATGTACCAGTTGGCTGACGTTGACGATTGTCACCTTAGTATCCATGATCTTATTTCTACATTTCACGCCGAATCAGCTAATTTTCAAATACCGATGCTCATTACTTAGCGGTAACGCTAAAGCGCAGGTATTGTGGTGGGATTGGATTGATGGCAAAAAACCCTTCACTAAATATCATTCAAATTCATTCTCTACAACAACACTACCTTACATTGAGATTCCACCAACCTGATCCATCCTAAACCCCACAAAAATCATATTTGAGCCATTTTCCAACAAAAAATCAGAATTTTAAATCCCATTTAAAGGTGTTTGTGGCATATTTTCTAGGTTTTCAATGGTTGAGGAGCATTTTCACTTATATATTATGCATTACCATGGTTGCATGCTTAAATTTAGAAGTATTTCTTACTCCCTTCCACGTTTGCTTTCTTGAAATTTCAGTTTTGTTTAGTTTTCCTACACATTGTTGTTGTTTCAAGTTCCTTGTAAAGTTGTGTAGGGTTTGTAGTACATACTTGGATTATTGAAAAATCATCTAAAGGGGAGCCACAAGGGGGATTTGAACCTAGGAGCATCGCACTACAAGTGCAACAAAGGTAAACAATATTGGTACAATGGTGCGGAGCAACTAATATTGTCCCACAACGCCAGATAGTTGTAGGGGGAGACTCATCGAGTTATATAAACTGCAATGGGATATGGGAATATGTATACCTTTCTCGGCCTTTTGGCTAAGATAAAAGTGTAATATCCGCTCTTATCAGTTTAATATCTGATATGTGGGTCGTTGGCCAACACAATATTAACTTTTTTTTTAAAGAGAGGGGGTCCTTCAAGGTAGCTTGATGCCTTGGCCTTCACGTGTCACCCATGCACTGCACAACTGCTTGGACCTGGCGCACCTCATCAATTCAGTCTAATCTTTACAAAGTACTAGAAGTTGGTCTAAATGTGCATTCATCTTTAACTAAATTCCTAATTATTTCAGTTCAATTTTTGCCTACTTTCGTGTTTAGTTGAGTAAATTATGAAATCCGATTGTATTAATAGTACTTAGATGTTGTGGAGAAAGGATTTGTTTGAAATTTCGGAAAGAGGGTACTAAATTATCAAATGTATGGAGGCAAAATGTCCGCATAGAAATGTTACGGAGTAACTAATATGGTCTCACATCGACAATACAAAAATAAGTAAATATTGTCCCACATTAACAGATAGTTTTGGGTAGAAGACTCATAAGCTAATATAAACTAAAAAGTGCAAATATTGTCCCAGATCGACGGATAGTTGTAGGTAGAAGACTCATCAGGTTATATAAACTACAATGGGATATTGGAATTAACATACCTTTCTCAGACTTTTGGCTATGGTCAAGTTTAGTATCTGTTCTTCTCAGTTTAATATCTGATATGTGGATCATTTGTCCACACAATATTAAACTAGCACAGACCCCGTGCATTGATGCACGGTATTTTTAATAAATTTATTTTAATAGCATATTTCATTCGAGATTTTAAATTATTAATTCATAATTTTATTTTTATATTCTACAATGGTACATGTACCGTAGATTTACTTAAATATTTTTGACACTGCAAAACACATCAAAATAATTGGAAAATGTTTTGAAATGTCACTAATTATATACTTTAATGAAAATATTATATTTTTATAGTCCGTATATGCAATATGTCATCCTGTATATCGAAATACTCACTTCTCCTATTAGTATATCATAAATGTTAATTGATGAAATGTTTTTTTTTCCTTTCTTATTTAGAAAGTAGTGTAGTTTAGAGAGACAATTTTAGCAAATGTTATTATCTTAGTATCTAAACTACTAAGTAATTTTCCAATTAAATAGAGTCATATAATATTTAAATAAATATTTACGCTTTTTTTATTTTAAAAATCATTTTCACCTTTAATGATTTATCATAAAAAGTAATTAGTATAATTAGAGTTTTAAAATATATGAGTTAATTGATTTGTTTCCATAATTAAAAAAATAGACTTTTGGAGGGAAAACGTTTAACGTGGTGTTGACATGTGTGCATTCGTTATTCTTTTAGTATATAAAGGATTTATTCTTCTAATAGGACATTGTTGTAGTAGCATATTGGCAAATCTAAATCAAAATTAGATTCCAGGTTCAACTCCTTGTTACGACAATTTTTTTTAATCTATTTTCTATTTTCCAATATTAATAAACCTACCTGCACAGACCCCGTGCATTGATGCACGGTATGTTTAATAAATTCATTTTAATAGCATATTTCATTCGAGATTTTAAATTATTAATTCATAATTTTATTTTATATTTAACAATGGTACATATACCGTAGATATACTTAAATATTTTTGACACTGCAAAACACATCAAAATAATTGGAAAATATTTTGAAATGTTATTAATTATGTATTTTAATGAAAATATTATATTTTTATAGTCCATATATGCAATATGTCATCCCGTATTTCGAAATACTCACTTCTCCTATTAGTATATCATAAATTTTAATTGATGAAATGTTTTTTTTCCTTTCTTATTTAGAAAATAGTGTAGTTTAGAGAGACAATTTTAGCGAATGTTATTATCTTAGTATCTTAAATACTAAGTAATTTTTTAATTAAATAGAATCATATAATATTTAAATAAATATTTACGCTTTTTTTATTTTAAAAATCATTTTCACCTTTAATGGTTTATCATAAAAAGTAATTAGTATAATTAGAGTTTTAAAAATATGAGTTAATTGATTTGTTTCCATAATTAAAAAAAATAGACTTTTGGAGGGAAAACGTTTAACGTGGTGTTGACATGTGCGCATTCGTTATTCTTTTAGTATATAAAGGATTTATTCTTCTAATAGGACATCAAAGTTGTAGTAGCACATTGGCAAATCAAAGTTGTAGTAGCACATTGGCAAATCTAAATCAAAGTTAGATTCCAGGTTCAACTTCTTGTTACGATAATTTTTTTTTAATCTATTTTCTATTTTCCAATCTTAATAAACCTACCAGCACAGACCCCGTGCATTGATGCATGGTATGTTTAATAAATTTATTTTAATAGCATATTTCATTCGAGATTTTAAATTATTAATTCATAATTTTATTTTATATTTAACAATGGTACATGTAACGTAGATATACTTAAATATTTTTGACACTGCAAAACACATCAAAATAATTGGAAAATATTTTGAAATGTCATTAATTATGTATTTTATTGAAAATATTATATTTTTATAGTCCATATATGCAATATGTCATCCCGTATTTCGAAATACTCACTTCTCCTATTAGTATATCATAAATTTTAATTGATGAAATATTTTTTTTCCTTTCTTATTTAGAAAATAGTGTAGTTTAGAGAGACAATTTTAGCGAATGTTATTATCTTAGTATCTTAAATACTAAGTAATTTTTTAATTAAATAGAATCATATAATATTTAAATAAATATTTGCGCTTTTTTTTATTTTAAAAATCATTTTCACTTTTAATGATTTATCATAAAAAGTAATTAGTATAATTAGAGTTTTAAAAATATGAGTTAATTGATTTGTTTCCATAATTAAAAAAATAGACTTTTGGAGGGAAAACGTTTAACATGGTGTTGACATGTGTGCATTCATTATTCTTTTAGTATATAATAAGGGAAAATAAGGGATTTATTTTTTAAGAGGGGAGGTCCATCAAGGTAGCTTGCTGCCTGGACCTACATGGGCGCTTGCTGCTTGGACCTTCATGTGTCGCCCATGCATTGCACTACTACTTAGGCATGGTGCACCTTACCAATACCGTTTAATTCTCACATATTAACTTAAGTTTATCAACGTATTTATACTTAATCTAAATACAAAGCAAATTTAATCAATTTTACGTTTGTCAAAACTGTTGGGATTTTTTCGATTTTGTAAAAGGCAAAACAAAGCAAAATTTCTCTAAGCATTCATTTTCGATTTTATAACACCTCTGAACAAACAAAAATCTTCTCCTACACGAACTTTCATGATACCCAATGCTATTAGGGTTGAAATACTCTTGAGAAAAGCATTTACAACATGATTCGAATGAGTGTTTTATAGCGTTCATCGTTAAAGCATTCCTGTAGCCTATTTCTACAACATATTTAAACGTGTGTATTGTATTGCATCTCTCAAATTATAATACAAGCACTAAATATCAACTCCAAATACAGGTCTAACAAGCTCTTTCACATTGGAATTAAATTTAGTACCCCACATCTTCATTTCTAAACATTCCTTGTCTGTTAATAGATCTTGTCATCACAAAACTACTTGCTGAGCTTGGTTACGTGAGCTTGCGACTCAAGTGGGAGCGTCACTGTGGTGGGACATGGACTTAGCCTGCTGGGTCTATTCTTGGGCTACGATTTGCTGGCTTGCCCTATCCAAGTTGGAAGTTGATCCATGAATCTTGGGCGAAGCCCCGAGAGTCTGGGACCCTAAAGCGGAGAGAACCGCGTGAGCCTGGTTTCACAGAGCAACCAAATCCTCCCTCTCTCCTGTCAGTGGAAGGATAACAGGCCAGTACTACCTGGATCCGTTAAATAGTCAACGGGATACACTCCAATAAAGCAACACTTTTTATGAAAATCACGATCCTTTTCCGAACAATTTTATTTTTTAACTATACAAGAAGGCACTTCATTTCATCATATACCTGATGGGTTCGGGTTTTATCGAGTGTTGCTTGAACAACCACCGAAATAAAGCATTAACACATATGGATGCAATGTACTCCCTCCCATTCACTGGAAAAGCCCACTTTACTTTTGGAACAAATATTAAGGCAAGTGGATAAGTTGGACCACTTTACCAAAATATCCCTCCACTTTTTAGTTGTGGGGTAGTTGCAGGAGAGGATAGTTGTGGGGTAAGTAATAAGGGTATTTTTGTCTTTTTCTTGGGTGAAACTTTTCATTTAAGGAAAGTGTGTTTTTCCAGTGAATGAGCCAAATAAGGAATAGTGTGCTTTTCCAGTGAATGAGAGGGAGTAATGGCGTACTTGTACGGGGCAGGTCTTATTAACTATGAGAATGTTTTCTGATGACTTATTTTAAGACTAAGCGAAATACCAATTTTCAATATTGTAGTCGGACAATATTATCACTATAAGATGGCCTTATATAGTAACAATTTGTTTGTGGTCATGACATAGGTCTACCCCGACGCAGCTACGCGCGACTTGGGTGGCAGTTATATTCTCATGATGAGATGGTTGCCGGGTCGAAATTTAAATTGAAATAGGAGTCGCCACCAAACCTTATAGGAGTTCGGACCCGTTCGAACCCACTCTATACTTGGGCGTATCGTGCACAAAGCACGGCCGGCTTTAGTCAGGGGCGGACCCAGAAAAATCTATTTGGTGTAGCAAATTACTCCGTAGAATATTGCTTATGTTAGCGTTTTTTCTAACACTACTAATTTCAATTTTTTTTTGTTGGGTTAGAAACTAGCCACTGTATTTTTTTTGTCAAACCCAACTTAAAAATTCATATTTTTTTTAAAATTATCTTTTCCTTGTATGCATTACCTTACATTGTTTCAACAAACAAAGTCTAAGGCTATGATGTTGACAAATAAAGTCGCTTATAGTTTAAAGTTTTCGATTTTCCGGTACAAAAAGAATTTACTCGTAAAGTTTATGTAGAGTTCATTCACATTGTCGCACTAATTAGTTTACAATTGTTTTATTAAGGTAAGAAGAGAATAACTATTAAAAAAAATAAAAATAAAAAATTTAGAATGAAGAGGAAATGTAATGATTTCCCTCTAAAAGGGTTGATTTATTTACTATAAAAAACAAATATACACCTAAAAGTAAAAAATTAATCTATCATAAAAGTAAAAATCTAATCCTAATTAGTTTTCATCCTTCTCGTGCATCTTACATATATGCATGTCTAGATTCCAGAACTACATTAATCCAATCATCCAAATAAATTGAATAGAAATAAAATAAAAAATTACCTCGACTATTGAAAGCAAAGATCTACTCCTTATAAATCTACTCCCTCCCAGTTTTAGTGTTCTTCCATATTTCCTTAATGGACTGAGTTTGATCTTCTTCTCTCTTTCCTTTTTAGGCTATTAACATGTGGTTCATATTTACTCTTACATGTTTTTTAGCCACATATTTCATCTTCCTTATTTTCTTCCATAGGAACTCGGAGGGAGTATACTTTAATTCACATTCATGATCTACCTTCAAGCACAATATTGTAAAATCAAAAAGTATTGTTGTTTAAGTTTTGAATAAATGAATTGGTTATATTTTTTTAGTTTGGTAAAAATGGTGAGCAATACTATAGGAATAAGTTTCAAAAGGAATTGAAGCGTTTTTTACGGGAATATGTGAATAATTAAGGTGATATTGATTTTATTAGTCAATTAAGCTTGAGAGATTGATTCATGTTTGGAAGGAGAACCTTCCAATATTTACTCCGCCACCATGATTAACTATATAGCAGACTTTACTTTTCTGACAATTTTTATATTTTTTGTTGTAGCAATTGCTACAGTATGATACATCGTGGGTCCGCCCCTGGCTTTAGTACTAGAGCTTGTTGGGTTCGTCCCTTTGCATAACGATACCGATGTCGAGTTATCGGGTTTCGTGTATCAAATGATTCTCGTATGCCAACGGTTTCGGGCATCCGGAAACCGAGGTTCTGAGAAAGGGGTGAAGGTACGTGTTGAGAAACCCACAAAGGACACCCAACCCCGCCCGCACATAACGGCCAATAGTAAGATATCGATTGGTTTTTTTAATGCGCGCGCTAGTGATTTGGTGAAATGTTATGCAAACATTATTTTATGATATATAAATATAATACGTGTTGCTACGTCGTTTAACGCATCTCGGTTTATGTCGATGTTGTTTAGCATGCGATGTTCATTTAAAAGCGATAAATGACAAACATCGAAAATAAAGCTCGTAAATAAATTAGAAATTACACGGACGAAAATACAACCTGGAATTCACAATACAACAAGCAATAACGTAATGATCGGATTATCAACGGAAAATATGGACTATAAACGGACTAGTAAATAGACGACATAAATTGAAACCGTAAATCGAACGATTGGATAAACTCCGATCTAGTACACATTGCATTGTATATTGATCGGAGGACGAAGGCTTTAATATGCGTCCGCGTATGGGACCGGAACGTGATGCTAGCTCGATCCCGGGCCCCAATGTCTTATCTCTACTTATCATAGCGAAATATTGATGTCTAGACTAATCGCACAACGAATACGACTAAGAATTCGTTGATGTAGGACTAGTCGTATAAGACATTGCTCAAAGTCGTAAATGTAATGACGTAGAATTAAATATAATGTATGGGTTTTGAAAAGGGAAGCACGTTATTGAATTAGCACGTGTCGACTTAAAGTCGTAAACATGGCTTAACGAGACTTTGTATCACTTTTTGGCTCACGTTGATGACCTAAAGGGGTCACTCGATCGAGTCACTGAGGAGACTTGATCGAGTGCCCTCTGTAACGGGTCACAACTTGTTTTTTCAATTACCCATTTTGTGACCTTACGGTTCAAATCGAGGCATGGTTGAACTAAACATAAATATTAAGCGATTCATATTGGTCCAATCCACGATAACTCTTTGTGCACGATGCTCGGTTACGGAACCAGTATCAAGCATTTGGAGTGATCTTTATGAAATTGATAATAATTGAACTAGAATGAATATCGGTTTCATGCTAATTCAATCATCGTTAGTACTCGATTGGGTAAAGTCGATTCATCATCACGAAACTTAAGTCCTTTGCATTTCGATGTCATAATTTTGCTTTTAAACCAATGACAATCGATTTAGCGTCATAGGACGTCGCTCTAATTGGTTTTGAAAATAATTGTATAGTAATATACTCGGTATTAATATAACGGAAATGTAAAAGTCATTTTAGGGGGTTGACTCACCCTAGACAACCAATTACGCGAGGTAATGAGATAAGCGACCGTCGACGCGAGTGCAATACTCTTGTGTCCGTGTTTCCTTATTTCGTCACCCTTTGTATTCGGTACGTTAAAGGTGAGTATTTTATAGTCGAGTTAGAAACAATAATATAAATGTTAGTAATACAAGAAACTAAAAGTTAGTAATGTTAGTAATGTTAATAATGTTAATTTACAAGAATTAAAATAATATTAGAGATTAAAAAATGGGGTTTCACACCCTCAACCTACATGTTAATAGTCTCGTGAATAGGCTCGTATAGTGTTGTCGAAGGCACATGAGCGATTTTAGATATGTAGGGTGAGTTATGGTGTATGATTGAGGAGAGGATGCTCTCGGTCTTTGACGAGTTTTGATCTCGGGATGGCTTTGTATATGAGAAACTCAAAATGTGAGTTGCAAAGATGAGGTTTGAAGGGAGTGTGTAAAGGTTGTAAAGTTGGAAGAGTTGTGAAATGATGAGAAGTTGGAGAGTATTTATAGACTCGGACCCCATCTAGGGTCACTCGATCGAGTGGCCCTATGTGCACTTGATTGAGTGCCCTATTGGAATATTTGTGGTCGTTATTGAGGATCTACTGGATCGAGTGGCTCTATGGCACTCGATCGAGTGGGTCTGAAAGGGTGGAGATAAATGGGGAATGTTTGGATTTGATTTTGACTCATGATTTGATTGTTGTGTCTTAGTTCAAACTATGCATTTGCATGCAACATGAGGCTGGTTTCGTCTCGGGTTTCGACTTTGACTGAGTTTTAACTCGGTCGCAAAATACGGTTTTACCCTCTGTGACGATTTTAGGTTAAAATAGCTTTATTTTATTGGGAACGACCCAATGAGTCTGAATTTGAGGTCGGTTTTGGGAGATTCACACTATGTTAAGTGCCCACGGCGGATAATATAGATTCCGAGACCGTATTCAAACGTATTAATGCATGTTATCGTCCAATCATCATCGAGTGTTTTGTTGGAGACTACTATAGACACAAGCAGTTAAAATGCGAGTGCCTACAGAGTCCCTACTCTGGCTATGGCTTGGACAAGAAAAAAGTCAGAGTAGCTACCATATCAATCGAAGATTACGACATGGCAGCCTTCCGGTCGGGTCATTTATAGTCCGTTAGACTTGCGTGAAGGGCTCGCCAACCATAAGTAGAGGGTCATACCTGTCTTAATGATGATAGCTCCGTGGGGACTTTCTTTTGAAGCCTTGGGTGTACCTGTATGCCGACACATCGCATCATGGATTTAGCATTCCAAGAGAAACAACGCCTTGGGTTTTCCACTAGGAAGTAAAGGAACTGCACGGGGACTTGCTTCTGAAGTCCTGGGTGTACCTGTATGCCGACACATCACATCTTGGATGTAGCATTCCAGGAGAAACACCGACTTTGATGTTCCGCTGGGAAGTACATGCTGGTACCTGAAATGTTGGATACATAGGCAGAAATAACGGATATAGCAGATAGAAAGATAGCATAAGGAAATGCAGTTAAACATTCATAGGCTGGCTTGCGCTAGGGAAAATTATTTTTGCTTCATTTTGAAATTGAAGTCCTGACGACATCTCACAAATTAGGAGATAGGTTTTAAAAACTGAAAGGTTTAGAAAAATTATTTGCAGCTTAATAGACCAAAGTTTGACCTTGTCGAAAAAAATATTCTCAAATGGCTAAGTTTTGCAAATTTCAAAGCAAGAATTTGAAGAAAGAGGCCTACTGACAAACTCGACTCAAGACGTGACAGGATGAGTTGACAGACACGACTTAGACTCTCGAAGGGTTGAACCGTGACTCGGTAGGGAGGTGGGCCACTAAGATGACAAGACTCTTAAGTTGTGCTATTCCAAAGCCTAGGCGAGTGGCAACACGGTCGAACATCGAAATGGGAAAGATATGTGGTAGTCTCTAATGAGACTGTTTCTGCATGACAGAACTCAGCAGTAGCAGTGCTGTAGACTAGTGCTCTTTTGAATTTTGGGCTTTGGGGTACATTCCCAAAGTGGGTGCTTCGAATCCACGACAGATTCTCGTCTTCGACTGAGCCGAGTACTAGGACACACTATAGAAAGGAGGCTTTTTTTGTGAGTGGAAGGAGAACTTCTGTCTAATAGAAGTCCTCGGACGACAAAGCAAACTATTGAGAACATGACAGTGTCGTGATAGGAATGATGGTGCTTTTGAATTTGTGTCAATGTGCCTGGTTGTGCCCTTGACGAAGGGCTGCCTACGTATTCACGTGTAGTGAAACCAAACCAAGTTGTAGTTCAAGGGATTGAAAGATATGTTATGGTGCCTAGTTTTTTAGGGATTTGTATGTAACTAGCCATAATGATGATGTAGGCTTGGTTCATTCCCCATGATCTCTTAATCAAAGGGCTAGAACAGTTAGGATGTTTATCATGTGATTGTGAGCGTTCTTCGGGGTAGCCCCCAGAGGTGATGTGAGCTATTTGGGCATGTTCTATGCCGACTACAAGTTGAGTTCCCGTGTTTGGGGCTTGTAACTGGTTTGAAAGTTTTTCGAAATGTGGAGCTAGGTCGTAAGTGGCTTCGATATTCGGAATCTGGAGCTCAATTTAGTGGAGCTAAGGCTTCGAGGGTAAGGTATTGTAATGTGGTAGGAAACGGGAAAGTTGAGTAAAATGACTCAAACTTTGATTGGGTAGGTTTGCCAATGCAGATATGATTTCCATGTCTGGTCCTAATGGTTAGAGTGTATTCTATGGAGCTTGAATCCTCAAAATTTCGGGCTGTCTCTTAGCTTGGATCTTGGGAAGGTCTTGAGGGTTGTAATGTGGGAAGGCAAAATGTGGTGTTTGCTGACCAGCCTGATTGTTACCCTTCTATTAGATTGTATGGGTATTGACAATTTTTGAATTGGCCGAACCCCTGTCAAGGGACTTTCACTTGAGTTGACCGCTAACTACGGTCATGGGTTTTTGAATTTTTCTTTGGTTGACCTCCTAACCCCGGTCACGGGATTCTTCATTTGAGTTGACTGTGTCCCGGTTAAAGGATTGACCGTACTCTGGCTGAGGGATGTTGAGAGTTATTTTTTGATCATGGCCAGCTCTTTCATTTTGGCCTTTTGCTTTTTTTTTCCTCAGACTTTTGATTTTTTTTTGTCTTGCCCTTTTTACTTTTCTCTTTTTCTTTTTCACGGCTATCCCCCCTTTTGGTGTTGACAATAAGCACGGGTATCCCCGGATCTGTGGCGTCCATTTGTGGGAGACTCTGGGGTTGGGCCTATCAGTTGGATTAGACCTTTGGAGCTAAGCCTTTGTAAGGTGTAAGCATAGTTGGTATTTACGTGAGTGAAAACTCGCGGTGGAGTAAGTACTCTACTATAAGCATGGTGGTTTGGATCTCGGGACTGTCAGCATAATTCCGAGCAAGCTTGGTGGAAACATCGTCCCGAGTTGGGTATTTCTTAGTGCTGAGTGTATAGAACAACGTTGCTTCCCTTTTTTTGGTCGGACTAACGCCTAAGATAGGGATTGACCAGTCTTTATTGGAGGGGTGTTTATTGTGGGAAAAGGGCTTGCGTTGCGTCTTGAACCCAAACTAGGAGACTACCTAGATTTGTCATAGGATTCGATACCGCTCCTGCTAGGGGTAGTTATGTGGCTTTCTATGTTAGACATGGAACATGTAAATGGAAAAAACACGGGCTCGGTTTCTTGCAGTCTTTATAGATGTGCCTACAATATTCAGGTGCATCTGCTCACAGTGTATAATGGTGTTCATCATGTTCCCGGAAATACATAAGGAAAGCATAAGTGAGATATTGAAGAAAGCTGATTTTACTGGATTGGAAAAGAGGATAAAATACAGCTGACTTTGACTCTGACTTTGACTCTGACTTTGAAATTGAAAGAAATAGAACATCCTAGACTCGGAGCCAGACTCGGACTTAAATCAAATATGGACTCTCGGGTGTCTAGTTGATTGACTTGGACGATCTTGCCGATGTCATCAGTAGTCTTCGACTTCTAAGGACTCAAATTGATGTCTAGTATATCCTTTAGTAGAACTTTACCCGGATCCTCTTTATGTCGAAGATCGTCTTTAATCCTAGTGCCCATTTCGGTAAGCACCGTAAATTTTGAAATACCGACATACCTAAGATGGACGCGGTAGAAGGGTAGGAGGTTGTTGATGATCAAACGCCGCCACTAGTGTCTTCTCGCTGGGCTTCCCTACCAGCTTAACACTCTTAGCCCGCCATGTTGAAGGTATTTGGTGAAACCCTCCGTTGCATCTTGGGCCATGACTTCTAGAGTCCGCATGGTAGTTTGAAGTTCAGTATTATCAGAACAGTTTTGAGCGAACTCGGTAACCACGTCTTCCCAAGTTGGGAATCTTTTTGTGTTTAGCCTATAGAACCAGGCTTTTGGGTATTTCCCGAGGGACGCGCCAAACAAATTGATGAACATGTCGGCTTTGACCCCCTTGATTGCCATAAACGCCTTAAAGGCTCGGAGGTGTAGTAATGGATCCTTCTTCCCTTCGAATATGGGTAACCCCTCTAAGTTGAGATCCTTTGGTAGTTTCTCACTGATGGGTGTATAGTCTCGGGAGTTTTCAACGCGGATGTTGTTCCCTTGGAGGGCATGGAGCTGTTCTACGAGCACACGCATCATGCTGATCAATTTGGCAAATGGCCCAGTATTCACAAATCTAGAATTGAGGTCTTCCCATTCAATGATAGTTAAACGTGCATTCATGGCCTCTTGGTCGGCTCTTACGGATCCTAGTTGGGTTTCAACCATGGCTTGCCTGCTAACCATTGTCTCAAGCAAAGCCTTCATTTCATTAATAGTGTTTTCCATGCCCTGGCCTATTCTCGGTGTACAGGATGAGTTGACAGACACGACTTAGACTCTCGAAGGGTTGAACCATGACTCGGTAAGGAGGTGGGCCACCTAAGATGGCAAGACTCTTATGTTGTGCTATTCCATAGCCTAGGCAAGTGGCAACACGGTCGAACATCGAAATGGGAAAGATATGTGGTAGTCTGTAATGAGACTTTTTCTGCATGACAGAACTCAGCAGTAGCAGTGCTGCAGACTAGTGCTCTTTTGAATTTTTGGCTTTGAGGTACATTCCCAAAGTGGGTGTTGCTTCGAATCCACGACAGATTCTCGTCTTCGACTGAGCCGACTACTAGGACACACTATAGAAAAGAGGATATTTTTTTAAAGTCATTTGGATTTTGTGAGTGGAAGGAGAACTTCTGTCTAATAGAAGTCCTCGGACGACAAAGCAAACTATTGAGAATATGACAGTGTCGTGATAGGAATGATGGTGCTTTTGAATTTGTGTCAATGTGCCTGGTTGTGCCCTTGACGAAGGGCTGCCTACGTATTCACGTGTAGTGAAACCAAACCAAGCTGTAATTCAAGGGATTGAAAGATATGTTATGGTGCCTAGTTTTTTAGGGCTTTGTATGTAACTAGCCATACTGATGATGTAGGCTTGGTGCATTCCCCATGATCTCTTGATCAGAGGGCTAGAACAGTTAGGATGTTGATCATGTGATTGTGAGCGTTCTTCGGGGTAGCCCCCAGAGGTGATGTGAGCTATTTGGGCATGTTTTATGCCGACTACAAGTTGAGTTCCCGTGTTTGGGGATGGTAACTGGTTTGGATGTTTTTGAAAATGTGGAGCTAGGTCGTCAGTGGCTTCGATATTCGGAATCTGGAGCTCAATTTAGTGGAGCCAAGGCTTCGCGGGTAAGGTTTTGTAATGTGGTAGGAACGGGGGAAGTTGAGTAAAAATGACTCGAACATCGATTGGGTAGGTTTGCTAATGTGGATATGATTTCCATGTCTGGTCCTAATGGTTAGAGTGTATCCTATGGAGCTTGAATTCTCAAAATTCCGGGTTGTCTCTTAGCCAAGATCTTGGGAAGGTCTTGAGGGTTGTAATGTGAGAAGGCTAAATGTGGTGTTAGTTGACCAGCCTGATCCTTACCCTTCTATTTGATAGTATGGGTATTGATAATTTTTGAATTGACCGTATCCCGGTCAAGGAACTTTCACTTGAGTTGACCACTAACTACGGTCATGTGTTTTTGAATTTTTCTTTGGTTGACCTCCTAACCCCGGTCACGGGATTCTTCATTTGAGTTGACCGTGTCCCGGTTAAAGGATTGACCGTACTCAGGCTGAGGGATGTTGAGAGTTATTTTTTGATCATGGCCAGCTCTTTCATTTTGGCCTTTTGTTTTTTTTTTCTCGGACTTTTGATTTTTTTTTGTCTAGCCCTTTTTACATTTTTCTTTTTTTTTTCACGGCTATCCCCCCTTATGGTGTTGACAATAAGCACGGGTATCCCGGGATCTGTGGCGTCCATTTGTGGGCGACTCTGGGGTTGGGCCTATCAGTTGGATTAGACCTTTGGAGCTAAGCCTTTCTAAGGTGTACGTGAGTGAAAACTCGCGGTGGAGTACTCTACTATAAGCATGGTGGTTTGGATCTCGGGACTGTCAGCATAATTCCGAGCAAGCTTGGTGGAAACATCATCCCGAGTTGGGTATTTCCTAGCGTTGAGCGTATAGAACAACGATGCTTCCCTTTTTTTGGTCGGACTAATGCCAAAGATAGGGATTGGTCAGTCTTTATTGGAGGGGTGTTTATTGTGGGAAAAGGGCTTGCGTTCCGTCTTGAACCCAAACTAGGAGACTACCTAGATTTGTCATAGGATTCGATATCGCTCCTACTAGGGGTAGTTATGTGGCTTTCTATGCCAGACATGGAACATGTAAAAGGAAAAAACATGGGCTTGGTTTCCTGCAGTCTTTATAGATGTGCCTATAAAAGTCAGGTGCATCTGCTCATCACAGTGTGTGATGGTGTTCATCATTTTCCCGGAAATACATAAGGAAAGCATAAATGAGATATTGAAGAAAGCTGATTTTATTGGATTGGAAAAGAGGATAAAATACAGCTGACTCCGACTCTGACTTTGAAATTGAAAGAAATAGAACATCCTAGACTCGGAGCCAGACTCGGACTTAAATCAAATATGGACTCTCGGGTGTCTAGTTGATTAACTTGGACGATCTTGCTGATGTCATCAGTAGTCTTCGACTTCTAAGGACTCAAATTGATGTCTAGTATAGCCTTTAGTAGAAGCTTTACCCGGATCCTCACTATGTCGAAGATCGTCTTTAATCGTAGTGCCCATTTCGGTAAGCACCGCAAATTTTGAAATACCGGCATACCTAAGATGGACGTGGTAGGAGGGTAGGAGGTTGTTGATGATCGAACGCCTCCACTAGTGTCTTCTCGCTGGGCTTCCCTACCAGCTTAACACTCTCTGCCCGCCACGTTGAAGGTATTTGGTGAAACCCTCTGTTGGATCTTGGGCCATGACTTCTAGAGTCCGCATGGTAGTTTGAAGTTCAGTATTATCAGAATAGTTTTGAGCGAACTCGGTAACCAGGTCTTCCCTAGTTGGGAATCTTTTTGTGTTTAGCCTATAGAACCAGGCTTTTGGGTATTTCCCGAGGGACGCGCCGAACAAATTGATGAACATGTCGGCTTTGACCCCCTTGATTGCCATAAACGCCTTAACGGCTTGAAGGTGTAGTAATGGATCCTTTGTCCCTTCGAATATGGGTAACCCCTTTAAGTTGAGATCCTTTGGTAGTTTCTCACTGATGGGTGTATAGTCTCGGGAGTTTTCAACGCGGATGTTGTTCCCTTGGAGGGCATGGAACTGTTCTACGAGCACACGCACCGTGCTGATCAGTTTGGCAAATGGCCCAGTATTCACCAATCTAGAATTGAGGTCTTCCCATTCAATGACAGTTAAACTTGCATTCATGGCCTCTTGGTCAACTCTTACGAACCCTAGTTGGGTTTCAACCATGGCCCGCCTGCTAACCATTGTCTCAAGCAAAGCCTTCATTTCATTAATGGTGTTTTCCATACCCTGGCCTATTCCCGATTGTGGATGCCATACGCTGCGAGAATACCCACGTAATCAGTAATGTTGCTTCGGAATCCGAACACGCCAAGGCATATTAAATAGCATGGGAGGAAGGACGACTCTGATCTGACTTTTCTACAACAAGTGCGTAGGGTACGATTCTTGGAGCGATTGTGATTAATCCCTCTGTCAGGGAAAAGCCCCCAAGTAAGACTAAGGACCCTGATAGGACTCAGATGGTGGCTAAGTGACTCGAAAGTGGCCCGCTTGAAACAACACGTGTAGGACATGACCCTTAGAGCAACCGTGATTGATCGCTCTACTGAAGGGTAGCCCCTCGAGTGAGATCAATGGGTTTGTTAAGACTCGAGTGTCAGACGAGTGACCCTTAGATGTAAGGATCACAAACCTTTAGCTATAGGGTTATGCCTTGTAAAAGGTTGAATTGGCCTCGAGGAGAGGCAGACGGGGGTAAGGGAAGAAATTCGCGATGTGAGATCGGCGGAGCTTCGATGCTAGAGACCCCTTGACTTGACTTGAATAAGGATGGCCCTGTGATTAGGGTAGACCCTTAAGTTAAAGGGTTCGTGAATTGGGATGACTCGACTAACAGATTGAAAGATGGACAAAATTCCCTTAGGAAAGGTCTTGGGGACCGTCCTGTTAGAGGGAAAGATCGCGTGAGACTTTCTAGCTAGGGCTTGAGTGTTTAGACTAACCTTCCATTTACGATTGTATGACTCGTGTCGGTTGGTTATGCCTTTAGAAAAAGGTAGACTAGGATGAGGAAGAAACCTGTGATGTAGGATCGACGGATTTTTGACGCTATGGACCTTCGACAAATTATGAAAAGACCTGGCACACGGATTACGGTAGGTCCTATAATAAGGAAGGTTTTTGAGAAGAGGTTGAATTCCGAAAAATTCGGAGGACGGTCCTGACTTCTGAAATTGGCAGCATGCCGATAAGACCGAGCATTTGAAATGTTGGAATGGTTGCGAATAAATTTGCATTTTGAAAAATTGGAAGACGGTCCCATCTTCTGAAATTGGCAGCATGCCGACAGGACCGAATTTTTGAAAAGTTGAATATTTTGAATTTTGAAAATTTGAATATCGAAAATGAATTTCCAAAGATTTGAAAATTGAAAACGGGATCCCAAAGATTTGAAAATCGAAAATGGCGTCTCGAAGATTTGAAAATCGAAATGGAATTTTGAAAATTTGAAAATCGAAAGGTTATCGAAAATTTGAATATTGAAAGGGACAGCATGCCGGCTAGAAAATAGGCTTGTTTTGAGTTAAATCTTAAGTCTAAATTTTAGCAGCATTCCGAGTTTTTGAAAGATGTATTTTTGAAGTGACGGTTTTGAAAACGAAAGGGAAACCGAGAAGCACATAGTCATGCAAGCATTATGATGACAGCATGTATGCTTTACACTAAGTCTCGGTCGGTCTATATAGGGTCTATACCAGTGCGCATGGCCTTTCCGATAATCGGGACAGACTCCCTTACCAATTTGTATAAGGACATGCCGCGAAACCCATACGAATTAGCCATGAACACCTTGACATAACCAATTTGGAATATATCGCCGTATAGTGGGACGTCGGTCGCCAGTACCGGCCCGGGTAAAATTTGGGGTTATGCATGAACCGTAAAACTAAAGCATGTATTGTACTAATCAATCGATTTCTCCTCGAGTCTCACCCCTGAGATCCCGATGACAAGTTGTACATCAGGTTTCCCCGGCGGATTCGCAAAATTGTGGACATGACATAGGTCCACCCCGATGCGGCCACACACTGGTTTGGGCGGCGGTATGTTCTCGTGATGAGATGGTTCTCGGGTCAAAATTTAAATCGAAAAAGGAGTCGCCACCGAACTTTATGGGAGTTCGGACCTGTTCGAACTCACTCTATACTCGGGCGTATCGTGCACAAAGCATGACCCGCTTTAGTACTAGAGCTTGTTGTGTTCGTCCCTTTGCATAACGATACCGATGCCGAGTTATCGGGTATCGTGTATCAAATGACTCTCATATGCCAACAGTTTCGGGCATCAGGAAACCGAGGTTCTGAGTAAGGGGTGACGATACGTGTTGGGAAGCCCACAAAGGACACCCAACCCCACCTGCACATAACGGCCACTACCAAGATATCGATTGGTTTTTTTAATGCGCGCGCTAGTAATTCGGTGAAATGTTATGCAAACATTGTTTTACGATATATAAATATAATACGTGTTGCTACGTCGTTTAATGCATCTCGGTTTATGTTGAAGTTGTTTAGCATGCGATGTTCATTTAAAAGTGATAAATGGCAAACATCGAAAATAAAACTCGTAAATAAATTAAAAATTACACAGGCGGAAATATAACCCGGAATTTACAACACAACAAGCAATAATGTAATGATCGAATAAAGTCTGATCAAGTACACATTGCATTGTATATTGATCGGAGGACAAAGGCTTTAATATGCATTCGCGTATGGGACCAGAGCGTGATGCTAGCTCGATCCCGGGCCCCGGTGTCTTATCTTGACTTATCATAGCGAAATAATGATGTCTAGACTAATCGCACATCGAATACGACTAAGGAGTTGTCAGTGTAGGACTAGTCGTATAAAACATTGGTCAAAGTCGTAAAGGTAACGAAATAGAATAGAATATAATGTATGGGTTTTGGAAAGGGAAGCACGTGATTGAATTAGCAAGTGTCGACTTAAAGTCATAAACATAGCTTAACGAGACTTTGTACCACTTTTAGGCTTACGTTGATGACCTACATGGGTAACTCGATCGAGTCATTGAGGAGACTCGATCGAGTGCCCTTCGTGAAGACCCCCATGCCCATTTTTGAGGGGGTCACTCGATCGAGTGGCCTTTAGGCACTCAATCGAGTTCCCTCTGTAACGGGTCACAACTTGATTTTTTAATGACCCATTTTGTGACCTTATAGTTCAAATCAAGGCATGGTTGAACCAAACTAAATATTAAGCGATTCATATTGGTCCGACCCTCGATAACTCTTTGTGGATGATGATCGGTTAGGAAATGGTATCAAGCATTTGAAGTGATCTTTATGAATCGAAAATAATTGAACTATAATGAATTTTGGTTTCATGCTAATTCAATCATCGTTAGTACTCGATTGGGAAAATTCAATTCATCGTCACGAGACTTAAGTCCTTTACATTTTGATGTCATGATTTGGTTTGTCAACCGATGGCAATCAATTTAGCGTCATTGGACGTCGCTCGAATCGGTTTTGAAAATAATTTTATAGTAATATACACGGTATTAATATGACGGAAATGTAAAAGACATTTTAGGGGGTTGACTCACCCTAGACAACCAATTACGCGAGGTAACGAGATAAGCGACCGTTTACGCGAGTGCAATACTCTTGTGTCCGTGTTTCCTTATCTCGTCACCCTTTGTATTCGCTACGTTAAAGGTGAGTATTTTATAGTCGAGTTAGTAGTTAGATGCGATAATAAAAAAGTTAGAAACAATAATAAAAATGTTAGTAATACAAGAAATTAAAAGTTGGTAATGTTAGTAATGTTAATTTACAAGAATTAAAATAAGATAAGAGATTAGAAAATGGGGTTTCACACCCTCAACCTACATGTTAATAGTCTTGTGAATAGGCTCGTGTAGTGTCCTCAAAGGCACGTGAGCGATTTGAGATATGTAGGGTGAGTTATGGTGTATGATTGAGGAGATGATGTTCTCGATCTTTGACGAATTAAAAATAATCTCACATCAAAAAATTATAATAAGGTGATGAAACTTTATATTATAAACAAGAGTAATCATTCGGTTTTTAAATATCGACAAAAAAACTTTTGAGTATTTAAAAAGCTTTTAATATATAAGACTACAAACTTAAAATCATTCCACATTGAAAAGTTATAGTGATGTGATGAACTTTTATATTATAATCAAGAGTAATGTCAGAGTATCATGTATTTTTTTTTTAAAAAAAGCTCTTAAGACTATAAGCTTAAGTAATTTTCTTACATCGAAAAATTATTACGAGGTGATGACTAATCATGTGTTATTAAATATCAATAAAAAAAACTTTTACGTCTTATAAAATCTCTTTATAGTATAATAAGGTGATAAAACTTTATATTATAAATAAGATAATTCTGTGCTCTTAGATATTAACCAAAAATCTAATGAGTCTTAAAATTATATTAAGATTATAAACTTAAGTAAAACTATCCCACATTCGAAAAATTATAAAGTTTCATCAAACAAAAATCTTTTGAGTTTTAAAATATTTCTTAAGACTATACACTTAAGTAAAAAATTATAACAAGGTGATGAAATTTTATATTGTAAATCTGACTAATAATAATTCTTCCTTAGACATCAACGACAATCAACGTTAAGTATTATGAATTTCTACTAAAGAAGAATAATTATTGTTTTTAAATATCAACCAACAATATTTTGAGTATAAAAAAGGTCTTAATAAGACTAAAAATTTAAAATACATCGAAACAATCAAAATAAGGTGCGGTGATGATTCTATATTATAAATAAGACTACAAATTTTAGTTAAATTATCCCACATCGACAAATTATAATAAGATGATGGATTTCTACATTATAAATAAGACTAATTATTAGACTATATACGTATGTAAAGTATCGCACATATAAGACGATGGAATTCTATTATAAATAAAAGTAACAATTTCTCCAAATTAGGATGAGATGAGGAAATTCTATATTATAAACAATTATCACATATCGAAAAATTATAATGAGGTGATAGAATACTACGTAACCAACAGTCTTTTGAGACTTAAAAAACAGTGCCTAAGACTAAGACTATATAGTTAAAGTTGGAATTCTATATATTATAAATAAGAGTAATTATTCCTCTATAAATAAAAATTCTGAATTAGACTATATCTAAACTTAAAAAAACTTAAGTAAAATTATCCCACACCGAAAAATTATAATAAGGTGAATTTTTTTATTATATAAATAAGACTAATCATTCATCAAAAACATATACTCCAATAAGATGATCAAATTCGATTATATAAATAAAAAATAATCGTCTATCCTTTAACTTAGATATAAAAACAAACTCTTTTAAGTCTTAAAAAAAGCTCTTAAAACTATAAACTTAATTAAGTAAATTATATCACATCGAAAAATTATGATGAGGTGATGAAATTTTATATCATAAATGAGTAGTTTTTCGGTTTTAAATATCAACCAACAATATTTTGAGTCTTAAAAAGCTTTTAAAAAGACTACAAACCTAAAATTATCTCACATCGAAAACATTAAAATAAGGTGATGATTTTATATTATAAATAA
The DNA here is from genome assembly GCA_958450325.1 of Agrostemma githago. NCBI lineage: Eukaryota > Viridiplantae > Streptophyta > Magnoliopsida > Caryophyllales > Caryophyllaceae > Agrostemma > Agrostemma githago. The sequence continues at coordinate 12,272,928 of OY288254.1, read as the reverse complement.
GAGTAATCGTGCGTTTTTCTGGGTCTTAAAAGCGGATCTTAAAACTATAAACCTTGAGTAAATTATCCTATATCGAAAAATTATGATGAGGCGATAGAATCTTATATTATAAATAAGATTAGTCTTTCGTTTTTAGATATCAACCAAAAATTCATTCGTTCTTAGATATCAATCAAAAAAACTTTTGAGTCTTAAAAAATCTCTTAATAAGACAATGAACGTAAAATTATTTCCACATCGAAAAATTATAATAAGTTGATGAAATATTATATTATAAATAAGAGTTGTCATGTATTATTTTAAGTTTTAAAATAAGCTATTAAGACTATGAACTTAGCTGAAATTAAGTTTGATTACTAATAAGGTGATCATTTTATTTATTATAATGATATAGATTTTAACGAATATATCTCATCAATGTAATTAAGCCCATTAACCCCGTGCAGCGCACGGGCTTTAATCTAGTATTCTTCAATTTCATGATTATCTTGTTTGCTCTATCAGATTGAAGCTTAATGGTTCATATATCTTATAATATATTTCGTAGTATATTAAATTATAAAACCAATATATATACTCAGGGACGGATCTTGGTTGGGACGGGCAGGGGTCCGGCCCCCCAACCCAGTTACGAATCTTTTATTAGATTCGATCTAAGCCGTCTTTTAAAATAAACATAAGTTACTTAGATTTACATCACCCGTTCAAGGTGTCACACTTGGTTGGAAATTCTGGTACTAACTTATACGGTTTTTCTTCTCAAATGTCATACGAAATATGGTACCATATATTTGCCAATAAAAAATAGTATTTCATACTCCCACCGATTACCTATTTTCTTCCCCTTTCATTTTGGGGAAGAAAATAAGGAGGTATTATTATATTAGTTAAATATGAAAGGTGAAATGAAAAAGTAAGAGAGAAAAATATTATATTAATTAAATGAGAAAAGGTGGGGTGAAAAAGTAAGAGAGAGGAATATTAAATGAGAAAAAGTGGGGTGAAAAAGTAGGAGAGGTGAATATTATATTAATTAGTGAGGGGGTGAAAAACTTTTCTTAAATGGAAAGAGGAAAGAAAATCAAACTCAGCCTAATAAGAAAAGAGGGAAGAAAATAGGTAATCGGAGGGAGTATGAGTTCTATCAATTTTTTTTAATAAAATTTCATTGTTATTCATTTTTGAGAGTTTAAAATGGAGCGATTTAATATCAAAAGTTAAAGACTTAAAAGAGGGATAAAAATATATGAAATAATAATTTATGGAAAAAAAAATCGACCCCCGTAATATTTTTTTTAAGATCCGCTACTTTATATACTCCATTCAACAAACATCTTATCCCATTAAATTTCATAAATTTTTCTCAATTATAGATTTTTTTTCAAAATAAATCGCGCCTTCATAAATGACAAACTAATATGTAGGAGTAATTATTTACAGAGGGAGTAGACTATTTGAGGTTATTTTTTTATTTTGTAATAAGAAGAAGGCTAGGCCCAAAACATTCAGTTCATATAATTAAAATGCACAGCTGATGGAATAAATTGGCCAAAGGACTTCCGCAAGGTCCTGATTGAGGTTGTATGAATAGTTATTTGAGGTTGTATGAATAGTTACAAATAGTTATTTGAGGTTATATGGATACTTATATTGAGCAATAACCAGTAGCCTCCCGCTCATCAATATGGTTTCCTTCGAACACGAAATTCATTCTAAATCGATATTTGGAGTTGAAAACGACTTTTGAAAAAAAAAAATTGAGGATAGGCGAACTACGGGATGTAGAATTTGGGTTGGTTTTGATAGTCTTTATAAATGTTTTTCCCAAAAATAATTGCACCTCCAACTCTCAAAGTGGAAGATTTAGCAATTTGTACAACAAGTAGACGACCAGCAAAGTAAAGCATTTAGCCATATGGCCCATATATGTATATAAAGGCTGACTTTTTACCTCCTCATTTCTCCCCTTCCCTCAAAAAAGAACTAGCATTGGCCGGCAGCCCGACCTCCTTTTTGGCTACCGTCACTGCGCCTATCACTGCCGGCCAGCAAACAGTGGAAGTCATACATCTAAAATTTGCATTTTGTACCACAGTAGCCAATGGCCTGCAGTTTGTAAATCAACGAATTCTTCTGTCAAAAAATTCATAAGGATCTAAATAATAATACATCAAATTCTTCTGTCAAATAAAGCTATCGTAAGGTGGTTTTATACAAAAAATCACGGATGTAATGTAGCTGATAGCATGATTTTAAGACCATGCCTCGACATGGTACCTACCAGCCTTCTCCAATGCCCTAAGCCACCTTGCGGCGTCTTCCTTTGAAGCGCCGCTTTCCTTGCTAATTATTTCTTCGAAAGCCGACATTACATCAGAGGGCATTTTAGACGAAGAGCCAGCAATATAAATAGAAGCTCCTTCACATAGTAGACTCCAGATTTTCTTGCTACACTCCCTTATCTTATGTTGTACATACACTTTGTTTGGCTGGTCTCTGGAGGAAGCTGCATAAAACACACCACCTTTGTCTTCTGAAAGAACCTTCCCGTTTTCAGAATGAAGCTCCCAAAAATCACGGTACAGAAAATCGTCTTCTTTATTCCGACAACAAAAAAAGAAGAGAATCGGAGCAGTGAGATCAGTTTTACTCTCAAAGGCTCTCTCTGCCACAAATCCGCGTAAAGGAGCACATCCTGTCCCCGGGCCCACTAGAATAAGGGGGAGCGATGACGATGTGGCGGGAAGTAAGCCTTTCTGAAACCATACTAGAACTAAAACCCCTGTTTACACGGAAGGAGTTACTTATAACACAGTTTTAATAAAGGATTAAGACTTAAGAGACATGCTCACATACACACGTCATAGGATTCGTTATGGTAAATGGGATGTGAATTTCTGTAGTAGTGAGCTAGAAATTAGGGAAATACCTTGTTTAGGGTCAAGCCCGGAAAGCCAGTTTGAGCAGAGACCAGACCGCTTCCTCTTAAAAGGGGTCATCCATGACACCACACTGATGGTTAAGTGAACTTCATTGGGATGAGCATTCGGAGAGGAGGAAATGGAGAAAGCCCGAGTTTTCAAAAGGGGGAACAAGCTGGATCAACCATTCAAATGGCATTTGAACAGAAGGAAAATCCTCTAAAACCTAAAGTTCATTAGAAATCAAAACGCATAAATGAAAGAGATGTAGAATATTACTATAATAGTGTGGCTATACATAACAGAGAAGTCACCTCAAGGATGGTTCTTCTTTCTTTTTGGTTATACTCGTACAAATCATCACGCCCTTCAGGCGAGGCAAAATATTGTAGTCTTTCCTTCTCGTGATCAACATTTGCAAAATGACTCATCACCTGCGGATACATTTAGAAGAATACACGATTTAAAATGATCATACAAAATTCAATAATCTCCGTACTACAAAGTCCTGGACAATTTTTATTTTTTTAAGAAACAAAGCCTGGTCTCTTGAAAGAGATTGATTGAGGAATTTGTTACTATCAGCTTAATCTAAAACAAAATCTTGAATGTAAGCAGTCAGATGGATTTCCATGTAGAACTGATAGCTTTCGGCAGGAATTTCAGAGCATTACAGTACGTCAAAGAAATATCGTCGAGGAGAAGCGGAGGCAATATCCATGGCCAATTCCACAAATGATTTTAGCTTGACAGGTACCTTAGATATGTCAGTCTCATGTGTCTCATCTCTCGACTGAACCTGTGGTCTATATAGCGTTATTTTTTTTCAAGCAAAAACTTCAAATTTAGAGGGCATTTGGTTCGCAAAGGGGAAAGGGAATGAAATTAGGAAAGGGGAAAGGGAAGGGATTATCCCCGATTTAACTTGTTGTTTGGTTTTAATCCTAAAAGAAATGATATTACCCCTTATTCCCCTTGTGATTGTTTGGTTATCAAACTAAGAATCAAATTGTTTTTTACATTAGTTCATCATGTTTTTTTTGTTATATTAGTGCATCATGTTTTTTTAGGAGGTATTATTTTTCAAAACCTTTATTTTTCACTTATTTTCTTCAACTTATATTTTTCTCACACATTTTTCAAAGTAATCGTTTTATTATGAAATTAGAAAACAAAATACTTTCATTGATTAGGTTCAAATCGTTACAAAACCCACCAGGTTAGAGTACACATGTCAAACAGGTCGGGCGGGTAAATTCGGGTCATAAGGGTCGAATTATATGAGTCACAATGAATACGGGATAGAAGTAGTTTTGAACACCTAATTTTTTACCACTTGTTAAGTAAAAAAAAAAATTTTAATATTAACTTTTTATTTATTTAACTGTATTATTACTTTTATACTCTTTAATTATAATATTTATATTTTAAAAAATATCAAAATTAAATTCTGAAATTAATTTAATAATTATTTTATTATTAAACAATAAAAAAAGTTGTACTCCGTGTTAAATTGATTTTTTTTTAATATTGTAACTTAAAATATTAAAAAATAGTAATAATTTAATAATCCAAGTATTGAGTTTTTTGTTGTTTTGACATTTTGTCGCTCCGTATTACCAAAATAAAAATAAAAATGGTTGACCCATCGTGTCGAACGAGTCCGGTCGGGTTTTGACCCTAAATCAATTAGCCATTTCGGGTTCGGATCAAACGGGTATCGGATCGACAAATGGGTTCATGCTCCTAAAAAAATGGATCGGGTCAAACTTTGACAGGTCTAGGTAGGACTATGCACTGGTCCATAACCGAAATCCCAAAAAATCTCGAACCAGAATTGAATTTAAAAATTTGGTCCGGGATGGGACCGGAAAAATTCCGATCCAAAAAATTCAGGTCATAAAAATATGGGACGGTGGAGGTGTAACCGAAATTATGACATGTGTAGAGGAAGATAAAATTAGTTAGCTTGTTGGGGTAATGAGTTTAGATGGATATGAGATGTGTAGAGGAAGGGTTTCATTAATTGCCTCAAACAAACATACACAAAGAGAATTAGTTAGCTTGTTTCCCTTTCCAGAAACCCTCCAACCAAACGGCCCTTAGTATTTGATTTTTTTTTTATGAACGAGGGAACCCGCAGCCGCTATCTTTTTGGTGCGCACGGGTGTACGCATAGCCTTCAAACCACACACACCAAGGTAAACCGCCCGTGGGCGACAGACTCGAAGTCTAGAAGGCATAGTCTCAAGCCATACAACTCCCACAAGTTCGCGCTTGCGGGGGCTTGAACCTGAGACTCTTGGGCCAATGACCACAAGTTTTAACCACTAGGCAACACCTTTATGGCTAGTATTTGATTTTAGCTGATGATGGAATGAAGCAAAGTGGTTCCACAAAGCAGTGGAAATGCTATGTACAATCTAATCTCTCTTTTACCCCCTACCATTTGTGTGTGCCCTTGAGCCATTGGGTTGACGTAGCTATTGTTGTAGACCAAAAAATTCAAAGTATAAGCAGACTAAAATTGTAACAGCCCTAAATTTTCTCAAACAAAATAATAAACCAAAAACAGAAAACTCAAAGCTGTTACTCCACACTTAGCTTACTGAGCCAAGTGTAAGGAAAAAGATAAATAATAAGTAAATAAAAATAGAAATTTGATAGCTAATTAAATTGAAAACGTTGCAGCGGAAGTCTTAAGTCTTACAAAATCCAAAACGGTTTAAAACAATAGCAACCCAATAAATCCAATAATAATGTAAATAGTTTGTAGTCAAAGTTAAATTATAAAAGTCCTTCCTCGCTCAGCATAACTCGATACCAGAATGCACCCATGCAGCAATTCAAGTGTACCTATCAGCTGTATCCAAAAACACAAATAGGTACAGGTTCCAGCGGGAGAACGACCCAAAACAAAAGGGACGTCAGCAAAGCTGAGTAAAAGTATAATAGTATAATAAATAGTGAAATAATAATGATAACAATAATAATAGTCATAATAATAACAAACTAAAACAAGAATTAAAATCGACGTTTAAATACCAGAATACCATAAAAATAGTAGTCAAATCCAAACCAACCAAAATATATATTTTTCGCAACCTGTGTGCTAAGGTCCTACCCTTGCACGGTCTAGAGGTAACCACCTGTGCTTAGCTAGACTCATAAAAGTGCGCACCTCTCACATTTGGACAGCCAGTAGGATGAAACTGCCAAAGGAGAAAGTCTAACTCCCTAGCGAGTGAGGGCCGGACAATCCTCACTCAAAAATAGTTTCGGGACAAAGTCTCAGGAACGTCTTAGACGCACCTTAAAACCGTCTAGACCAACAGAACTCCCAGAGTCTGTTATAAGTTACCAAAATTTCCAAAATAATATCAAGTCACAAAGTTCAATATCCAAACATTACGAGTATTAGAAAATATTTATGATCGACAAAATAATTTACAAAACCGTTATAAAAATATATTTTTATCCGAACATGCTCTTTACTTAAAAGTGAAAAAGGTAAAACGTCCTTACCTCTCAAGACGGACAAAACTCAGTTATTCTTAGTCCAAAAACTCTTTCTCCTCGAACCCACAAGCTACAATAATAATATAAATATAATTCAATAACTAATTAACATTAAAATGGTCCAACCTATATAATACTCATCTATACTACCGAAACCACTCAACCTCAAGACACTAACTATTTACTCCCTTGATAATGTAAAATATCGCTCGATCCAAATTACTTGACCAAAAATTGGATACCTCGATAAATAAATTAAACTCCACATGATGGAGTAATCAACCGTAATAAATTCTAACCAAAATTAGCAATAGTACGCCAACATCAACTTTAAATCATCCTCACTGCATCATCACATCATCATCACTGCATCATCACATCATCATCACTGCACTACTTCTTCCTGCCCACGCCTCCCTTAAACTAACCCAACTCATTAATTACTAATCCACGAGCAAAATAATACAATCGGAATAATTTGATATCAACACCTATAACCAAATTGTTTGACACAACATTCCCTTAATTTCGACCCATGATATTTAAAACTTGAATCGGTTTATAAAAGTACACAAAACAATACACAATACAAGATTTAATAAATTGAAATGAATTAGAGTAGAAAACTTACAAGGAAAAAAAGCGGTGATTGAATGGTGAAAACCCAAAAGCAAGAAAACAGAGGAAGTGAGTATTGCGGCAGCAGTTGGTTGAAGTAAGGTTGAATGAATTAGGTGAATTGGAAAAGGGCGTGGAGTTTAAATATAATAAGCTCTTATTATTTTTATTTTTTTGTCCTTTCTTTCCTTATTTGTATTTGACCCAAATCTTAACCCGATACAAAGTCGGTCTATAAAGTAACGTTCCATTTTTTTTAAAGTAGTCAAAACCGATTTATAAGACGACCCAAAGTACTTTAATTTTATAAAGACCTCGAAAATATTTTTCCAACTTAAAAACCCGATTTAAATAAATTAGAAAAGTAACGTCTTATAATTGACACGGAAAATAACGGGGTGTTACAGACTTCCCTCCTTAAAACAAAACTCCGTCCTCAAAATAAGGTCTCACATTACTATAAGTGTCCCAAAATGACTATTCACTCCACATATCCAAATTCGCCACAGTTCCTCATATATATCCAAAATAAACCATTTACTATATATACATCTAAAATCCGCCAACACAAACGCGTAACCTTTAAGATCACTCACATCTCCATATCCCCAAATATCCAAAGCACCTAATTCCTCAAATTTGAAAGTACTACAACTTCACCACCACCTAATTCCACAACATAAGAACAAATTCCACGAAATAACGCTAGAGTTCGACCCACAAAATTCCCATAATCCTCAAAAGTATCACTTAGAAAGCTAAGAGCATGCCGGGTAAATAATGATTAAATTTTTTTTCGAAGTTTTTTAATTTCACAAGTTCAATTTTTTTTTTTTTTTTTTTTTTTTTTTTTTTTTTTTTTTAAAAAAAAAAAATGTGCATAAAGCACAAACAAACCACCAATATGAATAAACAAATATTTCAAGAATTAACGAAAAATTAATATCCAACAATAACCAATAGATTCATATTTGTAACCAACAAGCAATAATATGAAACCACACAATAAAGATTAATCCAACAAAAATAAAGTACGTAGCAAATAAAGTAGTCATGCATAATTTCTATCCCCTTTAAAATAAAGCTTCGTCCACGAAGCACGAAAATTTACCTTTGGCAAAAAGATGAGGATATTTTTCTTTCATGGCTGACTCAACTTCCCAAGTAGCCTCCTCCACATTGTTATTATTCCACAAAACTTTGACCATTCTCGTTTCAGTTCTACGGGTTTTACGCACCTTATTATCCAAAATCTGAACAGGAGTCTCCTTGTAGGTCATAGTCTCATCAAGCTCAATAGTCTCCGGGTCTAACACATGTGATGGATCACTAATGTATTTCCTTAGCTGGGAAACATGGAATACATTATGCACTCGTTCTAGATCAGCTGGTAAATCAAGCCGATAAGCCACCTCGCCAATACGCTCCAAAATTTCATACGGACCAATAAACTTCGGGCTCAATTTGCCCTTCTTACCGAACCGCATTACTCCTTTACTAGGCGAGACACGCAAAAGAACTTTGTCACCAACCTCAAATTCCACGTGCCTACGGGTCTTATCTGCATAGCTCTTCTGACGGTCTTGTGCTGCTTTCATCCTGTCCTGTATAATCCTAACACTCTCAACCATTTCAGTGATCATCTGAGGCCCTAGAATCACATGGTCACTAATATCACCCCAACATATCGGACTCCTACACTTGCGTCCGTACAATGCCTCAAATGATGCCATCTGAATTGTAGCCTGATAACTTTTATTATAAGAGAACTCAATAAGATCTAACTTATCCTCCCAGCTTCCCTGAAATTGTAAGATACAAGCTCGCAACATGTCCTCAAGTATTTGATTTGTTCTTTCAGTCTGCCCATCGGTAGCTGGATGAAATGCTGTGCTCATATTAAGTTTGGTTTCCAAAGCTGTCTGAAGTTTCTCCCAAAATATTGAAACAAATCTGGCATCCCTATCTGACACAATATCCTTAGGAACTCCATGAAGTCTTACCACATGGTGTATATAAGTATCAGCAAGCTGCTTCTTCTTCCAAGTATCTTTCATAGGAATAAAATGTGCACACTTAGTCAGCCTATCAATTATCACCCAAATCATATTATTATTACCCTTCTGTGACCTTGGCAAACCAGCTACAAAATCCATGGAGATTGAACTCCACTTCCACTCGGGAACTTCTAAAGGTTGCAACTTCCCCTGAGGTCTCCTATGTTCACTCTTAACCTTCTGACATATCAAGCACCGAGACACGAAATCTGCAATGTGTTTCTTCATACCGGACCACCAAAATGCTAATTTCAAGTCCGCATACATTTTATCACTCCCGGGGTGAACAGAATACGGTGTTGCATGTGCCTCAGTCATTTTTCTTTCCTTTATCTCCCAGTGGTTAGGCACACAAACTCTATCATGAACCTTAATCAATCCACTCTCGTCGCGCCGGAACAAAGTAGGCTCATTCACTAACTTATCTTGCAAATACTTATCACCAACCTGCAATTCTCGAATCTCCCCTATCAAATCACTCTCGACAGATAACACATTAGACGGGGTTCCTGGCTTCGCCATTTGGATCGCAAAGTTCACAAACTCTTCCCTCAACTTATCACGGGTCATCACTAGCTGTATCATATGGAGAGATTTTCTACTTAAAGCATCGGCCACCACATTAGCCTTTCCTTCATGATACTGAATCTCGACCTCGTAGTCCTTAATCACTTCTAACCACCTCCTCTGTCTCATATTAAGCTCCTTTTGAGTGAATATATATTTTAAGCTTTTGTGATCAGAGAAAATCTTAAAGGGCACACCAAATAAATAATGTCTCCAAATCTTCAAGGCAAAGACTACGGCTGCTAATTCTAAATCATGAGTGGGATAATTTTCTTCATAAGGTTTCAACTGCCTAGAAGCATAGGCAATCACTCTCCTATTCTGCATAAGAACACAACCTAATCCATTCTTAGATGCATCAGTATAAACTTCATAAGCTTCATTCCCATCCGGTAAGGCTAACACCGGAGCAGTGGTCAACTTCTCCTTCAAAATCTGAAATGACTCCTCACATCCCTCATCCCAATGAAATTTTGTGGCTTTCCTCATCAGTGTAGTCATTGGTCTAGCTATTTTAGAAAAATCCTTCACAAATCTCCTATAGTAACCAGCTAAACCCAAAAAGCTACGAATTTCAGTCACAGATTTTGGTCTAGGCCACTCCTTAACAGCTTTAATCTTAGCAGGATCCACTGATACCCCATCCTTAGATATAATATGCCCCAGAAAAGCTACTTGATCCAACCCGAACTCACATTTCGAAAATTTGGCATACAACTGCTTCTCTCTCAAGGTACCCAGGACAATACGTAATGTTCCTCATTCTCATCCTCACTCCTCGAATAAATCAGTATGTCATCAATGAACACCACAAAAAACTTATCTAGGTAAGTCCTAAAAGTTCGATTCATCAAGTCCATAAATACAACAGGTGCATTAGTCAACCCAAAAGGCATCACAGCAAATTCATAATGGCCCTATCTAGTGGAAAATGCAGTCTTAGGGACATCCTCAAGTGCTATCTTCAATTGATGGTACCCAGATCGCAAGTCTATTTTAGAGAAAACAGAAGCTCCCTTCAACTGGTCAAACAAATCATCAATCCTATGTAAAGGATACCTATTCTTGATAGTAACTTGGTTCAATTCCCGATAATCAATATACAACCTCAAAGTTCCATCCTTCTTCTTCACAAATAAAACAGGGGCACCCCAAGGCGACACACTAGGCCTAATATACCCTTTCTCCATCAATTCATCTAATTGTTTCTTAAGCTCTTGCATTTCTAACGGTGTCATTTGGTAAGGTGATTTAGCAATTGGACCCGTCCCTGGCACTAGGTCGATTTTAAACTCAACTTCTCTAGCTGGCGCCATTCCAGGTATTTTCTCAGGAAACACATCAACAAACTCACTCACTACTGGAACTTCACTCAAGTCAGGATATTCCACCCTCAAATCCCTTATATGACACAAAATCAACTCAGCTCCCCTAGATAAATGCCTTTTCACTTTCATAGCAGAAATAAGTTTCACTCCAGGACCCTTTACATGACCCCTATAAGATACTCTCACATTTTTAGGCCCTCTCAAGGAAACTTTACTCTGTCCACAATCAATATTAGCCCGGTGAGACCCGAGCCAATCCATCCCCAAAATCACATCAAAGTGAGGTAACGGAAATTCTACCAGGTTTGCCTTAAAATCATGATCAACAATAAACACAGACACATCCTTAAAAATTCTTTTACAGTTCACTAAGTCCCCAGATGGCATGGCAAAATCATAATCCACAATTTCACTAGGTTCAACATTCATTTTATCCACAAACTTAGTCGAAATAAAAGAATGAGATGCTCCAGAATCAAACAGAACATGAGCTGAAATAGAATTCACAAGAAAGTTACCCGAAACGATGTCTGTATTTTCTGCTTCTTCTCTATTCATGACATAGAGCTTCCCAATGGGCTTCTTAGTACTCTGTGCCCCATTCACTTGTCATGCGGGCTTACTAGCTGCTGTAGTGTTGCCCTGAGTCGGAGCGGGGTTCTTATAAGTGTTATTAGATGCAGACCCACCATAACTCTGTGTTCTTCCCTGACCTGAAATCGGTTACCCTGATTCACACTCACACTGGCAGATTGTGCACTACGGGGTCGTCCTGCCTTCTTATTAGTACATTCAAACTCACGGTGTCCCAACTTTCCACACCAGTGGCCTGTCACCCTATTTCCCTGACAATCAACTCCTGGGTGATCTCCCTTGCATATCTTGCAGTTATAGTGTCTGGTAAAAACTTGCCCTGTCCCCTGACTTTTACCATTCCAGTTATTCCCTTCTTCTTTCATATTCCCACCAAAAGATCGAGAATTATTCTGAGGGTTGTTATTATTATGGAAATTTCCTCTCTTAGCTGCGGTGTCAGATTGACTCCCCTGATATTCCCTCTTTTTGGTCACACTAGTTCCCAACTCAGCCTCCATTTTCTGGTTACTCCTCTCAATGTTCACAGCTCTAGCATAAATATCCCTCAATGAAGTGAAGGTCTCCCCAGCAAACCTACCCTTAATCTTCCAATTTAACTTGTCCTCAAACCTTGCCGCTTTAATTCGCTCAGTCGGCACCAACTCCGTAGCAAATCTGCTGATTTCAATGAATTTGTTATAAAAATCCTTCATACTCATCTCATCTGTCTGCTTTAGATCCCCAAATTCAGCCAATTTTTGATTCTTCACATGGTCGGGGAAAAATTCTTCCTCGAGCAAGTCTTTAAGGTCATCCCAATCTTTATCATGAAGTACGACAGTACCATTAGCATTTCTCACCCTCTTAGGTTTCATAAAATCATCCTTCACAGTTTGCCACCAGATATCTGGTTCCTCCTTCAAATAGAAGACAACAGTCCTAGCCTGAAACTCATGTGGGCACCCAACAACCAAGAAAATTTTCTCCATCTCCCTAATCCAGTTATCTAGCTCAGTAGGATCCCCTTTCCCAGTAAAAGATGGCGGCCTCTTCTTCTGTACCGCTTCAGACATCCCAGCAATAGTAGGTGTAGGATCATTTTCATTTTAGACCCTCTCATTCATATTCCGCGCAAACGTAGTCATCTGTTGCACAACTTCGACAAGAACTGTGTTTTGAGCTATAAGTTGCGTCATCATAGCAGTCATATCATTATTGTTGTTTTCATTTTCCCTTCGTGGAGGCATGGTTACTATATATATAAACAAGGTTCTATTAAGTATTGGCATAAAATCATGCTATCACAAATAATATCACAAATAATAACATAAGTAGCATTCACAGTTCATGCAAGGGTAATAGCACAAAATATTATCATATATATACAAATTATGAATATATAAATCATGCGTATGCAATGCACCCAAACCACCCAACACTCTGTTTTTTTTGAAAGGCAGAAATAAACAATATATATTTTTTTTAAACCATTTCAAATTTTGAAAAACATTTCGGAAAGCCTATTGCTCTGATACCAACTGTAACAGCCCTAAATTTTCTCAAACAAAATAATAAACCAAAAACAGTAAACTCAAAGCTGTTACTCCACACTTAGCTTACCGAGCCAAGTGTAAGGAAAAAAATAAATAATAAGTAAATAAAAATAGAAATTTGATAGCTAATTAAATTGAAAACGTTGCAGCGGAAGTCTTAAGTCTTACAAAATCCAAAACGGTTTAAAACAATAGCAACCCAATAAATCCAATAATAATGTAAATAGTTTGTAGTCAAAGTTAAATTATAAAAGTCCTTCCTCGCTCATCATAACCCGATACCAGAATGCACCCATGCAGCAATTCAAGTGTACTTATCAGCTGTACCCAAAAACACAAATAGGTACAGGTTCCAGCGGGAGAACGACCCAAAACAAAAGGGACGTCAGCAAAGCTGAGTAAAAGTATAATAGTATAATAAATAGTGAAATAATAATGATAACAATAATAATAATTTTCGTAATAATAACAAACTAAAACCAGAATTAAAATCGACGTTTAAATACCAGAATACCATAAAAATAGCAGTCAAATCCAAACCAACCAAAATATATATTTTTCGCAACCTGTGTGCTAAGGTCCTACCCTTGCACGGTCTAGAGGTAACCACCTGTGCTTAGCTAGACTCATAAAAGTGCGCACCTCTCACATTTGGACAGCCAGTAGGATGAAACTGCCAAAGGAGAAAGTCTAACTCCCTAGCGAGTGAGGGCCGGACAATCCTCACTCAAAAATAGTTTCGGGACAAAGTCTCAGGAACGTCTTAGACGCACCTTAAAACCGTCTAGACCAACAGAACTCCCAGAGTCTGTTATAAGTTACCAAAATTTCCAAAATAATATCAAGTCACAAAGTTCAATATCCAAACATTACGAGTATTAGAAAATATTTATGATCGACAAAATAATTTACAAAACCGTTATAAAAATATATTTTTATCCGAAAATGCTCTTTACTTAAAAGTGAAAAGGGTAAAACGTCCTTACCTCTCAAGACGGACAAAACTCAGCTATTCTTAGTCCAAAAACTCTTTCTCCTCGAACCCACAAGCTACAATAATAATATAAATATAATTCAATAACTAATTAACATTAAAACGGTCCAACCTATATAATACTCATCTATACTACCGAAACCACTCAACCTCAAGACACTAACTATTTACTCCCTCGATAATGTAAAATATCGCTCGATCCAAATTACTTGACCAAAAATTGGATACCTCGATAAATAAATTAAACTCCACATGATGGAGAAATCAACCGTAATAAATTCTAACCAAAATTAGCAATAGTACGCCAACATCAACTTTAAATCATCCTCACTACATCATCACATCATCATCACTACATCATCAAAGAACCCACATCTGCACTACTTCTTCCTGCCCACGCCTCCCTCAAACTAACCCAACTCACCAATTACTAATCCACGAGCAAAATAATACAATCGGAATAATTTGATATCAACACCTATAACCAAATTGTTTGACACAACATTCCCTTAATTTCGACCCGTGATATTTAAAACTTGAATCGGTTTATAAAAGTACACAAAACAATACACAATACAAGATTTAATAAATTGAAATGAATTAGAGTAGAAAACTTACAAGGAAAAAAAAAACGGTGATTGAATGGTGAAAACCCAAAAGCAAGAAAACAGAGGAAGGGAGTATTGCGGCAGCAGTTGGTTGAAGTAAGGTTGAATGAATTAGGTGAATTGGAAAAGGGCGTGGGGTTTAAATAGAATAAGCTCTTATTATTTTTATTTTTTTGTCCTTTCTTTCCTTATCTGTATTTGACCCAAATCTTAACCCGATACAAAGTCGCTCTATAAAGTAACGTTCCATTTTTTTTTAAAGTAGTCAAAACCGATTTATAAGACGACCCAAAGTACTTTAATTTTATAAAGACCTCGAAAATATTTTTCCAACTTAAAAACCCGATTTAAATAAATTAGAAAAGTAACGTCTTATAATTGACTCGGAAAATAACGGGGTGTTACAAAAGTACTACGTATAACAAGATAGAAACAATAGCTTTCTGCAAATTTAAGTAATTCATGCAAGAAAATAATCAAGCAAAATAAGAATCTCTTCACATACAAAGATAAGGTAATATCAGTTGGTCTTAAATGTTGATCACTACACCCTCAATGTTGAAGATTTATAAAGCCAAACAAGTACAAAAGCAATCATTAGGGTTATAAGATTGCATACCATTATCAGTGCTTCATGGTCCAAAGTACAGCGATGTATAAACGCATCAAGAACATCAGGATTTTGAGATGGAAGTATCTCGAGCACATCGCCCACTTCATACTTAACTGCCTGGAATAAAATGAGATGTAGATCTATAAAAAAATATCATTTATGCTAAACCTGCAGTCTTGTATAGTTAGTTCTATAACTGAGATATACAGGTCTGCAACTCACGGTGGAATGAAATTCAAATTCGAAATGGCGGACATCTCTCTCACAGCCTGCTCTTGTTAATGAGCAGTTATCCACCTCAAAGAAAAAAACGATATACATTCATGAATGAATTACCTAAAACTTGCTGATGGAGAATAGGTTGCATGTGCATGCATTTATGTATGTGTATGAATGGTTTCAATCTCCTTCAATTAACAACATGAAGAAAACAATGTAATCGCGGTGCATCCGACTAGAAATACAACAGAAATAAGACAAATATATCGGTCACCAAATTGCAGAAATAGTAGAGGAGCAAACACTAGTCATGACATCAATCCGAGAAGATAGACTCAATATAGACAATGATGCAGACCATATCTTCCGAAACCTATATTGGACACAAAAAGAAAAGCTCAATGCAGCTAAGCCATAACTATTTAAAACATAAAGATAGACAATGATGCAGACCTTATAATACCATTTTTAGCCAACAGTGAGGTTTGCTCTTGTCTGCAGGAAACCTTGCGGGAGACATCAAGCGGGAACTTTGAACTAGAGAAGCTCTAGACTCCAAACCTGTGATGAGAACAAACAATGACA
Organism: Agrostemma githago; assembly: GCA_958450325.1. Lineage (NCBI taxonomy): Eukaryota > Viridiplantae > Streptophyta > Magnoliopsida > Caryophyllales > Caryophyllaceae > Agrostemma > Agrostemma githago. The sequence goes on along the minus strand of OY288254.1, from coordinate 12,256,770 downwards.
TGTCAGATACAAGTTTAATATGATACTCCCTCCATCTTCTTGAATTAGCCTCATGGTCCCACCTTTCCCCTCACAAAAAAAATGGGGCTAATTCAAGAAGATGGAGAGAGTTTTATCTATGAACGAAAAAAAATATATGATAAAGTGAGCAATAGTATGCAAATAGTAATGTTGCAAAGTGAACAAAAGAAGCAGGTGAAAATATTCAAAATATACACTAGAGCTGAAGTGAAAATGAGAGAACTGAAGCGACTTAACTGAGCTCCAGTAAGTAGAAAAGACATACCTGATGTGGCCTCGAGTAATGAGCTTTTCTCGTCATTGAAATTATAAGTTACAACAACTTTAGGTTTATCCATAGTTTCAGGATCAATAAAGTGCTCCCCATTTGGGAAGAGTTTTGGATTTATTTAATACAAGGAACCCCATAATGACGACATCCAAGGATCTAATGAGCCTTCATTACCTATCAAAGAACAATAAGAAAAGGCTTCCCATCAACAGTGTACCAAGTCTTTATAGCAAAGAACAATTAAATCTTTACTTAGATAGTTAGATAGGTCGATAGATTGAGAAAGAAATCGACATACAATTTAGAGCAAGATCATACCCTGAAGGATGCTGATCATCTCCAAGACCACGTTCAATAAGTGGCGTTGCACCAAGATCTGAAGGCCTTTTATCCAGCTTCTTTGCAACAAACTGCAATGACAGGGACATATCAACTCAACAATAAAAATTTGAGATTTATTGTCAAAGTATGGTTGAACCTTAAAAATTTGTACTCCGTATACTGTAGTTAATTTACAACCTCCACAAAAGTTTCGTGGTTTATTGACTTTATTCTAATGAGGGAGGCAAGAGAGGTTAATGAAAACTTCTATGAATGCTCGCTGAAGCCTAGATGAGCACCAACAGCATTCAACCATGTCGCTCATGACCTTGTGTATATAAATAAAAACTCAATCTATAGGCCAAAACTTGGAAGTAAGATAACTCACCCACTTAAAATGTAATGCATTCTCATCAATTGCAGGCAGTGGATTTTGTATCTCGATGGAATTGTGATGTGATGGAGAATCAAAGTACTAGTGGTGTCATGCACTAATCACTACAATATACTCTCTGGTTTTATATGTTTGCCCCGTATTCCATTTTTGGCAGGTTCTTTACATTTGCCTCTTTTCTCCATTTGCCTTTTACCACTTTGTCCATACAAAGTTACATATTTACACATTTTGCCATTCAATTAACTTAACTAACATTACTCTACCTTAACAAAAAAGATGAGTCATGCATACATAGTGTGTCATCATTGCTCATAGTCACTCTACCTTAATTAATGTGAAAATGACTATGGGGCAAACTTATAAAAGCGAAGGGAGTATGATGTAATTACAAAATATAGATAAATAGCACCATAATACACAGAAAACCAAATTATGGGAAGCTACAAAGAGAAAGAGAGGTACCGTAGTTCCCCAACGATAAACAGGGCCCTAGAAGTATTACATTGTATTTCTGGTATCCTGAGTCTCCTAATCCGAAAACTCCGTAGTACAGTCCTTCCAGCCATGGTGATGATGGCCCCCTTTTCGAGGAAGGCCACTTTGCAAGAGATACCTCCAAAACACCTACAGTTCATCAAGTAATTTACTTAATAGAGGATAAAAAAGGCCATAAATGTCCAAGTTGAATATTATGTTCATTCAATATCAGGTATGGTTAAATAACCTTCATTGAATCAGGTGCGTCGCCTTGGCCTGTAGTGGAAACAACGAAGATCACAGTTTTCTCTTTGGGTCGCGAACTCTGACCAAAAAAAATGTGACGGCTGTAAAGTGAGCTAGTTTAAATATACAATTACCAACCAATCTACTCCCAACTAACCACCTCCATGATGCTACTGGTTAAGAAAACGAGAAATTAAGACGATAAATTGAACAAAATTCTGAGCTTGGTTGATCCATGAACTAATGGACAGAAGTCAACACAGTGAAAAGTCTGTTGCGGTAAAATGATACCCTGTCATCACACGCTTCTGAATGTCTAATTCTTCCGATAAAGACATCAAACAAAAAGAATCCAATTTTATGATTTTTGAAATTAGTTTTATAAGTTTGAGTGAAAGGAATTGCCATAAAACCTCAAAACTTTATACAAAATCACACAAGAATGTTATCAAAAGCATTGAATACTAAAATAAAGTAGAATCACAAGTATAGGCATCAATCAAGGAATGAACGAAAATGCAACAACATCAGAGCCTTAGTCCCATGAATCGGCTAGCCTGAATCAAATTGTCAATAAAAAAAATATACTGCGTATATAAATTGAAAGATGAAAGTGGAAAGGGCAGGCATAAAAACAAGTGAAGTAGAAAAGGGAGCATACGGGATGAAAGTCGTCAATGGAGAGAAGAGAGACATGACAGGCTCTGCGGTGAGCTTGGCGTGCGATGCGTTCAGCAGCATCAATTGCATTGCCTGTCTGAGATGCATATACAATCACAAGCTTCTGGGTTTCCTCCATCATTGATTGATTACTCCGTCAGTTCATCCGATTTATATACTACAATCGTCAACTAGGATCTCACCACTAATTTCACACCATATACTTCTACAACATTTATTAATTAATAGAAATAACATGAGAAAATTAGTAGGGAAATTGAGTTCAGTTAGAGTTAAGGTTGAGATACCTTAACAGTTAACAATGGCAGCGTTAACAAAGACCGCAGAATGAAGGAAGGGAGGCCGTCAACAAGGCTATATCTGCGTCTTTCTATGGAGGATGGCTGGATCAATGATCTTCTGTGACGTAACCAGAGAGACCCTTGAGAAAAAAAATAGATACTCGAATCAGCCAACCATTATCTAGTCAGGCAACAACGCAATAGTTTAAAGAACTCAAAAATTTTCGACTTGCAATAAAATCCATCCTCGCGAAAAATACTTATCACACTGCCATTTACACCAATCACGTTACAACCCACGAACAGCATAAACGAGTACATTCATAAAGATTTTGATACTCTCTATCTCAACACAAACAAACAAAGCATATTTTCAATCAATTACCTTGTTAAAATCAAAACACCCCTTTTTAATCGTGTATACCATCAAAACACCTCAAATCAGCCATCAATTATCTATTTAGGCAACAACGCAAAAGTTCGAAAGACTCGTTAATTTTATAACCTTCGAGAAATCAATCCTCGCGATAGAAATTTTATACCCACAGCCATTTCCAACAATCACGATACAACCCACAGAACATTCATTAAGATTTTGACACACCAAAGAAAGCACAAACCCTTTTTCACGCGCATACCATCCAATTTAGTCCAGCTGATTAGTAAGATTAATTACATTAGCAATATAATAAGCTTAAGAACATTACATTAGCAACAAAACGTATCAATCAATTACCTAATACACCGTTCCAAACACAATAACAAAGGAAAAGAAATGAAAAAAAGGAGAATAATGAAGGGAATTGAGGGAATCCCGGATCAATAACTAATGAAATGAAGGAATAAAGAGATGAAGTGAGGACGTACCAGTGATCGCCTCCCAATCGGATCAGTCGTTAACGAAGGACGGGGGATCAAACAATATTTGTAAGACTCGAGATTACACAAAAACAAACAAGTAATCGTGGTAAGTCGAGGTCGGTCCACAGGGAACGGTGTGTTACGATGATAGGTTTCAAGTGTCGTGTTCGATGTCTAGAGGGGGGGTTTTCTAGGGTCGAGTCTAAATTAAAGAAATATCTAGGAGAATAACTAGAGGAATAGCTAGAGGTGGTCAATCTAGGGAAAAGGTGTTAGGGAGAAGTCGGGATTCGGTACTTGGAGTCTAAGAAGGTCGAGATCGAGTTTTTGTCGCAATATTGATAAACTCACCTAAAAACCCGCTTTCGCAACCCGAATGAGGGTAAGTCCCTAGTCATGGTAATTTCTACCCCGAGTTTCTCCATATTGATAGAAATTAGTCAAGGTCGGTCTAGTTGGCCGGACTAAAACAACAATGACACAACACCATAAATAAGATAAACCAACATGCAAGCAACCCACCAACATCCCTATATTCAAATAATCCAAGCCCTCATCCCTAAACTCCCGAACAAGAAATCTACTCACTAATCATAATGGAAAACAACAAAACATCTACTAAGAAGAAAATCTCTACAACATGCATATTAAATAGATCTAATGAAACTAACAACACTAATATGATGTAAAGAAGACAATGATGAGAAAATAACATTAAAACTATACTAAAGATTAGAGAGTCGAAGAGAAATATACCAACTATGAAGATCTACAAGAAATAAGAAGATTGCATGAATAAAGATTGAATCTTTGATGAATAAAATGGAGAACTTGTCACTAATCCTCCAATAAACCAAACAAATCTTCAAATAAAACTTGAATAATCTTCTTACAAACTTGAAATCTAGATAATTGTTGATGGAAACTATGTAGATCTACTACTAATTACTACTAGATTTATAGAGAATTACTAGGAATTTTTCTAGATTACTACTAAGAGGATGGTTTTTCTATACTAATGGAGGGGTGAAGTGATGGATGATACTACTACACTAATGATGGGATTGTGCATGTCTTAGGCAACAAACTAGGGTAGATATATATAGTAATCTCTTAATGGATATTTAACCTAAAGCCCAAATCCAACTTTATGCTCCATTAGTGAGACAATCTCCCTTTGCATCTCCATGGGGTGAAACTTTGGCATGCGGACTTGACGGTAACTCCCACCGGGTGAAATTTTCGCCCGGTGAGATTTTCGTCTTTTTTCGCGTTTTTGGCACTTCTCTCCATCGGACGAAATTTCGCCCGGTGGGGAGGTGTCTGAAAATCTTCGGGAGGCATTTTTTCCGTCGGGTGAAATTTCGCCCGGTGGTGTCTCACCGGGTAAAATTTCGCCCGGTCATTTTTTTGGCCTCGAATCTTGTCTCCTTCTTCGTTGTATGATCGGATGGCTTTAAACTCTAAGTTGTGTGCTTTGCTCTTTGGACGGTATTCCTTTCTCTTGTGCTCATGGAAGCTCAATCGTGATTTTTGTAGCAAAACCTATCAAAATTGATAGAAAAACTACCAAAAACACGTAAAACGCACAAGAGGGACGCTAATGCGAGAAGTACGCAAATATGGCGATAATCGCACTCAAGACTCGCAAAACGAGGGAAAAACGGGTCTAAATGGGAGGAAAAATGGTCTAAATTTAGCACACAACAATTCCCCCACACTAAACCGTTGCTCGTCCTCAAGCAAAGACCCAAAAAGAAATTACAAACTACTACTACTAGCTAGACTATGCTAAGCGGATACGGGGCAATTAACGGGCCCACTCCGTCCCTTCAACTCACATCAAAATACTTATAAGGTAAAGTACTCCCATGCAAGGCAAGTTGGGGCTTGCGCAAAATGGTGGATGCGACTAAACACACAAAAACACATAACACGAAAGAATAGGCGCATCCAAAGCAAAAATAAAACACCGAATCCCTTTGGATTGGAAAAAGTGGAAAAAAATAGGCGTATAATGGAGTGGAAAAAGTGAACCATGGATTCGTTCGACACTGTAAGTAGGTGCAGTCCCGCTCTCTTTGGCTAAGCCAAGAGGGTCGTTCCAAAACTCGAATTTCCTAAATTAGCCCAAATAAAAAGGTGGAGTGTTTACAATTATTGGGATGGATCGACTAATCACCGCTATCTTCCGACCTCGGGACTCGGTCCTCTAGTTGGCACTTCACGATTATGAATTGATCAAAGGGTTTTTTTTTTTGAAGGAGATATTTTTGATAATTTGAGTTTCATTTGAAGCTCCTTTTCTTCTCCTTTGTTTTTCATGTTTTTGTGCCCTTTTCTCTTGCTTTGGTTTGCCCTTTTTTCGGCTTTTTGATGTGGTTTGTAACAAAGCTTGAAGGTTATTTTTGTGTAAACTCATTGTGATGATGTATAGGTGGAAGGAAAATAGGTAACCGAGAACGCGCGCCATTCTGGATAACCCACAAAAGGCGGAAAGGATTTGGACTAAAGGTGCAATGGTCACTCGAGCAAGATCACCTAGAAAACGGGATGTGGGAACCAAGACCTAACTCCTCCATGGGTGGTCAAGGTGGTCAAATGCAAACCCCGAAGTAAACCTCTAATATAAAAGGTGGACTCAAAGCTAAAGGATCAACAAATTCATTGCCTAAGAGTCATTCTACTAGACTAAGGTCCAAAATCTACAATGGGTTATCTACAATGGAATGTAAACTCTTGTTATAAGTTTGTAATCGGGTTTTCGAAAAGTTTTAATCTTAGACACACTATACAAAAGCGAAACAAAACGGAACACACGAAAATGAAAAGGCAAATAAAAGAAAACACAAGTAAGGTCAAGTACTCCATACTCTATCAACATTCAAGCATGATCAACCACAACACCCAAATGCTTAACTTCAAGATCCTCCAATAGCAGCAACCTAACTCCTCTACGAAAGTAAAGAAAGAAGGAAGGAATTTACCTAGCGGGTGCTTTCATAATCTCTTCAAATCGTGCTATTAAGGTGGTGGTTACCTGTAAGAGTAGAGAACAAGACCATATACAGGACACGAACATAACGTGAAACAAGAAAAGAAAAGAAAAAGAAAAAGAAAGAAAATGTTTTTGATTTTTCGAGTTTTTCAAATTTTTATGGATTTTTATAAGATTTTTGAAAAATAAAAGATAGTAGACTCCTCCCCCACACTAAAACTGTGCATTGTCCTCAATGGACAAGTAGGGAAGAACGAAAAAGACGGAAAATAAGAAAAATAAGAAAATCTTTTTGGATTTTTAAGATTTTCCAAATGTTTTGAATCTTTTTGAGTTTTTATAAAAATTTTGTGAAAAAAGAAAAAGGAAAATAAAATAAAGAAAACGATAAATAGTGGCGGGCCTAGGTATAATCTCATCACGTAGACTCTAGCCAAGTGCCTAAGAAAATGAAAATAAAGAAAAATGAAAAGAAATAAAAAACGAAAGGGTGAAAAATTGGGCGTAGGTGTAGTCACGTCACCTGGCCCGGATTAAGAAAAATTGAGAAAGATTTGATTAAAAATTTGGATTTTCCAAAAGGGTCAATGGCGTAATCACATCGCCTTAAGACCGGGAGCAATACCAAGGCCGCGACGGCCGCAAAAATCATTCAATGGGACAGTTGGGTAGCTTGCAATTTTGTTCAAGATAAAACAATCACAATGATTAAAATGATGGAACAAGGAATAAGGAACAAGATTAGTTCAAGGACATACAATGATAGATAATTAAGACTCACCGACACAATCCACACATATATACCCACAACACATACAAACCACATAATCTACCGACTCTTGTAGGGGGGTCTAGTTCGAATAGTCATTTGACGCAAAAGAGGCCGTGGGAGTGCCTTCGCCGGCATACTCCCAAACTCCTACATCCCCCGAGTTGTTCATTCGGAATTCACCGGGACCCAAAGGTAGGTCCCAATTGTGACGGTTATAAATATTGGTTCGGTATTTGTTGGGGACAATTAAGGCTCGGTCGTGGCAAAGAGAGACGAGGCGGTGGTCAGGCACATGAAAGATCCAAGAAGGGAAGTAAGCCTCGTGAAGCCAGACACGGGGGTCATGTGGTTTAAGATGGTCGGTCGAATAACCCAAATTTCTTGCTATTACAGTCATAAGACCACCACAGTCAACAGAGGGGCGTTGGTCAATAATAATTTGATGAAAGTGTAACGCCACGACAATAGGTAGGTCAAGGGGATAAGGGTTACCGAGTAAAGAGTCACAAATCAATTGTAGGACACACACATTGAGGTTAATGATGTTGTCGATAGATGGCAAAAGACAGTGGGAAAGGATTTCAGCGAAATAACGAATGGCTGGGTTTCGGATTTCAGCGGTAAAACTAGAATTGGGTTCAAAATCACGTTGACCCGGCGCTATGCGCCTCCACAAGTCTCTCCTAGTCGCACTACTTAGTCCGGTACCCGATGAGGGCAAACCTAGAGCTAAGCTAAAGTCGGAAATATTTAAACAGTGATTTCTACCAAACAAATTAAATTTGAACTCTTTAGGTGTGGTCGGGTTATCCATTGTAAAGGTACCTAGAAACTCACAAGTCAAGTCTTTGTGTGTGAAAGGCACAAAATCAAAGAGTTTACTAATACCAATCCTAGACAATAACTCTCTAATATCGTCCGTAATTCCTAGAATTTTCATTGTGAATGGACAAGGCCATCTCGTACTCTGAAAGTTCTTTGTAGAGAAGGTACGAGCAAGGGGTGTGTTAGAACACGGTAAAAATTTAGGCCTAGAAGACTTACTAGAAGATGAATGCTTAGAAGGTTTAGAAGTCGAGGCCATACCTTGTTTACGCGCGGCTCGTTGAGCTCTTGTCTCCATAATAATAATTTGCAAGAGTATCCCAAAACTTTTGCTTCTCCTTTCTTCAAAAACCCAAAATAAATATTCACCCAAGTATGGAATGGAGTTATGAATGGAGGTTGTGGTGTATGGAAGGTAGTGTAATGATTTTGTAATGGGTGAATGGGTGAAATGATGAATGAGGTGAAAAAGGGTGGTATAAATAAGGGTGTTTGAGAGGGAAATGAAAAGTTTTAAAGTGATTGGTAAATATTTGGTGTAAAAATGTTTGGAGGGAAGTTTATGTTGAGGTAAATGGTTGGAGGGAAATGAAAATGTAGTGAGTAAATAAAAGTGTAGTAGGTGATCCGGCCAAGACGCACCGCCGGGTGAAATTTCACCCGGTCGGGCACCATTGGGTGAAATTTCACCTGACGATTTTTCGTCGTGAAAATCGTTTTTGCCAACATTTTTCCAACGGGTAAAATTTCACCCGGTGAAAACCTCGCCGAGCGAAATTTCGCCCGGTGGTATTTTCTTCAATTCTGGCAATTCTGGAAACTTTTCCGTAGGGCGAAGTTTCTCCCGGTCGAGTCTCACCGGCGAAGTTTCGCCCGGCGGTCTTCTTTGCTGCGTTTTTCCGCCTTGCCATTTCATGGCTCTTCAATAATCACCTAGAGACTCAAATATCGACTCAACTCACATTACCTAATTAATATTTCCCACAAACATGCTTGTGGTCTTCAATTAAGCTCCATAACTTCTCCAAAAGCTTGATCTTTATCCAAATTATCCTCCATGGTGAAATCCAAGTTTCAACTAATATTCTCAAGCTAACAAAACTAATAAACTCAAAGAAATATGATACATATATATACAAGGTGGTTGTTGAGGATACCACCAAACCTACATCAATTTCGAGAGGGGGTTAAACAACGCTCCCCGATGGGAGCTCACCAAACTTCATAGTAGCAAAGGTCTCACGAATATGACCGGGATGATAAATCTTCAAACGTTGCCCATTAACCATGAACTTCCCGGTTTCGGAGCTAGATATCTCTATCGATCCATATGGTTGCACTCCGGTCACTTCAAATGGACCCGACCATTTTGATTTCAACTTACCGGGGAAAAGCTTAAAGCGAGAGTTGAAGAGTAATACCTTATCACCAACGAAGAAGTCCTTACGTAGTATTCGAGAATCGTGCCATTGGCGAGTTCGTTCTTTGTAGATCTTCGAATTCTCGTAGGCTTCAAGTCTTAGTTCTTCCAATTCTTGTAGTTGGAGAAGGCGATTATTTCCTACAACACTCTCATCGAAGTTTAGCTCTTTGATTGCCCATTTGGCTTTGTGTTCTAATTCCACCAGTAAATGACAAGCTTTACCATACACAAGACGATAAGGAGTGGTTCCAATCGACGCTTTGTAAGCCGTTCTCAATGCCCAAAGGGCGTCATTTAATTTTAATGACCAATCCTTTCGGTGTGTATTTACAACTTTCTCTAAAATTCCCTTGATTTGACGGTTGGAGATCTCGGCTTGCCCATTTGATTGAGGGTGGTAGGCTAGAGACATCTTGTGAGTGATACCATATTTCCTAAGAAGGTGTTCAAAGGTATCTTTCCTAAAATGAGAGCCTCCATCACTAATTATGGCTCTAGGCATACCGAATCTTGAGAAAATTACATTCTTGAAAAGCTTGATTACAACCTTGGAGTCATTGGTGGGGGAAGCTACGGCCTCGATCCATTTTGAGACATAATCAACCGCGACTAAGATGTACTTGTTACCAAAAGAGGATGTGAACGGACCCATGAAATCAATACCCCAAACATAGAACAATTCAATCTCCAAGATCGGTTGAAGGGGAATCTCCTTTCTTCTTGTAATATTGCCACTTCGTTGGCATGCATCGCATGTGAGAATGAAAGCTCGAATGTCTTTGAACATGGAAGGCCACCAAAACCCGCTTTGGAGAACCTTGGCAATTGTCTTTTGATTGGCCAAGTGTCCACCATAAGATGTCGAGTGAAGGTGCTTCACAATATTATATCCTTCTTCGGCCGTGACACATCGTCGGTAAATTCCATCTACGCATCGGCAAAATAAATAAGGCTCGTCCCAATAATAGCGTCGGGCTTCATAACGTAGTTTCTTCCTCTCTTGCTTGGAATAATCGTCCGGAATAATATAAGACACTAAGAAATTGACGATATCGGCATACCAAGGTGTAATAGTTTCAATGGCCATCAAGACCTCATCTCTCATAGCTTCATTGATGGGGATACCATCTTCTTCATTGCTTCCTTTACTTACCGTTAGTCTACTAAGATGATCCGCTACCAAGTTCTCCGATCCGGCTTTGTCTTTAATCTCAATATCTAATTCTTGTAAAAGGAGGACCCACCGAAAAAGTCGGGACTTTGTCTACTTTTTGGACATGATGTATCGAATCGCCGCATGATCGGTGTGAATAATGACTTTGGAACCGGTAACATAATTTTGAAATTTCTCCATGGCATAGACAACGACAAGCATCTCTTTTTCGGTTGTGGTGTACCTCGATTGGGCTTCATCTAGTGTTTTGCTTGCATAATAAATCACATGTAGCTTCTTATCAACCCGTTGTCCTAGAACGACACCAACGGCAAAATCGGATGCATCACACATGATCTCAAATGGAAGATTCCAATCGGGAGCTTTGATAATTGGTGTGGTAGTGAGAGCGGTCTTTATCCTACAAAAGGCCTTAAGACATGAGTCATCAAAAATAAAAGGTGCATCTTTCATAAGCAAAGAAGTCAATGGCTTAGAAATCTTAGAAAAGTCTTTAATAAATCGTCTATAAAAACCGGCGTGACCTAGAAAACTCCTCACCCCTTTGACATTTTTAGGTGGTGGCAAGTTCTCAATCACGGAGACTTTTGCCTTATCGACTTCAACTTCTCTATTAGAAACAATATGACCTCGGACAACACCTTGTTCAACCATAAAATGACACTTTTCCCAATTTAAAACAAGTCTATACTCTTCACATCGAGTCAACACTTGATCAAGATTTTCAAGGCAAGAATTGTAAGATGTACCATGGACACTAAAATCATCCATAAAAACTTCCATGGATTTTTCAATAAAATCGGAGAATATAGCCATCATACATCTTTGAAACGTTCCCGGCGCATTACACAATCCAAATGGCATCCTTCTATAAGCATAGGTTCCATAGGGACATGTAAAAGTGGTTTTCTCTTGGTCATCGGGATGAATAGAAATTTGAAGAAATCCGGAATGACCATCGAGGAAACAAAAATAAGAATGATGTGCCAATCTTTCAAGCATTTGATCAATAAAGGGATGGGGAAAAATGATCTTTTATGGTGGCCGTGTTCAATTTACGATAATCTATACACATGCGCCAACCGGTAATAGTCCTAGTGGAAATTGTCTCACCCTTTTCTCCTTTTACAACCGTCATTCCTCCTTTTTTCGGCACAACTTGTACGGGGCTAACCCATTTACTTCCGGTTATTGGGTATATAATGTTAGCCTCATACAACTTGAGGACTTCCTTCATGACGACCTCTTTCATGGTGGGGTTCAACCTACGTTGACCCTCAACCGAAGGATGGTGGTCATCATCAAGGATGATCCTATGCATACAAACATTTGGGCTTATGCCTTGGAGGTCGGCAATGCTATACCCGATGGCCTTTTTGTGCTTTCTCAAAACAATTAAAAGTTTTTCCAATTGAGGTCCATCAAGGGTAGCATTGACGATAACGGGATAATTGGTTCCTTCAAGAAAAGCATATTTGAGGGAAGAGGGGAGTGGTTTAAGTTCAAGATTAGGAGGAGAAGATACCATACTCTTACCCATCGGTAGTGGTTCTACCTTTTCATCATGCAAACATTCTTCTTCAAGAGATGGAAAGTCAAATGGTTCCTCTTCTTGCTAATCATCATCTATCAAGCTATACTCAACCAAACTATCAATAACTTCAATGGAATTCATTTGTTCTATCATTGGTTGTTTAAGAGCTTGAGAAAGGGAAAACTCTACCGACTCGTTCCCTTTGTTAAATGACAACTTTCCATTCTTAACATCAACTATAGTACCACCGGTAGCCATAAAAGGTCGACCTAAGATAATGAGGGTAATAGTGTCCTCGGGCATATCCATGACAACAAAGTCAGAGGGGATGAAGAACTTGCCAACTTGAACGGGTACATCCTCAAGTATCCCAAGTGGGTATTTGACGGACCTATCCGCAAGTTGAATCGACATACTAGTGGGTCTCATCTCCCCCACACTAAGTCACTTAGAAATAGAATAAGGTAACAAACTAACACTAGCCCCTAGGTCGCATAAAGCTTGATTAACAACAACATTTCCTACCCGACAAGGGATTGAAAAACTACCGGGATCCTCTAGTTTCTTTGGCATTTGATTCATAAGAATGGCACTACACTGCATCGTGAGAGAGACACATTTTTTGTCCTCTATGGTTCTCTTTTTAGTCAAGACATCTTTCAAAAACATAGAATAGAGGGGCATTTGATAAATTACCTCGGTGAAAGGTAAAGCTACCTCTACTTTATTCAACATATCCACGAAACGGCTAAATTGAGCATTCTCCTTGTGTGGCTTAGCTCGTTCGGGAAAAGTCAATGGAGGGACAAAAGCGGGAGGCGGTGGAACATTGGATTCTTCTTCTTCTTCGGCTAATCGCTCCGCCTCTTTTCTTTTGGCTTCTTCGGCTTCCATTTGCTCTTTCTTCTTTCTTTGTTCTCTTTGTTCATTCTCCACATTTTGGAGGATATCAAACTCTGCTTGTATTCCCCGGTTTTGTTTGGGGGAAGAGGGAGATGATTCTTGTGGTGCACTTGGTTGATTAACCTTAGATGGGGTAGTCTTGGTGTTCAAGTTCAAGTTCTTATATAGGTCCTCAAGTTCTTTGCCACCTCTCAAAATGGCGGCATTTGCTTGGTGTGAAGGGTCTCTTGGGTTTTGGGGTTGACCGGGCAAACCATGGGGTGGATGGATTGGTGCGGCTAAGGCTTTTGTTGCTTCTTGTGATTCCCAAACCTTAGCCCTGCCTTGGTATCTTGATGTTCATTCCATAGTTGGCCAACGATTCTTTGCAAATCATTATAGTTTTCCCATGAAGGTCCCCCTTGACCAAATTGAGAATTGTTTGATTGGCCATAAGATTGAGGGGGTTGATTGAATGGTTGTTGATTGTAACCTTGGTTACCATGAAAATTACCTTGAAACCCATGATTGTATCCATGATTAAGATGATTACCATGTTGATTTTGGTAATTGTTGTAATTGTTGGGAACATGGAAGTTGCTACCTTGTTGATTGAAGTTGCTCCTTTGATGAGGAGATATATATGGGGGCCTCTTTGGAGGACCTTGATTAAAGCACCTTTGTTGACTTTGATTGAATGGCCTCATTTGACTCCCTTGGGCACATGGCATCAGGTTTTGAACATTTTCATTTCCATAAGAGAAATTAGGATGAAACCTTATGCCGGCATTGTAAGTATTCGAAAAAGGATCAAATTGAGGTCTTTGCCCATACACTTGTATAGCTTGGACTTCATTTGGCTCTTCAACATAAATTTCTTCATTAGGAATGCAAGAGCTAGAGTCGTGGCCATGATTGCCACAATGATCACATTGAACTTCCCATGTTAATTGCTTTGGAGGAGATGGTTGCCTTGGTGGAACACTCCCTTGAATTTGGTACATACCTCTAGGAGTGGGCTTAGAATTCATGGCATCCATTCTCTTTTTCAATTCTTCAAGTTCCATTTGAAATTTCAATTCATTAGAACTCGTAGATGAGTTCACTTCAACTTTCTTTCTAGAATCCCTCGATTGACCCATTCTTGAATCACTCCTTGCCATCTTCTCAATAAGATTCTTAGATGCCTCATCGGTGAGAGAAGAGAAGTCTCCTCCAGCGGCCGAATTAAGGTTTTCCTTGGTTCTTAATGAAAGGGTGTTGTAAAATGTTTGGGTGGTTAGCCAATAGGGTATTCCATGATGTGAACATTTGCGCAACAAATCTCTAAATCTTTCCCAAGCCTCGCTTAGGCTTTCAAATTCATCTTGCTTGAACGTGTGTATCTCCATGCGATATTGGTTGGTCTTTGACGGCGGAAAATATTTCTCCAAGAAGGCATTAGATAGGTGACCCCATGTTGTAAATGTATTAGCGGGATGGCCTTGAAGCCATCTACGAGCTCCATCTCTCAAGGTCTTTGGAAATAATAAACGATGCAATTGGCATGAAGTTAAGCCATTGAGACAGGCTCCTACTAATTTTTCTTTAAATGAAGCGATGTGCTCTTGGGCATCTTCTTGAGAAAAATCGTGAAAAGTATCTTGTTGGACCGCGGTTGTCAAAGAAGCTTTCAATTCATAGTTCTCGGGAATCTCTCCGAAATCGACGGGAGAAGGTGTTTCTTCGTGTGCCAATTGAGAATGCGAACCTAGGGTCGCCATTGGTAGGATTGGTGGTGATGGTGGATTTGAATTTGGACAATTTGGTGAATTGGGATTTGAATTTGGTTGATTTAGAGAGTTGGGATTTGAATTTGGTGGTGGAGTTTTTGGTGATGGTGGTGGTGGTGAATTATGTGAAGGGGAAGGTATGGAAGGATTATTTGGAGTGGGATTATGGGATGTAGAAGGTGTATGTGGTAGGATGGGATTAAGGTTAGGAGGTGATAATGAAGGATGTCGAATGATGGTGGTTGAGTTATTTCCTCGAAAACGCAATGCTCTAAAAGTCCTTTCCGGCTCCGGATCGAACCACAAGGGCAATGACGTGTTCCTGGGCATAAAACTCAATTTAAACGGTAAGACTCCTAGCAGCTCGCGGCACAAGGGAAAAGAGAGAAGGGAAAAGAATCAAACACAACAACCAAAAACACAATAGCAACTAGCCGTTCCACGGCAACGGCGCCATTTTGATCTCCTCCCAATTGGATCTGTCGTTAACGAAGGACAGAGGATCAAACAATATTTGTAAGACTCGAGATTACACATAAACAAACAAGTAATCGTGGTAAGTCGAGGTCGGTCCACAGGTAACAGTGTGTTACGATGATAGGTTTCAAGTGTCGTGTTCGATGTGTAGAAGGGGGGGGGGGGGTTCTAGGGTCGAGTCTAAACTAAAGAAATATCTAGGAGAATAACTAGAGGAATAGATAGAGGTGGCCAATCTAGGGAAAAGATGTTAGGGAGAAGTCGGTATTCGGTACTTGGAGTCTAAGAAGGTCGGAATCGAGTTTTTGTCGCAATATTGATAAACTCATCTAAAAACCCGCTTTCGCGGCGAATGAGGGTAAGTCCCTAGTCATGGTAATTTCTACCCCGAATTTCCCCATATTGATAGAAATTAGTCAAGGTCGGTCTAGTTGGCCGGACTAAAACAACAATGGCACAACACCATAAATAAGATAAACCAACATGCAAGCAACCCACCAACATCCTTATATTCAAATAATCCAAGCCCTCATCCCTAAACTCCCAAACAAGAAATCTACTCACTAATCATAATGGAAAACAACAAAGCATATACTAAGGAGAAAATCTCTACAACATGCATATTAAATAGATCTAATGAAACTAACAACACTAATATGATCTAAACAAGACAATTATGAGAAAATAACATTAAAACTATACTAGAGATTAGAGAGTGGAAGAGAAATATACCAACTATGAAGATCTACGAGAAATAAAAAGATTGCATGAATAAAGATTGAATCTTTGATGAATAAAATGAAGAACTTGTCACTAATCCTCCAATAAACCAAACAAATCTTCAAATAAAACTTGAATAATCTTCTTACAAACTTGAAATCTAGATAATTGTTGATGGAAACTATGTAGATCTACTAATAATTACTACTAGATTTATAGAGAATTACTAGGAATTTTTCTAGATTACTACTAAGAGGATGATTTTTTTATACTAATGGAGGGGTGAAGTGATGGATGATACTACTACACTAATGATGGGTTTGTGCATGTCTTAGGCAACAAACTAGGGTAGATATATATATATAGTAATCTCTTAATGGGTATTTAACTTAAAGCCCAAATCCAACTTTATGCTCCATTAGTGAGACAATCTCCCTTTGCATCTCCATGGGGTGAAACTTTGGCATGCGGACTTGACGGTAACTCCCACCGGGTGAAATTTTCGCCCGGTGAGATTTTCTTCTTTTTTCACGTTTTTGACACTTCTCTCCATCGGGCGAAATTTCACCCGGTGGGCGAAATTTTGCCCGGTCAGTTTCGCACGGTGGGGAGGTCTCGGAAAATCTTCTGGAGGCATTTTTTCGGTCGGGTGGAATTTCGCCCGGTGGTGTCTCACCGGGTGAAATTTCGCCCGGTCATTTTTTTGGCCTCGAATCTTGTCTCATTCTTCGTTGTATGATTGGATGGCTTTAAATTCTAAGTTGTGTGCTTTGCTCTTTGGACGGTATTCCTTTCTCTTGTGCTCGTGAAAGCTCAATCGTGATTTTTGTAGCAAAACCTATCAAAATTGATAGAAAAACTACCAAAACACGTAAAACGCACAAGAGGGACGCTAATGCGAGAAGTACGCAAATATGGCGATAATCGCACTCAAGACTCGCAAAACGAGGGAAAAACGAGTCTAAATGGGAGGAAAAACGGTCTAAATTTAGCACACAACTACCAGACTATTCAACTACCAGTAGAGATTAGAAGCCGAGGAGGTGGAGAGAGAAAACTGAGTCATAAATTGTGCAAAGTGAAGGAGAAGGGAGGTGTTTGTAGGTTACAACTTATATGAATAATGGTTTTATTCTCATATTAATTAAAGTTGGTTTTATTAATGAAATACCACCCAAAGTTGGTATTATTCCTATTAAATAACCCTAAAATTTAATGTTTTAAGTTATCTTTTGAATATATTATATAGACAAATTAGGAAATATAAATTAAGAAGTACAAATAATGTAAATTTCTTGTAATCCTTAATTTACAACACATATAAGAAAGTTCAAAACTAAAAAAAGATAATTTTTTTTGTAAAACATTAAATTGTTAAGAAAACATGAAAGCATCTGCCACGTGAGCAAAAACTGAATGCATAACAAAATATTTATGTGTGATTAAAATAACTGTATGTAGTAATAAATTTATTAATAAATTTAAAATAGTTAAACACATAACAAATTTATAATGTAATAAAGTTTAAATTTAGTAGACATAAAATAGCAAACAAATATTAATTTTGTTAAAGAAAAAAATCTAATAAATTAAAAAAATTATTTTAAAAAAAAAGGTGTTAACTATTAACGAAGTAGTATTTTTAATATTTGCTTGTAATGAAAGGTGGATGTAAAGGTTTTGAAAA
The DNA here is from genome assembly GCA_958450325.1 of Agrostemma githago. NCBI lineage: Eukaryota > Viridiplantae > Streptophyta > Magnoliopsida > Caryophyllales > Caryophyllaceae > Agrostemma > Agrostemma githago. Next base: position 12,238,950 of record OY288254.1, on the reverse strand, counting down.
ATAAAAATAATAATAAATTGAATTATTTTGTATAACAAATTATTAAATATGGGTAAACGAAAAGTTTGTGATACTTAATGTGATTAAATATAAACTTAATACAAGTAAAAATGTACAACACATATGTAATAAAACAATTTAAAAAAATTTAAGAATAATTTTTAATAAAATAAAAAATAAAAAAAATTATTAATGTATTCGACGTGGCAAAAAATTAAATGCTTAAAGAAGTCTTTTAACTTTATATATAAATAAGTCAAACCTACTAACGCCTCCCTTCTCCTTCACTTTGCACAATTTCTGACTCGGTGTTCTCTCTCCACCTCCTTGGCTTCTAATCTCTACTGGTAGTTGAATAGTCTGGTACGTCCTCACTTCATCTCTTTATTCCTTCATTTCATTAGTTATTGATCCGGGATTCCCTCAATTCCCTTCATTATTCTCCTTTTTTTTCATTTCTTTTCCTTTGTTATTGTGTTTGGAACGGTGTATTAGGTAATTGATTGATACGTTTTGTTGCTAATGTAATGTTCTTAAGCTTATTATATTCCTAATATAATTAATCTTACTAATCAGCTGGACTAAATTGGATGGTATGCGCGTGAAAAAGGGTTTGTGCTTTCTTTGGTGTGTCAAAATCTTAATGAATGTTCTGTGGGTTGTATCGTGATTGTTGGAAATGGCTGTGGGTATAAAATTTCTATTGCGAGGATTGTTTTCTCGAAGGTTATAAAATTAACGAGTCTTTCGAACTTTTGCGCTGTTGCCTAAATAGATAATTGATGGCTGATTTGAGGTGTTTTGATGGTATACACGATAAAAGGGGTGTTTTGATTTTGACAAGGTAATTGATTGAATTTATGCTTTGTTTGTTTGTGTTGAGATAGAGAGTATCAAAATCTTGATGAATGTACTCGTTTATGCTGTTCGTGGGTTGTAACGTGATTGGTGTAAATGGCAGTGTGATAAGTATTTTTCGCGAGGATGGATTTTATTGCAAGTCGGAAATTTTGAGTTCTTTAAACTATTGCGTTGTTGCCTGACTAGATAATGGTTGGCTGATTCGAGTATCTATTTTTTTCTCAAGGGTCTCTCTGGTTACGTCACAGAAGATCAGTGATCCAGCCATCCTCCATAGAAAGACGCAGATATAGCCTTGTTGACGGCCTCCCTTCCTTCATTCTGCGGTCTTTGTTAACGCTGCCATTGTTAACTGTTAAGGTATCTCAACCTTAACTCTAACTGAACTCTATTTCCGTACTAATTTTCTCATGTTATTTCTATTAATTAATAAATGTTGTAGAAGTATATGGTGTGAAATTAGTGGTGAGATCCTAGTTGACGATTGTAGTATATAAATCGGATGAACAGACGGAGTAATCAATCAATGATGGAGGAAACCCAGAAGCTTGTGATTGTATATGCATCTCAGACAGGCAATGCAATTGATGCTGCTGAACGCATCGCACGCCAAGCTCACCGCAGAGCCTGTCATGTCTCTCTTCTCTCCATTGACGACTTTCATCCCGTATGCTCCCTTTTCTATTTCCCTTGTTTTTATGCCTGCCCTTTCCACTTTTATCTTTCAATTTATATACGCAGTATTTTTTTTATTGATAATTTGATTCAGGCTAGTCGATTCATGGGACTAAGGCTCTGATGTTCTTGCATTTTCGTTCATTCCTTGATTGATGGCTATACTTGTGATTCTACTTTATTTTAGTATTCAATGCTTTTGATAACATTCTTGTGTGATTTTGTATAAAGTTTTGGGGTTTTATGGCAATTCCTTTCACTCAAACTTATAAAACTAATTTCAAAAATCATAAAATTGGATTCTTTTTGTTTGATGTCTTTATCGGAAGAATTAGACATTCAGAAGCGTGTGATGGCCGGGTATCATTTTACCGCAACAGACTTTTCACTGTGTTGACTTCTCTGTCCATTAGTTCATGGATCAACCAAGCTCAGAATTTTGTTCAATTTATCGTCTTAATTTCTCGTTTTCTTAACCAGTAGCATCATGGAGGTGGTTAGTTGGGAGTAGATTGGTTGGTAATTGTATATTTAAACTAGCTTACTTTACAGCCGTCACATTTTTTTTGGTCAGAGTTCGCTACCCAAAGAGAAAACTGTGATCTTCGTTGTTTCAACTACAGGCCAAGGCGACGCACCTGATTCAATGAAGGTTATTTAACCATAACTGATATTGAATGAACATAATATTCAACTTGGACATTTATGGTTTTTTTATCCTCTATTAAGTAAATCACTTGATGAACTGTAGGTGTTTTGGAGGTATCTCTTGCAAAGTGGCCTTCCTCGAAAAGGGGGCCATCATCACCATGGCTGGAAGGACTGTACTACGGAGTTTTCGGATTAGGAGACTCTGGATACCAGAAATACAATGTAATACTTCTAGGGCCCTGTTTATCGTTGGGGAACTACGGTACCTCTTTTTCTCTTTGTAGCTTCCCAGAATTTGGTTTTCTGTGTATTCTGTTGCTATTTATCTATATTTTGTAGTTACATCATACTCCCTTCGGTTTAATAAGTTTGCCCCATAGTCATTTTCACATTAATTAAGGTAGAGTAACTATGAGCAATGATGACACACTATGTATGCATGACTCATCATTTTTGTTAAGGTAGAGTAATGTTAGTTAAGTTAATTGAATGGCAAAATGTGTAAATATGTAACTTTGTATGGACAAAGTGGTAAAAGGCAAATGGAGAAAAGAGGCAAATGTAAAGAACCTGCCAAAAATGGAACACGGGGCAAACATATAAAACTGGGGAGTATATTGTAGTGATTAGTGCATGACACCACTAGTACTTTGATTCTCCATCACATCGCAATTCCATCGAGATACAAAATCCACTGCATGCAGTTGATGAGAATGCATTACATTTTAAGTGGGTGAGTTATCTTACTTCCAAGTTTTGGCCTATAGATTGAGTTTTTATTTATATACACAAGGTCATGAGCGACATGGTTGGATGCTGTTGGTGCTCATCTAGGCTTCAGCCCTGAGCATTCATAGAAGTTTTCATTACCCTCTCTACAGTATACGGAGTACAAATTTTGAAGGTTCAACCATACTTTGACAATAAATCTCATAACCCCCCTTTGTTGAGTTGATATGTTCCTGTCATTGCAGTTTGTTGCAAAGAAGCTGGATAAAAGGCTTTCAGATCTTGGTGCAATGCCACTTATTGAACGTGGTCTTGGAGATGATCAGCATCCTTCATGGTATGATCTTGCTCTAAATTGTATGTCGATTTCTTTCTCAATCTATCGACCTATCTAACTATCTAAGTAAAGATTTAATTGTTCTTTGCTATAAAGACTTGGTACACTGTTGATGGGAAGCCTTTTCTTATTGGTCTTTGCTAGGTATGAAGGCTCATTAGATCCTTGGATGTCGTCATTATGGGTTCCTTGTATCAAATAAATCCAAAACTCTTCCCAAATGAGGAGCACTTTATTGATCCTGAAACGATGGATAAACCTAAAGTTGTTGTAACTTATAATTTCGATGACGAGACAAGCTCATTACTCGAGGCCACATCAGGTATGTCTTTTCTGCTTACTGGAGCTCAGTTAAGTCGCTTCAGTTCTCTCATTTTCACTTTAGCTCTAGTGTATATTCTGAATAGTTTCACCTGCTTCTTTTTGTTCACTTTGCAACTTTACTATTTGCATACTCTTGCTCACTTTATCATATATTTTTTTTCGTTCATAGATAAAACTCTCTCCATCTTCTTGAATTAGCCCCATTTTTTTTGTGAGGGGAAAGGTGGGTCCATGAGGCTAATTCAAGAAGATGGAGGGAGTATCATACTAAACTTGTATCTGACATGTCATTGTTTGTTCTCATCACAGGTTTGGAGTCTAGAGCTTCTCTAGTTCAAAGTTCCCGCTTGATGTCTCCCTCAAGGTTTCCTGCAGACAAGAGCAAACCTCACTGTTGGCTAAAAATGGTATTCTAGGGTCTGCATCATTGTCTATCTTTATGTTTTAAATAGTTATGGCTTAGCTGCATTGAGCTTTTCTTTTTGTGTTCTATATAGGTTTCCGAAGATATGGTCTTCATCATTGTCTATATTGAGTCTATCTTCTTGAATTGATGTCATGCCTAGAGTTTGCTCCTCTACTATTTATGAAATTTGGTGACCGATTTATTTGTCTTGTTTCTGTTGTATTTCTAGTCGAATGCACCGCAATTACATTGTTTTCTTCATGTTGTTAATTGAATGAGATTGAAACCATTCATACATATACATAAATGCATGCACATGCAGCCTATTCTCCATCAGCAAGTTTTAGGTAATTCATTCATGAATATATATCGTTTTTTTTCTTTTAGGTGGATAACTGCTCATTAACAAGAGCAGGCTGTGAGAGAGATGTCCGCCATTTCGAATTTGAATTTCATTCCACCATGAGTTGCTGTAGACACCCGCATTTTGACTGCCAGGTGTCTATGGCAGTTTCCAAAAAACACCCGATAATGATCGAACGCTAACGTGTTTTTACGCGCTCGGATACGGGCTCAAGTCCATTAGTTGCTGGCTAATGCACTTACGGAGTACAAATTTCACAAAACCAACCTCGAATCCAGGCCCAGTGGATCATTCCGAGTCAAACAAGACTAATTTGGGCCAAAACCGACACCAGAATTAAAACCGACTTTTAGCAATTGGGTCCACCCCGGTCAAAGTCGTCTCCGAGACACACAAAACAGCCCCTCACATCATCAAAAGTCCAATTCAAACACAAAACCCATCGAACATCCAAAGTCAAGGTCCAAAAGACTGACCCACGCGACCCAGTTGGGCCACTCGATCGAGTGCCCGACCCACTCGATCGAGTGGGCCTGTTTCGAGCCCGACTGTAGATGTAACGGGCCACTCGACCGAGTTAGCTGCCTACTCGGTCGAGTAACCCTAACCGGGTGCCCTAGCTTTGCCTATATAAGCAACCCCATGCACACACAATCAAGGACCTCTTTTACACATCTCTACACAACCCTAAACAACATTACACAACTTCTCAAACCCTAATCAACACATCAAATTCAACCCTAATTCAACTTTTACCACCTTCGCATCAAGATCAAACTCAAACTCTAGCAAACCCTAAACCTAGATTTAGGAATCGAAACCTTAGCCACCATAACTCGACCTCCATAAACCTCGAAACTCTTGTGTTAAAGCCACGATTACGAGTCCGATTCGAGACAAGAACATGTAGGTTGAGGGTGTCAAAACCCCTTTCTCTCCTTCTTCTCTTTCTCTCGTCATCTTCCTTTTTTTACGTTTATTTATTTATTTTATCGTTATTATGGCCTCCTAATATCACTAATATCGATAGTATCAATATCAAAGCATTAAAATACTTGTCGATTTGTGTCGAATAAGAAGGATATCGGAATAAAGAAACCCGAATATACAAGTGTACTGCACACAGCGTTGCCGGTCGCTTATTCCGATACCCCGACTATTTGATTATTGAGACAAGTTAACTTAAACAATAATTCGTTATTCTTTTCGTTGTCGTTTTGCATTCATCAATTTTAAAACCAATTTTCAATAAGGGTCGAAACCCGTTGACGCGGATCCGACATCACAATCCCTAGGGATTTATTTCGATGTCGGAGAAGCCGAGGGAATCAAGTCCTTTAATTTAAGCAAAGTGTCGATTCCTTAGATTCGATACCAATTCCATAATTGGATATCGAATCTAGCGATCTAGTCACATAAATTAATTAACGCGATTCACTCATGTCGCGATAGTTAATTTAAGACGACTAAAAGTAATTTATTTTTCTTATTTTCACTCTAATATTCCATATCGATTCAATAATCGAATATGGGATACAACGAGTATACAAAATTAGAATCGAATATAAATTCCGCAATATTGATATTCGATTCAACAAAATTCGCGATTTATAAAATCCGAGTCGAGCATAAATTGTGCAATATTTATGTCCGATTCGGTAAAACCGTCGAATTATCAAAAATCAAAAGCAATTTCAAAATCAATAATAAAATTGCAAACGAACCTAGTTCGTACAGGTGCCACTCGACCGAGTGCAATAGGCCACTCGATCGAGTGACATCACAAAAATCGAGCAGAATACGTTTTCCGACCTCTGCTCGGTGGAGTCTCGCAATGACTCGATCGAGTGACAATGTACTCGGCCGAGTTGGTCAGTAACTCGGTCGAGTAGGGTCACGAAGTCCGGACAGAACCCTTTTTTAGAGGTCCACTCGGTCGAGTCCCTCAATGACTCGGTCGAGTGGCCCCTTTATCGCGTCAAACCGCGAGTCCTACAAGTTATTCGAGTCTCGTTCATATCTTTTATGACTTAAGTCAACACGTGCCTAATTAATCACGTATATTACTATCTTTTCAAACCATGCATCATCTCGTTTACGTCATTCAATTAAATTCAATATTTGCACAAACCGTTATTATTCGTTATATCGTTACTAACAGTTTGTTTGTTTCCTTTGTCAATTTTTGTCGTTTATTTTATTGTACTAAAATGAACCCACATGCTAAAATTCAACTTCGACGTTAGAATTAGTTGCATTAAATTGACTTAGAAACCCTTTTCAATTCCATTCACATGTTTAGGGAAAATAATCTTTGCATATCATTTTCCCGTTCAACTAACGTGCGTATTAGAAAGTCACTCGAATTCTTAGTAGAGGCCGCTAAAGTGCGGGCGGGGTTGGGTGTCCTTTGTGGGCTTCCCAACACTTACCCTCACCCCTTACTCAGAACCTCGGTTTCCGGATGCCCGAAACCGTTGGCGCACGAGAGTCATTCAATACACGATATCCGATAATGTCGGTATCGGTATCAAATGCAAAGGGACGAGCCCAATAAACTCTGACATCGGAAATGGGCCGTATTTTGTATACCGCCCACTACGACATAGAGTGGGCTCGAATGGTTCCGTATAACCACAAAATTCGGTGGCGACTCCACATAGACCTAAATTTCAATTCGATCCATTCTCATATGGAGATTCATTTCCCTATCCAAACCCGCGCGTGGCCGCGTCGGGGTGGACCTATGTCATGTCCACAATTTGGCGACTCTGCTGGGGATTAACTGATGCGTGACTTACCATCGGCATCCTCAGGGTGAGACTCGAATAGAAATCGTTTGACGAATACAATACGCGTTTTAGTTTTATGGTTCATGCATAACCCATATTTTCCCGGGCCGGTACTCGCGACCGACGTCCCACTATACCGTTGATGTACTCCAATATGGATATGTCAAAAGGTGTCCATAGTCGATTCGAGTGGGTTTCGCGGCATGTTCTAAGATCAACTCGACTTAGGAAGTCCGTCCCGATCAACGTCTAGACTATGTACACTGGTATGGACCCCTTATAGACCGACCGAGACTTAGTATAGAGCATACATGGCGTCGTTATAATGGTTGTGTGACTACGTGCTACTTGGTTTCCGAGTCGTTTTCAAAAACTCTCTTTTTTCAAAGATTGCATCTTTTTCGAACTATTCGATTTCAAAACCTGGGACACATACCGAATTTAGGACTTATGATTTTACTCAAAATAGCCTATTTTCTAGACGGTATGCTGCCCAATTCAAAACTCGAAAACACTTTCGAACTTTCAAAACCGAGGCCCGATGCACTTTCCGATTTTCTCGAGAAATCGGGCCTCTCCACCGAGTTATCTCGAAATTTTCAAAACAATCAATTTTCAAAACCTTCTTCTCCTTAGGACTTCCCATATTTAGCAGTGTCGGGTCTTGTCTTAAGTTGTCAAGGTCTTTAGCGTCAAAACTCCGCCGATCTTACATCACGAGTTTCTTCCCTATCCCAGTCCGCCTTATTAGACTAAGGCAAGGCCCACCTACGTAGGAGATACTCCTACAAAGGAAGGCCCGTCTACACGCTCGAGTCTAAAAGTCTGGGGATGTCTCACGTGGACCTTTCTTCGGACAGGACTCGGCCCACATAGTCGAATCCTAAGGAAGGCCCACCTTTCACAAGTCACCCGTCTAGGTGTCTTTTCCGAGTCAACCTTTTACAAGGCATAGCCCTATAACAAAAGGTTCACGGTCCTTACGTCTAAGGGTCACTCGTCCCACACTCGAGTCTTAACAAAATTATCGATCCCGCTTGGGGGCTACCCCTTAGCAGGGCGATCAATCACGGTTGCTCTAAGGGTCATGTCTTACACGTGTCTCACATAACCCACCTTTGAGTCACTTAGATGCCACACCATCTGAGTCCTTAGTCTCACTTGGGGGCTATTCGCCGACGGAGCGATTAATCACAGTCACTCTGAGAATCGCACCCTACACATTCGTCTTAGGAGGGTCTAACCCAAGTCAAACATGGTCGCCCCATTTTCGGACTCACCCTTCTGCAGCTCGAGTCTATTTTACGGTCGTTACCTCGTCTAGGTCAACATTCAAGTATCCTGGTCCGAGAGTCTTTGTCGACCCGTCACCCCGGGCCGTGTCTAGTTTGACTCTCTCTCTTGCGCAAAGCCGAGCTTAGGCGAGTTCAAACACCAATCATTTCTTTCGATCAGGGACCCTATGAACGAGACACTACCAAACCACAAAAAATCCCACACCGTCAAGAAAGGGGATATCCAGGGGAGTATGCTTATGCTATCCTGCTCCATTAACAACATCTTCTCGAAAATCAATACTGCCCTAGATGACCTAAATGCCAGGGTGACCACCATCGAAGAAGACCTTGTAAGAACCCGATCCCGTCTAACACAGCTAGAGCGGGCAAGACAGCCAATCACCCAACCGAGTCATTTGAAGGGTGAACACTCTTAAGAAACTGTCCGATACCCTCAAGATGGCAAGGCCGAGAGAGGTAACCCTCAAGTCACCTCTCCAAAAATCAAGAGCCAGGCAAAGGAAAGGACATTTACCCACTTGGATATGTCCTACACCATCGCTTTCCAGAGGTTGGTTCCGAAGGACCTAATGCTACCTATAGGCCCAACAGCCGACCCACCTGTGGAGAAACGTTCCAAAGCATGGAACGCCGAGCATTACTGCAAATTCCACAGAGGGAGGGGACACGATACAGAACAATGCTGGAGGCTGAAACACCTCATTCAAGACTTCCTCGATGCCGGGAAGACTCCCGTTTTCGAAACATTGTCACTTGCAAAGCCCCTCGTGAACTACACAGGGCCCGATGACCGAAGCATCCAGTCTATCTCTCATGCATCCGAGAGTCCGGATCAGATTTAAGTCCGAGTCTAAGTCCGAGTCTAGGATGTGCTATTTCTTTCAAAGTCAAAGTCAAAGTCAAAGTCAAAGTCAAAGTCAAAGTCAAAGTCAAAGTCAATTGTATTCTGTCCTTTTTTCCAAAGTTCAATAAAATCAGCTTTCTTGTTTCTCATATATACTTTCCTTATGTGTTTCCGAGAACATGATGAACACCATCATACACTGTGAGCACACGCACGTGACTATTATAGACACATCTATAATGACTGCAGGAAACCGATCCCGTGTTTTCTTTTTATCTATTCCATGTCTGGTATAGAAAAACCACATAACTACCCGTAGCAGGAGCGGTATCGAATCCTGTGACAAATCTGGGTAGTCTCCTAGTTTGGGTCCAAGACGGGAGGCAAGCCCATTCCCACAATAAAACACCCATCCGATAAGACTGACCAATCCCTACCTTAGCTGTTAGTCTGACCGGAAAAAAAAAATAAAAAAAAAATGGACACAAAAAAAAAATCGAAAGTCCATGAGAAAGAAAAAGCAAAAGGCCAAAACAAAAAAGTAGGCAATCATAAAAAAAATTCAGAATACCCATGACCGTGGTCAACGGTCAATTCAAGTGAAAGCCCCACGACCAGGGTACGGTCAAAATTATCAAAACCCATGCCATCCAATAGGGGAGTGACAATCAAGCTGGTCAGCTAACACCACACTCAGCCTTCCCACATTACAACCCTCAAGACCTTCCCGAGACCCAGGCCAGAGACAGCCCGGAATTTTGAGGATTTCAAGCTCCATAGGATACCCCTAACCGTTAGGGCCAGACATGTAAACCAGATCCCGCATTATCAAACCAGCCCAATTGAAGTTCGAGCCATCATCGAGCTCCAGATTTCGAATCATCAAAGCCATTTACTTCCTAGCACCACATTTCCAAAAACATCAAATCCCCGAGAGCAAAACTCGTTAAAATTCCCCGAGAGCAGAACTCGTTAAAAATCCCGAGAACAAAACTCGTTAAAAATCCCCGAGAGCAGAACTCGTTAAAAATCCCGAGAACAAAACTCGTTAAAATTCCCCGAGAGCAGAACTCGTTAAAAATCCTGAGAACAAAACTCGTTAAAATCTCCGAGAGCAGAACTCGTTAAAAATCCCGAGAACAAAACTCGTTAAAATCCCATCCAAACCAGTTACCAACCCCAAACACGGGTACTCACCTTGCGGTCGGCATATAACATGCCCAAATAGTTCACACCACCTCTTGGGGCTACCCCGAAGAACGCTCACAGTCACAGGATTAATATCCTGACCATTCAAGCCCTTTGATCAAGACATTACTGGGAATGCACCTAGCCTACACCGTCATTATGGCTAGTTACACACAAAGTTCTATTAGCTTAGGCACCATGATATATCTTTCAATCCACTGAACTACGGCATGGTTTGATTTCACTACACGTGAATACGTAGGCAGCCTTTCAACAGAGGCACAACCACCCACATCGACACACATTCAAAAAGCACTATCATTCCGGTCACAACACCATCATGTTCTCAATAGCTAGCTTTGCTGTCCCGAGGGCTTCTCCTAGGCAGAAGTTCTCCATCCACTCACAAAATCCAGATAAATCCAAAAAAAAATCTAGCCTCCTTTCTGTAGTGTGTCCTAGTACTCGGCTCAGTCGGAGACAAGAATCTGTCGGGACTCGAAGCAATACCCATTTTGGACTGTACCCTAAAATCAGAAATCCAGAAGGGCACCAGACAAAAACAGTCTCATTACAGACTACTGCCAGTCCCCTATAGCATATCTATCCCATTTCGATGTACGACCGTGTTGCCACTCGCCTAGGCTACTGGATAGCACAACTTAAGAGTCTTGTTAGGCGGCCCACACCCCTACCGAGTCACGGTCCAACCCTTAGAGAGTCTAGCCCGTGTCGGTCAACTCGTCCTGTAGCGTTCAGAGTCGAGTCTGTCGATAGGCCTCTCTCTTCAAATTCCACTTTGAAATTTGCAAATTTAGCCATTTCAAAAGAAACCCTTTTCGACAAGGTCAAATTTTGGTCTATTTAAGCTGCAAATTTCTTTTCTACCCCTTTCCATTTTGAAAACCTAGCACATGAGATGCTTTCAGGATTTCAATTTCAAAAAATTCAAAACATTTCAAAAATTCAACTTTCAAAAAAATCAAAAAGTCATTTTCCCCAGCACGAGTCATTTTACTACCTACGTGTTGCATGCATTTTATGTGGCTTATATAGGTACGACTCAAACAGGAACATGCAACCCCCTAAATCTCCCCAACGGAAGCCAAAGGCGGCCCTTTCACGGGATGGGCCTAGACACAAGCGCACCCAGGACTTACGCGACAAGTCCAAGTTCCCCACGGAGATATCAATTCAGGTATGATTTCTGTCTTATGGCTGACGAGCCCTTCACTCAAGTCTAATGGACTATAAACGACCCGATCGGAAGTCTACTAGGTCTTAATTGACTTGGTAGCTACTCTGACTTTCGCCTTGTCCAAGCCTCAGTCAGAGTGGGGTCTCTCTAGACACCCGCATTTTTACTGCCAGGTGTCTATGGCAGTTTCCAAAAAACACCCGATGATGATCGGACGCTAACGTGTTTCTACGCGCTCGGATACGGGCTCAAATCCATTAGTTGCTGGCTAATGCACTTACGGAGTACAAATTTCACAAAACCAACCTCAAATCCAGGCCCAGTGGATCATTCCGAGTCAAACAAGACTAATTTGGGCCAAAACCGACAACAGAATTAAAACCGACTTTCAATTGGGTCAACCCCAGTCAAAGTCGTCTCCGAGACACACAAAACAGCCCCTGACATCATCAAAAGTCCAAGTCAAACACAAAACCCATCGAACATACAGAGTCAAGGTCCAAAAGACTGACCCACACGACCCAGTTGGGCCACTCGATCGAGAGTGGGCCTGTTTCGAGCCCGACTGCAGATGTAACGGGCCACTCGACCGAGTTAGCTGCCTATTCGGTCGAGTAACCCTAACCTGGTGCCCTAGCTTTGCCTATATAAGCAACCCCATGCACACACAATCAAGGACCTCTTTTACACATCTCTACACAACCCTAAACAACTTTACACAACTTCTCAAACCCTAATCAACACATCAAATTCAACCCTAATTCAACTTTTACCACCTTCATCAAGATCAAACTCAAACACTAGCAAACCCTAAACCTAGATTTAGGAATCGAAACCTTAGTGTAGAAACCCGCATTTTGACTACCACGTGTCTATGGTAGTCTCCGAAAAACACCCGATGATGATCGGACGCAAACGTGACTTGGTATACTCGGATTTGGGCCCGAAATCAATAATATCCGACATGGACTTTTAGCAGAGTAAAAATCTCACAAAACAGGCCTCAAATTCAGGCCCAGTGGGTCATTCCGAGTCAAATGAGACTAATTTGGGCCAAAACCGACACCAAAAATAAATCCCGTCTTTTGGCGACCGGGTCAAAACCCGGTCAAAGACGGAACCGTCTCATAAATCAGCAAATTTCAGATTGGCGCACAAATTAAAATTCAAAAATAATCAAAACAAACAAAATCAAATCTTTCCTTATTTATCTCGATTTGTTGATCCACTCGATCGAGTGGATTGACCCCACTCGATCGAGTGGAGCCTTTTGAACCCGGGTTTGGCCCATTTGCGAAGGCACTCGATCGAGTGCACTAGGGCCAATCGATCGAGTGCCCCTATGTCGAGGGGTGAAGTCTATAAATACCGCTTCACCCCCCCCCCATGCATTTCAGAACTTTTTCAATCACTTTTACCCTACATCGTCACCTAGAATTTCAGCCACATTTTACCCTACTTCATCACCTTACAAGCCTTAGAAATCCTAAGCCAAAAACACACAAAAAACCGAGCTCTCGTCCCTCGATAAACCGACACATATACACACGCATCCATACACACCATAACTCTCATACATCCTCGATACTCCCGAGCCCGTGCCGCTGTTACGAGTCCATTTCCGAGGTCCTTACTAAGCATGTATGTTGAGGGTGTCCTAAACCCCGTCTTAATCTCTTTTATCTAGTCTCATTTTCGCTTTTTTTGCATCATCTTTGTAATCGTAGTAACACTAACACTAACATTTTTTTTGTACCTTTTATATTTTTGTTTTTTGTATTATTTTATCGTCGTTAACATTAATAATACCGTGTATACGTAAACTAGTATCAAATTCCGGTTTTAAATCCGTTTGACTACGATTTTTGCCTAAAATCCGTCTAATCCCTTTACGAGCAACAATGGAGGTGGAGCCCTTTCGAGGAGCCCCGCCCCAACGTACTCAAGGGCGTGACGCGATTGCAAACGATCGTAGTTGAACGCATTTAATCCCATTTCCATAATTGGTACGAAACCCGTTGACACGAAAACCGACATCACGTAACCCGAAAGGGTTAGTTCCGATGTCGTGACGTAGAGGGATACATTTCGTCACTAATTCAAAATTTTCTAATCTAACGTAAACGTTTTCCTAAAACCCCGGTGACGGTATTATAATCGTTCATATACGATTATAGTACCGGAGGCCGAATTAAATACAAATCGTGCGATATTTGTATTTGATTCGGCCGATCATCGATTTCAAGTCATAAAACAAAGCGAGTTACCACTCGTACAGGAGGCACTCGACCGAGTGCCATAGGCCACTCGATCGAGTAGCACCCCAAAAAGTGGTCAGTAGCCACGTTAAACGTGCACTCGACCGAGTCACACCATAACTCGGTCGAGTGGGTCCTGTAACCCGCAAAACCGAGGGGTTTGACCCACAAGTCAAGCCCCGACCTTTTATCGACTTTAGTCATCACGTGTAAAGACTATCACGTAACTATCCATTTTTCAAAACCATGCACATCACGACACGTAGAACGACTTTGACCACCCCTTTGACGTGATAAGTCGGGACAAGACTACGAGATGTGAGATTAGGCTAGCAATATGCCACAGTCTCATATTCCCGTCCTTCGTTTAATATGCGACATAATGCGTATTTAATCGGGGTTAGTCCATCTACATATTTCGCGGTCTAGTTTATATACGGGTCCGTTTCTATCTTTTTATTGCGTTATTTTTTTATTTCGCTTATCATTTCTTTACGTAATGTTGTATTGTGAATTCCGGGTTGTATTTACGCCCGTATAATTTGTACGTTATTTCTATTTATTTTCGAGCTTCGTTTATTTACTTGCTTTTACGCTTTATAAATGAACCTCGCATGCTAAATCATTTCGACAAATAATAAGATGCATTAAATGACGTAGTTAACGCAAAACTCACATGTTTAGCTAAAACGCTGTTTGCATATCATTTAATCAATTTACTAGCGCGCGTACACGAACACGAACGGTGTCTTAGTAGAGGCCGCCATGTGCGGGCGGGGTTGGGTGTCCTTAGTGGGCTTCCCAACACGCACCCTCACCCCTTACTCAGAACCTTTGGTTTCCGGATGTCCGAAACCCTTGGCGCACGAGAGTCATTTTATATACGAAATCCGGTGTAAACGGTATCGGTATAACAATGCAAAGGGACGAGCCCCATAAACTCTAAAATCGAAGTGGGCTTACTTTGTGTATAGCCCATGACGACATAGAGTGGGCTCGTATGGTTCCGAATAACCACAAAATTCGGTGGCGACTCCATTTTGACTTAAATTTCGAACCCGAGAACAATCTTACCACGAGATTCATTCGCCTACCCAGACCCGCGCTTCGCCGCGTCGGGGTGGACCTACGTCATGTCCACAATTTGATGACTCCGCTGGGGATACCTGATGTACCACATGTCATCGGGGTTCCTAGGGTGAGACTCGAAGAGAAATCGTTCGTAGATTAATGTGCGCGCATTAGTTTAATGATTCATGCATAACCCAAATTTGCCCGGGCCGGTTACTTGTGACCGACGTCCCACTATACCACGGTGCATTCCTACATGGGTGCGCTAAAGACATCGATGGTGGAACTCGTCTCGGTTTTGCGGCATGTCCTAAGACCAACTCGGCTTAGGGAGTCCGTCCATCACACGAGAAAGCCATCGTTGTTGGTATAGACCCTATTTTGACCGACCGAGACTTAGTGTAAAGCATACATAAGCGTCGTTATAATGCTTGTTTGACTACATGCTACTTGGTTTCCGTGGCAATTTTCAAAAACCATCATTTCAAAATTGAATCTTTCCAAAAATACCCACCTTTCGAAAAACCCGAAATACTGTCCATTTCGGGACCCGTCATTCTAAAACGCCCAATTTTGAAAAACCCGAAATGCTGGCCATTTCGGGACTCACCTTTTCAAAATACCCAATTTTCAAAACTCGGAATGCCGCCGCAATTTAGGATCACCGATTTGACTCAAAATATCCTTTTCTGTAGTTGGCATGCTGTTCGTTTTAATTCTCAAATTTCCACCCCCCACCACCTTGATTTTCGGAATTTTCCTTTTCAAAATTCTAATCTCGGTTTTCGAAATTCCGTTTTCAGTTTTCAAAACTCTCGGAAATTCATTCATTTTGCATTCAAACCTCAACTTTCAACTTTCCTAAAATAAACCTTCCTTATTATAGGACCTACCGTCTATCCGTGTGTCGGGTCTTTGCATAGTACGTAGAGGGTTTACAGCGTCGAAACTCCGTCGATCTTATATCACAAGTTTCCCCTCTTTCCCGAGTTTGCCTTATCTGTCAAGGCACGACCAACCCGCGTAGGGCATACCCCTACAAAGGAAAGTCCGTCCATAGACTCGAGTCAAAAGTCTGGGGAGTAATCTCACGTGGACCTTCCTTCCAACGGGACTAGGCCCACAAAGCCGAAATCCTAAGGAAGTCATACCACCCACGGGTCATCCGTCTAGGTGTCTTTCTCGAGTCTTTTCCGCTCAATCCTTTCCTTTTGGGTCGCTCGGGACGTATTTTTTCCTTTGATTCCAAGACTGGGTTCGGTTTCTGATTACGTGGTGTTCTTACAGACAGGCCACCATCAACCAGACACACTCGCAGAATGGAAGCTGCTTTAGCCGATCTGAAAACCTCTGTGGACGCCATGGTCGACAAACAAGCCAACATCGATGCCCAACTGAATGAAATGAGGGCTGGACAAGTTGCCATCGTCACTCGATTGGCTGCGGTGGAGCACAGGACTCCAAATGCCGGGACTGTTGGGCCCCTGGCTGATCTAGTTAGCTCAGTACGTCGACTAGAGGAACAAGTTCACTTGACTGGGAGCAATAATATCCATCGGGAGAATAGTCGTGAGTATAACCCACTGAGTGACAAGCTGCCTGCAAACCTGAACCTCACCGGTTTGCCCATGTTCGAAGGGACTGAAGACCCGTTACTACATGTACGTGCCTTCAAGGAGTTCATGGCCATCAAAGGGGTGGACTCTACCATGTTCAAGAACCTCTTTGCTGCGTCTCTTGAAAAGCACCCTCGGGCCTGGTACTACAGGCTAGACCCAAAGAAATACCCTACTTGGGATGATGTGGCCACCGAGTTCGCTCGGAACTATGCTGACAACACCGAGATCCAAACCACAATGAGATCTCTGGAGGTTATGGCCCAGGAGCCGAAAGAAGGTTTTACGAAATACCTTCAACGCTGGAGGGCCGAGAGTGTGAAACTGGTCGATAAGCCCAGTGAGAAGACATTGGTGGAGGCCTTTGTCAAGAACCTCCTCCCATCTTACCGGGTTCACCTCCGATATGCTGTCATACCCAATTTCACCACCCTTACTGAAATGGGTATGAGGATCGAAGATGACTTAAGATTGGAAGGCCTCATTAAGGCCGCTGCTAAGGGTTACCAAGGGGCTTCTTCCTCCACAACCAAGCCTCAAGCTGCCACCCGCAGCATTTTCGACGCGGTTAATCTACTAGATGCCCCGTCTAAGAAGAACACCCCACCTCGGGTTTTCACTGACATAGGCACGACCTATACTTATGCCTTACAAAGGCTATCCTCAAAAGGCCTAATCCAGCCGATAGGCCCAACTTCTGAAGTTCCGGTCGAGCGACGCTCCAAGAACTACAATGCCCAAGCCTATTGCCAATACCACTGAGGCAATGGGCATGATACCGAGAAGTGCTGGAAGCTGAAGCACTTGATTCAGGACCTGATTGAAAGCAGTAAAATCCCGCTACCCGGAGATAAGCCCAGCAACAAGGAGAACCCTTTCAGCTCCCACGCCATCTTTACCGGGGAGGTTATTGATTGCTCCCACCTTATCTCTCCATTTATCCCGCAAGTGAACGGGATCTGGTTCGACGACGAAGATGATGTCTACCTCGCAAAAGGGGAAGCTGTCCCCATCACCGCCGAGGAGATTCGAAAGACTAAATCCCAAGTCCTAACCAGTAACCACCTTGGTCGTCCCTACCAAGCCACTAGCTCTAAGGACGCCCCTATCCCGACAACCGTCATTACGGAAGTCGCCCCTGAAGAGCCAACTGCTGAGACGACTCTCGTGAAGCAATTGAAGAAGGTCCGAGTTGACCTCACTATATGGCAACTCCTGGTTAGTTCTCAAGAACATCGGGAAGCACTTACAAAGGCTCTCGATCAAATTAAGGTTGACTCTTTGGTTACCCCTGCTGAGATGGTAGCCACGGTCCTGCCCCACCTAGAGGGCAAAGCTAAAGAAGGAGGTCCGACGATCACTTTCTCCGAAGCCGACCTACCGCCATTCGGGGCCTCCCACAATCTGGCCCTCTACATTACGGTGGTTTGCCGAGGAAAATACCTCCCTATGACCCTGGTTGATGATGGGTCCGCTGTGAATGTCCTTCCTCTAAGGACTGCAAAAGCCCTCGGCATTACCAAGGCTGACTATATCCCGACTGCTCAGACCATCCAAGCTTTCGATGGGAGCCCGAAGTCGGTAGCTGGGGCCGTGAAACTGACCATCATAACCGGTCCGATAGAAAAGGAGCTCGAGTTCCAGGTGATCGATGTCACCTCGTCATTCAACTTGCTCCTGGGTAGGCCTTGGATCCACGCGGTCAAGGCGGTGTCCTCCACCCTCCACCGAAAGATCAAGATGCCTCTGCTTAATGATGTCATCACTTTAGAGGCAACGCCAATGACTGTGGCTAGCTGTAACGCCACGTGACACACGGACCTCTGGGGGTTCGATTTTGTGGGGATGATCGAGGAGGAGTACCTCTTTAGGCCTTACTTCACTACGAGTATCGACATGATGCTCCAAAACCTAGGATACTTTCCGGGGGCTACCTCTCGACCCGATCTTCCGGCTGGGAAGATCATCGAGGTTCTCAAAGACGAAGAGTCTCACTTTGGTCTCGGGTATGCCATAACTCCCGACAATGTTGTCCGAGCATGAATTGAGAAGGCCTGCAACATCCTTAAGGGTATATACTTGAGCCCTTATAGCCCACGGTTGGCTGACTACTTTGTCACACCGGTGTTTGGGGCTATCCAGGTTGGTCTATACCAACCTAATGCTATGCAGCTCGGAACCCACTTGGCCCGGGAGTGCAACTACATCCCGGATGACGTGTTCGCCCTCATCCAATCAAACGGAGCTGAAGATGCTGAGACCGCACTAGGGCTACTATTTGGGGAAAACACCATAGCCCCAACTCCAAAGGAAGACCTGGTCAACCTGATCCTCCGCAGCAACAGGTTTGACCCGACCAAGCTGATCTCGGATGTTGGTTCCAAGACGGGAAACAGGGCTTGGAGGAAGACTGTCAAGTGGACTGACAGTCAGGGAAGGATCTACAAGCTGGTCACCGGAGAGGGAGATATGCCTGAGTCTGAGTCCGAGTCTGAGTCTGAGTCAGAGTCTGAGTCAGAGTCTGAGTCAGAGTCTGAGATCGAGTCTAGGGAAGTCGGTGCTAGAGTCACTCCTGTAACCCCTCTCCCTTTTATTATTCCTGCTGCTGGCACTTCGGGGTCTGTCCCGAGTGCCCTACCTATCCCGCCACTGACCAATGATCAGATGGCTGCTCTCTTTGAGCTGTTCTCCAAATTTTCAATCAATAATAACAACCGTTCTGCTTATGACTTGTCTCTTTCAAATTCTGCTTTTAAAAATGTTTTATGCTATGACATTGAGAAACCAGACGAACAGGTACCCTTACCTCCGCATCTGATCGAGCAACTAGAGCAAAGGGAGTCCCGAAACCCGGTGATCGAAGAAACCGAGTCCATAAATGTGGGAACAACCTTAGAGCCTCAGACACTTAAGTAGGGTTATCCTTAGATCCCGAGGAGAAACAACAGTTCGTAAGCCTCCTCCAATAGTTCAAGGATGTCTTCGCATGGTCCTACAAGGACATGCCGGGGATAGACCGGGAAATAGCCGAGCACCACATACCAATCAAAGACGGGTGCAAACCGGTCAAACAGAAGCTTCGTCGGATGAGGCCCGAGTGGTCTCTCAAGGTAAAAGAAGAAGTCGACAAACAATTCAAAGCCGGCTTCATACAAGTGTCCGAGTATCCGGACTGGGTGGCAAACATCGTGCCGGTTCCTAAAAAGGACGGTAAGGTGCGGGTATGTGTAGATTTTCGGGATCTTAACAAGGCGAGCCCGAAAGATGATTTTCCGTTACCACACATCGACATACTGGTGGATAACACGGCCGATCATGCCCTTCTGTCATTCATGGACGGGTATGCCGGGTATAATCAAATCAAGATGACGGAAGAAGACATGAGTAAGACTACCTTCACCACACCTTGGGGTACTTACTGCTACACCGTCATGCCTTTTGGTCTCATTAATGCCGGGGCCACATACCAAAGGACTGCTACCACTTTATTACACGACATGATGCATAAAGAGGTAGAAGTTTAAGTAGACGACATGATCGTCAAATCCAAAGAACGGGACGGTCACATCACCGCCCTAAGAAAAATTTTCACCCGACTACGCAAATACAACATGAGGTTAAACCCTCAAAAGTGCAGTTTCGGGGTAACATCAGGCAAATTACTGGGTCATATCGTTAGCCAACGAGGTATCGAAGTCGACCCAGCTAAAATCAAAGCCATTACCGAGATGCAACCTCCCAAAACCGAAAAAGAAATAAGGGGATTCCTCGGGAAAGTCCAGTACATCAGTCGGTTCATTTCCAAACTAACCATGGTGTGTGAACCAATTTTCAAGAAACTGAAAGTAGGAGAACGGGTACTATGGGATGACAAGTGCCAAACTGCTTTCGACAAGATCAAGGAAATTCTGTCTGCACCGCCAGTTTTAATGCCACCTCAATCCGGTTTGCCTCTGTCGTTATACCTAACGACGACCGAGACAGCCATGGGGGCTATGCTGGCTCAGACAGTTGACTCCGAAGAAAGAGCCATTTACTACATCAGCAAAAAGTTTTTAGAGTATGAGTGCAAATATACCATGCTCGAAAAGACGTGTTTGGCTCTAGTCTGGGTCACTAAGAAACTCCGACATTATATGCTCAGTTACGAGGTCCATGTGCTATCTAAGATGGACCCCATCAAATACATCTTCGAAAAGCCCGTTCTCAACGGTCGAATCTCTAGATGGACTCTAATGCTGGCAGAGTTCGACCTAAAGTTCGTACCATTAAAAGCTATCAAGGGTCGAGTAGTAGCTGAATTTCTCGCCGACAGGCCAGTAATCGAGGAAGGACACACCGACACTTGATCCTTCCCAGACGAAGATATTTTCCATACTGATACTGAAACTTGGGATTTATACTTCGATGGTGCATCTAATTTTCGAGGGTTCGGAGTCGGGATCCTCCTAATTTCACCAAAAGGGGAACATACTCCCGTCTCCATCAAACTGGACTTTGATGTTACCAATAATGCAGCAGAGTACGAAGCATGCATTTACGGGCTACAAGCCGCCGCCAATCTGGGGATTACAAATCTCCGGGTACATGGTGACTCATCCTTGGTCATTAACCAAGCACTTCAAAAATTGAAGACTCGAAATGCTAATCTCGTGGCCTACCAGGCACGAGTAAGGGATCTCGAGAAACAATTCCAAAAGGTA
Organism: Agrostemma githago; assembly: GCA_958450325.1. NCBI lineage: Eukaryota > Viridiplantae > Streptophyta > Magnoliopsida > Caryophyllales > Caryophyllaceae > Agrostemma > Agrostemma githago. Next base: position 12,217,635 of record OY288254.1, on the reverse strand, counting down.
GAGTATATATATCTGCCCCGGGAAGAAAATCAGTTCGCAGATGCACTCTCAAAATTGGCATCTTTACTGAACATTCCCGACCACGTGACTAGTATGCCGATTTGCGTCGAAAGACGGTCCGAGCCAGCATACATTTGCGACATAGAAGACATTGAAGTAACTGATCCCGAACCATGGTACCAAGCTGTGTTAACATACCTGACAAACGGAGAATATCCTCCCGGGTCGGAAGGACGAGCCAAGAAAGCCTTACGAAGGCTAGCCACCCAAATTATCCGTACCGATGACGGGCAACTGTACAAAAAGACGGCACAGGGGGCTCTACTCCTTTGTGTTGACAAGTATAAGGCTGAAAAGGTTATGGCCGAAGTACACGATGGTGAGAACGGCCCACACATGAATGCCCACATGCTGGTCCGGAAGATCATGAGGCTCGGTTATTATTGGAATACCATGGAAGCCGATTGCCGGTCGTATGTCAAACATTGTCATAACTGTCAAATCTTTGGCAATGTGCAACATATGCCGTCATCGCTACTCTATACCATGACGTCACCCTGGCCATTCTCAACGTGGGGTATCGACATAATCGGGAAAATAAATCCCTCGGGTACCGGTGGGCACTACTTTATTTTGGTAGCTATCGACTATTTCACCAAATGGGTCGAAGCTGAATCATATCGCATTCTCAATGCTAAGCATGTCGCCAAGTTCATTCAGAACAAGATAATCTGCCGGTATGAGATTCCCTCTGAATTTATCAGTGATCATGGGACTCATTTTCAAGCTGAGACTGCGGCCCTGCTGACCAAATATAAAATTCAAAGGCATACTTCCTCACCTTACCGTCCCCAAACAAATGGAGCAGTAGAAGCGGCTAACAAAACAATTGTCACCATACTCAAAAAGATGGCTGATAATTACCGGGACTGGCCCGACAAAGTACCTTTTGCTCTATGGGGATACCGAACGTCAATTCACACCGCAACCGGGGCGACACCGTATTACCTAACCTACGGGATGGAGGCAGTCCAACCAGTCGAGCTGGAGGTACCGTCCCTCAGAATTCTGCTAGAAAGTCAAGTACTCGAAGCTGACTGGGTTCGACCACGATATGACTCACTGGTTCTACTAGACGAGCGACGGTCTCGTGCCCTCAATAACATCCAAATCTACCAGAAGAGGATTCAACGGGCCTTCAACAAAAGGGTAAGGCCCAGGAACATTAAGGAGGGCGATCTAGTCCTTAAGTCTGTTCGAGCTCTACTACCAGTCGACCCAAGGGGAAAATTCAAACCCAATTGGGCTGGTCCATATCAGGTGAAGAAAATCCTATCAGGGGGAACAGTGATGCTGACGGACCTGGACGGGAATGAATTTGTCAACCCAACCAACCTGGACCAACTGAAGCGTTACTACCCCTAGCCTCTTCTCAATGTCATTAGCAAATTTTATCAAAATCATTTTTTTACAAAAAGCAAGTCAATGAGCTAGAATTACTTATTCTACTGTCATAAACATCTTGAACTAATAGTCTTGGTGTAATTCGAGATTGCAAATTTCCTATGCCTGAACTACGTTTGGTTTGATTCTGCTAATCGCGGATACGTAGGCAGCCCCTCAAAAGGGCACAACCAATGCAATCAAGAAAAGACAGGAGCGGTTTAATAATAAACTTCTTTTATTAATTCAAAAAAAAAAATCCCGACAAACTCGGGAAATTACAAAAATGCAGGAATCAAAAAAATATACAAAAAAAGGGCACACAACAAAAAATAATAATAATACTTAAATAATAATAAAGCTAAAGGACTCGGCATTCAGGGCATCTTGCCCTTCCCCTTGTCCTTGGCCTCCTTAGCCGTCCACTGGAGACGACGCGGAGAGGAACGTTCCCGAATCACCACGGGAACTTCTCTAGCTCGGGCTCGATTGTTTGAGCCCGACTCCTCTGTCACATCAATAGGCCCAAGTCGGGCCCTCACGGGCTCAGGGAGCCGGTCACGCGGACCAAGTCGGTCCCGGACCGCCAACCTCGGCCCAAGTCGTCGTTCCAAGTCAGTCTGCCCTCGAGTGCTGCTAGAACCGACTTCCTTAGATCGAGTCTTAGTTTGTGACTTAAAACCCGATTCTCCCCGGACTGTAGCCTCAGGAATATATTCCCCGGTGAAAAAGTCCCTGTTGTCCTTCGCCGACTCGCGATGAACCAATTCAAAGGCCTCCTCAAGCTTCAGGGCCTTTCGAGCTTCCTCGGACTCCTCAGAAGTCCACTTCTGATAAGCCCGTGACACCCAAGCGGATTGGCAAGGGCTGGGTATAGTCCATGTAGGACGAGTGAACCATCGTTGCAACCAGGTGTCGCACATAGCGTCCGTCAATTGGAGCGGGACGCTGATAATGGCTTCAGTCTCAGGGATGCGCTGAGACGAACCGAACTGCCTTAGGAGGCGGTCCGGATAAATGTGAACTGTCCAGTCTAAGGACAGGATCGTCAGGTACCGGGCTTGGTCTCTCTTAGCCAGTCCGGTCAATTTTAAAAGGAACCACCAAGCGACGGTCCACCTGATCAAGGGACCCCCATGGAATACCAGCTCTTCATCCCAGTAAGCTCGGGTTATTTGGTGGTACGAGCTTATCTTTCGCCTCCTTGAGCTGATTTGAGTACTCCGACAATTGGGAATGCTTGGAGGAGTCTCTATGATTGACAGCCGCTCCGACAACCATATCTGAAAAGCATACACAAGCTTCGTAAGCCATTGAGTAGTCCGCTACAGCCAACTCGATCGAGTACAGCAGCTGACTCGATCGAGTAAGCCTGTCAAAAACAGGCAGTAGCCCGGTATGAGTGTCACTCGATCGAGTGACTTACGAAAATCAGGAAATTCGCGTGGAACGTGAGCACAAAAAAAAAAAAAAAAAATCGAGAGGTATACCTGCAGGAAACGGGTACTCCCCATCAACCGTCGGGTCGGGTCGAGCCGTCTAGCATCCAGACCCATGATGATCTCCCCAGTGGCTAGCCAAGCAGGGCTATGACCAGTCTCCATCTGGTCAACCACTCCGATCAGCCTAATTTGACCCATGCATGAGTCAAGTTCCATCAACCCTTCGAAGACATAGCAGTGCAGCATGCAAAAAGCGAACGCCCTACGCCTATGAGCAGGGGTGGCCCTTACATCCCGTGGGTTCACGAACTTATCGGCCAGGTCAAACAGGGAAACGGTATCTCCCTGCACCATCCGATTTGCCTCAGCATGAGACAAACCCAAAAACTCCCTTAATCTCCTCCTCGGATCCGGGTAGAACGGGGGAATAGCGGGCTGAACAGCAAGACCCCAACCGCCTATGGCCGCAATCTCCTCGGGCAAAGGACAAATCTCTCCCCTCGGGAATGCAAACACGTGATGGGTGGTGTCCCAAAACGACAGACAGGCATCCAGAAAATGCGAGTCAACTATCAGACGCTGAAAAGGGAATAAATTGACTATCCCCATCTGAGTCAGCCGGACCTTTTTCTTCGTCCCGAAAGTACTGGGACCAAGCAAGCAACATAGCAGTCAAGTGGTCGATACCCATGACGGAAATTTCTAGCTTTCTTAAAAGTCTAAAAGATTTTGAGAAGGGAAAGAAGAGTTTGAGTTGGAATGTAAAAAGTTGAAGCAGGGATTCTCATATTTATAATGAGAAAACCTAACAGAAAACCTAACTACCCTGCCTCCTCAGCAAGTTGGGCCCTATGCGCGCGCAGGCCTGATTTTCAACTAGAACCCAGAATAGGAATCAAGCTGTCCCGAGCTTTCCTAAGAGTCTCTAAAATTTTTTCTGTGATGAAATTTTCTCGCGGTAAAAATTTTCCAAAATTTTGTCCTTCAAAAAAAAATTCAATCTTTTTCTCCCCAGCGAGAGTCAACATTTTACCTATGTGTTACATACAAGTTGTTATGTGTCAGCATACAGGTACACCCCAGACTTCAGAAGCAAGTCCCCACGAAACTATTTAATTTCCCCAACGGAGTAAGCTTTTCCCCGGTGTGCTACATCCAAAGTGCGATGTGTCGGCATACGGGTACACCTACTCCCCAAAAAAGGCAGGCTTTACTCCGCACGGAGCCTCATCATCAGCTCAGGTACGATTCAAGGCTTCAAAAGCAAGATCGTACAGCTCACATACTTCCCCAGCTGAACGCCCGAGGCGGCATTTTTCCCGAAATGATACGGGATGGGCCCACATATAGGCGCGCCCAGAACTTATGCTACAAGTCTGATTCCCCGCGAAGCTATCATCATCAGGACAGGTATGACCCTCTGCTTATGGCTGGCGAGCCTTTCACGCGAGTCCACTGGACTATAAACGACCCGACCGGAAGTCTACCAGGTCTTAACGGGCTTGGTAGCTACTCTAACTTTCGCCTTGTCCAAGCCTCAGTCAGAGTGGGAGCTCTGTAGACACCCGCATTTTGACTGCCACGTGTCTATGGTAGTCTCCGAAAAACACCCGATGATGATCGGACGCAAACGTGACTTGGTATACTCGGATTTGGGCCCAAAATCAATAATATCCGACATGGACTTTTAGCGGAGTAAAAATCTCACAAAACAGACCTCAAATTCAGGCCCAGTGGGTCATTCCGAGTCAAATGAGACTAATTTGGGCCAAAACCGACACCAAAAATAAATCCCGTCTTTTGGCGACCGGGTCAAAACCCGGTCAAAGATGAAACCGTCTCATAAATCAGCCAAGTTCAGATTGGCGCACAAATCAAAATTCAAAAATAATCAAAACAAACAAAATCAAATCTTTCCTTATTTATCTCAATTTGTTGATCCACTCGATCGAGTGGAGCCTTTTGAACCCGGGTTTGGCCCATTTGCGAAGGCACTCGATCGAGTGCACTAGGGCCAATCGATCGAGTGCCCTTATGTCGAGGGGTGAAGTCTATAAATACCGCTTCACCCCCCATGCATTTCAGAACTTTTTCAATCACTTTTACCCTACATCTTCACCTAGAATTTCAGCCACATTTTACCCTACTTCATCACCTTACAAGCCTTAGAAATCCTAAGCCAAAAACACACAAAAAACCGAGCTCTCGTCCCTCGATAAACCGACACATACACACACGCATCCATACACACCATAACTCTCATACATCCTCGGTACTCCCGAGCCCGTGCCGCTGTTACGAGTCCATTTCCGAGGTCCTTACTAAGCATGTATGTTGAGGGTGTCCTAAACCCCGTCTTAATCTCTTTTATCTAGTCTCATTTTCGCTTTTTTTGCATCATCTTTGTAATCGTAGTAACACTAACACTAACATTTTTTTTGTACCTTTTATATTTTCGTTTTTTGTATTATTTTATCGTCGTTAACATTAATAATACCGTGTATATGTAAACTAGTATCAAATTCCGGTTTTAAATCCGTTTGACTACGATTTTTGCCTAAAATCCGTCTAATCCCTTTACGAGCAACAATGAAGGTGGAGCCCTTTCGAGGAGCCCCGCCTCAACGTACTCAAGGGCGTGACGCGATTGCAAACGATCGTAGTTGAACGCATTTAATCCCATTTCCATAATTGGTACGAAACCCGTTGACACGAAAACCGACATCACGTAACCCGAAAGGGTTAGTTCCGATGTCGTGACGTAGAGGGATACATTTCGTCACTAATTCAAAATTTTCTAATCTAACGTAAACGTTTTCCTAAAACCCCGGTGACGGTATTATAATCGTTCATATACGATTATAGTACCGGAGGCCGAATTAAATACAAATCGTGCGATATTTGTATTTGATTCGGCTGATCATCGATTTCAAGTCATAAAACAAAGCGAGTTACCACTCGTACAGGGGGCACTCGACCGAGTGCCATAGGCCACTCGATCGAGTAGCACCCCAAAAAGTGGTCAGTAGCCACGTTAAACGTGCACTCGACCGAGTCACACCATAACTCGGTCGAGTGGGTCCTGTAACCCGAAAAACCGAGGGGTTTGACCCACAAGTCAAGCCCCGACCTTTTATCGACTTTAGTCATCACGTGTAAAGACTATCACGTGACTATCCATTTTTCAAAACCATGCACATCACGACACGTAGAACGACTTTGACCACCTCTTTGACGTGATAAGTCGGGACAAGACTACGAGATGTGAGATTAGGCTAGCAATATGCCACAGTCTCATATTCCCGTCCTTCGTTTAATATGCGACATAATGCGTATTTAATCGGGGTTAGTCCATCTACATATTTCGCGGTCTAGTTTATATACGGGTCCGTTTCTATCTTTTTATTGCGTTATTTTTTTATTTCGCTTATCATTTCTTTACGTAATGTTGTATTGTGAATTCCGGGTTGTATTTCCGCCCGTGTAATTTGTACGTAATTTCTATTTATTTTCGAGCTTCGTTTATTTACTTGCTTTTACGCTTTATAAATGAACCTCGCATGCTAAATCATTTCGACAAATAATAAGATGCATTAAATGACGTAGTTAACGCAAAACTCACATGTTTAGCTAAAACGCTGTTTGCATATCATTTAATCAATTTACTAGCGCGCGTACACGAACACGAACGGTGTCTTAGTAGAGGCCGCCATGTGCGGGCGGGGTTGGGTGTCCTTAGCGGGCTTCCCAACACGTACCCTCACCTCTTACTCAGAACCTTTGGTTTCCGGATGTCCGAAACCCTTGGCGCACGAGAGTCATTTTATATACGAAAGCCGGTGTAAACGGTATCGGTATAACAATGCAAAGGGACGAGCCCCATAAACTCTGAAATCGAAGCAGGCTTACTTTTTGTATAGCCCATGACGACATAGAGTGGGCTCGTATGGTTCCGAATAACCACAAAATTCGGTGGCGACTCCATTTTGACTTAAATTTCGAACCCGAGAACAATCTTACCACGAGATTCATTCGCCTACCCAAACCCGCGCTTCGCCGCGTCGGGGTGGACCTACGTCATGTCCACACTTAGCCACCATAACTCGACCTCCATAAACCTCGAAACTCTTGTGTTAAAGCCACGATTACGAGTCCGATCCGAGACAAGAACATGTAGGTTGAGGGTGTCAAAACCTCTTTCTCTCCTTCTTCTCTTTCTCTCGTCATCTTCCTTTTTTTTACTTTATTTATTTATTTTATCGTTATTATCGCATCCTAATATCACTAATATCGATAGTATCAATATCAAAGCATTAAAATACTTGTCGATTTGTGTCGAATAAGAGGGATATCGAATAAGGAAACCCGAATATACAAGTGTACTGCACACAGCGTTGCCGGTCGCTTATTACGATACCCCGACTATTTGATTATTGAGACAAGTTAACTTAAACAATAATTCGTTATTCATTTCGTTATCGTCATCATTAATCTTGCATTCATCAATTTTAAAACCAATTTTCAATAAGGGTCGAAACCCGTTGACGCGGATCCGACATCACAATCCCTAGGGATTTATTTCGATGTCGGAGAAGTGGAGGGAATCAAGTCCTTTAATTTAAGCATAGTGTCGATTCCTTAGATTCGATACCAATTCCATAATTGGATATCGAATCTAGCGATCTAGTCACATAAATTAATTAACGCGATTCACTCATGTCGCGATAGTTAATTTAAGACGACTAAAATTAATTTATTTTTCTTATTTTCACTCTAATATTCCATATCGATTCAATAATCGAATATGGGATACAACGAGTATACAAAATTAGAATCGAATATAAATTCCGCAATATTGATATTCGATTCAACAAAATTCGCGATTTATAAAATCCGAGTCGAGCATAAATTGTGCAGTATTTATGTCCGATTCGGTAAAACCATCGAATTATCAAAAATCAAAAGCAATTTCAAAACCAATAATAAAATTACAATCGAACCTAGTTCATACAGGTGCCACTCAACCGAGTGCAATAGGCCACTCGATCGAGTGACATCACAATAATCGAGCAGAATACGTTTTCCGACCTCTGCTCGGTCGAGTCTCGCAATGACTCGATCGAGTGGCAACGTACTCGGCCGAGTTGGTCAGTAACTCGGTCGAGTAGGGTCACGAAGTCCGGACAGAACCCTTTTTTAGAGGTCCACTAGGTCGAGTCCCTCAATGACTCGGTCGAGTGGCCCTTTATCGCGTCAAACCGCGAGTCCTACAAGTTATTCGAGTCTCGTTCATATCTTTTATGACTTAAGTCAACACGTGCCTAATTAATCACGTATATTACTATCTTTTCAAACCATGCGTCATCTCGTTTACGTCATTCAATTCAATTCAATATTTGCACAAACCGTTATTTATTCGTTATATCGTTACTAACAGTTTGTTTGTTTCCTTTGTCAATTTTTGTCGTTTATTTTATTTTACTAAAATGAACCCACATGCTAAAATTCAACTTTGACGTTAGAATTAGTTGCATTAAATTGACTTAGAAACCCTTTTCAATTTCATTCACATGTTTAGGGAAAATAATCTTTGCATATCATTTTCCCGTTCAACTAACGCTCGTGTTAGAAAGTCACTCGAATTCTTAGTAGAGGCCGCTAAAGTGCGGGCGGGGTTGGGTGTCCTTTGTGGGATTCCCAACATGTACCCTCACCCCTTACTCAGAACCTCGGTTTCCGGATGCCCGAAACCGTTGGCGCACGAGAGTCATTCAATACACGATATCCGATAATGTCGGTATCGGTATCAAATGCAAAGGGACGAGCCCAATAAACTCTGACATCGTAAATGGGCCGTATTTTGTATACGGCCCACTACGACATAGAGTGGGCTCGAATGGTTCCGAATAAGCACAAAATTCGGTGGCGACTCCACACAGACCTAAATTTCAATTCGATCCATTCTCATATGGAGATTCATTCCCCTAACCAAACCCGCGCGTGGCCGCGTCGGGGTGGACCTATGTCATGTCCACAGTTGCAGACCTTTATATCTCAGTTATAGAACTAACTATACAAGACTGAAGGTTTAGCACAAATGAGATTTTTTTTATAGATCTACATCTCATTTTATTTCAGGCAGTTAAGTATGAAGTGGGCGATGTGCTCGAGATACTTCCATCTCAAAATCCTGATGTTGTTGATGCGTTTATACATCGCTGTACTTTGGACCCTGAAGCACTGATAACGGTATGTAATCTTATAACCCTAATGATTGCTTTTATACATGTTTGGCTTTATAAATCTGCAACATTGAGGGTGTAGTGATCAACATATAAGACCAACTGATATTACCATATCTTTGCATGTGAAGAGATTCTTCTTTTACTTGATTATTTTTCTTGCATGAATTACTCTAATTTGCAGAAAGTTATTGTTTCTATCTTGTTATACGTAGTATTTTAGTCTGCTTATACTTTGAAGTTTTTGGTCTACAACAATAGCTACGTCAACCCAATGGCTCAAGGGCACACACAAATGGTAGGGGTTAAAAGAGAGATTAGATTGTACATAGCATTTCCACTGCTTAGTGGAACCACTTTGCTTCATTCCATCATCAGCTAAAATCAAATACTAAGGGCCGTTTGGTTGGAGGGTTTCTGGAAAGGGAAACAAGCTAACTAATTCTCTTTGTGTATGTTTGTTTGAGGCAATTAATGAAACCCTTCCTCTACACATCTCATATCCATCTAAACTCATTACCCCAACAAGCTAACTAATTTTATCTTCCTCTACACATGTCATAATTTCGGTTACACCTCCACCGTCCCATATTTTTATGACCTGAATTTTTTGGATCGGAATTTTTCCGGTCCCATCCCGGACCAAATTTTTAAATTCAATTCTGGTTCGAGATTTTTTGGGATTCTGGTTATGGACCACTGCATAGTCCTACCTAGACCTGTCAAAGTTTGACCCGATCCATTTTTTTAGGAGCATGAACCCATTTGTCGACCCGATACCCGTTTGATCCGAATCCGAAATGGCTAATTGATTTAGGGTCAAAACCCGACCGGGCTCGTTCGACACGATGGGTCAACCATTTTTATTTTTATTTTGGTTATACGGAGCGACAAAATGTCAAAACAACAAAAAAACTCAATATTTGGATTATTAAATTAATACTTCCTCCATTTTTATTTTATCTTCCCACTTACTTTTGGCACAATTTTTTTTGTAATGAATATAAAATGATAAATTTAAGAAATGTTGAGGGTAGAATGGTAAGTGTGTGTGAATAGGAAAGAATAAAGGTGTAAAGGGTTGTAAATAGTAAGGGTAGTATGGTAAAAATTATGGACAAAAATGGAAAGAAATGAAATGGGAAGATAAAAAAAAAGTGGACCAAAAAGGAAATTGGGAAGATAAAAAAAATGGAGGAAGTACTATTTTTTAATATTTTAAGTTACAATATAAAAAAAATCAATTTAACACGGAGTACAACTTTTTTTATTGTTTAATAATAAAATAATTATTAAATTAATTTCAGAATTTAATTTTGATATTTTTTAAAATATAAATATTATAATTAAAGTGTATAAAAGTAATAATATAGTTAAATAAATAAAAATTTAATATTAATTTTTTTTTTTACTTAACAAGTGGTAAAAAATTTGGTGTTCAAAACTACTTCTATCCCGTATTCATTGTGACTCATATAATTCGACCCTTATGACCCGAATTTACCCGCCCGACCTGTTTGACATGTGTACTCTAACCTGGTGGGTTTTCTAACAATTTGAACCTAATCAATGAAAGTATTTTGTTTTCTAATTTCATATTACAACGATTACTTTGAAAAATGTTTGAGAAAAATATAAGTTGAAGAAAATAATTGAAAAATAAAGGTTTTGAAAAATAATACTTCCTAAAAAACATGATGAACTAATGTAAAAAACAATTTGATTCTTACTTTGATAACCAAACAATCACAAGGGGAATAAGGGGTAACATCATTTCTTTTAGGATTAAAACCAAACAACAAGTTAAATTGAGGGTAATCCCTTCCCTTTCCCCTTTCCTAATTTCATTCCCTTTCCCCTTTGCGAACCAAATGCCCCCTAAATTTGAAGTTTTTGCTTGAAAAAAAATAACGCTATATAGACCACAGGTTCAGTCGAGAGATGAGACACATGAGTCTGACATATCTAAGGTACCTGTCAAGCTAAAATCATTTGTGGAATTGGCCATGGATATTGCCTCAGCTTCTCCTCGACGATATTTCTTTGAGATACTGTAATGCTCTGAAATTCTTGCCGAAAGCTATCAGTTCTGCATTGGAAATCCGTCTGACTGCTAACATTCAAGATTTTGTTTTATATTAAGCTGACAGTAACAAATTCCTCAATCAATCTCTTTCAAGAGACCAGGCTTTGTTTTTTTTTAAAAAAAATAGTCCAGGACTTTGTAGTACGAAGATTATTGAATTTGTTAGTATCATTTTAAATCGTGTATTCTTCTAAATGTATCCGCAGGAGATGAGTCACTTTGCAAATGCTGATCACGAGAGGGAAAGACTACAATATTTTGCCTCGCCTGAAGGGCGTGATGATTTGTACGAGTATAACCAAAAGAAAAGAAGATCCGTCCTTGAGGTGACTTCTCTGTTTTGTATAGCCACACTATTATAGTAATATTCTACATCTCTTTCATTTATGCGTTTTGATTTCTAATGAACTTTAGGTTTTAGAGGATTTTCCTTCTGTTCAAATGCCATTTGAATGGTTGATCCAGCTGGTCCCCCCTTTGAAAACTCGGGGTTTCTCCATTTCCTCCTCTCCGAATGCTCATCCCAATGAAGTTCACTTGACCATCAGTGTGGTGTCATGGATGACCCCTTTTAAGAGGAAGCGGTCTGGTCTCTGCTCAAACTGGCTTTCCGGGCTTGACCCTAAATAAGGTATTTCCCTAATTTCTAGCTCACTACTACAGAAATTCACATCCCATTTACCATAACGAATCCTATGACGTGTGTATGTGAGCATGTCTCTTAAGTCTTAATCCTTTATTAAAACTGTGTTATAAGTAGCTCCTTCCGTGTAAACAGGGGTTTTAGTTCCATTATGGTTCCAGAAAGGCTTACTTCCAGCCCCATCATCATCGCTCCCCCTTATTCTAGTGGGCCCGGGGACAGGATGTGCTCCTTTTCGCGGATTTGTGGCAGAGAGAGCCTTTGAGAGTAAAACTGATCTCATTGCTCCGATTCTCTTCTTTTTTTGTTGTCGGAATAAAGAAGACGATTTTCTGTACCGTGATTTTTGGGAGCTTCATTCTGAAAACGGGAAGGTTCTTTCAGAAGACAAAGGTGGTGGGTTTTATGCAGCTTTCTCCAGAGACCAGCCAAACAAAGTGTATGTACAGCATAAGATAAGGGAGCGTAGCAAGAAAATCTGGAGTCTACTATGTGAAGGAGCTTCTATTTATATTGCTGGCTCTTCGTCTAAAATGCCCTCTGATGTAACGTCGGCTTTCGAAGAAATAATTAGCAAGGAAAGCGGCGCTTCAAAGGAAGACGCCGCAAGGTGGCTTAGGGCATTGGAGAAGGCTGGTAGGTACCATGTTGAGGCATGGTCTTAAGATCATGCTATTAGCTACATTACATCCGTGATTTTATGTATAAAACCACCTTACGATAGCTTTATTTGACTACGAAAGGAAAGAAGAACCGTCCTTGAGGTGACTTCTCTATTTTGTATAGTCACACTATTATAGTAATATTCTAAATCTCTTTCATTTATGCGTTTTGATTTCTAATGAACTTTAGGTTTTAGAGGATTTTCCTTCTGTTCAAATGCCATTTGAATGGTCGATCCAGCTGGTCCCCCCTTTGAATAATGACTCAGACACCAATAATGATGTAGAAAAAAATCAAAGAGTGGAAGGAGCTATAAAAGAATAAACAAGTATTTAACTAATACATTCTGATTTCTGTTGCAAATTATGTTTTACCGCCTTAATGTGGACATGACATAGGTCCACCCCGCCGCGGCCACGCGCGGGTTTGGGGAGGCGAATGAATCTCCATATGAGAATGGATCGAATTGAAATTTAAATCGAAGTGGAGTCGCCACCGAACTTTGTGGGAGTTCGGGCCCGTTCGAACCCACTCTATGTCGTAGTGGGCCATGCACAAAGTATGGCCCATTTCCGATGTCAGAGTTTATTGGGCTCGTCCCTTTGCATTTGATACCGATACCGACATTATCGGATATCGTGTATTGAATGACTCTCGTGCGCCAACAGTTTCGGGTATCCGGAAACCGAGGTTCTGAGTAAGGGGTGAGGGTACGTGTTGGGAAGCCCACAAAGGACACCCAACCCTGCCCGCACATTAGCGACCTCTACTAAGATATCGAATGATTTTTGAATATGCGCGTTAGTTGAATGATGAAAATGCTTATGCAAACATTGTTTCCCCTAAGCATGTGAGAAATTGAAAGGGTTTCTATGTCGATTTAATGCAACTAAAATTAACGTCAAAGTTGTATTTTAGCATGCGGGTTCATTTTAGTACAATAAAATAAACAACCAAAATCGACAAGAGAACAAACGGTTAGTAACGGTATAACCGTATAACGGTAATAACGGTTTGCAAATTATTGAATGATATTGAATAATGTAAATGTGATGCATGGTTTTTGAAAAGGTAGTGGAACACGTGATTGACTTGACACGTATTGACCTAAGTCATAATTTTTTTTTATCGAGAGTAGAAAGCAATATAGGACTCACGGCATTGGTCATGATAAGGCCACTCGATTGAGTCATTGACGGACTCGACCGAGTGGACCTCTGAAAAAATTTCTGTCCCGTGTTTTTAGACCCTACTCGATCGAGTTATTGAAGAACCCGACCGAGTGCGTTGCCACTCGATCGAGTCATTGCGAGACTCGACCAAGTGTAGGTCGTCAGAACCTTCTTTCTCGGTTTTTGGGGTGCCACTCTACCGAGTGGGCTAGGCACTCGGTCAAGTGCCTCCTGTACGAACTGTGGTTTGTTTCGCAATTTTGTATTGATTTCGAAATTGCTTTTGATTTTGACGATTTGAAGAATTGGGCATAAATATTGTATAATTTATGTCCAATTTATATATATGATTCTCGTTGCACCCGATATCCGCTTATTGAAGCGGTATCGAATACTAGAGTGAAATTTAAAGAAAAAAACTATAAGTCGTTTTAAGTCAACCCAAGCGATATTAATTTTCCTCCGCGTTTATAGTGTCGTAATTCTAAATGACATCTACGTTGGCATCAACGAAAAATCGAATTGGTTAAATTATTTGACTAGATCGTTAGATTCGACATCCAATTATGGAATTGGTATCAAATCTAAAAGATCGACGCTTTGCTTGAATTGAAAGACTTGATACTCTCGGCTTCTCCAACATCGTAATGAATCCCTAGGGATTATGTGATGTCGGATCCGCGTCAACGGGTTTCGACCCTTATTACAAGAACTTGTTTTGAAAGTAATTTTTAGGAAATCGATGAAGTATGCGATTAATGATAACAATGCGGATAAAATAAAAAACTATTGTTTGAATTGACTTGTTTCAATAATCAAGTGATCGGGGTGATGGGATAAGCAACCGGCAACGCTGTGTGCAATACACTTATATATTCGGGATTCCTTATCCCACCATCACTCACACTCGACAAAAATTCACAAGTATTTTAGTGTCTTTTAATACTAGTGATATTAACGATATTAGGATGCCAATAAAGTAAAAAAACGAGACAACTAAAACAACAAAGACGACACACGACGTGAGAGAGAAGGAGAAGAGAGAAAAGACGGGGTTTTGGCACCCTCAACCTACATGTTTCTTATGTAGGGACGGGACTCGTAGCGGCAGCTTGCACGGGAGTTTCGAGTATGTAGGCTAAGTTGTGGTGGTTTTGGTTTTTGATTCCTAAGCTAGGGTTAGGGTTTGCAAGTGTAGTATTTGATTAGGGTAGAATTAGGGTTTGAAGGATGATCAAAAGTTGTGTGAAAGGTTGTGCATGAGGGTGTATATATAGGCTTTGTCATGGACCCCCGGCTAGGGTTACTCGACCGAGTAACCAGCTGACTCGGTCGAGTGGCCCAGTGTGCCTGCAGTCGGGCCTGTTTAAGGGCCCACTCGATCGAATGGGCTGAGCACTCGATCGATTGGCTCAGCTGGGTCCCGCTGGTCTACTGTTTTGGACCTTAAGTCGGTTATTTTGTGGGTTTTGAGTTTGAATTGGACTTTTGATGTTTATGTGGCTGTTTTTATGTGTCTCGGAAACGGCTTTGACCGGGGTTGGCCCAATCGCTAAAAGTCGGTTTTATTTCCTGTGTCGGTTTTGGCCCAAATTAGCCTTATTTGATTGGAAACGACCGACTGGGCCTGAATTTGAGGTTGATTTTGTGAGATTTGTACTCCGTAAGTGCATTAGCCAGCAACCAATGGTTTTGAGCCCACATCCGAGCGCGTAGAAACACGTTAGCGTCCGATCATCATCGGGTGTTTTTTGGAAATTGCCATAGACACCTGGCAGTCAAAATGCGGGTGTCTACAGAGCCCCCACTCTGACTGAGGCTTGGACAAGGCGAAAGTCAGAGTAGCTATGATGGGTAGGATTTGTCGTGAATCCCAACCGTCAAATACTAACCGGCAAACCTAGTGGGTAGCTAGGGTAAGTCGGGTCGAATCCACAGGGACGGGAGGTCGGACTAGGGTATGCTACGGTCTAGGACTAGGTTCGAGACGAGCTATTCTAAGGGGGATGTCTATGGACTAATCTAGGTCTAAAGCAAGAACAAATAAGGAGAACGGGCTAGGATTAGGTCGGGGTCAAAGGGGTAACGGAATGGTCGAGGGAGAATCAGAGTGAAGGAGGTAGTGGGGTAATCTAGGTATGGTCCGGGCTCTCGCAACTTAGACCCACCTAGAGGTTCATCCTATAACCCATCTCGGCGACACACATGACAAACGGGGTTCTAGCGCGCTATAGTGGCCTAGGTCGAATCCGGGCTCTCGCTACTTAGACCGACCTAGGGGTCGTCCTCACCGGGCTCTCGCAACTTAATGAGGGAACCGAACCCACAAACAACTATCACCCACAAGAGAAAAGCAAGAAAAACAAGCATATGCACATACTAGTCATTCAAGCATTTCAACAAACATGTGATATGCATCAAATCAAGAGGAAACCCAAATCTCCCACCAACAACTCCAACAATCCCTTAATCATCCAATTAACACCCTAATCACCTTACTAACCCTAGCAAGATACTACTCTAACATATCTAAACTAAAACTAACACTAATAAGATGAAACAACATAACAATCAAAACAAACATGAAGAAACTAACAAGAACTATGAACTATGAACCAAAACAAGAACAAAGAATCAAACATTAATGATAAAACAAAGATTAAGAGAAGAGAAAAGAAGATTATACCAAACTAGAGATGAAAGGAAGAATGAAACTTGCATAAATGGAAGAACCCAAAACAAACATCCAAGGTTGTCAAGCTTGGATGGAGATCTTGAAGAATTCCCAAATTACAAGGCTTAATCTAAGATTAACGATAATCTAAAGACTAATCTACACTAATCTATGCTAATCTATGCTAAAATAATCTAGGGTTTAAGGGGAAATGTCTAACATAAGATGGTGTCTTAATACAAGAGGGGGGGTATATATATGGTTACAAGTGGAAAGGAAAAGAATAGAAACAAAGCGGAGGGGGGGTATATATAGGGTTACAAGTGGAAAGGAGAAGAATAGAAACAAAGCGGAGCTGCAGCAGGCCCGTCCCGGCCGAGACGGGGTGGTCCCGGTCGGGACGAGGTCGGTCCCGGTCGGGACGCCACCTTCCCGATCGGGATGGACCCAGGTCAGCAACCTCCTTGTTTGTGCACTTTATCCCGAACGGGATGAGGCCATCCCGAACGGGATGAGGCCATCCCGAACGGGATGAGCCTTGTAGGCCTCCATTATGATCTTTTTGGTCCCTCCTTGGTTCTCATGGGCTTCTCACCGATTCTCGGGACTCGGGATCTGGTCTCGGAGGCTCGGGATTGAGTCCCAAGGTCTCGGGGTCGATTCCAAGGCATCGAGTCATCGTTCCTTTACTCCGTTGGCTCCGAAATGTGTATGTATAGAGTCGGAATCGCTCCAACTCTTCCAAATCGGTCTCGGGAACCTGAAACGAACTAAAGGAAGCATAAGAAGCCCATAAACCGCTCCAAAGGAGCGATTCCACAAGGAAAATGGGACCAAAACACTACGAAATAGGCACTACAAACGACACTTATCAACTCCCCCACACTTAACCCTTACTCGTCCTCGAGTAAGCACATACTACTACTAAACTATCCGACTGGGTATTAGCGCACCCTACGCCCCTTCAACTCACGCGAGTACACTTAGAGGAAAAGTGCACTCCGCAAGGCAAGTCGGGTCTTGCGACAAAACTGTGGATGCAACCGGACACAAAACACATAGGCAAACAAACACACAAACAAACACATAGACGGTTGCACCCAAAACAAAAGAAATACCGCTTCCCTCTAAAAGCGGTGAATGAAACACTGGTTTAGGACTCGAGGTAAGTGACAACGTTCCCAAGCTAGCAATACAAATCAAGGTGAACTAAACCCTAATAGTATGACGATAAAGCAACAAAAACGTTGGTAACTTACCTAGGTCCTCCTAACTTTCTAAAGACGTACTACGGGACGATCGGCGAAGTGGAAAGTGAAGAACCACGGTGTTAGTCGACACTGTAGGTAAGTGAGACCCCGCCCCCTTTAGCGTGAGCCAAGAGGGTCGTCCCATGTCTAAAACCGCCTAACTAGTCCAAGTAAAAAGGTGGAAAACATGCAAAATGAGGGAAGACCGACTAATGCCGCTATCATCCTTCCTCGAGACTCGGTCCTTTGGTAGGCTCTTCACGGCAAAAGTCGAAAAAAGGCTTATTTTGAGAGGTAGGGGTTATTTTTTTGTGAATCGGGTTTTCTTTTGGCATTTTCTCTTTTCTTTTGCATTTTTTTGTTTATTTTGCCATGCCATTCTTTTTCTTCTTTTCTATTTTCTTTTGGCTTTTTGTGCCTTTTCTTTTTCTTCATTCTTTTCTTTCTTTTTCTTTTCTATGCCCTTTTTGGCACGATTTGGCTTTTTGGCGCTTCTTGATAATTAAGAAAGAGAGAATTCAACAAGTTGCAAATTATTGTGTGGATATGTGTGGGAAGTAGGGAAATGAGTATGTCGGGACGACGTCTTCCCTTCATACTTCACAAAAAGGGGGAGAACTTGGACTAATCTAACGATTCCGAACATGGTCACCTAAGGGACGAGACTCGGTAACCAAGGCCTTTTCACACCGTGGGTGGTCATAATGGTCAAAATGCAAATCCCGTAGTAAATCCCTAGTAAGCTAGGTGGACTCAAGGTAAAGGACCAACGAAATCATTGATTTAGGGTCATTCTACTAGATTAAAGTCCAAGACTCGATTTACACTACTAGGAAGGGAAAGTAAACACTTGCACACTAGCCTCTAAACCGGGTTTTCGAAAACGTTTTACACACACAAGACACAAAAAAACACAAAACAAAGACACGACGAAAACGAACGAAAGAAAAAGAAGCAAAAGCAACAAAACAAAACAAAACAAAACGAACATATAACAAAACACAAACACCACCCCGATCTTCCAAACAAGTCTCCAAATCAACCTCAAACTTTACAAAGCTCCACCCGAGCACACCACAACACACAAATCCTCCAAACTCCACAAGGAACAAAGAGGAAAAAGGGGTGAAGAGATGTTACCGGAGGTCATGAAAGCTCTCCAAAATTAGCGGCGATTTTAGCAACCTATAAGGAAAAGAGGGCAAACACAACAAAACAAAACAAATACACGACACAAAGACACAAAATGAAAACACACAAAAGGAAAATCTTTTTGATTTTTGTGAAATTTTTCAAATTTTTAGGGTTTTTAAGATTTTTTCGGAAAAACTACGAAAATAAACTAAACTATGCTAGAATATCGCTCCCCCACACTTAAATCGAGCCATGTCTTCATGCTCGATCGTAGGGTGCGGAGAGACAAAAGAAAGCAAAAGAAACTACGAAAATAAAGCTAAAAATCAAAACTAAAGATGAAGAAAAGGTAGAAGGTGTCCGGCCGGGGTGTAGTCAAGTCACCATGGGCCGAGACGAGAAAAAGATATGGATGGGGGAAGAAAATAAAAAGAAGGAAATAAAAGGAAATGGGAGGGGAGGGCTAGGTGTAATCAAGTCACCTAGCTCGGATTCCGCCTAACTCCGACTAAATCCTCAAAAAAGAAAGTGAAAAACTTGTAAAATTTGGATTTTGAAAATGACTCTCGATGTAGTCACATCATCGAGAGTCGGGAGCAACATATACCAAAGCCCCGAGGGCCACCATGACACCATGACACAAAAGTGTACAAGGGGAAGGGGAGTAAACAAAGGAAAACAAGAAATAAAAGACGGTAAAGAAAGGATAGTTGCCGTACCATAGGTTAGCAACTCACTCTTACCATCGTCTCATAGATCAATATAGGCACTTGCTCGTCTTCATCATTGCTATCCCGCTTCAAGCTCGATAGGTACGCATGGTAGAGGTAGTAATGGTGTGAGGGGAGTGGGATTTGTGAAACTCGGTGTAAAGGGAAGAGAAATGAGGTGAGGGTATGTAAATGAAGTGTAACGGTCATATGACATGAGCAAGGATGGGTAGGGAGGTTGGGTGGGGGTATACAATGGATGGGTGGGCTCAAATGTCAAAGAAGAGGCCAAAAGAGGAGAAAAGAGACCATCCCGGTCGGGATGGATGGTCCCGATCGGGAAGACACACTCGTCCCGGTCGGGAAGCCACCTTCCCGGTCGGGACGGCACTCCAGCAAGCTCCAATTTTTGCACCTCCATCCCGATCGGGACGGCTTCTTCCCGGTCGGGATGACACATCCTTCCCGGTCGGGATGGCACATCCTTCCCGATCGGGAAGCTCCCTTCCCGCCCGGGATGGGTCTTCTTGACCTCCAAAACCTCAAAAACTTCACCGAAGCTTCAAAAACCGACTTCCAAACTCACGATCCATGCTCTATCATTATCTACTCTCCTCTAGGAATCACCTTTCCTTCACACCTATCACAATGAACTCAAATACAACATCAAATTCCCTCCCTCACATCGCTCATCAAAAATCCAAATAAACAAGAATTTCACAAAAACTAACAACCCTAGAAACCAAACTATACAAACCTAAACACAAATACAAGCACAAAAGAAAAGAAAAAGAGATATTTACACTAAATACTCTCACCAACAACGCCTCCATAGCCATCAAGAGCTCGAAGGAGTAATTCAAATGCTCTAGCAACATCTTCAATTAAGCTCACATGGCCGAGCCTAGCCACTCCCAAAAGTTTCCAAGTCGGAGGGAAGAAGCGATCGTCTTCAATATGCTCGGGGTTCTCGTGATCTTCCGGGTCTTCCAAACCAACATAGCTACGACTCTTATGACCATCCGGTAGGTATAGTGGTCTAGAGTCGTGCTCGGTGTCATGATGTGGGAGATCACACCTTAGGGGTGTCGCTTCTTCTACGGGGTCGAGAGTGGAACTCTTTTCCACCGCCCGACAAGGATCCTCTTCACCAACCGTCTCACAAGACAAAGGGCTAGACATCGAGTGCGGTAGAGGAGGAGAAGGCATCAAGTTTTCTTCATTGGAGGCTTTAGGATCCTCCAACTTCCCATACAAAGCAAGTTCCAAGGCGTCTACTTCTTTTTCCCAAGTATTGCGCTCCTTTTCACTCACCTTGTCAAAATGGTCATGAGGGGTCATCTCTTCACTTGGGTTTGGATTGTCACCATCCGGTTCATCACGAAGAAAATCAAACAAATCCAACTTTATAGCCAATACATTGGCTCCCCAAGAGTTTTTGGATGGAGATCTTGAAGAATTCCCAAATTACAAGGCTTAATCTAAGATTAACGATAATCTAAAGACTAATCTACACTAATCTATGCTAATCTATGCTAAAATAATCTAGGGTTTAAGGGGAAATGTCTAACATAAGATGGTGTCTTAATACAAGAGGGGGGGTATATATAGGGTTACAAGTGGAAAGGAGAAGAATAGAAACAAAGCGGAGCTGCAGCAGGCCCGTCCCGGTCGAGACGGGGTGGTCCCGGTCGGGACGAGGTCGGTCCCGGTCGGGACGCCACCTTCCCGATCGGGATGGACCCAGGTCAGCAACCTCCTTGTTTGTGCACTTCATCCCGAACGGGATGAGGCCATCCCGAACGGGATGAGCCTTGTAGGCCTCCATTATGATCTTTTTGGTCCCTCCTTGGTTCTCATGGGCTTCTCACCGACTCTCGGGACTCGGGATCAGGTCTCGGAGGCTCGGGATTGAGTCCCAAGGTCTCGGGGTCGATTCCAAGGCATCGAGTCATCGTTCCTTTACTCCGTTGGCTCCGAAATGTGTATGTATCGAGTCGGAATCGCTCCATCTCTTCCAAATCGGTCTCGGGAACCTGAAACGAACTAAAGGAAGCATAAGAAGCCCATAAACCGCTCCAAAGGAGCGATTCCACAAGGAAAATGGGACCAAAACACTACGAAATAGGCACTACAAACGACACTTATCAAGCTACCAAACCAATTAAGATCTGGTAGCCTTCCGGTCGGGTCGTTTATAGTCCCTTAGACTTGCGTAAAGGGCTCGCCAGCCATAAGATAGAAATTATACCTGAGTTGATGGTAATACTCCGTGGGGAATAAGGACTTGTCGTGTAAGTCCTGGGTGCTCCTGTGTGTGGGCCCATCCCGTGTTGATTCAAGAGAAAACGCCGTCTTGGGCTTTCTGCTGGGGAGATATGTGAGTTGCGCGGTCTTAAATTGTACCTGTATAAGTTACATAAAATTTGCATGCAACACGTAGGTGAAACAAATATGACTCATGCTGGGGAAAAGTTTTTTTGAATTTTTCAAATCTTGAAATTTTGAATTTTTGAATTTTTTAAATTTTTGACTCCTAAAGAATTTTAGGAAAGTTCGGGATGACCAAATATCCGGCTAGTATTGAGATTATGCTTGTGTGCTTAAGCCTTGTTCGAATTAGGAAACTTTCCATGGAAAAGTAATATGGAAAGAGGGTTGCGAGGTTGATGCTATATATAGCCCCTCCTTATCTTTGATTTTCTTCACAACCTCCTCATAATCCATTACTCCTAAAAAAGAAAGTCTCTTTATTCCTTTCAAGAATTTTAGCCATGGGAATTGATCGATTGACCGTGATGTTGCAAGAGTGGTCCCGATGCTTCAGGGACACGGATAGGGTGGCTTTAAACCAGACGGGTATTACTCAGCTGTATACGTTCCGTCAGATGCAAGTTGATCGTCACTTCCTTGATGCTTGTTTGTCCTATTGGGACGACATATATCATGTCTTTTCCTTTCCTCGGGGCGAAGTCTGCCCTTTACCTGAGGAGATTGCTGCTGTGGGAGGATGGAACCCGATACTCCGCCCTGCCATTCCGTACTCGGTCTATGACCCGAGGAGGAAGCTCCGTGAATTTTTAGGGTTTTCTCACAACGAGGTATCTCGAATGGCCGGAGATAACAACACAGTTTCTTTAATTGATCTGGCTGAGAAATTCATGAACCCGCATGATGTCCGGATCAGACCGATTCATAGCCGCAAGGCTTTCTCCTTTTGTATGCTCCATGTCTATGCTTTTGAAGGTCACATGGATTTACTATCTTGCATGGGTGACGTCAGTCTTTTTACCATGGTTGACCTGATGGAGACGGAGCACAATCCGGCTTGGCTGATTATGGGTGAAATCATCCAAGGCTTGGACAGTCGCAAGAGAGATTCATCGGTCCGCTTAACCGGGAGCACTCGCTTGCTGCAAGTATGTCGGATTTTTATTGATTTTTCCCGATTTCTCGATTTTTTGATTTATTTCGCGATTTTTTGATGCAGTGGGCACTCGATCGAGTCACCCTGGCACTCGATCGAGTGCCCTCGGTAAAACCTTCTGATCTTCTTTCAGAGATACAAATCGATCGAGTGACCCCTAGGCGGACGCCTATTTCGTTTCGGAAACTCATATTTTTGTTTCTTTTTTTTCAGATTTGGCTATATGAGAGTCTATCAGTGATAGATCTTCCTCTTGATGCCAGCAACTACCGTCATAATCAGTTGATGACAAGGAGGCGGGCCATTGATTTTTCTCGCCAAATTACCCAGAAGTATTGGGACGAGGTGTTGTCTTTTCACAGCGGCCCGTTGATTCGATGGGTAGTGCCATGGTGGCCTATCTATGTTTGGTCCGGCTTGGACCCGAGGGACAGAGCCCGCTACCAGGTAATCATGTCTTTCAGGCAGACAATTCATCTCTATCCGGATCGCATACTAAGGGCAGTATGGATGGACCCAGCGGATCCCTGAAGTTGAAGCAGTTGTGAGTGACCCTACCCAACTGAATGATGTGATGTGCGATACTTGGATGCAAAGGTGGTACACCCGGCACATTTGGCCCATTTCCAAATCTCGCCACTCGACCTGGGTTTCAGACTCCTATGTGAAGTGGACTAAAGCCGGTGATGCAAAAGCCCGAGCTGCTCTGAAGGTTGATGAAGCTTTCGACCTTCTGCGAAGGGAGCAAGCCAAAGACAATAGGGGTTTCTTTGATGAAGGAGACACTCCGGCTACCCTAGTCCGCCTAATGTCAGGTCAAAAGAAGAAGACTAAGGCTCAAGCTGAAGGGTCTAGTGCTAAAGGTGCTTGGGGGAAAGTGAGCCCCCAGACTAACTTGGAAAGGAGACTTGGACGAAGATTGGCAGTTCAGGACCGACTTGGCCCACGAGACAGACTGCCTGAACATGTACGGGCTCGACTTGGACCGGTGACAATTGCAGAAGACCCGTTGTCGAAGAAATGGGTTCGAGCTAAGGAGGTTCCCCTCGTGATTCGGGAACGCTCGCCCCCGCCCCGGCGACCTCGGGCTCCACGCGACCCAAAAGATAAAGGGAAAGGCAAAATGCCTGGATATTAGTCTCCTTAGTTTTATTATTTGAATATTATTACTATTTTCCTGTGGTGTGTTTTTTTTTTTTGCTTGCCGTTTTCCAGCGTTTTTTTTTTAATTCCCGAGTTTATCGAGATTTTAATAAAAGACATATTATTGAATACCGTTCCCATCTTTTCGTTTATTGCAGCGGTTGTACCCTTTTGAGGGGTTCCCTACATATCTACAATTAGCGGAATCAAACCAAACGTAGTTCAAAAATTAATTGATTAATTTTTTTTTTGCAATTTTCGAAATACATCAAGACTATTTATTCGAGATGTACGACGGTAGAATAGTTAATTCTAACTTATTGAGTTGTCTATAATGTTTGAAAATTTATAAAAAGACAAATTTTTATAAATTTTTACAAATGACATTGAGATAGGGTTTATTGGTAGTAACGCTTAAACTGGTCCAAGTTGGTTGGGTTGACGAATTCGTTCCCGTCCAAATCCGTCAGCATCACCGCTCCTCCTAATAGGACCTTCTTGACTAAGTATGGCCCAGCCCAATTGGGTTTGAATTTTCCTCTTGGGTCAACCGGTAGTAAGGCACGAACCGATATAAGGACCAAATCCCCTTCTTTGATGTTTCTGGGCCTAACCCTTTTGTTGAAAGCCCGTTGGATCCTTTTTTGATATATCTGGATGTTGTTGAGGGCCCGGGATCGCCGTTCGTCTAAAAGGACTAGCGAATCGTATCGGGCTTGGATCCAATCTGCTTCTGGTACTTGGCTTTCGAGTAGAATCCTGAGAGATGGCACTTCTAGCACGACCGGTTGGACCGCTTCCATTCCATACGTCAAATAATATGGAGTTGCTCCGGTCGCGGTGCAGATTGAAGTCCGATACCCCCATAGGGCAAAGGATATTTTGTCGGGCCAGTCCCGATAATTCCCAGCCATCTTTTTACGTATGGTGACAATTGTTTTATTGGTCGCTTCTACCGCTTCATTTGTTTGTGGTCGGTAAGGTGAAGATGTATGCCTCTGAATCTTGTATTTTGCTAGCAATGTAGCGGTTTTAGCTTGAAATTAGGTCCCGTGATCACTGATAAACTCGTGTGGGATCCCGTATCGGCATATTATTTTGTTCTGGATGAACTTGGCCACGTGTTTGGCGTTCAAGACACGATATGACTCGGCTTCGACCCATTTGATGAAATAATCGATGGCCACCAAGATGAAGCAATGACCTCCCGTCCCGGAAGGGTGCACCTTTCCAATTATGTCAATACCCCATGTCGAAAATGGCCATGGTGATGTCATGGTATATAATAGGGAAGATGGCATATGTTGTACGTTGGCAAAGATCTGACAATTATGGAAGTGCTTGACATATAACTGACAGTCTGTTTCCATGGTGTTCCAGTAATATCCGAGCCTCATGATTTTCCGGGCTAACATATGGGCATTCATAAGTGGACCATTTTCACCATCGTGTACCTCGGCCATAACCTTTTTGGTCTGTATTTTGTCAATACACAGAAGAAGAGCCCCCTGTGTCGTCTTTTTGTATAATTGCCCGTCGTCCTTACGAACAAATTGGGTCGCCAATCTTCGTAAGTCCTTCTTGGTCCGGTTCTCAGTGTCCGGGGGATATTCTCCTGTCGTCAAGTAGGTTAGGACGGCCTGATACCAAGGTTCTGGGTCAGCTATTTCGATATCCTGGATGGCGTGGATGTACGCCGGCTCGGACCTCCTTTCGACACAGATCGGCATGCTGGTCAGGTGCTCCAGAATATTCAGTAAAGATGCTAATTTGGAAAGTGCATCTGCGAATTGATTTTCTTCCCGAGGCAGATAGATATATTCTACCTTCTGGAATTGTTTCTCTAGAACCCTTACCCGCGCTTGGTAAGCCACGAGATTGGCGTTCCGAGTTTTCCATTTTTGGAGTGCTTGATTGATGACCACTGATGAGTCACCGTGGACCCGGAGGTTTGTTACCCCTAAATCCATGCTTCATATTCGGCTGCGTTATTGGTCACATCAAAGTCCAATTTGATGGATAACGGGGTGTGTTCCCCTTGTGGTGAGATTAATTGAATCCTGACTCCGAATCCTCGGAAGTTGGACGCTCCATCAAAATACAAATCCCATGTCTCGGTATCGGTATGGAATATGCCTTCATCAGGAAAGGCCCAAGTATCGGTATGTCCCTCTTCAGATACCGGACTATCGGCGAGGAATTCTGCCACTACCCGGCCTTTGATGGCTTTTAATGGTACAAATTTGAGGTCAAACTCAGCTAACATTAAAGTCCATCTGGACATCCTGCCATTAAGGATGAGTTTCTCGAACAGGTACTTGATAGGATCCATTTTGGATAAAACATGTACCTCGTGACTAAGCATGTAGCGTCGGAGCTTTTTACTGGCCCAAACCAAAGCTAGGCACGTCTTCTCGAGCATTGTATACTTACATTCGTATTCTAGGAACTTTTTACTGATGTAGTAAACAGCCCGCTCCTCTGATTCGACTGTCTGGGCCAGCATAGCCCCCATGGCTGTCTAGGTCGTTGTTAGGTATAACGACAAAGGCAAACCGGGTTGAGGCGGCATTAATACCGGCGGAGCAGACAGAATCTCCTTGATTTTGTCAAAAGCCGTTTGATATTTATCATCCCATAGTACCCGTTCTCCTATCTTCAGTTTCTTGAAAATGGGCTCACATACCATGGTTAATTTTGAAATAAACCTGCTGATGTATTGGACTTTCCCGAGAAACCCCCTTATTTCTTTTTCGGTCTTAGGCGGTTGCATCTCGGTGATGGCTTTAATCTTAGCTGGGTCGACCTCGATGCCGCGTTGGCTAACGATATGGCCCAGTAATTTGCCCGATGTTACCCCGAAACTACACTTTTGGGGTTTAGCCTCATGTTGTACTTGCGCAGTCGAGTAAAGAATTTTCTTAGGGTCGCAATGTGCCCGCTTCGATCTTTGGACTTAACGATCATGTCGTCCACATAGACCTCCACTTCCTTGTGCATCATATCGTGTAATAGGTGGTGGCGGTCCGTTGATAAGTGTCCCCGGCGTTGATAAGCCCAAACGACATAACGGTGTAACAGTATGTACCCCAAGGTGTAATGAAGGTGGTCTTACTCATATCCTCTTCTGCCATTTTGATCTGATTGTACCCGGCATACCCGTCCATGAATGATAGAAGGGCATGATCGGCCGTGTTATCCACCAATATGTCGATGTGTGGTAACGGAAAATCGTCTTTTGGGCTAGCCTTGTTAAGGTCCCGGAAGTCCACAGACACCCGCACCTTGCCGTCCTTCTTGGGTACCGGCACGATGTTTGCAACCCAGTCTGGATATTCAGACACTTGTATAAAGCCCGCTTTGAACTGTTTGTCTACTTCTCCTTTGACTTTGAGAGACCATTCGGGCTTCATCCTTCGGAGCTTCTGTTTTACCGGCTTACACCCATCTTTGATGGGTATTCGGTGTTCAACTATTTCCCGGTCTATCCCCTGCATGTCCTTGTAGGACCATGCGAAGACGTCCTTGAATTACTGGAGGAGGTCTGTGAATTGTTTTCTCTCCTCGGGATCTAAGGATAGGCCCAACTTAAGCATCTGCGGCTCTAAAGTGGTTCCCACGTTGATGGACTCGGTTTCTTCAATTACCGGATCTCGGGATTCCCTTTGTTTGAGTTGCTCGATCAGATGCGGAGGTAGGGGTACCTGTTCGTCGGGTTTCTCAATGTCATTGCATATAAATTTTTTGAAATTGAAATAATTTTGGAAATAAGACAAGTCGTAAGCAGAACGGTCCTCGTTATTATTATTAATGACAAATTTTGAGAATAGCTCGAATAGAGCGGCCATCTGATCGTTGGTCAGTGGCGGGATTGGGAGTGCTCTCGGGACAGGCCCCGAGACTCCAGTGGCTAAGGGAAGAGGGGTTACAGATTGGACTCTAGCCCCAGACCCTCTAGAATTGGACTCAGACTCCAACTCAGACTCTGACTCGGACTCTGTATCCGGCATGTCACCCTCGCCGGTGGTCAGCTTGTAGGTCCGTCCCTGGCTGTCAGTCCAATTGACGGTTTTCCTCCATGCCCTTTTCTCGGTGTCTGCCCCAACTTCGGAGATCAGCTTCGTCGGGTCGAACCGGTTGCTACGGAGGATCAAGTTGACCAGATCATCCTTTGGGGCGGGAACGGCCTTGTCTTTCCCGAATAGGAGCCCCAGCACGGGCTCGGAGTTGTCGGTGCCCTCCTTGGATTCTGCTTGGACAAGGGCGAATATATCATCGAGGATGAAATTGCATTCCCGAGCCGTTTTGGTCTCAGGATATGTGATTGTGGGTTGATAGAGGCCCACTTGGATCGCCCCAAATACTGGAGTGATAAACTTGATTATATTTGCCCGCACCACATTTTCCGAGCTCATACTATACCCTAAACCGAATCGAGACTCTTCGTTGTCCAGGACCTCGATAACCTTCCCAGCCGGAAGGTGCGGCCTTGAAGTGGCTCCCGGTAGGTAACCCAGATTTTGTAGCATCGTGTTGATGCTAGTGGTGAAGTAAGGCCTGAAGAGATATTCCTCTTAGATCATTCCCACGAAGTCGAATCCCTGTGGTTTCGGCCCGGTTTGTGGCATTGCAGCTAGCCACGGTCATGGGTGTCGCCTCCAGTGTGATGATACCATCTTAAAGTGGCATCTTGACCTTTCAGTGGAGGGTAGAGGATACGACCTTGACTGTATGGATCCATGGCCTTCCTAGTAGGAGGTTGAAGGAGGAGGTGACGTCGATCACCTGAAACTCTAATTCTTTTTTGATTGGGCCCGTTATTATAGTCAGTTTAACGGCCCCAGCAACCGATTTTGGGCTTCCGTCGAAAGCCTGGATAGTCTGCGCCGTCGGGAGATAATCGGCATCGGTGATGCCGAGGGCCTTAGCGGTCCTTAGAGGTTGGGCATTTACGGCGGATCCATCGTCGATTAGGGTCATCGGGAGGTACTTCCCTCGGCAAATGACCGTGATGTACAGGGCCAGATTATGATTGGGCCCAAATGGTGGTAGATCGGACTCAGAGAAGGTTATGAGTGGGCCTTCTTCCTTGGATTTGCCCTTGAGATAGGGCATGATAGTTGCTACCATTTCAGCGAGGGTAACCTGTGAGTCGACCTTGATTTGATCGAGGGCCTTAGTCAGTGCCTCTCGATGTTCTTGCACTACTACAAATGAGCACTTGGGCTACGGCTGAATTCGTGGCAAAAGTGCAAAATTTTCGTGGCTAAAGTACTTTGCCACGGAAAAACCATCCGTGGCGCAAGTGGTCGTGGCAAACAAATAGCCACGGGATAAAAAAAGTGTGGCAAGTACTGATTTTATTGCCATGGAGTCTCCCGTGGCAAGAATAATTTTTTTGCCACGGATTATCCTGTGGTTAATTATGTTTGTGGCGAAATATTTATTCCGGCGACAAAATATATAATAAATTAAATAAATTAATAATCGTAAGAATTTTCTACCCCTATAGTAGTCACATCTGGAACGGTTACTAGCTTTATAGCCGAGTCATTCCAATATTATATAATTTCACCATACGCATTGAAGAGCCTTCCCAGGAGGTCACCCATCTTAACACTACTCTCACTCAAGCACGCTTAATTGTGGAGTTCTTATGGTCAGCTACCAGAAATGAAATTGAACTTTATTAACCTAATCATTGGTTTGTATTCTTTTAAAGTGATGTTTTTTTCAAACTACATTTTCTTTTGAGTAATTAATTTTTTTTCCCCAATGATTTACATATTATGATTAAAAAATTATTATTCCGGAAAAAAAATTTCGAAGTTGATTTTCGGACTCATGATTTCATTAATTTATCGATATTTATATTTTAGTTTCTATTTTCCACGTTCTTTTATTACTAGTTCTTTCGATATGTTTTTTTGTTTTCGTTATCCGCCGTTATTTTATTTCATCAGTTTTTTTATCTCATTGAGTATCCCCTAGCCTACTTCAAGTTTTACCCGAATTTTATTTTTCATTAAGTAAATTTTTTTTAATTTTTTTTTAAATATCTTCCAAATAATATTACAGAACAGTTACCGAATTAAACAGTTGACGATAAATTAATTTTTGATTTTCTCACCATTAGTCCTTAATTATTAGATTTTCTTACTTGTATTTGTTAATTATTTGATTTTCTCACTTATACCTCTCTTTTTTTTTAAAATTATTTTGACTGGTTATTGAACTTAGGCACTACTTTCTAATATGTTAATCTTTCTTCCAAATCAAACAACTTGAAAGACTATTAATTTACAAAAATAATTATTGTTTTCGCAGTCAAAGTTAATTCCATAAAAAAATATAGACCGATTAGAATTCTTAAATACGAGTTTAATAAAGCGGTTTTTCTCACACTGGAAATATTGTCAGAAAATCAATAATTTGGAAAAAAATCATGCTCAATCACTTTCTTTTTAATTTTTTTTGTCTTAAAAAGAAGTGTATTAGATGTGGAAAAATTAATTAATTAATCGGTAAAAAAGAAGTGTCTTAATGATGGATGATAAATCACATACTAATTTTACATGATATGCTATGTACGCCGCATTTTAGGTAGCATATATTACACTATGTAAATGTTAGTTATCTTTCAAAAGTCATACTTAAGATTATAAAATTTTAATAAAACATATTGTGAAATTAAGAGAAATCAATTGCTCCACAAAAGATGATTAATAAAAAAAAATAACCAAATTAGACAACCAAAGTTTTCTTGTATTTCATTTTACAAAAAAATCTATTTTTTTCTTAAAACTAAATAAAATAATACGAATTTTTTTATTAATAAAATATTTTCAAATTTTTTTTTTCCTTCATATTATCTTTAGCTTTGAATTTTATTGAATTTTTTAAGATCAATATTTGACACTCAGCTTAACTTGAAAGTAATTTGATTAAAGTTCGGAGAACCATTAGCCACATGGGTTTATTACATTTGTGGCTAAAAAATAATTTTGCCATGGAAGTTAATTACGTCGTGGCTAAATAATATTTGCCACTGAACAAACCCGTGGCTAAATATATTTTTGCCACGGGTGTGGCATCTTTCGTGGCAAGAGTGATTATTAGCCACGACTTTAATAAAATTCGTGGCGCAAGTGATTTTTTGCCACGGGAAAAAATGTTCCCGTGGCATATTTTTTTTCCCAAGTAGTGAATCAAATTTTTTCCGTGGCTAGGTAAAATTTAGCCACGAATAACAAATTTTCGTGGCATAATTCGTGGCGCAAGTGTCAATTTGTTGTAGTGTTGTGAGCTAACCAGAAGTTGCCATATGGTCAGATCAGCTCGGACCCTCTTCAGTTGTTGGACCAAAGCCGTGTCACTGCTTGGTTCTTCGAGGGTAGATTCCGTCCTGGCAGGTTCAGTGACAGGTGTTGGAGTAGAGCGCCCGGCGGCGGCGATGTGGTTAATGGCCAAGGCTTTGGACTTGGCTTTTCGGACCTCTTCACTGGTGATGGGGACAGCTTCCCCTTTGGCCAAGTACACATCATCCTCATCATCAAACCATATCCCGTTGATTTGTGGGATAAACAGGGAAATGAGGTGAGAGCAGTCGATTACCTCACCGGTGAATATAGCATGGGCACTGAACGGGTTTTCTTTGTTGCTCGGCTTGTCTCCAGGCAACGGTATTTTCCCGTACTCAATCAGATCTTGGATCAGATGCTTCAGCTTCCAACATTTTTCCGTGTCATGCCCATTACCTCGGTGATACTGGCAATAGGCTTGAACATTGTAGCTCTTGGGCCTTTTCCCCGCTGGAAGTTCGGGAGTCGGGCCTATTGGTTGGATAAGGCCTTTTGAAGATAGCCTTTGTAAGATATAGGTATAGGTAGTCCCTATATCCGTGAATACTCGATTTGGAATATTCTTCTTAGACGGGGTATCCAGCAAGTTAATCTCATCGAAAATGCTGCGGGTTGCAGCTGCAGGTGTGGGCTTGTTCGCAGATGAACTCGCCCCTTGATACCCTTTGGAAGAGGCCTTAGTCAGGCTCTCTAACCATAAGTCATCCTCGATTCTTGTGCCAATTTTAGGAAGGACGGCAAAATTTGGGATGATAGCATACCGGAGGTGGACCCGGTAGGATGGGACTAGGACCTTCTCACTGGGCTTGTCGACCAGCTTCACACTCTCGGCCCTCCATCTTAGAAGATATTTTGTGAACCCTTCTTTGGGCTCTTGGGCCATCACTTCCAGAGTACGCATTGTAGTCTGGATCTCGGTATTGTCGGCGTAATTCCGAGCAAATTCGGTCACCACATCATCCCAGGTCTTATATTTCTTCTAATCGAGCCTGTAGTACCAGGCCTTGGGATGCTTTTCAAGGGAGGAAGGGAATAAGTGCTTAAACATGGTGGACTTTACCCCTTTGACCGCCATGAAATCTTTGAAAGCCCGGATGTGGTGGACAGGGTCTTCAGTACCCTCAAACGTCGGAATTCCCGTAAGGTTGAGGTTAGCAGGTAGCTCGTCATTCAAAGGCAAATAGGAACGAGCATTTTCAGTGTGGATCGAGTTGTTCGTCGATAGGTGAACCTGTTCTTCGAGCCTGCGAACAACGCTGATTAGTTCAGCTATGGGCCCAGTAGGCTCAGATCCTTCAACGGGAGTCACCTTTTCTACGGCACTCACACGAGTGGCTAAAGTTGCTTGGTTAGTCTGGATGGTAGTCAATTGAGCCTCGATCTTGGCCAGAGCGTCTTTCAATTCGTCCATCTTGCGTTGATATCTGGTCTCGGGTGTCTTGTCTGTAAGAACACCGTGTGATCAGAAACTGGCCCAAATCCCGGAATAGAAAGTACATCCTGAACAAGACTGAAAAGGAAATGACTCGGAAAAGACACCTAGACGGGTGACTTGTGAAAGGTGGGCCTTCCTTAGGAATCAGCGGGTGGGCCGAGTCCTGTTCGAAGGAAGGTTCACGTGAGACATCCCCAGACTTTGGACTCGATTGTGTAAACGGGCCCTCCATTGTAGGAGTATGTCCTACGTAGGTGGGCCTTGCCTTAGTCTAATAAGGCGGACTGGGATAGGGAAGAAACTCCTGATCTGGGATCGACAGAGTTTCGACGCTAGAGACTTCGACGACCTAAGACACGACCTGACACTGCTAAATACGGGAAGTCCTAAGGAGAGGAAGGTTTTGAAAATGGATTATTTTTAGAAAGTCTGAGAAAACTCAGGGAAGGGCCCGACTTTTCGAGAAAATCAGAAAGTGTACCGGGCCTTGGTTTTGAAAGTTCGAAAGTATTTTTCGAGTTTTGAAATGGGCAGAATACCGGCTAAAAATAGGGCATTTTGAGTAAAATCAATAGTCCTAAATTCGGCATACGTCCCGGGTTTTGAAATTGGATATCTTGAAGAAAGATGTATTTTTGAAAAGATGACGGTTTTTTCAAAGCGACACGGAAACCAAGTAGCACGTAGTCACACAAGCATTATAACGACGCTATGTATGCTTTACACTAAGTCTCAGTCGGTTTATAGAAGGTCTATACCAGTGTACATAGTCTAGACGTTGATCGGGACGGACTTTCTAAGTCGAGTTGAGCTTAGAACATGCCGCGAAACCCACTCGAATCGACTATGGACACCTTTGACATATCCATATTGGAGTACATCACGGTATAGTGGGACGTCGGTCACCAGTACCGGCCCGGGAAAATATGTGTTATGCATGAACCGTAGAACTAAAACGCGTATTGTACTAGTCAAACGATTTCTATTCGAGTCTCACCCTGAGGATGCCGATAGTAAGTCACGCATCAGTTAATCCTCAGAGGAGTCGCCAAATTGTGGACATGACATAGGTCCACCCTGGCGCGGCCACGCGCGGGTTTGGGGAGGCGAATGAATCTCCATAAGAGAATGGATCGAATTGAAATTTAAATCGAAGTGGAGTCGCCACCGAACTTTGTTGGAGTTCGGGCCCGTTTGATCCCACTCTATGTCGTAGTGGGCCATGCACAAAGTATGGCCCATTTCCGATGTCAGAGTTTATTAGGCTCGTCCCTTTGCATTTGATACCGATACCGACATTATCGGATATCGTGTATTGAATGACTCTCGAGCGCCAACGGTTTTGGGCATCCGTGAAACGAGGTTCTAAGTAAGGGGTGAGGGTACGTGTTGCGAAGCCCACAAAGGACACCCAACCCCGCCCGCACATTAGCGGCTTCTACTAAGATATCGAATGATTTTTGAATACGCGCGTTAGTTGAACGATGAAAATGCTTATGCAAACATTGTTTTCCCTAAGCCTGTGAGAAATTGAAAGGGTTTCTATGTCGATTTAATGCAACTAAAATTAACGTCAAAGTTGTATTTTAGCATGCGGGTTCATTTTAGTACAATAAAATAAATAACCAAGATCGACAAGAGAACAAACGGTTAGTAACGGTATAACGATAATAACGGTTTGCAAATTATTGAATGATATTGAATAATTTAAATGTGATGCATGGTTTTTGAAAAGGAAGTGGAACACGTGATTGACTTGACACGTATTTACCTTAGTCATAAAAAAGTTTTATAGGACTCACGGCATTGGTCGTGATAAGGCCACTCGATCGAGTCATTGACGGACTCGACCGAGTGGACCTCTGAAAAAGTTTCTGTCCCATGTTTTTAGACCCTACTCGATCGAGTTATTGACGAACTCGACCGAGTACGTTGCCACTCGATCGAGTCATTGCGAGACTAGACGGAGTGGAGGTCGTCAGAACCTTCTGTCTCGGTTTTTGGGGTGCCACTCGACCGAGTGGGCTAGGCACTCGGTCGAGTGCCCCCTGTACGAACTGTGGTTCGTTTCGCAATTTTGTATTGATTTCGAAATTGCTTTTGATTTTGACGATTCGATGAATTGGGCATAAAAATTATATAATTTATGTCCAATTTATATCTATGATTCTCGTTGCACCCGATATCCGCTTATTGAAGCGGTATCGAATACTAGAGTGAAATTTAAAGAAAAAAACTATAAGTCGTTTTAAGTCAACCCAAGCGATATTAATTTTCCTCCGCGTTTATAGTGTCGTAATTCTAAATGACATCTACGTTGGCATCAACGAAAAATCGAATTGGTTAAATTATTTGACTAGATCGTTAGATTCGACATCCAATTATGGAATTGGTATCGAATCTAAAAGATCGACGCTTTGCTTCAATTGAAAGACTTGATTCCCTCGGCTTCTCCAACATCGTAATGAATCCCTAGGGATTATGTGATGTCGGATCCGCGTCAACGGGTTTCGACCCTTATTAAAAGAACTTGTTTTGAAAGTAATTTTTAGGAAATCGATGAAGTATGCGATTAATGATAACAATGCGGATAAAATAAAAAACTATTGTTTGAATTGACTTGTTTCAATAATCAAGTGATCGGGGTGATGGGATAAGCGACCGACAACGCTGTGTGCAATACACTTATATATTCGGGTTTCCTTATCCCACCATCACTCACACTCGACACAAATTCACAAGTATTTTAGTGTCTTATAATACTAGTGATATTAACGATATTAGGATGCGAATAAAGTAAAAAAAACGAGACAACTAAAACGACAAAGACGACACACGACACGAGAGAGAAGGAGAAGAGAGAAAAAACGGGGGTTTGGCACCCTAAACCTACATGTTTCTTATGTAGGGACGTGACTCGTAGTGGCGGCTTGCACGGGAGTTTCGAGTATGTAGGCTAAGTTGTGGTGGTTTTGGTTTTTGATTCCTAAGCTAGGGTTAGGGTTTGCAAGTGTAGTATTTGATTAAGGTAGAATTAGGGTTTGAAGGATGATCAAAAGTTGTGTGAAAGGTTGTGCATGAGGGTGTATATATAGGCTTTGCCATGGACCCCCGGCTAGGGTTACTCGACCGAGTAACCAGCTGACTTGGTCGAGTGGCCCAGTGTGCCTGCAGTCGGGCCTGTTTAAGGGCCCACTCGATCGAGTGGGCTAAGCACTCGATCGAGTGGCTCAGCTGGGTCGCGCGGGTCCACTGTTTTGGACCTTGAGTCGGATATTTTGTGGGTTTTGAGTTTGAATTGGATTTTTGATGTTTATGTGGCTGTTTTTATGTGTCTCGGAAACGGCTTTGACCGGGGTTGACCCAATCGCTAAAAGTCGGTTTTATTTCCTGTGTCGGTTTTGGCCCAAATTAGCCTTATTTGATTGGAAACGACCCACTGGGCCTGAATTTGAGGTTGATTTTGTGAGATTTGTACTCCGTAAGTGCATTAGCCAGCAACCAATGGTTTTCAGCCCACATCCGAGCGCGTAGAAACACGTTAGCGTCCGATCATCATCGGGTGTTTTTTGGAAACTGCCATAGACACCTGGCAGTCAAAATGCGGGTGTCTACACTTAACAATTAGTATAATTTGTTGAACATGCATGTTGTTATTTAGAAAATGCAGTTATCTTAGACACACCAATTAACATAATCAAGAATAACACAATGCTATATCCAAATTTTACCCAAGGTACATCGTTAGACTCGACTCTGGACGTGACCGGACGAGTTGACAGACACGACTGGACTCTCGAGGGGCTGGACCGTGACTCGGTAGGGGGGTGGTCCACCTAACAAGACTCTTAAGTTGCGCTATTTCGTAGCCTAGGCGAGTGGCAATATGGTCGAATCCTCGGAATGGGAAGGATGTGCTATGAGGGGATTGCAATAGTCTGTAATGAGACTGTTGTATTCTAGCGCTCTTCTGGATTTTTGATTTTAGGGTACATTTCCAAAGTGGGTATTGCTTCGAGTCCTGACAGATTCTCGTCTTCGATTGAGCCGAGTACTAAGACACACTATAGAAAGGAGGCTAGATATTTTTTTTTGAATTTATCTGGATTTTGTGAGTGGATGGAGGTTTTCTGCCTAAGAGAAGCCCCCACGACAACAAAGCTAGCTGTTGAGAACATGATGGTGTCGTGACCAGAATGATGGCGCTTTTTGAATGTGTGTCAATGTGGGTGGTTGTGCTTCTGTTGAAAGACTGCCTACGTATTCACGTGTAGTGAAATCAAACCAAGCCGTAGTTCAGTGTTGGAAGATATATTATGGTGCCTATTCTAGTAGGACTTTGTGTGTAACTAACCATAGCGATGGTGTAGGCCAGGTGCATTCTCAATGATGTCTTGATCAAAGGGTTAGAATGGTTAGGATATTGATCCTGTGACTGTGAGCGTTCTCCGGGATAGCCCCAGAGGTTGTGTGAACTATTCGGGCATGTTCTATGCCGACCGCAAGTTGAGTTCCCGTGTTCAGGGTTGGTAACTGGTTTGGATGAGAAGAGTAGGGATGAGATTTGACGAGTTTTGCTCTCGGGATTGTGTATGATTAGGTAAAGGATTTTGATGAGTTTTGCTCTCGGGATTGTGTATGATTAGGTAAGGAATTTGACGAGTTTTGCTCTCGGAATTGTGTATGATTAGGTAAGGGATTTGACGAGTTTTGCTCTCGGGATTGTGTATGATTAGGTAAGGGATTTGAGGAGTTTTGCTCTCGGGTATTTGACGAGTTTTGATCTCGGGTCTTTAACGAGTTTTGATCTCGGGTCTTTGATGAGTTTTGATCTCGGGTCTGTGTATGGTGATTGTGAATTCTGTTGTGTCGTGTTGTATTGTAGTTGTTGTGCAAGGGGGAAGTCGAGCAAAAATGGCTCGAACTTTGATCCGGGTAGGTTTGATGATGCGGGATCTTGTTTCCATGTCTGGCCCTAATGGTTAGGGGTATTCTATGGAGCTTGAATCCTCGAAATTCTGGGCTGCCTCTAGCCTAGGTCTCGAGGAGGTCTTGAGGGTTGCAATGTGAGAAGGCTAGATGTGGTGTTAGCTGACCAGCTTGATTATCTCTCCCTTATTTGATGGTATGAATTTTGACCGTACCCTGGTCATGGGACTTTTACTTGAATTGACCATTGATCATGGTCATGGGTTTTTGGAAGTTCTTTTAATCATGGCCAGCTCTTTTGTTTTGGGTTTTTTTGCTTTTTTTTCATTTTTTTTTGACGTTTTAGTCCCGGTCATGGGTGCTTCGTTTGCCTGCTTTTTATTTCGGCTTTTGCCCTTGGACTTTTTTTTTCTTGTCCAGCTTTTTTTTCTCTTTTTTTGCTGTTGGTCAGACTAACACCTAAGGTAGGGATGGTCAGTCTTATTGGAGGGGTGTTTATTTTGGGAAATGGGCTTGCCTCCCGTCTTGAACCCAAACTAGGAGACTACCTAGACTCGTCATAGGATTCGATACCGCTCCTGCTAAGTGTAGTTTTGTGGCTTTCTATGTCAGACATGGAACAGGTAAAGGAAAGCACAAGTCTCATTTCCTGCAGTCATTATAGATGTGCTTATAATAGTCACGTGCGTGTGCTCGCAGTGTATGATGGTGTTTATCATGTTCAAGGAAACACACAAGGAAAGTATATATGAGAAACAGAAAAGCTGGTTTTATTGAATTTTGAAAAAGAGGACAGAATACAACTGACTCTGACTCTAACTTTGACTTCGGAAAAATAACACATCCTAGACCCGGACTCAGGTGAGTGGCAATATGGTCGAATCCTCGGAATGGGAAGGATGTGCTATGGGGGGATTGCAATAGTCTGTAATGAGACTGTTGTATTCTAGCGCTCTTCTGGATTTTTGATTTTAGGGTACATTTCCAAAGTGAGTATTGCTTCGAGTCCTGACAGATTCTCGTCTTCGACTGAGCCGAGTACTAAGACACACTATAGAAAGGAGGCTAGATTTTTTTTTTTGAATTTATCTGGATTTTGTGAGTGGATGGAGGTTTTCTGCCTAAGAGAAGCCCCCAGGACGACAAAGCTAGCTGTTGAGAACATGATGGTGTCGTGACCAATATGATGGCGCTTTTTGAATGTGTGTCAATGTGGGTGGTTGTGCTTCTGTTGAAAGACTGCCTACGTATTCACGTGTAGTGAAATCAAACCAAGCCGTAGTTCAGTGTTGGAAGATATATTATGGTGCCTAGTCTAGTAGGACTTTGTGTGTAACTAACCATAGCGATGGTGTAGGCCAGGTGCATTCTCAATGATGTCTTGATCAAAGGGTTAAAATGGTTAGGATATTGATCCTGTGACTGTGAGCGTTCTCCGGGATAGCCCCAGAGGTTGTGTGAACTATTCGGGCATGTTCTATGCCGAGACCAAGTTGAGTTCCCGTGTTCAGGGTTGGTAACTGGTTTGGATGAGAAGAGTTGGGATGAGATTTGACGAGTTTTGCTCTCGGGATTGTGTATGATTAGGTAAGGGATTTTGACGAGTTTTGCTCTCGGGATTGTGTATGATTAGGTAAGGGATTTGACGAGTTTTGCTCTCGGGATTGTGTATGATTAGGTAAGGGATTTGACGAGTTTTGCTCTCGGGATTGTGTATGATTAGGTAAGGGATTTGACGAGTTTTGCTCTCGGGCATTTGACGAGTTTTGATCTCGGGTCTTTAACGAGTTTTGATCTCGGGTCTTTGATGAGTTTTGATCTCGGGTCTGTGTATGGTGATTGTGAATTCTGTTGTGTCGTGTTGTATTGTAGTTGTTGTGCAAGGGGGAAGTCGAGCAAAAATGGCTCGAACTTTGATCCGGGTAGGTTTGATGATGCGGGATCTTGTTTCCATGTCTGGCCCTAATGGTTAGGGGTATTCTATGGAGCTTGAATCCTCGAAATTCTGGGCTGCCTCTAGCCTAGGTCTCGAGGAGGTCTTGAGGGTTGCAATGTGAGAAGGCTAGATGTGGTGTTAGCTGACCAGCTTGATTATCTCTCCCTTATTTGATGGTATGAATTTTGACCGTACCCTGGTCATGGGACTTTTACTTGAATTGACCATTGATCATGGTCATGGGTTTTTGGAAGTTCTTTTAATCATGGCCAGCTCTTTTGTTTTGGGTTTTTTGCTTTTTTTTCATTTTTTTTTGACGTTTTAGTCCCGGTCATGGGTGCTTCGTTTGCCTGCTTTTTATTTCGGCTTTTGCCCTTGGACTTTCTTTTTCTTGTCCAGCTTTTTTTTCTCTTTTTTTGCTGTTGGTCAGACTAACACCTAAGGTAGGGATGGTCAGTCTTATTGGAGGGGTGTTTATTTTGGGAAATGGGCTTGCCTCCCGTCTTGAACCCAAACTAGGAGACTACCTAGACTCGTCATAGGATTCGATACCGCTCCTGCTAAGTGTAGTTTTGTGGCTTTCTATGTTAGACATGGAACAGGTAAAGGAAAGCACAAGTCTCATTTCCTGCAGTCATTATAGATGTGCTTATAATAGTCACGTGCGTGTGCTCGCAGTGTATGATGGTGTTTATCATGTTCAAGGAAACACACAAGGAAAGTATATATGAGAAACAGAAAAGCTGGTTTTATTGAATTTTGAAAAAGAGGACAGAATACAACTGACTCTGACTCTAACTTTGACTTCGGAAAAATAACACATCCTAGACCCGGACTCAGGTGAGTGGCAATATGGTCGAATCCTCGGAATGGGAAGGATGTGCTATGGGGGGATTGCAATAGTCTGTAATGAGACTGTTGTATTCTAGCGCTCTTCTGGATTTTTGATTTTAGGGTACATTTCCAAAGTGAGTATTGCTTCGAGTCCTGACAGATTCTCGTCTTCGACTGAGCCGAGTACTAAGACACACTATAGAAAGGAGGCTAGATTTTTTTTTTGAATTTATCTGGATTTTGTGAGTGGATGGAGGTTTTCTGCCTAAGAGAAGCCCCCAGGACGACAAAGCTAGCTGTTGAGAACATGATGGTGTCGTGACCAAAATGATGGCGCTTTTTGAATGTGTGTCAATGTGGGTTGTTGTGCTTCTGTTGAAAGACTGCCTACGTATTCACGTGTAGTGAAATCAAACCAAGCCGTAGTTCAGTGTTGGAAGATATATTATGGTGCCTAGTCTAGTAGGACTTTGTGTGTAACTAACCATAGCGATGGTGTAGGCCAGGTGCATTCTCAATGATGTCTTGATCAAAGGGTTAGAATGGTTAGGATATTGATCCTGTGACTGTGAGCGTTCTCCGGGATAGCCCCAGAGGTTGTGTGAACTATTCGGGCATGTTCTATGCCGACACCAAGTTGAGTTCCCGTGTTCAGGGTTGGTAACTGGTTTGGATGAGAAGAGTTGGGATGAGATTTGACGAGTTTTGCTCTCGGGATTGTGTATGATTAGGTAAGGGATTTTGACGAGTTTTGCTCTCGGGATTGTGTATGATTAGGTAAGGGATTTGACGAGTTTTGCTCTCGGAATTGTGTATGATTAGGTAAGGGATTTGACGAGTTTTGCTCTCGGGATTGTGTATGATTAGGTAAGGGATTTGACGAGTTTTGCTCTCGTGTATTTGACGAGTTTTGATCTCGGGTCTTTAACGAATTTTGATCTCGGGTCTTTGATGAGTTTTGATCTCGAGTCTGTGTATGGTGATTGTGAATTCTGTTGTATCGTGTTGTATTGTAGTTGTTGTGGAAGGGGGAAGTCGAGCAAAAATGGCTCGAACTTTGATCCGGGTAGGTTTGATGATGCGGGATCTTGTTTCCATGTCTGGCCCTAATGGTTAGGGGTATTCTATGGAGCTTGAATCCTCGAAATTCTGGGCTGCCTCTAGCCTAGGTCTCGAGGAGGTCTTGAGGGTTGCAATGTGAGAAGGCTAGATGTGGTGTTAGCTGACCAGCTTGATTATCGCTCCCTTATTTGATGGTATGAATTTTGACCGTACCCTGGTCATGGGACTTTCACTTGAATTGACCATTGATCATGGTCATGGGTTTTTGGAAGTTCTTTTAATCATGGCCAGCTCTTTTGTTTAAGGTTTTTTGCTTTTTTTTTCATTTTTTTTTGACGTTTTAGTCCCGGTCATGGGTGCTTCGTTTGCCTGCTTTTTATTTCGGCTTTTGCCCTTGGACTTTTTTTTTCTTGTCCAGCTTTTTTTTCTCTTTTTTTGCTGTTGGTCAGACTAACACCTAAGGTAGGGATGGTCAGTCTTATTGGAGGGGTGTTTATTTTAGGAAATGGGCTTGCCTCCCGTCTTGAACCCAAACTAGGAGACTACCTAGACTCGTCATAGGATTCGATACCGCTCCTGCTAAGTGTAGTTTTGTGGCTTTCTATGTCAGTCATGGAACAGGTAAAGGAAAGCACAAGTCTCATTTCCTGCAGTCATTATAGATGTGCTTATAATAGTCACGTGCGTGTGCTCGCAGTGTATGATGGTGTTTATCATGTTCAAGGAAACACACAAGGAAAGTATATATGAGAAACAGAAAAGCTGGTTTTATTGAATTTTGAAAAAGAGGACAGAATACAACTGACTCTGACTCTAACTTTGACTTCGGAAAAATAACACATCCTAGACCCGGAATCAGGTGAGTGGCAATATGGTCGAAACCTCGGAATGGGAAGGATGTGCTATGGGGGGATTGCAATAGTCTGTAATGAGACTGTTGTATTCTAGCGCTCTTCTGGATTTTTGATTTTAGGGTACATTTCCAAAGTGAGTATTGCTTCGAGTCCTGACAGATTCTCGTCTTCGACAGAGCCGAGTACTAAGACACACTATAGAAAGGAGGCTAGATTTTTTTTTTGAATTTATCTGGATTTTGTGAGTGGATGGAGGTTTTCTGCCTAAGAGAAGCCCCCAGGACGACAAAGCTAGCTGTTGAGAACATGATGGTGTCGTGACCAAAATGATGGCGCTTTTTGAATGTGTGTCAATGTGGGTGGTTGTGCTTCTGTTGAAAGACTGCCTACGTATTCACGTGTAGTGAAATCAAACCAAGCCGTAGTTCAGTGTTGGAAGATATATTATGGTGCCTAGTCTAGTAGGACTTTGTGTGTAACTAACCATAGCGATGGTGTAGGCCAGGTGCATTCTCAATGATGTCTTGATCAAAGGGTTAGAATGGTTAGGATATTGATCCTGTGACTGTGAGCGTTCTCCGGGATAGCCCCAGAGGTTGTGTGAACTATTCGGGCATGTTCTATGCCGACACCAAGTTGAGTTCCCGTGTTCAGGGTTGGTAACTGGTTTGGATGAGAAGAGTTGGGATGAGATTTGACGAGTTTTGCTCTCGGGATTGTGTATGATTAGGTAAGGGATTTTGATGAGTTTTGCTCTCGGGATTGTGTATGATTAGGTAAGGGATTTGACGAGTTTTGCTCTCGGGATTGTGTATGATTAGGTAAGGGATTTG
Source organism: Agrostemma githago (assembly GCA_958450325.1). NCBI lineage: Eukaryota > Viridiplantae > Streptophyta > Magnoliopsida > Caryophyllales > Caryophyllaceae > Agrostemma > Agrostemma githago. The sequence goes on along the minus strand of OY288254.1, from coordinate 12,174,362 downwards.
ACGAGTTTTGCTCTCGGGTATTTGACGAGTTTTGATCTCGGGTCTTTAACGAGTTTTGATCTCGGGTCTTTGATGAGTTTTGATCTCGGGTCTGTGTATGGTGATTGTGAATTCTGTTGTGTCGTGTTGTATTGTAGTTGTTGTGCAAGGGGGAAGTCGAGCAAAAATGGCTCGAACTTTGATCCGGGTAGGTTTGCTGATGCGGGATCTTGTTTCCATGTCTGGCCCTAATGGTTAGGGGTATTCTATGGAGCTTGAATCCTCGAAATTCTGGGCTGCCTCTAGCCTAGGTCTCGAGGAGGTCTTGAGGGTTGCAATGTGAGAAGGCTAGATGTGGTGTTAGCTGACCAGCTTGATTATCTCTCCCTTATTTGATGGTATGAATTTTGACCGTACCCTGGTCATGGGACTTTCATTTGAATTGACCATTGATCACGGTCATGGGTTTTTGGAAATTCTTTTAATCATGGCCAGCTCTTTTGTTTTGGGTTTTTTGCTTTTTTTTTTTTCATTTTTTTTGACGTTTTAGTCCCGGTCATGGGTGCTTCGTTTGCCTGCTTTTTATTTCGGCTTTTGCCCTTGGACTTTTTTTTTTCTTGTCCAGCTTTTTTTTCTCTTTTTTTGCTGTTGGTCAGACTAACACCTAAGGTAGGGATGGTCAGTCTTATTGGAGGGGTGTTTATTTTGGGAAATGGGCTTGCCTCCCGTCTTGAACCCAAACTAGGAGACTACCTAGACTCGTCATAGGATTCGATACCGCTCCTGCTAAGTGTAGTTTTGTGGCTTTCTATGTCAGACAAGGAACAGGTAAAGGAAAGCACAAGTCTCATTTCTTGCAGTCATTATAGATGTGCCTATAATAGTCACGTGCGTGTGCTCGCAGTGTATGATGGTGTTTATCATGTTCAAGGAAACACACAAGGAAAGTATATATGAGAAACAGAAAAGCTGGTTTTATTGAATTTTGAAAAAGAGGACAGAATACAACTGACTCTGACTCTAACTTTGACTTCGGAAAAATAACACATCCTAGACTCGGACTCAGGTGAGTGGCAATATGGTCGAATCCTCGGAATGGGAAGGATGTTCTATGGGGGGATTGCAATAGTCTGTAATGAGACTGTTGTATTCTAGCGCTCTTCTGGATTTTTGATTTTAGGGTACATTTCCAAAGTGAGTATTGCTTCGAGTCCTGACAGATTCTCGTCTTCGACTGAGCCGAGTACTAAGACACACTATAGAAAGGAGGTTAGATTTTTTTTTGAATTTATCTGGATTTTGTGAGTGGATGGAGGTTTTCTGCCTAAGAGAAGCCCCCAGGACGACAAAGCTAGCTGTTGAGAACATGATGGTGTCGTGACCAAAATGATGGCGCTTTTTGAATGTGTGTCAATGTGGGTGGTTGTGCTTCTGTTGAAAGACTGCCTACGTATTCACGTGTAGTGAAATCAAACCAAGCCGTAGTTCAGTGTTGGAAGATATATTATGGTGCCTAGTCTAGTAGGACTTTGTGTGTAACTAACCATAGCGATGGTGTAGGCCAGGTGCATTCTCAATGATGTCTTGATCAAAGAGTTAGAATGGATAGGATATTGATCCTGTGACTGTGAGCGTTCTCCGGGATAGCCCCAGAGGTTGTGTGAACTATTCGGGCATGTTCAATGCCGACACCAAGTTGAGTTCCCGTGTTCAGGGTTGGTAACTGGTTTGGATGAGAAGAGTTGGGATGAGATTTGACGAGTTTTGCTCTCGGGATTGTGTATGATTAGGTAAGGGATTTTGACGAGTTTTGATCTCGGGATTGTGTATGATTAGGTAAGGGATTTGACGAGTTTTGCTCTCGGGATTGTGTATGATTAGGTAAGGGATTTGACGAGTTTTGCTCTCGGGATTGTGTATGATTAGGTAAGGGATTTGACGAGTTTTGCTCTCGGGTATTTGACGAGTTTTGATCTCGGGTCTTTAACGAGTTTTGATCTCGGGTCTTTGATGAGTTTTGATCTTGGGTCTGTGTATGGTGATTGTGAATTCTGTTGTGTCGTGTTGTGTTGTAGTTGTTGTGGAAGGGGGAAGTCGAGCAAAAATGGCTCGAACTTTGATCCGGGTAGGTTTGATGATGCGGGATCTTGTTTCCATGTCTGGCCCTAATGGTTAGGGGTATTCTATGGAGCTTGAATCCTCGAAATTCTGGGCTGCCTCTAGCCTAGATCTCGAGGAGGTCTTGAGGGTTGCAATGTGGGAAGGCTAGATGTGGTGTTAGCTGACCAGCTTGATTATCTCTCCCTTATTTGATGGTATGAATTTTGACCGTACCCTGGTCATGGGACTTTCACTTGAATTGACCATTGATCATGGTCATGGGTTTTTGGAAGTTCTTTTAATCATGCCAGCTCTTTTGTTTTGGGCCTTTTGCTTTTTTTTTTCTTTTTTTTTTTGACCTTTTAGTCCCGGTCATGGGTGCTTCTTTTGCCTGCTTTTTATTTCGGCTTTTGCCCTTGGACTTTTTTTTTTCTTGTCCATCTTTTTTTTCTCTTTTTTTGCTGTTGGTCAGACTAACACCTAAGGTAGGGATGGTCAGTCTTATTGGAGGGGTGTTTATTTTGGGAAATGGGCTTGCCTCCCGTCTTGAACCCAAACTAGGAGACTACCTAGACTCGTCATAGGATTCGATACCGCTCCTGCTAAGTGTAGTTTTGTGGCTTTCTATGTCAGACATGGAACAGGTAAAGGAAAGCACAAGTCTCATTTCCTGTAGTCATTATAGATGTGCCTATAATAGTCACGTGCGTGTGCTCGCAGTGTATGATGGTGTTTATCATGTTCAAGGAAACACACAAGGAAAGTATATATGAGAAACAGAAAAGCTGGTTTTATTGAATTTTGAAAAAGAGGACAGAATACAGCTGACTCTGACTCTAACTTTGACTTCGGAAAAATAACACATCCTAGACTCGGACTCAGACCCGAACTTAAATCACATCCGGACTCTCGGATGATGTTGTCATTAGTCGTCGGCTTCTAAGGACTCGACTTGATGTCCAGTATAGCCTGCAGTAGAAGCTTCACCTAGATCTTCATTATGTCGAAGATCGTCTTCAATCCTAATGCCCATTTAGGTAAGCACCGCAAAGTTGGAAATGCCGGCATACCTAAGATGGACGCGGTAGGAAGGTAGGAGGTTGTTTATGAACGCCTCCATTAGTGCTTTCTCACTGGGTTTATCAACCAGCTTCACACTCTCGGCCCGCCATCTTTGGAGATATTTGGTGAACCCTTCTTTGGGGTCTTGGGCCATCACTTCAATTGTATGCATTATAGTCTGGATCTCGGTATTATCAATGTAATTCCGAGCAAATTCAGTCGCCACATCGTCCCAAGTCTTGTACTTCTTGGAATCGAGTCTGTAGTACCAGGCCTTGGGGTGCTTCTCGAGAGAAGAAGCGAACAAGTGCTTAAACATGGTGGGCTTCACTCCTTTAACAGCCATAAATTCTTTGAAAGGCCAAATGTGGTGGACCGGGTCTTCAGTACCCTCAAACATCGGTATTCCTGTAAGGTTGAGGTTGGCAGGCAGCTCGTCGTTCAACGGCGAGTAGGAACAAGCATTCTCCGTATGGATCGGGTTGCTTGTTGACAAATGGACCTGTTCTTCAAGCTTGCGAACAACGCTGATTAGTTCAGCTATGGGCCCAGTGGGCTCAGATCCAGCAACAGGAATCCCTTGCCCCATGGCACTCAAACGGGTAGCAAGGGTTGTTTGGTCGGCTTGGATAGCAGTCAATTTGGTCTCGATCTTGGCCAATACGGCGGTCAGTTGATCCAGAGTTTGTTGCATTTTGTGTTGGCTTCTGGTTATCGGTGGCCCGTCCGTAAGAAATACCGCGTAATCAGAAATGTTGCTTCGGAATTTAACTCAAATTAACCAAGGCATAGGAAATAGCGCGGGAGGAGAGACGACTCTAGTTTGACTTGGGTTAGACTCTCCTAAGACAAATGTGTAGGGTACGATTCTTGGAGTGACCGTGATTAATCGCTCCGTCGGAGAATAGCTACCAAGTGAGACTAAGGACTCAGATAGGACTCAGATGGCGTGACATCTAAGTGACTCGAAAGTGGGGTACGTGAGACACGTATAAGACATGACCCTTAGAGCAACCGTGATTGATCGCCCTGCTGAAGGGTAGCCCCCGAGTGGGATCGATAATTTTGTTAAGACTCAAGTGTTGGACGAGTGACCTTTAGATGTAAGGATCACGAACCTCTTATTATAGGGCTATGCGTTGTAAAACATTGACTCGACTCACGGATCGAAAGACGAGTGAAATTCTCTTAGGAAAGGTCGTGGGGACCGTCCTGCTAGAGGGAAAGGTCGCGTGGGACTTCCTAGTTTGGACTCGAGTGTGTAAAAGAGCTTTCCTTAGTAGGAGTATGTCCTACATAGGTGGGCCCTGCCTTAGTCAAATAAGGCGGACTGGGATAGGGAGGAAACCCGTGATGTAAGATCGACAGAGTTTCGACGCTAAAAACCTCGACGACTTACGACACGACCCGACACATGCTAAATACGGGAAGTCCTAAGAAGATGAAGGTTTTGAAAGGGATTTTTTTTTTAATTCGAAAGAAATTCGGTGGAGGTGGGGCCCGGTTTTTCAAAAATTAGAAAAAATGTATTAGGCCTCAATTTTGAGAGTTCGAAAATATTTTTGAGTTTTGAAATGGGCAGAATACCGGCTAGAAATAGGCTATTTTGAGTAAAATCATAAGTCCTAAATTCGGTATGCTTCCCGGATCGAGAATTTAATATGGAAATGGTCAGCATGCTGACTAGAAAATGGGCTATTTTGAGTAAAATCATAAGTCCTAAATTTTGGCAGCTTTCCGAGTTTTTGATATTTTTTGAAAAGATGGATTTTTGGAATTTCGGAATTTTGAATATCAAAAATGTATTTCCAAAAATTTGAAAATCGAAAGCAGGATCCCGACTTTTAAAATCGGCGAAAATGCCGTCAGGTCCGAATTTTTTGAAAAGTCTGGATTTTTTGAATTTTTTTTAAATGGATAGAATACCGGCTAAAAATAGGCTACTTTGAGTCAAATCGTAAGTCCTAATTTTGGTAGCATCCGGGTTTTTGAAAATTTGAATATTTTTGGAAAGATGCACTTTTTGAAATGACGGTTTTTGAAAACGACACGGAAACCAAGTAGCACATAGTCACGCAAGAATTATAACGACCCTATATATGCTCTATACTAAGTTTTGGTCGGTCTATATAGGGTCTATACCAGTGCACATAGCCTATCCGAGAATCGGGACGGACTTCCTAAGTCGAGTAGAGCTTAGAACATGCCACGAAACCCATACGAATCGACTATGAACACCTTTGACATATCCATATTGGAGTACATCACGGTATAGTGGGACGTCGGTCGCCAGTACCGGCCCGGGAAAATATAGGGTTATGCATGAACCGTAAAACTAAAACGCGTATTGTACTAGTCAAACGATTTCTATTCGAGTCTCACCCTGAGGATGTCGATGGTAAGTCACGCATCAGTTAATCCCCAGCGGAGTCGCCAAATTGTGGACATGACATAGGTCCACCCCGACGCGGCCACACGCGGGTTTGGGGAGACGAATGAATCTCCATATGAGAATGGATCGAATTGAAATTTAAATCGAAGTGGAGTCGCCACCGAACTTTGTGGGAGTTCGGGCCCGTTCGAACCCACTCTATGTCGTAGTGGGCCATGCACAAAGTATGGCCCATTTCCGATGTCAGAGTTTATTGGGCTCGTCCCTTTGCATTTGATACCGATACCGACATTATGTAGCATGTGTATACAAATTGCATTCCTTTTTTCACTTGTACAAATAAGAACAAATATTTGGCAGATTTAGTATTAAATGATTTATTTATCTGTTGAGATATTTTAGATTAATTTTTGAATATAAAAATGCTTAATACTCCCTCCGATTCATTTTGATTTTTTACGTTTACTATATCACACTTGTCAATGCACATTTTATTTTGTATATATCTTTACTAGTTGGAAAGTTTGTGCGATGCACGGACAAATTTTTAGTGTCAATGATAATGACACAAGTTAGAGGATTGCATAAATTGGTGAGACTACACAACAGTAGAAATTAAGTCAAAGGTAAGAGTTTGTTTAATATTTCTTCCATTTTTTATTTTCTCATCCCTTCAATATATTGGAGGAGTATTATTTTAAAATGGGAAGATGAAAAAATGGAGAAAGTAGTAAAGGAATACTATCTACATACGTAAATGTGTTTTTAAGAAGGTAATATATGCGGTAAACATCAAATTAAATTATAGACGTGCATTGTAGTTAGAAATACGAATTAAAGTACCACGCACAGAAAACATCTTCAACTACATATTCGTACCAATATTCATTTATATTTATAAAGAATTTCATCACCTCATAATAAGCACAATTTATACTCTCTTTTTAGGTTCTTTTTGTCACCAATTCGGGGTGGTTTCGATGTAAAGTAGTCATATTTAGAGTATTGTTATATTTGTCACCGTCTTGGTTATTTATGTGTATTTTGCAGTCACTATTACACATTGCTTGGCTTGGACCTAATCACTCGAGATAGCATCACATGCCGATGAAAGAGCTACGGGAACTCGGTTTTTAAACCAGGCAATTGCAAACCGAGGGATTCCAGAGAAGTCTTGTCCGGGTAGCATAACCTCAAAGTGACTGTGGGAACAAAGAAGTTAAAGCATGGAAGAAAAGAGAGGAATAAGCAAGAACAAGAACGAAGTCCAAGATGATCAAAGTCGCAGGCACAGACTACGTGCGAAGCCTGCGCCGCCCTGCGCAAACCATGAAAATTCACTTCAAATCGCAGATTTCATTTTCTATTTCCTCTTGTTACAAGACTATTTGTGGACTTGTAATTCTAATGTATCTCTGGGCCTGTTATAGGCTTATCGGTAAACCGAGATCCGTTCTCAGCTATCTATGCATTGCGTCCCGTTTAGCGTATACTCCGAGGGTGCAACTCCTCACTATGTGATTTACTTACATGCGCATTTACAGCTTTCGTGTGATTTATTGCTTTTCTGACCTTATAATCACATGCTAAATCACCTAACACGAAATTTAAAACGTAAACAAACTAAAACTGAACAAAGTGATGGTTGGGCTTCGTATTAGTCCCGGTGCTCGCCTCACAAGGTCCGATGCATCCCTACTAATGCCAAGCCGACGCATCTTAAGCAGAATACCGGGTAAGGTATACCACGAGAATGACTAATATCCGTATTATCACGTTAAAAATGATATGCTAATACCTGTAATATTAGTACTCTACACTCTCCTACGTGCATCTTTTCATGGCCTGCCTGTCATATGAAATCGCATGCAAAGAATGTAAACACAACTACTTCGACAACAAAGTTTACCTGTCCTTAAACAACCGACATAGCTAAATATAGGGTTAAAACAATGGATGTTACATTACTTCCACCACAACTAGGAAATAAAGTTATCAGCGCACCGATTGATTAGTAGAGGCCGCCATTATGAGGGCGGGATTGGGTGTTGGCGTCCAACGGACGTTGGCTTCCCAATACGTACCCTCACCCCTTACTCAGAATCGACGGTTTCCGGATGTCCAAAACCATTGGCAGTGAGAGTCATTCCAGGCATGGAGTGCATAAGGGTACAAGTCTTTATCTTTAGGTCCCGTGCCACTCAGCTTTGAGCCGACTAAGGATCAAAGTTGACTTGAACAGTTTCCGGGTCCCCATAATTGACTCGGTGGCGACTCCACAAATCGGCAACGAATTCAGTTCACTAAAAAGGTCGCCTTACCAAACATATCGACCTTTAAGCATTTACAACCACGACTCGATCGATTCCAATGGAAACACGGGTGCCTGCACCCGTCTAGTACAAGTCCGAATCGTCATCCAAATCGAGGTCTGAAACATCACCCCGAACGCGAGATCGGGACCGGGCCCCCGACCGGGAGGGGGCCGCGTGGGGTGGCCACCGCGATTGAAACCGGGTCAATCCCGCGCGGGCCC